>CALNVZ010002100.1:56170620-56229191 GCA_940671915.1 Paracentrotus lividus | reverse complement strand
TAATAATAATAATAATAATAATAATAATAATAATAATAATACGGCTCTTTTATAGAGCGTATCACTGCCAATATGTGCTTTTACGAAAAAGAAAGGGACATTTTCAAAAAACTGGAATCTTAAATAAAGTGTTCACTTTCGCATATCCCAGTGACAACATACCATGTGACCAAATGAATAATACATGCAAATATGAAATCAATTATATTAATAATAATACAGTTCTTTTATGGCGTTTATCACTGCCAAGGCGTCTCTATGTGCTTTTACGAAAAAGAAAAGAAAAGGAAGAAAAGGTGCAAAAGACCGGGAAATAGGCCAAACTGTAATTCACAAGAAAATGTTTTACGAGACGGGCCTCAAACTGGGAAACCGAGGAAGAATCTAATGCGCAACGGGTGTATTGCAGGCGTGGTTTTATTGTAACGTATAAAGATTGGGGTATCTTTGTCCACGCACTTTGTATTCAAGTGATAAAAAGTCAAATAATTCAATTTTTGTTTAAACTGTGATCATAAAAGATAATAATGACTATATTGAAAGGCTTTAATTCATGGGTACCAGAATATTCCATTCCTTAAGACCTATATTACACTCATCCTCGATTCGAGCAATATTCGCCCTAACTTCAATATAATATAACCATTTTGTTTGCTAATTGAATTGGCAATGTCTTACACGGTTTGATGTTTCCAAATGTATTCTAAATGGACGGTTAAATCAGCCAAGTTAATTTCATTTTACATTATAAGATTATCTCGATTTGCTTCGAATGACACAGCGTGGGAAATATTATACATAAAGACATGACTGCATCTTTACATATGAGTTTCGAATGCTTTGGAATAATGAAATGAACATTTTCCAAATGACACCTTACCTGACAGATTATGGCTTCAAAAAAGCATGTGGAAATGAGTCGCAACATTACCTTTATCATGTCTTAATACAATTTATCACTGAAAGGATGACCTCTGTTCAAATATCAAATACGATTGAGCTCAAACATTTTGAGGGGGTACAAAAATTATTCTAATGAAACATACCATGAAGATTTATCCCCATTGATATCACATTCATAATTATCTTCGATACCTCTGTACATACATCGTGAGAGAAGCCAGGTGATAAGTATTAACAATTCTAGTTTCGTTCTAAAAGTACCCCCATATAAATAATCAAAGGTCCATTTCTAAGTTGACAGAGTAATATGATGACATAATGTTTTATGCTGATAAAGAGATGAAATAGACACACAACCAACGTACAAATGACAGATAAACCGATGATCTTCAGTCGTATCATTGGAGAGTGATTCCGCATCGTCTCTTTATAGTGCTCTAGCTGTCAGAATAGTTGTTTAACTGGCCATTTTATCGCTGATCACTATCGGACATCTTCGCGTAATGCGACTCGCTTTCCCTGTCTTGATTTACCCGTTATTTTCTGGAACAGGCAATATGACTGATTCCGTCCAATCGATAAAAAATAAGAGGTTGAGAAAATGATGTCTGAGGGTATTGGTAATGTTTACGAAGCTACAGCGACTGTGTAGTTTAGATAAATAATTGTGACTCGTTATTTGATGATTAAGATTTCCAATTAGATGAAAAGGTTAAGGGCGGCAATTCGGAGAACTTGTTGGAAGCCTAAGCGGGAATGTGTTATAAAACTGCGCCTTTCCTGATATGGTGTCGTATAGTAGTTCACTGTGTTGTTTAGGTTGGCATGGACGTGGCTGTGTGATTTTCCCATCTGCAAGATGAAACACGGTGGTCTAATAGAAATAAACTCAGTCCTCGGGGAAAAAGATAGCCCTGAAGATGAAAATATAAAAAACATAGAAAAAATGCGGATTATTATTGAGTTAACTACATCGAACATAATACTTTTTAAAATGTATTATATAAACAAGCACTCCTCTACTTTTTCCCAGTCCGTCCGATTCTCTCTCTCTCAATATTACCCCCTATTTTCTTTCTTCTAGTATCCACACACACACACACACACACACACACCCTAACATGTTTATGGTGGTAATCGAGGACTTGTTGCAAGTCCTCGGTTCTTAACAGCCAAACCAAGGACTTTTTACCTATACAAACTACATACCGCATTCGGAAATACGAAATACGTTTAATCGATTATTTTTAGTTTGATGTATAGGGGATAATTTTTTATGTATTTTCGTTGATTTTTTTTTAAATCGAGGATGTCCTCGGTGTTATGTGTGTCCTCGGTACGAAGGTCTTTTACTCACGGGTGTCCTCGGTTTCCATCATGCGCAAGTGAACAAACACACACCACACAAAAACACAATACACACACACACACACACACACACACACACACACACACACTCACCCTCTCTCTCTCTGGTATTTGTTACCAACTTTTAACCCGTTATTTTATTTTTCTGTTTTTATTTTACCATTGGGCAAAATGAATTTCACGAATAGTTTAATGCATAATATTGTAAGCCTACACTGTAAAAAAAACAAAAACAAACAATACAAAAAAAATACAGCAAAGTGATGTCAGCAGAGTCGCCATACAAAAATGTAATTTAAAATACAGTTTTGCTGTAAATTTCTCCCTTAAGAATTGATGAAAGAGAAGGAAAAATATCATTAGAGTTTTATAGCATACGTATTTGGTTAAAAAGGGAACAAATGTGTTACTCCTGATGCATATTTTGTATTTCTCACGTAATTGTTTGCAGGAGAAACTTACAACAAAACTGTTTTTTTGAATTACATTTTTTATGGCGACTGTGCTGACAGCAGATTTGCTGTAAAAATACATATATATTTTTTTTTACAGTGTATACAATAATTATAGTCCCCGATTCTAAGTTGGGAAAATGATTTTAACAATCTTATTAACTATAAAGGATGCGTATGATGATATAAAGTATTCGTTATTCATCGTTACGACTCAGTACCTGGAATTTCAATTCTGACACAATATTGCCGTACTGGAGCAAGTCCTATTATCACGTCAACAGTGAGATAAAAAAAGCAAAAAGGAAACTTTGCCACTGAAAGAAATGTGAAGTTTGATTTGGCAGTTGGCATACTTATGACAGTATTTGACAGTTAGAATTAATTTAAGAGGTCAGGCAATTCGCAAAACTCATTGAAGTCCCGCTTGCACTTAATATCTGGATAACGTCTATCTTCTTTGGCAGTTTGCATGGGTTTAGCCTAATAAGTATCTTCGAAAAAATAGGGCAATCGAGTACTTAAGCACGTCAATAACATGGACCGAATGTAAATTTTGTAATGAAATCAAGCTAACATCATGTTCACATCCTAATTTGACACTTTTAAATCGGTTTTACTAATAGTCAACCTAAACAAATAGGGCAATAAAACACTTAGGCAAGCCAATAACATAGATCGATGAGAAATCGTAAAATTGATACCGGTGAATTTTTGCATTTTTATACCAGTAACCTTTATCGCTGAATCAAAGCAGATTAACTTTCTTTTTAATATTGGAGCAATTTGGGCAAGGAAAGTAGTATTCTAGGATTAGGTTAATCCATCGCATGAAAGTCAAATATTCAAACATGAAAAAGCGTGTAATTATTTGGAGTAAAGCAATTTGTTTTGTTTTGTTTTTATTTGTTTATGTTACACTGTTCGTCATAAAGGTGGAATATTTTTTTCTGGCTCAAGCGACATTATGTTGCTTCGTTATTAATTTCTTGAATGTGTTTGTCACCGCTTTCACTTTCTGGGATCCTGGGTATATTTTGGACGTTCCCTCAACCCTTCCCGGGGATTTTTCTTCAAAAAAGTTTGTCACCCCCAGAAGATGGCCCTTTTGTCATTTTTTCTTATTTTTGGGGCCCTTTTTTGTTCACGCGACCCACCAAGGCCCCCTCAGTCCTATCCCAAGGAAACACGTCTGAGGTGAAGATTTGTTATTGTTCTTTAAATTAAATCTAGATTTATGGTTACAGGCTCGCCTCATTTTTCTAGGGGAGGGGTCAAAATTTATTTTGAGTGGGGTTCAACATTCATTTTATTCATTTTTACACCATGGAAATTTCTATCTTCCCTAAATTGTATTATAAAATCTCAACCAAACATAAATCAAAATAAAATATTATCAATAATGACTATTTACAGCCTTGTCATCAAGGCTTAACAAAATGTAAGGGGAAAATGACGATATTTAAGGGTTAAAGGTGGTTTTTCATTTCTTTTGTTTTCAGCATAAAGATGGAATAAAATATTCCAAATTTTCACCAATCTCGTTTTTTTACTTCAACCCCTCCCCTAGACAAGAGACCTTAGCCGGTCCCCAGAAATATACATTTAACTTAAGAACAATATAAAACAATACACCTCAGTCGCGTTTCCTGGGGGTAGGACTTAGGGGGGCTTGATCGGCCGGGAAAACAAAAAGGGGCCCCAAAATGAGAAAAAATGACAAAAAAGGGCATCACTGGGGTTGACAAAACATTTTTGGAAAAAGGTCCACGTAAAGGGTTGGGAGAATGTCCAATATATAGCCAGGGTCCCAAAAAGTAAAAGCAGGGACAAACATATTCAAGAAATTGAAGTCAGAGCAACATCATGTCGCTATAGCGGCAAAACAATATTCCACCTTTATGACGGACAGTGTAGTTCTTTAGAATAGTAAATTGGATCAAATGTAAGTTAATTGACCAATGGAATCATCTATCGTTGACGTGAGGGGTATTTTCAAATTTTCGGTCTTCCATTTTAGATAAAATATACGATGAAGATAGCATAGTCTGACCCCACCTTATTCAGTCATGTACCCTTGAAGATCTGGAAGGGTTAAACCCCAGAGCAAAGTCCTGTGTCCAACACTGGACTGGTGTAATATAATTTAATGTAGTGACCCGAAAAACAGGAGGGAAAATGGAAACAAATGCATTTTGTACTGAGCTATTCAGTGAAAATGAAAATGTAAGTATTTTTCTTTTTCTGATTACTGTTTTCACATCTACTCCAGATTACAACAGCTGGACAGAGCGAAGGAAATGGGGAGCACGTAGGCGAAGAAAGCTAACATCCTTAGGTATATGGGCGATACATTACACTCCTTGGTGTCAATAGAACATTGGCACGACGGAAACTGAGAGACATGACGCGGTTTCATGTCAAAATACCATTCGCTTGGGGTGTCACCCGCCCTCCTACATTGTGATACACTGTCTATTTGTTTGACCAATATCAAATGGTCACCGATAACTCGACCTCCTTCAGTCAGATTTAAGTGTGTACTTACTGAGAAGTGAAATGATTTGAAGTTGACGTTACGGATAGTTTAGTTTAGGCGATATGGACTTACTCAGTGTCACCGACAACTCCAACTTTTTATAACATGACCACGATGCAACCTCCCAAATTGTGCAAGTAAACAAATCGCACATTATCCGCTCCTCGGTGAGTCATTTTTAACGCACTGGAGTCACATTTTTCAATTTGTGGACATTTATTTTGTATTCATTTAACCCCAAATGTGATATCTGTATCATTAGAAAGTAGAATGAGTAATCATCTGGGCCTGAGTTGCCAATAATTAAAGAAAATTCCTTTATGTTATATTCAGCGGAGGTGTTGGGGCTCAGAGCTCAATACTCAATCTTTTCTAAATTACTCACCTGTCGTTCACCTGTCTTTGGGGCTAAGCCATTAAGCATAATTATGCTCAATTATACTTCCGGGAAATGCCCTTACAATAATAAATGGATCATTCTATGAACTTTAAGGTTGAAGTATCAACATCCACCTTTTCCTGTTTTAAATGATATTTTGCCCTATGCATCTCTAGAAAATTCGTGAAATATATTTTCAACTTAAGATCCTGAAAAAGACTTTAGAGCCAATTATATGTGCACACGGTGTGTCATAGACAAAAGGAAAATGACTTTAGTGGCCCCAACTTTTCTTCAGTGAGATACACAAGCAAGAAAATATATTCGTTTATTTGATGCAACTTGATATTCATTCAATGAATTAAACCAATTGAAGAAAAAAAACTGCAATCACACCCTGTTCCGTAATTCCAGGTTACAATGTATTTCCAATAAATATTTGATCAAAAGGCTTTACAATGTTCCCTTATCCCGGTCATCAGATTCAGGTTTGCCCGGTCACAATGTGTGCACATTCTTCACCCTCTGGGGAGCATTCAAGCCAGGCACTGTCCGTTCATAGCAATATATTTATCCAACATTCGAGATTCCTTCTATCGGTTTGATCCAAACTCCGACACTAGGAGTATTGTTTACCCATCTTAAGGCACAATCATCTCGGGATATCTGGGAGTGTATATCCTTTTTCTCCGGGGGCGGGAATTCATCCAACTCGTTTCGATTGTAGAAATCAACACCTAGGTGTCTGCCGTACAACAACACACGTACTCCCTGCTATGAAAGACATCGATATTGAATCACACTATAGCATGACATTTCACTGATACCATCAAGGGAACGTGGACTCTTCTAAAATACGTTGTAATCGTACAATAATCAAATCTTCATGGTGTACTCTTTATCAAACGCACTTTTTTTCTCTCTCTGAGGGTTTATTCATAAGTAAATCTATCATTTTCGTTACCAAATGTTTCTGTATGATTAAAGGAATAAAGATACCTTGGGAGTTGAAATGCAGCACGATAAAATTACCCATTCCTCCAATCACAGAGAAGTAAAACCAATCCTTTAGGTGATACCTCCGTAATTTCTCAATTAATATGGCCCGTTCTTGAGCATTGCAAAACACTGGTGTCAAAAAGTGCTACACCGAGCTTATGTTCAACTTATGGTGTTAGTTTTATTGTTAAATTAACACTACTTGGTGCCAATACAAAATCAGAATCCCCACTTTATCGAACTTGCAGATCAAAGTACTCTGTTATTTGATGTATTTTGAATATAAATAATACATGTTACAAATAACTTTAGCTGTTGCTTTAGTCAAAAAAATTGTTTTAGCACCAAAGACTGGTGTTTCCGGAGAACCACACCCACAACGTAAAGCATACAACCTAAAGATAACGATCAGAGGTATGGTGATGTATTTTTGCTTCTTCATGTGTAAATCAGTTTCCAAAGGAATGAGTGGGCCTTAATGGCTGCCATGCCATTGGTGGATTTTTTTTTTTATTAACGGGATTGGACACGATTGTGTCAGAAAGACAAGCATCCGATGGCAGTGTATACTAATAACAATAAACAGCTTAGATATAAAACTGCTTCATATAAAACGCTATATAAATAGCAAATACAATTATTATTTTACTGCAGTTTAAAAGGGTTTTCTTGTAGGGCATTTACATTTATGCTTTTTTATTAAAGAGTGCTATCTAGACACAAAAAAGTAACTAAATAAAATGATGCCTCAAGAATCTGACTTTCAAATAACTTATTCATGTCTCCAAATTAACACTTATAAAACCTCGTTATATTCGACAGTAAAAGAGTCATACGCCTTAATTTTTTTTAATGATTTCATGATATTATTAATGAACCTGTCGGCATATAACTTTTCACGAGTACACAAATTTTTATTCAATACTAGTATTCATTTAAGATAAGTGTATATAAAACGTACTTCTAGATTGAAATCAAGATATAAAATCGTTGAAGAAAGAAGACGAAGAAGAAGAAACCACCACGCAAGATGTCCCAATGGACTTATCACAGCAATATTTCATCTCTTATAACTACCCGCGCAGGGTATTTGTTTTGATTAGCTTATGGCGAATAAGTCCCATCGATCGGAATAATGTTGGAATTGCCTGACGAGCTATGGACTTGGGCTAAATTGGCAAAGATATAGATGACCAGGAATAGAGACGGCGCTGGATTTAAAGAATCACTAATCGTTCTAGAAATTGAGAAAGCCCCCGAGGTGTGCCAACCATGATTAGTTATGAATATGGTGTCCTTTCAATATTTACCACTGCTTCATTGGCATTCAACTGATCAGTATAAATCGATCAGTTAGGGAGCACAGGAGTAATTCATTGTGAAAGGGTATCATATTGTATAGACTGGAAAATCTTCCATTAATCTATTTTTTTCATCTCTTGTCCTGTATGATTACTTTGGAGGAAACTTATATTGACCTTCACATTTTAGTTAATTTTAAGTGTCTTTTTGATAAGTGCCTTTTTGAAGAAATAGATTTTGAAAATTTTAAAAGTATTACTTATTATTGTTTTTAGAGATATAATTGCTTGATATGCTGATTAAGATGATAGACGTTTATTTATACTGTCGCTGCAGAAATTAAATGGATAGTGAATTAATTACTCTCTTCTTTTCCTTAAAAAAAACAAAAAAAAAACGATATTATAAAATATACACTTTTTTTTATTTGTGCGAATTTTTTTTTAATGTGTATCCCATTCGAAGTCGAATTTATAATCTACCAGATGTGAAAAAAAAATTATTAGATTTTATTGATAATTGCTCCTAATATGTTATCAAGTTTAAACTTGTAATTTTAAAGATTATTGCAGCTTTGATTCCACATCTCTTAAACATAATGCATGATTTATTAATGACACAGGTAGCAACTTTTTCTTTCTTTAATAGACTGGTGCATTGACAATGAGTAGTATTGTTCAAGTTCATACTGACAAAATGTCAGCTTAATAGGAATTAAAGCGTTTAAGTTATCATCAATGAAGAGAGTCCGACGAGATGTTTAAAAAACACAAAAACATAGTGTTTCATAATTAAACTAAATTTTCATGTCAATTTTCATTTGCCTTTACATGAAAGTTATAACTTTCTGTGTATTTTGTAACAGAAAAATAAAGATTTTTTCTTTTCTTTTCTTATCTTGATATTTATTTGACATTAAAAAAAAAAAAAAAAGGAAGTAAGAACACGATATTCACCGTATTTCGTGAATGGAAGAAATCTCTCGAGTTTGCCGACAAGAAAAATAATGCGGCCGCGCACCTGAGGCACTTGAGGTTGCTATGTCACAATACCACAGGTGACATCTTATACTAATCGAGAGAAGGGGATGGGGTCCCTAATTGGAGCTTTTATAGTTGAGTGATGAAAGCTTGTATTGCAGAATGATTATAGTATGCACTTCTTACGAGGGCATTCAGGCATCAAGACCTTTCTAGTAAAGGTGGTGATTGATTTGTCTATGTACTCAAGTAGAGACCGAAGAAGCTTTCATTCGTGTTTATAATAAGCCACATGACTGTATAAATATATATATATATACATAAATAAAATCTTAGCATTACCTGGGAAAAGGCTTGAGGCTTTAACAAGAAAGGTGAGAAAATTTAAGAGGCAAAATGAATTCCATCGAAGTACTCTTACAATGTATACCTAATAAGGAAAATGTCTTTAGAATTTCCATGAGGCTGCGAAAATCAGGTTGCTTTTTTATTTATCACGGAGTCATTTTGGCGCCAGCTACACAAAAAGTATAACATTCTCTGCTGGAATCTTGCGCGCTGCTTCTTCTATTGTCTGTAATTGGAGCAAACTATATATTGCCGCCTAACGTACTCCTTCATATCCTGTCAAAACAAGCTGTCTCAATTGTTATTTAATGTATCAGCTTTTAGGATAATAAATATTTCAGATTGTACTACGGGCAGAGCATAAAAATTAGGTTCCAATTTATTATAAAAGCGATGGCCAGGATTGACGTAAAGAACATGATCATGACGATGAAGCTTTATTACTGTTGCCTGTTAGGGTTTGCATATGTTCAAGGTGAGCATAGATTTTTATAAACCCCATTCAAAAAAATTCTCATGTTCAATTTGGAATAGGGCTATTAGGTGTGGAATGTAAACCCAGTAATGCTGTAAAGTTAGCTTTGTTTGATTTAGAATGAATCGATCGTTTAGCAGGTTGTTTAGTAAAAAAATATCAACTCTTTTGCTACAATTCACACACACACACACACACACACACACACACACATACACACACATGCACATATGTATATACATGTATATTGGGCATGCTCGTGCGTGTACCTCGCGCACATGTAAAACCCTCGCGCACCCACATTCTCACCCTCCCACCGTCATCCTCGCCTCAGAGACCCAGACTCGCATTTAATACATCACTGAATTTGCAACGTGCGCCTTTCTACCATTGTTTTTTTTCACTTCCGCATCACAACCTTAAACTTTTCTCCGAACTGCACGTCATCGATGATTTTTTATATTAATCTTCCCACAATTCATTGTACCCTACATTGAAATATAATTACATTCAACACAGATAATGTAACAATCAAAACATAATGATGGCATCATATTCCTACGTCATGGGGTTAACACTGGAAACCAGTTTCTTTGTGGTTGCCGCCAAAATGGATCCTTTGATTAATTTTGAGTAATCCAATACAAAATGGAGCCTTTTGAATGTCAGCCGGGTGAACTTCATTCCACACATAAACAATAATCTTATGAAAGACATAATCCCCATACGCATTTACAGAACAAATGGTAAACCATAAAGGGCCTGTCCCACAGGCGGCGATCGTTGTGGCGACAACCTGATAATTTCATAATTATAAGGAGTTCGTCTTTAAAAAGGCGATTACAAACCTACATACGACTCTATCTAAGCTAGGCTACAACAACAACTCGCTACCACACTTACAACATCAAGATTGCCAGTTGTCGCAACAACGATCTCCTCCAGTGGGACAGCCCCTTAAAAGTTAAAATATACTTTTAAACACATCTGCATGTACAGCTCTGTACATGTAGACCGTATTAAAAAAAAAATGATTTCAACCATTCAATATCATCACCGTACTTACTGAATGTGAATTTGACTTTATTGGACATCATTAAAAGAAGAACCAAATGAAATTGGTTCCATAACTAATACATTTACTGAAAGTCTGGAGGAAGATTTTTGAGTTTCTGTCGGAATTGAAATCTAACTGACACATAAAACTGAAACATGATTTGGGGCCCCAAATGACTTGTATGGCTTCATCTAATAACTAGGCGATGCCTTTTCCTCAAATTATTGTATGAATTTTAAATCTTTATTCGCGACGTATCATTATTCACTGGCCTAAAAGAATCCTCGTCCAAGCGAATTTCTTAACGTAGGACTTGAGGAAAACTTTTACCGTGTCCCTCTTAGTATGGTGTACTTTAAAAATAAATTTCATTTTCAAATGAATTCTCTCTCCCATGCCAATAGTGTAAAATTACAGCTAAAGCACGTTCGCGCCCTTTAATTACACCTCGAAATGAATAGTTCTGTCTATTTACCATGCAAATATGGTTTATCGAGAATATGACCGTGTTAGGGAAACAAAATGTAAAATTACATTTAACTATTGGATACATACGTTCATCAAAATAATTTTATGGAATATATTAAAGAATGTCCACGATTTTATTGTTTAAACTCCTCTATATATGGAAAAACTTTGATTTCATTGTCAGGCAATGAACTAAAATTAATGTCTAATCTGATGTACGTTTCGCATTTTACTTACCAGTTTCAAAGATTTAAATTCCATTCCAATTTATCAAGGATTTCCGAAAGCTTTCTCCTGACCACCTCATCTTCCCTTGGAAATGGTGTTGACGGTTCTTTGTTTTTATGTAAGAGTTCTTTTGCTGCTTCCCTGCAAAACAAAAAGAAAGAGCAAAATAAGATTAGGAAGAGAAACATCCCCAAATTGTTTTAACTCATCTTATGTTTTTCAACATACACTCTACAAGGGAATTTTGTAATCCTTCTTAATAATCTATTTTGTTGTGTGTATATTGCCACTCTGTATTACAGTTCCTCAACTTTTTATCTATTTAATAAAAAAATTTAAAAACCTTTCAGTTTCCCAATCAAAAAAAAAATTGATATTCTCTATAGGCCTACATTAAATTGCAGCAACAACATCATCGCGTGTTTAAAGTAAGCATCGTTAACTATAAGGTGAACGCTTAATATTTACCAAATTTAACACACAATTTTCCCCTCAAAACAATGGGGGAAAATTTTTAAGGTAGGCTTACTTCCCGTAATTGGTATAAAGTAGTGTCTAAAAATGTAAAGATCTGGTTAGACTTGTAACCAAAGAAAATGAACATGTCAGACACAAGTAGCGTCGTAATGTGTCTGTGATCCCTGTCTTAATGAGGAGTACCATGAGGCAATATCAATTTGATCACACACACACACACACACACAATGTGAACAACCTGAACATAAAATTTAAATCGATATTCTTTAATGAAATATATTTTATATCAAATCTGCATTTTAGAATTACCATATTAAATTTCACCCCCATTTCCTTTATTGCCAAGAATGGGGAACGAGAATAAAACTGTGAATTCAGCTAAATAGCACGTCAGAGGCTCAAAACATATTCAGTCTGAAAATAGGTACTGATAAAAAAGCAAATTATCATTATATTTGTTATTGTGTTTGTTTTTGTTTTTTGTTTGTTTGTTGTTTTTTTTTTTGTTCAATCATTCTAATTATTTCTAAATATTGCAGTATGTTTTTGATTCTGAAATAAATACATAAATACATTTTTTTTTAAGAATGGAGAAGGAGAGTGAGGAAGAGACATAGAACGATCTACAGTAGATGCGAAAATACCGTACATTTCATATTATTGGGAGGGGTAGCAGCAGTATCGCCTCTGATATGTTTCCTTAATGCGATTGGTTAACTGAAATCAATAGTTCCTTTTCACTAGCTCCTTCACACATCCTTAACACTTTTCTCTTTCCCCACAACACGATCTCCCATAAATATCCATGTCAGGCGTGATGAATCTGCGCTCTGGACTACCATGAGTGTTGTCGACACTTCGCTATTGTCCCAAAGTCTGACCTCAGGCGCATCATAATAACGCCATACAGAAAATATGATGTTCTGTGATAGATGGAGACTTCTTTCCGCCAAACAAAGAAAGACAGATGAACGTTAGAGATGAACAATAACCCGAGCCGCCTACATAATGCAGTCATTCGGCCCGCTTCATGTTTTTAAAAAGCATGCCCTTAAGCCCTTCGATTTTATACCTGTATTCTCTCCGGGGCTTTAAAGGAAGAACCACTCACAATTTGGATTCAATCGCACTTGATTCAATTAAAGCTAGATGGTGACAATGCCAACGGTACGTCCAAAAATTAAATGATGAATATTCAGCTAATGGGCGAACATGGTTAATTGGACAGAGCGGTTACAAATTCTATTTTAAAGCGCATCGAAGTACATAGGAAACCAGAAGTGTGTTAAGGTTCAATAGAAAACATGTTTTTTGATCGAGCGACAGATACAAGTTTGTATTGCTAATCTTAAATAAAGTGGTAACTAAGTTCAACCATAAACACTCACTTGTAGGAACATGAAGTAAACCTCAATCTAAAAATAACGGTTTGTATTTAAAGGAAAAGCTCACCCGGTAATTAAATATGTTAAAGAAGTAAAAGGAAAATATCATTGAAGGTTTGAAGGGGGAAAAAAAAATCCATCTTTTCATTTTGTGACGTCACTTACAAGGTGCTAACCGAAATGTTGCGTGAATTCTTTTAAATAACCATTTTTATCAGAAATAAAATCCATTTCACTTATGCATTCGACATATCGTCAAATTCATGTGTAAATACATATCTATACATCAAACATATCTGGCTATTCCGTCATTAAGATACATACATCAAAAGGGTAAATTCATTGAATTTACCGTACACAACATTATGAGAAAGCTGCAACTCGCATGTGGCGTCGCAAAATAAAAACATTAGAGGTATCTAACTTTATTATCCATTGATGGTTTATCGTCAACGTATGCATTCCTCATGTTGTTGTTTTTTTTTTCTATGACGATCAATTCAAGAATGGACTGCCCCTTAGAGATTGTGACAAACGTTCGAGAGAGAATCTATCGGACCCGCTGCCCATCAATGGTCTTCATGGTCTTCGAGATGCATGTAAGTTTAAAGCCTAAATCTGATTCTTATTGTGTATGGTGGCGTGAAAATCTGAATAAATGCCACATTTCTTCCAAGTGTTTGCTGTTCGAATGGTACTCTCGCTTTAAAGTGTCTCATGGAAAATCGGGGTATATGACGTTTTCGGTTAGTATAATTCGATTTATCTAGTAAAGTGTATTCCTTCGTGGATTTCTAGTGACGTCGTCATGCTTGAATTGAAAAAAAGGGTCAAACCATAAAAATCTCGGTTCATTTAAAATCAGAGAGATCTTTATTTACTCTCGAAGAAAATATTTTTGTATGGATCTTTCCCAGTAGGCCTAATACATCTATCAAATAGAAGACAATTGGGAGGGAACGTCATTGGATCCTAACATGGCAAACCTGAAAACGTTTAAGCGTAAACACTTTTTGAGAAACAAAAGAAAGAAAGAACAAAACAAAACATTGAAAATTCGGCTGCATCCAGGCTTTGTATGTTCAGGTATATCAGTGGCATCACACGTCATGATCCTACTTTCAAACCTACGACCCAAACTCATTTCAGGAAATAGTACGTTCATGACATCCATAGAGAAAAAGGAAGTTTTCAGAATCAAGATGATGGGGGCTCGATAATGATTTAAAGGGCTCCTGTGATCTCATGTTTTTACTGAATTGTTTCACAGTTGGGGGTTTGTGTGTGTGTATGTGTGTGTGTGGGTGTGTGTGCGTGTGTGTGTGTGTGTGTGTGCGTGCGTGTGCATATTTCGAGTATAATTTTGTTAGCTTTTTAATGCCTATTCGAAACAGATTTTTTGTTCCATTGGAGATCATGTATAGATAACTGGAAATCATTTTTAAAAATGGACTGTCATGTTGTATACAACTACTTATACATGAATGACATCACACATTATGAACGAACTGCCATTAGGAGATCTTAATATCAGGCTATTTAGGATCTACTTTTCTCACTCTTCACTCTTCTTCACATTATCTTTGGTTTTTTTTTCTTTCTCTTCATATCATCTCGACATGAGAAAGAAGTTCAACATTTTTAATATATTTTGTGTTAATCTATAAATAATTAACGGTACTCAGTTTCTACAGTGATAGTAAAAGGCTAAATTTATGCATTAAGCGATTAGCTTCCCAGTTTGTTTGTACATGGTCATCATGGTTTGAAGAAGGATAACTAAACAGTTTGCTTGTTTGATCTATTTGGTAGTGACTGACAGCTCGTGATTTCAACAATACAAGACGATCTTTTAAAAGCGTATATCTACTTCCATATTTCATTTTATCGATCAATCAGGTTCTTCTTCTGCCTTCTAAATGTTTTACCTAAATGCTGCTTTTTAAATTATATCTTAAATAATCTATAATTTGGCAGTATATGCGGTTAGAATATTGGGCACTAGAATGAATCATTAATTAAATCATAACTTTTAAGTCAATATACGCGTCTTATTAGTTTATCAAATGACATTATAAAATGATATAGTCGAACAAAGGGCAACTGACCCAGAAATAAATGATATGATGACAAGCAAATAAAGGGGGATTTCAGTGGGACTCAAACCACAGACCTCCAGATTGGTAGACAATTTTTAGACCGGCGCTCTTACTTTCTCTACTACACTACCGAGTGACTCAGAAAAACTAGACACCTAGAAAAATGTCAATAAAAAGAAAACCAATTTATAAACCCCAAATTATTATACATATTCCGGAAGAGTAATTCTTCTTTCATTTTGGTACCAATTTTGTGTGTTATATCTTTACGAGTAAAACCAAAGCAACAAAAAACTCTGAAAAAAAGGCAACTTCATCCTGATTAAAATAAAATAACTTTTTAAAGAAAATGTCTTCCGCTTAATAACTACATTTTGTATGAAAATGAGATAGATCGGTAGAGTCAGGCATGAGTGAGCACACGTCAAAGGCAAAATAATCACTATTCAAAAGTATTAGGAGGCCTGTTTAGGTCTGTCAGTGGCAATTTACTCTTTGATGTGTACTCATTCGTGCATTACTTGACGAGTCAATCTAATTTTCATACAAAATGTAGTCAATATGTGTAACAACACCCCTGCCAAGTTATTAAGTGGAAGAAATTTTAGTTAAAAAGTTAAGCTATCTTAATCAGGATGAAGTTGCTTTTTTGCAGCTTTTTGTTATTTTGATTTTACTCCCAAACAATGCATCGCGTTTATCCAAGGGTAAAGATATAAGACACAAAATTGGTACCAAAAGATGCGGGGAGAGTTAATATTTCAGAATATGTATAATAATTTGGGGTTCATTAATTTTTTTCTTTTAATCAGCATTTTTCTAGGTGTCTATTTTTTTCTAATTTACCCGGTATATCGTTGTTGGTCCCAGAAAAACGAAATAAACCTGTTTTCTTTGCTCATTTTCAAAATCATATAGTTTTACAATAGCAACAGAAATCTGTCAATCAACGGTGTTATACTTTTTTCAAGGATTTTTGTATCATCGCTATGGATATGTCTATCACTGAAAATGTCTTTGTCTTTTATACGAGGAATTCCCCGTGAATTCAATTTAATGAGGTGTCAAGCCAATTGTTCTCTGCATTTTTTCCCTACTCTACATTATTACGACAGGAGGAAAAAACCATGCTTTTCCTAATTGCGATATTAGAAAAATAATTACGCTTAATATGTGATAACTATTTTTTTTCTATCGTGCTCTTATAAAGGGCAAAATCTCGAAGGTCATTTCAATTAATTACTGGCAGAATGAAAGATAATTAGGCATGTACAGGTTGTCTCGTCTTTCATTTTTCTCTCTTTTCTTGAAAAATAATTTGACCCCCTCTCACATAGGAGGGGCGGCAAATTGAAAATATTTCCAACGGAATACTTTTTAGTTCCTGGATTGGAATGTGTATACAGGTGCAGACGGCATGTACATGGGATGTTTACCTGGCATTTGCCCGCGTTGAAATACATTTCAAGCACGTGTAGGGGGACGAAGGACAATTACTCGAGTAAGAGATGATTAGATTATTGGTCTAGCAGCCAGCATGTACTCGCCTGCCTTAACCCTCATGCATGATTGGTGATGAAGCTGCTCCCTAGTTAATCTCAATTAAAGAACTATATGTCGATACAAAACATGAACTAGTTATTGATCCCTGGTTATTTTAAGCTTAGAGGGGCTACGTAGTTGGAACGATGGGACAGGAGCATCGTGGGTTTAGGTCATACCACGTTGTAAGGATTTGTTGTCCGTTGGAGCCGAACTGTCGGCAAGAAGATAAATTGATGTTTATTGATTTTTGAGGGGTGGGAATAGTAGTAAACGCGTATTTTATGCATGTTTAAACCCATAATTGTACATTTTATTTCTGCCAGTGCTAGTCCCTGAATGATATTAGTAAAATGTTATATTGATTAGTCAATGTTAAAGAAAAATGTAAAGGCAAAAATGTTGCCTAAGAAATATTAATTTGGTCGAAATTCGAAAAAAGCAATTGTGTTTCCTCAATATATTGTTAATATTTTTACACTCTTTTACAATAAAAAATAATACATAAGATACAGTTTCAAAAGTACTGACTGTTGAAAATATTATGAATGACTGCAGATGCTAGCCCTATTAAGAGCAATTTCATGGCCTTGTCATTTCATCCACTATTAATAGCCATCACACCAATAACGATAGGAGTATTGGTAATCATCAAATATTCATGTGTTCATCCCGATATAAGTGTTGGTTTGATCCCGCAGTGCATACATCGAATATGACATCGGAAGGATATAGGGGACGGTCAGACAAGGTTAAATATATTTGCAAACCCACCTTTCCTTCCACATGTTTAACCTATTTGAGTGGCAGCATCAAAGTTATTGGCGGCACTCTAAATATTGGCGACTTTATTGGTAATTGTGTTGAACATGGTTTCATATCACTCATTAAGTGCAAATAGGCTTGCCCTGATTCTATGGACACTCTTCTTATATTGGATGTATCAAATTAGATACTATGTCCGGTCTATGACATTTGGACTTTTAGATGTTACAACAACCATAAGTGAAATACCTCTGTCACACTAATGCGATCCACGCTCCAACAACGGTCATCGACATTTACTCTTCCAATAATTGCTCCGTACTTTATTTCGTCTAAGATATAGGTTTATGGTAATGGTTGCAATAGGGCTTGGCGTTGGGTTGCGGGTAAGCTTTAGGTTAGGGTTAGTACTCAATTAGGGCTTATTTCGGGGTTGAAATTAGCCATCCAATTACAAACTTAGAGCGGAGCAATTGTCGCCTGAATAGTTGTTATGGAGTCGATACCAACAATATAAACCGTCCAATATTCCAGACGGCCCAACAACGTTGCGATGTATATGGTATCGAATAAGGACAGATATAGCACATTAATTTTTTTAGTTAAAAAGTAAACGATTTGTTCCAAATTGTCGTGTAGTTCTGATGTTTTCTACTTTGCGCTTCATTTGTTACTTGTAAGTACTGTGCATTTTGTTATTGTCATCCATTATTCTGCTCCAAAAAACATTTTGGGTAACGAACGAATTATGATAATAATGAATGTATCAATTATCATATTACACAAATATTTTGCTTTGGTTGTTTGTTGAGATTAGGAAAAAGACAAAGTTATCTACTACTTTGGTACAGTCTAAGCATTTTAAGACAAAGACTGTCTCCTGTTTGAACTTTTATTTTGACAACACTTGAAGATTTGCAGAATATTGCAAGACCCTTCCAAGAGGTTCTCCAAAATTCAAAGGGTTGTCAGGACCTTCCATCCACCTCCTACCGTCATATACTACTTTGCCCTTTCTCTATTGGCATTGTATCGTAGCTAAATACAAAAAAAAAATATTAAAAATGGTCGAACAAGATGTAGTGTACTCCTTTTTAATAGAGAATACTGTTTAATTCATGAACTATGATTGACTGGACTGAACATGCCGAACGACATGAGATTTTGAAGGCAAATATATTTGAAATTTTATATTGATTAACCTGGTTTCAAGTACTCGCTCAACATGTAGCCGGGCTTGTCGTTGTACTTTAACACTGGAAGTCAACGAGGCAATCGGAAACGTTGAATATTGAAAGAACCTTTATAGCGAAATTTACACAGCGTGCTTCGGGTTCATGTGTTCCGACTTGGGTCAAATTAGCACAATTCTATTTCCACGACCTTTAATGACATTTAAGATATCTTGACATGGAAATGTGATCCGAAAAAATATTGAAATCACAAGCTACATGATATGATGTTTTACTTGATATATTCATATCTACCTCCGATTTAGGATGATGTATGCAAGGTGTCTTTTTACAACCCCTTCTCTAGAAATAAGACAGATTGTATGTAGCCTACGAGGTTATTTCTGGGGGTATTTCAAATTGGCAAAAACTCACACCGTCGAAGTGGCTGTGAATGCATATTGACTTTTTGAAAGAGAATTTGTCAGAATGTCAATAACATTTCGTGCGATGTGTCATACTCTAAAATTATAAGAAGTTGCACACGCGATGCCTTTTAAGCGAAAAAAGTATTAATATTTTGAAGAGGATTTGAAATATAATACTTATCATCTAACAGTGTAATACACTTTTTTGATTTTTTTCTCTATACATTTAGCAATGGCAATCGGAGAATGAATAATTAATAGCCAGCCTTCTTATAGAAATACTGAAAGCGCCTAATAAGATGAATAAGTAATCATTATTTGTGTTGGAAGATCATGTAGATATTACCATGTGATTATACAGAACGGGAAAGGAGAACGAGATGAAAGTACTCTTTATATAATGTGAATCCCTTAAAAATAAAATCATATAATGGTAGAAGATCTAAAAAAATATATTTAGACAACAGTTGCCAAGGATAAACAAAACAATGGTGTTGAAGCGTGTTGAATGACACTATGGTTATGATAATGCACATATTAAAGATGATATGACTTGTGTAAACATGTGGTTCCTGTCCACTGTTTTCATTCATTGATAACGCTCTATAGCCCCAGACGACTGTACTATCAAGTCGCTTCTAGCTGGTCAAGCGGCAAATTAGTAGAGTCGTTAAAATGCCCTTAACAATATCGCTGCATTTATCGAGCATGTCAGCTTTCAACCGGGAGAATAAATTTAAGATAAGGACTCGATATATCAGGGGAAAAAAAACGTTATTATCATACGTGTTTGAGGGTTTGTTTCGCACAGGTGAACATCATTCGTCCGATCTTTGTTGTGAGTGGGGTGTGTGCGCACGCGTGTGTGTGTGCGAATGTGTGTGTGTGTGGTGTGTGTGTGTGTGTGTGTTGTGAGAGTGTGTGTTTTCTGATTTTTTTTTTCACTATTCATATTATTTGTAGTATCGGCTTCGTGTTTATGTCAAATCGAGTTTATCCGTTGGATATATTTTTTTTGAACGTTACAGATTACCAAAATCTTAATCCTTTATCTCAATCTTATAATATTTGGATAAAGAACATAATATACGGCGTTCACATCCCTCAAAATTAATTATGATGCAGTCTTTTGACGCCTTCGACTCAGAAAATTTTGCTTTATTACTTGCGATAGGATAACACGATTTTTTTTAGTTAAAAAAAAATCTATAGGAATCCAAAAAAAAAAAAAAACTGGAAACGGTAAAATCGTTATCACTTTCCTTCTTGACGTGGTAAATATATACCATTTCGTTTGCTCAATTGCATCTGCTAATCTATCTTTTATCTGAGTTAGCGATCTCCCTGGGGGTTTCATCTGCTTATCTATATCAGTTAGTGATCTCTCTAGGGGTTTCAACACCCACCATCTCATCTGAATGACCTGAAGATAATCATTGAATCTCCATTGAAATGGTTACGTTTTATGGCAATAGAAACGTATTATTGAGTCTTTAAAGTAGGCTTAAACTGATAGCATATCCAGTAAATTCTACGCAAATTATACGGGAAGATAACGATTGGCTCTTTGTTGTTGTCCCAATGAGAGTATTGAATGAGATTTTACTGTTTAAAGTTAATTATTACTTAAATATTCTAAAGTTGCGTTTATGCCTTGAATTTATAGAACCCCGTGCCTATGCGTTCTCTTTGATCTTTCTTAGCTTATACCCACTGAGTGTATTAAAAGCCATAAGTGACGACATCAATATGAAAATGTGGAAGTTTGACGGAAAATTTAACAAGAAGGTCGCAATTGTGTTAAATCTATATATTCTCATTATTGCAAACAAAATGTGAAAAGAAAGAATCATTAAAAAAAAAAAAAAAAATAGAAATGTATTATTTTGACATTGTTACATAAAATTGTTTGGTTTCACGAATATCTAAAACATAGACTTTAAGTGTATATAAGGAATGGGTAGCCTAAGGGCCATGGTTCACGTCATAGCGCAAGTTCGTAACATAACCATAACGCGGCATATAATTGGCTAATAATAAGCGGCAAATGCAAACATTTTCCGATCCATTGTTTATCATCGACTTTTCGTTTCACGGATTCTTGCACGCAGACCGCTCTAGATTTTGCAATCGATGCCGACCGCCTGGGGTACTGTTTTCCTCTCCGACCCTCCTCCAAAATTGTTATCAAATCCAATTTTAGGAGAGCTCCGCGAAGGTAGCAACCTTGGGATACAATTTATCTTAGATTTGTCATCTTTAATATTTTACTGAGCTCGTAGACTTATTTCTGTCATACGTTTGCCTTATGGAAAAGAAATTCGTCCCCTGGCATGTCTGGAAAAAAGAATGACGATAATGCCATGTTAGTAGCCTTTGGATAAAAAGAACCGCAAAAATGATATAACTGATTATAAAAGTATTATTGAATTACACCCAATATAGCTCTGTATATTTGATCTGCCTTTTGGTAGTTCAAGGTATTAATAGGTAGATGATCAGATAGCACTTTGTCCGCCAGTATAACAAGTGTTTATTTATATTATACAAACAATGCTAAGGGATGTGCCGCAGAGGTGATATGAAGTGAAAAGGGTATATGATGAGGAACTTTCAAAGTCGATAGACTCTTAATCATCGGGGTATGGGTGACAGCGTTATGAATATGGGTCGATGTCTTACTAAAGCTTAGTCACTATATAGGCATGAGTAAAGTGCAATGTAATAATGACCATGTCCTCCTTCAAAGGTCACCTCTTGAAGATGCATCTACGTTCAAAATATAGACATTATCGAAAATAGTGACCAAAATAACGCCTCTTCAGAGTAGAAACAGCGTTTCCCATGTGTATAGATATGATAAGTTAACGCCTTTTGAAACTGAGCACACTTCGGATGGATACAAAATTAACTTTAGGTTTAAAGTCTCTCCACCGCCATAAACATAATTCCCTCTTATAAAAGTTCTGTGGGCATACAAAATTGTCATTGTTTGTTTGTGTGTGGTATGTTTCAAGTGAGTTAAATCAAATGACATTGCTTTAGAAAGCTCTAAAGTTTTATTTTTAAACATTCAAAATGTTTAAAATCACGAGAACAGACCGATGTCTGCAGTAAAATCAGAATATGAGATATCACCTAGATTTTTTGAAAGTGGCATTTTCCGAAATATAATTTAAAACTTATCGAGTGGGTTGCAGCATCAAAGCTTCCAATCGGCCTCATACCACTGAATGAGTTGCTCCTAAAAATCAAATGATTATGGTCATATTTTAACGTAGGAGTGTGTTTTATCATCGCCATTATGATTATAGGTAAACTTTGGTTAACAGAGTTGTTATTTTCACCAGCTAAATTTAACCTTTTATAATCATAGAATCATCTTTAGACTTACAACCAACGACCGAGTGGCATTCAAGCACTATAAAATAACCAATTGGGAAAATAAAAAAGGGAGACTGTTGTTAATATGTCCATTAAATTGCCATGAGCAGAAGATCGAACACGGCCTGTGACCAGTCGTATTTTACTGGAATTCACATAACCGCCACAAATCAAATCGATTAGGTCTGCATTTACAGGTCTTCTGCCGCCTCATTAGTCTAAACAGGGCGGAAAACAACAGAAGGTTAAATTAACAAGCATACAGTTTCTTTCTAAACCTACCTCATCGTGCCCAATGGGGAAATTGGATGTGAATACGATGAGAAAGCATGCTCTTTAAATTATCGCGGCTGAACTGTTGGTTTAAACCTTTAACAAGTACTTTTCTGCATTCTTCTTCTTGTTGACGCATATCCTAAAAGGGTTGAATGAAACTGCGAAGAACCTTCCTTTGACTTTCATTCATTTTCAGGTTTCAGCAGATGCGTAACTGTGAAAAACCACACTTGCCATTTATGTTCTGAATGAATTCAAGTACCATGTTTAAGCCCTCTTAGAATCATCGTTTTTGTGCTTGGTGTTGAACAGGAAGCTGCAATGTGGAAAAATAATCAGGCTTTCACCATAGAACCTGAAAACATTTCACTATGAAAATAAATGTGGAAAAAAAAGACACATCCTTCATTCCTCAGTATTGACGGATCCATGAATTTTATGCTCGCTTGGTATGTTTGTATAGAGGATGCTATGGATAGGATTGCAGTTCTCTGAAAACTTCTTTGAAAAAAAAACTTCTTTAACCCTAACTGACCTAGACGCGGAAAACCTGTTTCAGGACTTTCAAGCTTAACGCTTTTTTGAGATCAAATCTTCCATCATGCATAGTTTACTAGTATCACATTTGGCATTTGTAATCGAAACAAATTTTTTTCGGAAAACATAAACAAGAGGCGAGAATGACAACCTTTGTCGCAATGGTGCGGTTGACAGCCGAGATCTTAGGAGGGGGAAGTATAGCCATAGTTTTCGTACTTTTGTATCTTATATCAATTAATAAGGAAACCAATTAGGCTTGACTACCAATATTCTCCTTCATTGAACTTTGCTATTTTATGGCTTTGGGTTTTCAATTGCAATGTGCTATCTTCTGTCAAAGTATTACATTAAAACCGGAGACCCGCCAAGTACCAACGTGGTATAGGTTGGCGAGCAATAGGAGCTACTTCAAGCACCATTTTGGTTTATTGCTGTAATTATTCACTAACTTTAAAGCTGATCACTTCTATTTGCTGTCGCTAATCAATTAGAGAAAGTGTTTGAATGACACAGCACTCACATTACAGTTGTTTCTCCATGGGTGTTACATGATGGATACCCACGTGAAGAGATATAGGACTTAATTGCAGTACTTCGATTGTCAACGCCGAATACTAGTAGACAAAAAGCCTTTCAATGGATGGTCAGAATGTAATCACGAGATCGTATAATGTTCAAACCCTAAACTATATACATGGCGGGAGGGGGGGGGGGGGGGGGGGGGGTGATTGACTATTGCTCTGGTGATAATGGTTAGTTTAGCAACAATCTCCCTTTGCTATGACTGCATGATTAATCAACATAGTTATATTTAAACGAAACAAAACTATATACATGTATATGTTTACCTATCATTACTCATTACTTTTAGTCTACCTGATGATCGTTGGAAACTTCCTGTGTGAAAATCGGAGTAGTAGAATCAATGAAGTAAAAAAAACAACAAAAAAAGGGGGGGAAACTGCATTGATCGTGTGCAGTATCCGAATAGGCAGTAATATAATAATTAAACTGTTGAGTTTGACTCTAGATCCCATAATAATCACAAATCTACAACTACTTGAAACAAAAGTAAAACTTCACTTATCGTTGTTGGATATCGAAATCAATTATATAAAGTTAGACGTCATCCGTTCTTTTCAATATTTTATCTTTACAGCAACAAACACAAATCATTGTGAATTTCGTTAGCGTCCTGAAAGATCCAATGTTATTGCTGAGGATACAAAATATGAATTGCCTCTCAGGTTTTCCCCCATTCTCCTCCTCAGGAAAGAGCTCTATATGGAAAAGCTTTTTACATCTTCCTGTTGTACAGCTAAATTGTAAATGTGGTGGGAAATCCCCTGAGATCCGAAACTCAGTGTTTACGGAAACATGAAAAGACCGAAAGGAAACTGGCGTTGGAGGGTGTTGTCAAATCAAATCTCAATAAGATATGAAAGCCTTTGCTCCAATACAATTAAATTAAGTTTTAGGGAAGTCGGGCACGATTTCTTGCGGGATTTTTTCTTTTAACGAAATATAACCAATCGGCCAAGATAAATATTTAGATTGTCCTAAAATTTGTAAGAAGAAGATTATCAGTATACAAACCACCGTGCATGCAATGTGTGGGAGACTCCAATTGGCCGATCAGATATACATCAGGAAGATTTAAAATGTTTATGAGAACAATAAAGCAGTTGGTTGTTTTCCATCAAGGTGGTTTATCCATGACATTACGACATAAAAGGACAAAACGGGGGGGGGATGAGCATAAGAAAAATATCCATTTTCATTATCCTTATAAGACTGGATGTATCTTCTGCTGCTCCCCAGATCAGCATCTGAGAGGTAATTTCCTATACAAGAAGATATAAAAATGACCAATACGTCATGACCGTGGCGGTTGTATTGATGTATGGATATTATCATTTAGATGAAGAAAAAAAATACGGGGGAAGAGGTAGGCGGGTGGAAGGGTGGAAATAGGGGCGGGGCAGGGAAGCGAAAGGACACGATAGCGCAGTTTGAAGTCATATGGTCATGATAGTGGTATAGTGATGAAAGGTCTAAGGAAAATCTGAGGGAAAATCTACGTCACATTGTGGTGGGTTCATATTTACAAAACATAACGGCAGTAAATGATAATAACCGTGACAAAAGTAAGAAAATAACATGAAATGTGTTGCGACAGTGATGAACTTCTTGTTTTAAGAATTTATTGAGCCCGATATGGTCCGACAAAATACAGCTTGACCTTTACCATTCCGCCCAAAATTTCATTGCTAAAGTGCCGAATACATTTTATTCATGGCTACAGTTTGACCATCCTAGTTCCTACAGGTTGATCCGTCTTTGACATCCACCCTGTAATGGAGACAGTCATTTTGTAATATTATTGGAGCAATACTGCCAACATGCATCAATAAATCTATAAAGTTTGTCTTGCCGCTGTCTCTCTTCATTCATGTTTTACATTGTCGAGTCCAAATGTTAACCGGTCTGATCAATACCCTGTCGTTCAGGGGGAAATTGATGGATCGTCTACTTCAGTTTTCCTTCTTTTTTTTGTTGTTGAAACACACCTACACCAACACCCACACATCATCTCACGCCCACACAAACCCCACCAAATCAACGCAGAGACACACGCACCCTCGCACCCCGATCAAATCAACGCACAGACAAAAGCACCCTCACACACCCCATCAAAGCCATGCACAGACAACACACATCCTGTCACCCTTCGTACGCATATACACACTACCCCATCCACGCACCCACACACACTCTCACACACAACCACTCACACACACACACCACCCATCCACGCATGGACACACACACATCATTTTTCGACCAAACCCACACACACATCCATCCCATCCTCGCACGATGCACACGCATACACCCCCACCTTCCTACCCTCACACCTACATCCAAATAGTACTTCTTACTGCATTTGTGCATACTCCCCCCCCCCCACCAAAATGTATTAAATTAAAAAATTTCTGTACCACTCGGGATCTACGGGTATTCCAAATGAAAATGTCACAGCCACCCTATATACGAGCCTCGAAGGTATTACAAGTTACCTGACAAAATTCATGATGAAAGAAGATTGAATATTATCACCTGAATAGTTTTGAAACAAAGAGAAACTTGCACAAAGGGGGGTCCCCCAGCCTAATTTATGCAAAGAAAATGTCAGCAAGATGTATGTCTATATTCATAGAGTGTTATTCATTTCTTATTTCTGATCGTTGAGAAAGAGGGGGGGGGATGAAAAAAAATTATCAAAATTTCAATTGATGCGGCGGTCACAACTCGCCGTACCATCGACGTGCAACTCCCTACGATGGATTTCGTAGAAAATTCGTGCAGCGGAGGTACCTTGTAGGTGCAATGCATGTACGATGTGCAGGAAGTTTTTACAATACCCTTACTACAGAAACGCAGGAATCGCAGAAGTTGATTCAAGACCTGTGCGTGCATTGTACATACAACGCAGGCTACGTTGATGGTACGTGCCCCGTAGCCTACGACGAGTTGTGACCGCCGCATTAGCTGCAGCTCCAAAAGAAAACCTGGAAATTTTTTTGTTGCTCTTAATCATATCAAAAACTCTCGATAAAATACACTTTTTCGTCTACAAAAAAAACGCCCTAATTCTTGTACAGTTGTCTTATCCACTATTTATTATGCCACGCGTACAATAAGAAATGTGAACGGTATGAATAGCAGATTTTACTTTAATTAAGTTGTTTACAACATATCTATCTTGAGATTAACGTTAAGACAATTTTAATGGGTTTTAATGAAAAACTCATTATCCGTCGTTAATTTCGTTCAAACAGGCTTCCCTTTAGTGTTTAATATTCTTCTGCACGTAATATAAGATACTTTAAGAGTGGGTGTCAATTTACAAATGGTTTACGACAAATTTCTCCAAGTGGAATTATGCCACTAATTCTTCCTGTTTTTTTTTTTTTATGTTTGTTTTTTTTTTTGTTTTATAAGCTTTATTCATGGGCTTTTTACTTTTCATTATATAATATTTTTGCAAATACCCTTTTATTCATTTCAATATTACTGTATATATTTTGCATTATTTTCGTCGTGTGCGATTTTACACTGGTTGGCGTATGATATAAAGCATTAATATAAATACGGTATACTGGACTTTATAGAAGAATTTAGTAAAATTCGTGTCCAATTTAATCACATTAATGCTGAGTTAATCTCTGCCGACTACCTCTGCTATTACAGATCGTTATGAAAACGAAAACTTTAAGTAGTAAAAATGAATATTATGCTTAATAAAGTGTGAGGTCGTTTATGATCGATTATCGATGATTGTTCAGTTTGCTATTATCAATTACCTTGACTATGATTATGATACATCAATCAATTGACTATACATAATTCTACAATCGAATGTGGAATATGACATTTTGTGATTAATAATCTTCCAAGCTCCTTTCTGAGTGGCGTCACTTTTACTGGAGCTACCTTGAGAACGTAATTCACTCATTACTTTTTCTTTTTACGAAAAACTTGCACTTTGAGCTGTTAAAGACAACCCACTTTATTTCATTTAGCGTATAACGTCAAAAATTATAAACTATAAAATGATTAATGACTACATTGGAGTTGTTTGCACGTCGTATTACATGGTCGTGTTGCCAGTGTAACTATAGAAAGAGATAGTTCGGACGGTGAACCACATAATTGCTCCACTAATTGATTAGATGCGTCCTTCGCAAATCAGAAACGAGTTTTTTTTTTTTTTTATGGACTAAATATTGATGATACCGTACCAGAAGACAATGCCAGGCACTTTCTAACATCAGCGCAAACAATTAGCGCCGATTGAAACAGGTATGGGTGATTAAGGTGAGGGCATTGAAATACCGGTGGCGGGTTATCACCAAATCTCTTTGCCATCCTTCAAAATAATGTTCTGTCTTTATGAGAAGAGTATGCCAACGCATATCAAGTATGCCTTCTTCGGCGATTATAACCAACTCTTAAAAGTACAAAATATATAAAGAACTCATCATGAGTAAGATAATATTATAAAGCCTTTGTACCGGTATGTTATATATTATATTTTCATCCCATATCGTTATCATAGCTATCATCAGTTATCATTTGGCAGCATCCCCGACATTTCCTCATTTTATTTTTTGTTTATTGTCATTTTTTTTTCTTTCTTTTTCCCCCTTTTTTTTCCTTCATTTTTTTTTTGCTTTAGAGGGGAAATTAATCGTTTTGACCCTCCAACACCTCCTCCCCGTGGAATGACAATATAAATGAACAACCCTCCGGGTATAATACTAATCCATAGTATATTTGGCCGAATTATATATTTTTTTAAGGTGGGTAAAATATACCCTTCGAGAAAAGAGGCTGAATAAGAAGGGTTCAAATCAATCTCATCCAAAGAAACATAATTACAAAATAAAGTAACAATTCAGTGTATATAAACATCAGAGAGCGTCCCACTTTCCTAATGCCATTATATTAATGTATAGCTTCAAAACAGAAAAATGCACAATTAAAATATTATTTCGCACTATAAATTTACAGAAAATATATGGAATACAATTTTTATGAATGAAATCCATGTGAATGCTCGTCTCTCATATTGTATTTTGTCCATTAAACAGCTATGTCAATAAAAAAAAATATACAACCGGGAAACTCTTTTTTTTTTTCTTCTTCTTCTTCTTCTTCTTTTTTCCCCCTTCTTCTTTTCTGGAAGAAGAGCATGCTTAAATAAGGCATATGTCAAAGGTACTATTTAAAACAAGAGTGATGAATGATAATTGAAAACAGCAGATATATTGTATATCATTATCATGTTAATTTTTTATTATCGATGCTTCTCTGCTGACTTGTTTCTTACTGGATATTTTGACCGGGGGAATTAAAGGACACTGTGAGTGGGTGGGGTAATATATTCCCATTTTGAGGCTGCATTTGTTTTATTTTGATTTTCTTTTTATTCAATATATATTATAAGCATCAATTTAGGTTTTTAGGGATTGTATAACTTCGTTCAGGATCCGAAAATACTTTCTCTCTTCCAGCTAATGCTATAATCATAAATGATATTGAAGGTATCTGTTGCTTAAATTGCTGAGGTATTGATGACTATAGTCATATGCGTCCCTAGGTACGCCTAAGTAGATAGTATTCTATGGGGGGGGGGAAATAATTTATTTTTCTCTTATTGCAAAGCTTGTATTGATGCTTATGAAATAAAATTTTCGGGTTTCCTCGTTAAATATTATTGCATGAACTGACAGCATGTAGGACCCCACGGCTAGGATTTCTATTAAACTCCACATAGTTACTAAATTCAAAAACTTTTGAGGCTGGTATATCA
The DNA here is from genome assembly GCA_940671915.1 of Paracentrotus lividus. Classification (NCBI taxonomy): domain Eukaryota; kingdom Metazoa; phylum Echinodermata; class Echinoidea; order Camarodonta; family Echinidae; genus Paracentrotus; species Paracentrotus lividus. The sequence continues at coordinate 56,199,246 of CALNVZ010002100.1, read as the reverse complement.
ACACAAAAGAAGCTAGTTTTCCCCTCCCCATTTCCATCTCCATTTTCCCCAGCCATGACCTTTTCCAACATTTTTTAATGTATATCTTCACAAAATTCGTTCTCATAAAAAAGTACAGCTTGTACTAAAAAATTGATAAAATACCCTTTTACGTTAATAATGTATACGCTTTCTTTCTTTAAATTTTATATACATACATTAAATAGCTTAATATGTCCAAGGGTATGGTTCATATCTTGACGATATCAATTTGAAAGAATTTAATACAAATCAATAAAAAAAAAAGCCTCACCTGATATGTTGTATGAGTACTGAATCTGACATTGAGGAGGAGGGTGATGTGGGTGATCTCTTTCCCCATCTCTGGGGGTTTACTCGCCCTTCACATGTAATGGGCCATGGGGGACATGCTGATTGTACACATGCTAAGGATAAGAGCATGATGAATAGACCACCAAGTATCGTCATAGTAGCCATATTAAGTCAATGATGATATCTCAAATCGAAGAACCGATAAAAGATCAACTCAGGAAGAATTCCCCGGCCCTTGGTGCTCGTCGAGGCGCACTTATCTTCTTTCCTGTTCTACCGTGATTCTTCTTCAAAGCAGAAAAAAAAACCTATTTTCGTCGGGTGAGTGGATTGGTTAAGAGTTTATACGTTGGTGCGGCTGAAGTGATCAAGCTTCCAGATTAAATCCAGCAAAGAACACAGGAAGCCGCTGGCTCAAGATTCCTTTATTTATTATCCTTCTCCCCCCAAAAGCCTTTCCACCAACACTTTATAATGTAAAAATCTCCTCTCTATTTGAGATGCGATACGTTGATGCTTTATGAATTGTACCACGCTATACTTTGTTTCAATTGGAAAAGATTGATAAAGCCGAGATATACAAATAAAAAAAATATTCAAAGGCTTTACATTCCCTAAATAACTAAATTTGAAATGTCAACGCTAACATAAATCATAGACGAAGTAAAAAAAAATAATAATAATGTTATCTATCCTCGATCGCAAAAAGAATATTTTGCATCAATCGGCTCGTTTGTGCTCGCGAGAAAACTTCCAGCAGAATGATAAATTAAAAACATCCATTGGTATATAAATCCAGGACGTGAACTGTCAATTTGAGAGCTCCCACTTTATGTTTCTCTCGTATGCATGGTTGTTATCTCCAACAGATGAAGAAAAATAGATATTGCAATGAAAACCGGAAAACCGCAGTTGAAAATGATGATGAAGCGTCACTTGCAAGTGCTTTATACTCGACCATTTCTATGTACAAAGCAAAAGTGCAACGCTCTGGTGGTTTTTGAGATGGAGCAATGTCTAAGCGGAAGTCGGGTTGCAAAGTTAAGATGAAGTTGTAGGACTGATCATGGTGTTTCTTAGAGGCTGTCTTAAATAGAGGTAGGAAGGATTCTGACTGGTTTCGAGCCAAGTACTAGTATATTTTAGCGTCATGACGACATGTCTGTGTGCGGGCGCTGTTCTGGTTATTCTACCATGAAGTAAACGGAACGGAAGATATAATACCGATCGAGGGGTGTTCATAGTGATTCATTATTACATCTCAACGATGATTTCGTTCAGTGGTATGGGATTTTATTCCCATTATTTAATCGAGTTGGGGAAAGAAAATGAATAAATAAATCCAAACAAAACCAAGATGGCGCTTTCATGGAGATTGTGAATTACTGCATAATGGAATAATTATATCCATTGAAAAAAAAAATTATATATATATTATGGCTATTCAAGGGAAGCTGTGTAGTATAATTGATTCGCATTTTGGCATTTTTCTTTAGTGGACAAAGCAAGAAGGGAGCAGCAGAAATACCACCTCCACCTCTATTAAGGAACTTTTAGGGGTTTTGTTTCGTTTTGTTTTGTTTTATGACCTCAGCTTGAAGAAATGATCAAAATCGTAATTCTATTATTCGGAATTTGACAATTTGACATTTTGCTTAGATTTATTTAAGGTTTAAATATTTAACGTTTCTACTGCAACTAGTTAAGATCCTTCTTGTAATCAATCATGACTCAACAAAATAATCCGTGAATCCAACGACAAAGTAAAGATTAAATACAAATTGGTGTTTTTTGTTATTTCCAAGAAAAACAGGGTTATAAGAGCAAATTATGCAGGGAAAATATGTAACTGCAAGATAAATCTATATAATGGTCGATTCCAATGAAAAGTGTACACGGCATTTTTTTTTTACCATGTTCGAGTTCAATAAAAAAAAAATATTTAAAAAAATGTACGGACTCCATTTTTGCGTTTTATGTATCCATGCCGGTGAGCTTATTCGTGCCACATTTGCTTCATTTGAAGTGAACTTTTTTAAAAATTCGAAAACGTGTAGTTTTTTGGCCAAAAAAAAAATCTTCACGACTAAACTTTTTTAAACAAAACATCAAATAATCTGAATTCAAGTTGTTTTTCAGGTTGGCACAAATACACACTGTCCGTCATGAAGGTGGAATATTCTTTTGCCGCTCTAGCAACATGATTTTGCTCCGACTTTAATTTCTAGAATATGATTGTCTCTGCTTTTACTTTTCGGGACCCTGGATATACCTTGAACATTCTCCCAATCCTTCACGAGTGTTTTTTCCCCAAAAAAAGTTTTGTCAACACCCCTGATGCCCATATTTGCCGTTTTTTTCTCATTTTGGGGCCACTTTTTGTTTACCGGGCCGATCAAGCCCCCCCCCCCCCCCCCCCCTCAGTCCTATCCCCAGGAAACGAGTCCGAGGTTTATTGTTTATATTGTTCTTTAAGTAAAATCTAGATTCATGGGGACAGGCTAAGGTCTCTTGTCTAGGGGAGGGGTTGAAGTAAAAAGTGTGATTGGTGAAAATTCGGAATATCTTATTCTACCTTTATGCTGAAAACAAAAGAAATTAAAAAAAACTTTTAGCCCTTAATCATTATTATTTTCCTCTAATTTTTCTTTAGCGTTGGTCATTGGTATACAGGTTGAAGAGCTGAGGGGTGAGGACACTCCCTTATGGGAGGCCATTTTTCTGCTTGTGCCATCTAGTGCGCTTACCATCCAGGTCTATATACAACCGTCTATTTGATAGCAGGTTCTGGAGTAACTTTGTCAGCTTCACATCCTTTGACATCTCAAAGAATTTACATGCCTATGTATACATAATAGGCAACCTTTGACCTCAGACATGTCAGAGGTCAAGGTATAAACTTGTTGATTTGCAACATTGCAACAGACTAAATACATCTACGTGGATTTTACATGAAATAACCAACATTTTAATAACCAACAGCGCAAATATCAATATCTTTATAGTTTGAGGTCAGTGACCTTTACAGTCCTTAGAGGTCAAAGGTGAGAACTTGTATTGAGTAGCAATTGCTCGGAGAAATACAAAGACGCACTCATTTTAACGAAAATACCAAAACCATAGCAGTGTCCTCATAAGCCAATGCGCCAAATATTCATTTCTGATATTTTGAGGTCATTGACCTTTCAATGTTAAAAGTGTTTAACTCTAAAATCCTTTTTATAATTACTAATCCTTGATTTTATCATAAACATAAAAAATTTGTGCATTTATTATGTAATTCACTGAGAAATGACGCCAAATATCAATATTTTGATATTTTAAGATCATTGACCTCTGTAGGTCATCAGAGGTCAAATCTGACTTACCTCCCGATCTGAAAATGAAAGTTATGGCATGTACTACCATTGGTAGGAATTTCATGCTTTAGTCAAAAGTTGCACAATTCACCTATAATTTGAAGCTAAACAGCTCTACTATAAGGGTCTTTCATCTAAAAAAAAATTGTCCTGCTCCATCATTGCAATTGAGGGGATGTTATTTTCATGTACCTTACTGAGCTTATCCTATATCACAAACAGCTTCAACACAATCCCATTTTTTAGGAGATTTCCATTCATAAACTGGTGATGATCATGATGATGGTGCATATAGTTATGATGCTCTTGCAGTAACCTACTCAATCAATCCAAACAAATATTATACTTGACTGAAAATTCTGTCACTAGTTTGTTTGTTTGTTGTTGTTGGTTTTTGCATCTTATTCGTGACTAATCAGCTCTTGTCACATAGAAAAAATCCTACTTTTCTCTTTTATTTTTGTATTGAATCCTACTTTTGGAAAATTTTACTCCTACTTTTCTCCTACTTTTTTTTTTCAAGCTGACTTGAAAGCCTGAAAAAGTATAAAATGTACATGTACGCCAGTTATATGATTATATGATTATATATATATACATATATATATATATATATATATATATATATGTGCATACGTCTTGTCGAAATGAGAGAGAAGTCGCCCAGATCAAAGATCCGAGTAAAATCGAACAACTAATTAAAAACTCAAAATTTTGATGGAAATGTTTTTTTTTATTATTTTCTGGTCTACCATGCTTCATCTTTGCGCTCTGTAAAAAAAAATGAGTGAAAATGATAACGGAAAGCTGGTAAAAAATCAGTTTTTCGGCGAGTGTTTTTTCGCGTCATAATTTTTTTTTCTTCCGGAATACAGGCGCACGTCCACGGCTCATTTCCCCTCTCCGTTTAGCTCGGCCCTTAGCAACGCATGGCTTTGTTTGTTGGACGTTCACGGTCATGTGTTGTGTGATTTCTATTGGCTTTTTGTTTCGTTTTTGTGAGCGAATAGCGAACTAAACTCTCTTTAGATGCACTTAGCTGTGCGATGCTTCTATTCTTTTGCGGAGACGTCTTCGCAAAAAGAATAGAAGTTTTGTTTCGCGAAGGAATAAATAGTATGTAAGACGCTCCTGAATTACGGAGAACGGATTTCTCTTCATAAAACATGCCGCTGAAGCGTCTCGGAGACGTCTCTAATACTATTTATCCGTCGCAGCAGACGAAATTTGAATTCTGTCGCGGAAGACGTCTCCGCGAGGTGAGATAGCACCCATAGCTACTAACAAATTTCTGCAGTTTATTTAACAAAGTAATGTGTTTAAGAAAGTAGCGTTTTACTAAACACGACGAAACAAAAATACGATTTACCTTTAAAATAATTCATTTCTAAAAATTATTAATATCTTCTTATTACTGGTAACAAGTTTGATCAATAAAAGACGAGATCGAGCAAATCATTTTAGTTTATTATTTTCATTGTCTTAAGCTCACCTAGCCACTCATAAAACGTGATCAGGCAAATTCTAAATACATTCGTGAGGCGCAAATAATTGTATTAAAACATTTTGGAGGCTTATCTCTAATCATATACTTATTCAAAGAATATAAACAAAATGCATAAGCCCTGTACAAGAATAATTTAGTCTATAGACCAGTTATTATGATTAAAATTTCCAACAGACGTTCAGATCAAAATGACTCGCTTTATTATGAGTAAGAGTACGCGATTGACATTCAAAGAAACGCACGCAAACATCGGATAAAACCCCAAAAAAGGTTTTAAAATAGTTTTGTTTCTAATTAATTTAGCGCCAGGATTGGTAAACACTTTTCTTAAAAGAGCGGACTTTTTCTTAAACAATTAGAAAGAGCACTGACGTTTTCATTTATTTGACGAAGATATAAAACAACTAACCAAATTAGCTTCTTTTTTTTTTGGAGAAGATTGAACATCGCCGTTATTTCCGTTTGCTGCGCTTTGCCTCGATCATGCGTGACGGAACGAGTTATTGTTCTCTGTAATACCTGAATGCAGCCTCTCATTGGTCAATCGTTTCACCTTTGTAACAAGTGGTTGCTAGGGCATTTCGGTGAGTACAGCGGTGACAGAGTGTTCTTATTTTTCTGGCGGCGTACAAAGGAAGTCAAACTTCGCAGACGTTTTTCTCTTGATTTTGATTTCCAAGAGCACAATTCTCCTCGCGTTCAGAGGCTAATATCTCCACTTCTATTTACTCTTTACAGTCGGGTTATATATCAAATTCAAGGCAATGAATCAGGGATCAATAATATCAAATAAAATGGATTTCAAAAATTGCGACTAGTCTCTCCTTTCGACGTGACGCATCACATATATATATATATTACTAAAACGGGCCTTAATATATATATATATATATATATATATATATATAGCGGTGGCCAAAATTATTAAAACATCCAAAGCTACACAAAGTCTATGGGATTCCGAACGCCCTAGAGAATTCGCCGAAGTACGTTTAGGGATAACTTTTTGATGCCAAAAGCTTTCATGACTTTTTAGTATAGAGTCTTACGCATCTTGCGATACCAAGTTTATATAAACCCCTCCCAAAAAGTTCCGCAAATCGAATTTGGGCCATGACTACTTTTCAGGTATGCTTTAGTTATTCCTGATAATCAGACTATTGGAAAGATAATTTATTCTCCTTTTTATTGATATCAAATTTGTAATGGTTGTGTCACGCTTCTGTGCACAGAATGTCAGATTATTAGAATATGGAGAAAAGTAAAAAGTCAAATGTTGCACAATGCAGTTTTATTGATCAAATTGAATTCCAAAACTCGACTTTAGGTCCTGATAACTTTAGGGGTATTTTATCATTTTTAATGAAGTTTATACCATTGTCAAGTTCATTTATTGCGAATTGTGCCAGGGTGGGGATGAAATTCAAACAACAAAAGCTGACAAAAAAGCAACTCCATCATGAATAAAATAGCATAACTTTTTAACGAAAGTGTCTTCCGCTTAATAACATAGCAGGGGTGTTGTTACACATATTGACTACATTTTGTATGAAAATTAGATTGACTCGTCAAGTAATGTAAAGAGTAAATTGCCACTGAGAGACCTAAAAATACCTCCTAATACTTTTGACAAGAGATTATTTTGTCTTTGACGTGTGCTCACTCATGCCTGACATAACAGATTTGTCTCATTTTCATACAAAATGTAGTCAAAATGTGTAATAACACCCCTGCCAAGTTATTAAAGCGGAAGACACTTTCGTTAAAAAGTTATGCTATTTTATTCATGATGGAGTTGCTTTTTTGTCAGCTTTTGTTATTTCAATTTCATCCCCACCCTGGCACAATTCGAAATTTGCATGTTCGCAAACAATGCGTCGTGTTCATTCAAGCTTAAAGACATACCACATAAAATTGTTACCAGAAGATGCGGGAGGACTCTTTCAGAATATGTAAAATAATTAAGGGTTTATAAATTGGTTTTCTTATTATTAACATTTTTCTAGGTGTAAAGTTTTTTTTTTACTCACTCGGTATATTCCCATCTTGAGGCTGCATTTGTTTTGTTTTGTTTTGTTGTTGTTTTTCAATGTGCATTATCATAAGCATCAATTTAAGTTTAAAAGGATTGCATAACGTCGTTCTTCATCCACTTTTTTTTCTCTTCCTGTTAATACTTCAATCATAATTACCCCGAGCATTGAAAACCTTGCAAACCAAATAAGACAAAATCATACATCATAGGCTTGAATATTTGTTCTAAAACTTTTTAAACACTGCAGTTAGCTGATAATATGATTTTCTTCGTTAGAAAAGTTACGTCAGGTAACACAGCAATTAATATCATTAACAATTTGAATCGTATTCTAGAATTCATTTAAAATTTAAATGCAAGCAAGACAAAACCCCTTTGGTTGGGAAATAGAAATCAAACCAATAATATCGGAAATAATGATATGGGAGGATGTTTATGTTAAATCCCTCAGTATTTATTTTTGCAAAAGTAAACAAATAAATTGGCCTGAACAAATAATTTTAGAAATTAAACAGTTGTTTGGAAACAGAGAAAACTTACGCTAAAAGGGAAAATAACGATACTAAAATCATTGGTAATGTCAAAAATGACTTACGTATACAAGTTCCTTCTTATCTTGAATAGTAAAAGGTTAACTAAATTATTTTTCAATTTTCTATGGAAAGGACGACCTGCAAAGGTTAAGCGGACTGATATACTTCGTACAACAAAAAAAAAAAAAAAAAAAAAAAAAAAAAAAAAAAAAAAAAAGAAGTTGACAAAGGAAAAATTTTGTTTTATATGAATTGGATAAACTCTGGTATTTTGTTTTTAGGGGATTTAATTGATGGTAAAGGTTTTCTACCAGTAGATGAGATAAGGTGCAAAAGTAGAAATTAAGTGTGGAAGGTGGTTTAGTAAATATGCATGTATAAGAAAAGCGGTACAATTACGAAGAAACTTGTTTAGATCCGATGTTATTGTGTATAATGGCATAAAATTAGCTGATAATATCATTTCCTTATGAAATAATCAATGTTATTTTTGTAATCAAACAAATGATTGCAGGCATATGATTGTACAGATATACTTTTCGCCGAATTTTCACTTTAAAATCAGGTCATATATTGTCAGGAATTTCTTTCAGTTAAAAAAAGAAAAGGATATGAATATTATTTTGAATTATGTTTTTTTTTTGTTTTTTTTTTTTAAATCTGTAAAAGTTTTGCTGGAGAAGCAAAAATAGGAAAAAGAAAGACACAAAAACTTTATCTTTTGAATTATCCTTTGCAGATAGAGGTGAATGTTAAATATAGAACCCCTTGTATTTCACTCCAGAATTGGAGAAAGATGTTAAAACTGTAATTGTGTTCTAATAAAGAAGACCAGAAATGGTTATTCCCCCCCCAAAAAAAAAAAAATAAATAAATAAATAAATAAATAAATAAATAAAATAAATAAAAATAAATAAATAAATAAAATGAAATAAATAAATAAATAAATAAATAAATAAATAAAAAGAAATAATAATAATAATAATATCAACAATTATTGCAACCACCTCAGATATTAAAGCTATCGGTTGCTTAATTGCTGAGATATTGATGACTATATTCAGAGATGCCAACACTATGGAATAGTTATAACATTATAAATTAGAAGGCGAATAACGCAAATAGTTAGAACAGCTAAAACAAATGACTTCTCACTAGAGAAAGCATGAATAATAATATTTTGCTCCGTCATTCAATTTTGGGAATGCGCTCAAATCAATAGTTTTCTTTTTCTTGTTAACAAAACATTGTAACAGCTGTTTCAACTATTTGTATTATTCGCGTTCTAATTTCTAATGTTTTATTATTCCGTAGTGTTTGCATCTCTGTATAATCATAAACGTCCCTAGGTACGCCTACGTAGATTGTATATAGTCTATGGAGGGAAAATAATCACATTTTCTAATTGCAAAGCATGTAATGATGCTTACAAAATAAAAAAAAATCGGTGTTTCCTCTTTAAACACTATTGCAAGAACTGACAGCATGTAGGGCCTGAAATTTCAGATTTTTGTAAACCTCCTCAAAGTTACTAAATCCCGCAAGTATGAACACAAAAAGGCTAGTTTACCCCTCCCCATTCCTTTTCTCCACTTTCTTCAGTCATGACAATACCAACAGGTAACAATGATTGTATGTTCATCTTCATAAGAATTAGTTCGCATAAAAAGTATAGCCTAAGGCTCATTAAAACATTGATACAATGATAAAATACCTTTTTCCCTGGATATAAATTATATTTGTACGGTTTTTTTTTCATTGAAAATATAATAAATAGCTTTAAATAGCCAAGGTAAGGTTCATATCTTGACGATGAATGATATTCATATGAAAGAATTTACAAATCAATAAAATAAACCTCACCTGATAATCGGGTGTATGAGTTCTGAATCTGACATTGAGGAGGAGGGTGATGTGGGTGATACGGATCTCTTTCCCCATCTCTGGGGGTTTGCTCGCCCCTCACACCCAATGGGAAATGGGGGGCAGCTAGTCTTTACTATACCATCTTTAGCTGAGTGTACACATGCTAAGGATAAGAGCATGATGAATAGACCACCAAGTATCGTCATAGTAGCCATAGTCAATGATGATATCTAAAATGGAGCAATGTCTTAGCGGAAGTCGGGCTGCAAAGTTAAAATGAAGTTGTAGGACTGATCATTTTGTTTTTAGAGTTCGTCTTAAATAGAGGTAGGAGGGATTCTGACTGGATTTGAGCCAAGTACTAATATATTTTTGCATCGTGATATGCGGGCGATGTTATTGGGTATTCTACCATGAAATACCAGATGGGCCGGAAAATAAAATACCGACCGCGGGGTGTAATAACAACAATAATAATAATAATAATAATACAAATATCATTTTATTTACCCAGGGTAGCTGCTTCAGTTTTGATCAACTCAACGATGGTTTTTTTATCAGTGGTAGGGGATTTCATTTTTCTTTTCAGTAATATTAACTAAAGAATTCTAGTCATCATTCTATGCAAAGAACCAAAATTTGGTACTTCTCTTTTCAAACAACGAATCGAATTACTATCTAGAAAAAAGAAGAAAAAATACACTTAATTCCTTTTATTCAAGAGCTTTCGGCCAATATGGCCTTCATCAGGCCTACAAAATAAGACGAACCGAAATTTGAAACAATATGAGTATTCGACAAACTAAAGTTGTTATATACTATCAAAACTTAACAGATATTTGTTTTTTAAAGTCTATCACGTTTAATTCAATAAATTAATTTATAAATACATTCACGGCGAAAATGGAGAGAGAGAGAGAGAAAGAGAGAGGCGGGAGGATTGAGAGAAGGAGAAAGGATAGAGAGAGAGAAAGAGAGAGAGAAGAGAGAGAGAGAGAGAGCGGGGGGGGGAGACAGTGAGTGACAATAAGAGGGAAAGAAATACGAAACGTGTGTAAGTACATAATAACGGAAAGAAAGATAATCATTATTTACCAGTTGGATTTAGCTCATCTTAAGAGGGCCTCTAAAGAACCGAGAAATCTATTTATTCGCCTGTATGAATATATATATATTATATATAATATATATATATATATATATATATATATATATATATATATATATATATATATTATATATAATATATATATTATATATATTATATATTTATGAATCAATCGGGGAAAAAAATCAACATGGCACTTTAAATAATAGCAATTTGTTTGATTACGATGCTGAATTATTGGATAGCTAAATAATTATATATAAAATTAAAAAAAATTATCTGTAGTTAATTCAAAGAAAACTGCGTGGCAAGATGGATCGGATGGCATTTTTTTTTTAGTCGAGAAAAATAAGAAAAGAGACGTCAATACCAAGGACTTTAAGGGGTTTTGTTTTGTTTTGTTTAATAATCTCCATTTGAAATTGAATAAATGATCAACTCGGATTCTATTGTTAGAATTATTTGATATTATGATACGATCGAATTGTTATATTTGTCTTAGGTTTAGTTAATTATTAAATATTCAACGTTTGAACAACAAATCAATCATGACTCAGAAAATAATTTATGGAACCCACCACACAAGTACTCCAGCTCGGATACACCCTTGTTTTCTGTTAATTGTTTTCCCCGTCGCAGCTGGCGCTCTGTTAGTTTCGCCCACAATATAGGTTGAAACACACACAGGAGCAAAATATCATAACTATTTAACCAGTAGGGCCGATAGGGAATAATTTAAGTGACAATATTAAAGGTAACTTGAACAGAATCTGACTTTCCTGTTATATTCTAAGAAGCTGGTTTAGTAAGAATCCAATATCTTTTCTTCTTCTTCTTTTTTTTTTTGTTTTGTTTTATTCTTCTTTCTTTTTTTTTTGTTAACTGATATCACAGAGCATTGAATGTTTTATACGCGACTGTAATAATAATCTCTAAAGACATCCTCGGCGTTGGAAGTTAACACTTGAATCATTCCTTGCGATCGATAAAGGTGACGTTTTTTCTTGTCACGCGGGACACCATACCCTACTTTATATCCATGAAAGGAGGAGAAGGTCATATTCAGTGGCGTAGACAGGTCCTCGAATGTGGGGGGGGGTATGATTCGTGGTCCAGAGACTATATTGCCAATAATAAAAGATATTCAAATTACAGTATCGGGTAACTAAAATATTGAAAACCTTAAACCAGGCGCGTATCCAGGATTTCGCACCCGGGGGGGGGGCCGCGTGGAATTTTGGCGCTTCCTGTTACTCTTTCAAAATATGGCGCCCCACCCCCCCCCCCCCCCCCCGCGCAAGCATAGGCCTACCGCTTAAATGTTTGTTGAAGGATTTGAATAATAATTTATTTGAAGGTTTGTTTTTTTTTGTTTTTTTTGTTTTTTGTTTTTTTTTAATACTGCCAATGGTGAGTTCATGGAAAAGATTTTCTAGGTATATGAGGTATTACCCGCTTAGATGAAAATACGAATATTTCTAATACGAGCGCGAAGCGCGATCAGATTTTTTCCCCTCTACTTTACGATCAGAAAGTAAAGAATTTCTAAAAAAAAGTAAAAAAATTTTGTTTAGCTCTTCATCAGAATATCATATGAACGGGAGCTGTAATTTGTCCATCAAACGATTTGAAAGCAAGCCATAATTAAAATCATGTAGAAATTGTCCATCAAGTAATGTGAAATCAAACAAATGTATATTGATGTTTTGTTGTTCAGAATCCTCATAATCTGGTTCAAGAAAGAAAAAATAGCGAGCGTGAATCGCGAGCAGAAATTTGATGTATCGGAATAATCTCTGAAACGTGACATTTTATGCATTCCTCAGGAACACAATGTAATAACTTTTGGAAAATTAAGCGAGCGCCGAAGCGCGATCGAAAATTTTGCTCTATGTAATAGAGACCTGAAGTTTAGGATCAATTTGGCCTCCATAATTTAAAGACCGCGTATGTTGCCCAGTAATTTTACATGATTATGAAAGAGAGATGAATATCTATCTATCTAGCTGCTTATCTATCCTTCTGCTTCCCTCCCTAAGTTTAAGATAAATTTGGCCCCTAAGTTTAAGCTCAATGTGGAGCCAACTAATCATTTGGGCCCCCCTAAATGTTAGTTTGAATTGGCCCATACATGTACGATTTAGGTTGATTTGGATGCCCCTGGGAAAATGCAAAATAAATTGTAACGTGTATTCAATAAAATTTAATGTATTGAGTTAGTATCCTATAATGAAATATGTCAGAGGAAAAACACAGCGAGTCGGAATTTTGATGTCTTTGGATGATGAGAAAACATGGCATGCATGCGTTCCTCAGGAAACACAATTGTAATAACTCATTGGGAAAAAAGAAATGATGCGAGCGCGTAGAGGAGGGCAAATTTTGCTATATGTATATGCAGACCAGGAGGAATTAAAAATCTTAGAGACCAATATTTCGAATACCAAATTGTTGGCCCCTTAGTTTCAGGTAAATTCGGCACACCTCCCTAAGTTAAAATAAAAGTTTGAGCCCCTAAGTTTAAGATAAATTTTGACATCCCTAAGTCTTCAAGGTCAATTTGACGCCCCTACGTTTTAATCTCAATTTGGCACCCCCTAAGATTTAGGTCAATTTGAAATGCAAAAAATGAATGTAACGTGAAATCAAAATAAATTGAAATGTTTTGATGGTAGAATCCCAAATGTAGAATTTTGTAAGAAGGAAACACAGGCGAGCGCGAAGCATGAACGAAGTTTTGATGTATTCAAATGATTAGAAAACAGGACATTCCATGCGTTCCTCAGGAACACAATGTAATAATTTCATTGAGGGGGGGAATGATGCGAGCGAAAAATTTTGCTATGTATATATAGACCCGGATGCATGAATTTTGAAATTCTGGCTCTATCTATATAGAGACCATATTTTAAAAACCTATTTTGTTGCCCCTTACACACAAAAACAAGAAACTAGTTCCATGAGTAAACCCGTTTGCTACTCTTGGATGCGAGTGCTTTTATTCGTATATCACGTATTTTTACTTCAGAATCTGTGTTCTGTAAAAGTACCACACCGCTCTTCCAGAACATGTAAAGTACTAAGGGATACTCAAGAAAAAAAAATTATGAGTATATATACTTTTTTTCTTGAAGTATCCCTAGTAACGTTTACATGTCAATTACGTAGAAAATAATTGTGCAAGTGAGTTTTCTCTCTAACTTGGTACGGCTTGTGGATGTCGGGTGAAAACACTAACAATCGAGTAAAGTGAGAATTGCTGACAAATTCTATATAGCCTGTTATTCACTAGATGAGTAAACACGACACCTCTTCGTACGTTCTCAAGTGTCGTGAAAGTCTTGAGAGTAATTACTGGCTATGCGATACTTTTTACATGTTGCGCCCGGTACGCCTACTCGGATCAACGAATATCGGACATCAAGATGCACACGAGGTATGTTCTACGCGTAAGTACGTACATGTAGCCTATAGCGAACCACAGAGTTACACCTCCTGTGAGCGGTTACGGATCGGAGAGCGGAGAGCCTGCGTGCTCTTATTGTCTTTGGGTGAGTCCTTTCCTTTTTGTTGTTTGTTTTTTGCCTGTTTTTATAATGATATTTGGAATGTTCCGATGACATACATCGTCTGATAACACTACAACTAGATTAACATGACATGGATTTCCCATTACTTTGTCAGTCATGTACACAGTTTTGAGTAATTTGATGCACGTTCAATGCAATGTATTGGTTGTGTGAATTGATGCACTGAAGTGAGTAATGCAGTGTATTGGTTTGAGAGAATTGAATGCACTGATGTGTATATACGAAACATTCCAAAATTCATTATAAAACAGGAAACACAACAAAAGGAATAGGACTCACCTAGTGAGTAACGCTTTCATACTCAGAGAGTCAGTAAGTAAAGGTTGCACAAACTCATCACACGCAGTTGATGAGCTTTAAACCTTTACTTTACTAACTCTCTGAGTATGTAAAGCGTTACTCTACTAGATTAGTTTGTGCACTCGTACTCAAAACAATTAATTATGTTACTCAATGAAATGAGTTATTAAATAAACTCATTTGTGGTGTGTCACACTAATTGTCAAATTTAAAATACTCGTTAGGTGCGTTTTCAAAGTAGCTTTATGTGAGTGAAAGCACTCATGGATGTGTTCACTACCCTGCTGGAGAAAACAACATCACAATAAAAAAGGGTATCTACGGAGTATCACTGACATAAGAAAAACAAATTAGAACACAGACAGAATAATGATGGGGTATTGTGACTTGAACTAGACACAGAGAAATACGAAGGAATTACAAGAAAGAATGTTTTCATTTCACTTTGTTATTTGTTGAACATCTTAGTTTGTGTATTTTAATTATCATTATTATTTTTATTTTGTTTCTTTATTTCACTGTGTTGTTTATTAAATATTTTTTTTTTCGGATTTTTTCATTCAATTTGGCTGTAAAATGTCCTCCCCTAATTTTTAAACATTTTGTGGAGCACCATATATTTCGTTGTGTCAATCATCCCAATTTTTTCTTTATTTCACATTTTGTTTCTTTTTCACAGATTGTGAAAATTATGATTTTCTTTAAAGCAGTGTGAATATACCAAGAAACTTCAACAGTTTTTGAATTTGAAAAATTTTTATCTTTCATCTAAGTTTGCAAAACGCCTCTCAATTAAAATAATAAGTAACAAATTGATCAGCAAACTTCACGGAGTTTTCTTTTCTCTTTTTTCCTCCCATAATTTGAAAACACAGGTTGATCACACGTGTTTCACATTTGATTGAGTGTTTGTTTTCAGCAGGGTATATTGTCAAAAATACTTGGATATTTGAGTGTGATCACTCATATATGCAAGTTCTCATTTTTTGTGTGTATAGTTTCAGGTAAATTCGGCGCCCCTTAGTTTCAGATCATTTGGGCGCCCTATAAGACAGTGTAAGCTCAATTTGGCGCCCCTAATTTTAAAATCGATTTTACATCCCCTTAACTTCAATTCAGTGCCCCCATAAGTTTCAGGTCATCTTGGCGCCCGTACGTGTAAGATCAATTTGAATGTTGAACATAAATGTGAAATTAAAAATTAAAAAAAATAATATAAAAAAAAGAAATAAATAAATAAAAAATGTAACGTGAAAACAAGTAAATTTAAATGTTTTGACTATTAGAATTCCATAATATAAATTCTGGTAAAAGAGGAAAAACATAGGCGTGTGCGAATAGGGAACGGAAATTTGATGCATTCGAATGATTAGAAAACAGGTCATTATTAGCGTTCCTCGACACAATGTAATCAGAATCAAGTGGGAAAAGATGATGCGAGCGCGAACGCGATGAAATTTTGCTATGTATATACAAACAGGAGGCATGGAATGTTTAAAATTTTGCCATTCTAGATAGAGACCATTTAAGAACCCGCTTCTGTTTTTGTTTTTGTGTGGTAGTGTTTTGGGGCCCCTTGAGTTCAGCGTAAATAGTGCATATGTATTGAGCACCAGTTTAAAATAATTTGGGCCATCCTCTACGTCTCAGTCATTCAGGCGCACCCTACGTTTGAAGCTCAAATCTGGCGTCCTTAGAATTTACAATCTATTTGGCACCTCCCATAACTCAGGTTAAATCAGCGCCCTTAAGTCTCAGGTCAATTTGCAGCGACCCCTTAAATTCAAGATCATTTTGCGCCCTACATTTTGATCTAAATTTGGCGCCTTGCGTTTAAGATCATTTTGGCGCCCCGCTAGGTTTAAGTTCGATTGGCGCCCCCTAAATTTAAGGTCGATTTTGCGCCCCTAAGTCTAAGGTCGATTTTGCGCCCCCTCTAAAATCTCAGGTCGATTTAGCACCCTTAAGTTTAAGGTCGATTTGGCGCCCCCATCTAAGTTTCGGGTCAATTTGGCGCCCCAACGTTAAGCTCATTTTGGCCCCCCTTCTAATTTTAAGTTTGATTGGCGCCCCCTTAAATTTAAGGTCGATTTAGAGCCGCTAAGTTTAAGGTGCGATTTGGCGTCCACTTATGTTGAAGGTAATTTGGCGCCCCTATGTTTAAGCTCAATTTGGCGCCCTTAGTTTAAGGTCCATTCGGCACCCTAAGGTTATTGGCGTTGCTTAGTTTACTGTCGATTTGGCGCCCCGCTAATTTTTTTTAAAGGGCAGCCCGCCCGCTTCCCCCCAGCGCTTTGTGTCAAATTCGGTGGGCCGCCTGTGCTCTTCACGAGCTTAGAGGGAAGTGTCGCGCCCGGCTTAAGAGTTTAACTATCCCACTTATGGCCGCCTCGCCATCGCAGAGTCTCAAGGGATGCGAATTTTGTATGCAGGCCTTAAGTTTTAAGCTCAATTTGGTCCCCGTAGTTTCTTAATTGTCGATTTTGGCCAGACGCGCTATAAATTTGACGCGTCGATTTGTGCGCTCGTGCTCTAAATGTTAAAGGTCAGTATAATCATGGCGCCGCCATATAGCACGTGTGCTTATGGGTGCGGATTTGGCGCCGACACCCGTCAGTTAGGTACAATTTGGGCATCACCTTTATAGGTATACTGTGTGAGTAATTGGCTGCACCGCCCCCTAAAGTAGGAAAGTAGTCGTTATTTGGCGCCACCCTAGATTTCACAGGGTCGAATGTTGGGACGCCCTGACCAGAGTTTTGAAAGGATCAATTGGGCGCCCCGGGTAGTCTTTAAGAATTGTGCCGATTTTGGCGCCCCCTAGAGTATTTAAGGGTCTGATCTTTGCGCCCCACCCCCATTTTAATGTGTGATCGTTCTTGCACCCTGAAGTGTTTAAGAGTGCAATTGTTGCGCGCCCTTAGTTTACTGTCGATTGGCGCCCGTCTGGTTTTTAGGGGCCCCCAAATTCACTTCGTTCCAGCCTTTTGTCTTCCATCTCTCTCTCTTCTACTTGTTGCTTGTTTTTTCTTTTCCTTCTCTTTTCCCCGCGGTTCTTGTTGGTCCCTTTCCGTCTTTTCCCCCCTTTTTTTCCCTTTTTTCTTTTTTTTTTCTCACCTTCTGGTTTTCTTTTTTTGTTCCCTTTTTTCTGCCGGGTGCTTGTTTCTTTGGAGCGACTCCTTTTTCGAGCGCCCTCGACCTGGCGAGCCCCCCGGGGGGCCTGGTCCCGTAAGCCCCCTCCCCCAAGAATGATGCGGCAATTTAACTCATAATTAACATACACAAGTTAATGTAAGTAAGTGGTGTTTATTGTACCTATACACACAAAGAAGGGGCATTATAGGCCTATTTTTGGGGTCGTGCCGAATTTACTCAACAAATATACAATTCCAGGCGAGCGCGAAGCGCAAGCTGAAAATTTTTAGGTTAAAATGAACCAAATCATACTAATAAAACTAATAAATACTGAATTGATCGTCAACTGATTATATATATATAACAAAATAATAATCTTCTGTCTTAACACCAAAACAAGCAGACAAATAAGCAAACATGGGACCCGAAGGGGAGAGGGTGAGAGGGGAGGGGTTATTGTGCAAAATATATTGAAAACTGCCTACACCTCTAGAAGTTAAAGGTAATTTTAGCCCATTTATTTTCACTCTGCAAATAATATAATATTAATAATACAGTTATAAGTATATATATATAATTAAAATAAACATGTAAATAAACTAATATAAGTAGAGCTATAGGAAGAAGAAGAAGAAGAAGAAAAAAAAGAATTTCCCGGCAAGTAATAAAATAAGTATAAATACAAATAAAAATATAATAGATATAGAAATAATTAATCTGGATTTAATAATAATAATAATATGCGAGCGCGAAGCGCGAGCGAATTTCTTTTTTAGAGCTTCATGGAAGAAAAAAAAAACGAATTTGCAAAGCCTATTTCACCTTAAAAACAAAAAAAAATAATAATTATCACCTGTGAACGGTGGGGTGATTGTACATGCCACCCCCACCTTTTGAGTTAGGGGATGCATCCCCTCCCCCCTCCGCTGTCTACGCCCCTGGTCATATTAAAGACTTTAAAACGCCTCTTTTATAGATTTCTACTTTTAAAAATTCTTCCCTTTAACTTTTCTTTTGTCCCCTTAATGTATGACACCTTTGTAACAGTATTGTGATACATTAATTGGCAGTACTGACTCTTTTGAACAGTATGCAATCATTATCAGTACACTTTCAGGGTCATTAGCTGTCCATCGCAACAATTAGTCTGTTTTTTTTTTGGTTTTTTTCCTAAATAAAAAAAAAATGCGACCTTCATGTTGCAGAGTCTTGAAAACAATCGGTTCCGCTTAAGTGTAAATTTGTTTTATAATAAGCTAATTGTCCAATTAAAGTGATTGTACCATCTTTGGCAATTTCTTATCGTCATCAATTATTTTTTCCATAGGAATATTCTACAGAATATACGTCTTTTTATCATAAAATGATATGATATCGGTAAAAATAAGGCTTTACCGAACTCTTTATAGTATCTTTGAAAGGGAAGTCCACCCTAAAGTTAAATTGGTCTTGATTAAAATGAGAGAAACAATCCATTTTTTTCAATGTCAATTTTGAGCCATGACTTTCAAGCTGTTTTCCCATAATGCTGTATAATTTAATGAAACACCATTTCCTCAGAAAATACAAAATATTTGACATCATTGCGGTGCATTTTATATTATCAGAATTTCTTATACTCGCATTTTTTGGAATGAATCTATTCTGTCATCAAAAACCATTAAAAGGGTACTTAATCATGTTAATTGAATTATGGGAGAGTAGCTCAATAGAGTAAAAACTTATTTTACATTCAAAACCTTGTCGTTATTTGAATTTGAAATACTTTTTGTCAAAGATCTTTTTTTTTTCCTGCTTTTATTGAAACAATTTTAAGTTGAGGGTGGACTTTCCCTTTAAATTAATTCTTGGCATCGTGCTACTGTCCCTTCTCACTCAGGATGTTCTTAGTGGAGGTGCAACATCTGTCACTTCTCAACCGTCTTCGATTCTCCGATTCACTCACCTCCATCCCGGTCAATAGTACATGAACCGTTTACATCCCATGCGGGAGTTAGTACAGTACAGGCGCGGACCCAGGGGCCGAAGCCCGCCCCCCCCCCCCTTAAAAAAAAAAAAGGTGGGAAGGAGGAAAAAGGGAAGGGCGCCGCCGACATTTTCTGATTTTAACATGTATAGTCAATGAGTGGTCTTTAGTGGGGCACGTCCCCTGCGCCCACGCCTGGATCCGCCACTGTGGTTATCCTAAAAACCGTTTGTCTGCACTTTTGAACTACATCAAGAGGATTCCTACAAGGATCGCATCCATGAAACTATGCCAAACCTAGAGATCGAAATATGTATTTATAATTTCTCGGCAACAGTGGGATGTACGCGAGAATTTTAACGCTGTCATGTTTTTGATATCCACGTTATTACACCATGGGCTCAAGTGAGATTATGATAATTGATTTAGGCATATTTTTATCTCCGATTTTGTCTGCATGGGAACTCGATTACCCTATGAGAACAGCAAGCGTTTTACGTGGTTACTTTATGAGATCAATTGAAACCGGAAAGTATGTCTTTAAAATATTTTAAAGACACGGAAACTTTTCCAAGACTCCGAGACGTCTCCGAGATGTCTCCGTGACGATTCTGAGACGGACACGATATCATATGAGCATGGTCGATTCTCCCGCGACTTCCGAGACATCTCCGAAAGTCTCCTTGACTAGTCTAAAAACTGTTTTAAAATCGTCTCGTGGCAAGCGTGATACACCCGCTGTTAAAAGTTTGATTAAAAGGTCGCACAGTCGAAACAGATGTATAACTCTTATAAAACTTTTATAAACTTTAATAGAAATATTGAACATAGCTCTGAAATGTGTTTCCAACCAACACACCACAAGTTATAATCGAATGGATTGAAGTAGCTAAAATATGTAAAATATTCTTCATTCTGTCTCAAGATTTTGTCGAGGAAAATAAAGTCGGATAGGAATATTGGACATAAAAATTATGCTCTGAAATGTGTTTCCGACCAACCCACCACATTATCCATGAAGGTTGGAATATTATTGACTTAAAATTTAAAATGGATATTGGTGGTCATAACCATATGTGATCTTGAATATTGATTTATGAATATAAGAAAGTACTGGTATTTTGTATATCCAACCGTCCAGACCACACAATTTCAACAATACACAATTTTTTATTTAAATTTTTTTTTTTTTTACATCCTATTGACGTCCATAATACAGGCACTTCTTTTTAGTTTAAAACATGACCTGTTTGATATTGTATTACTTACTTTACAAGAAAAAGAAGAATTTACAAAGCCTTCATTTCATATTGAGCACTATCATTTATTAGTTAACTTTGTCTAATACCACATTTACATAACTGATCTTGACCTTTATGTTGTTAAATTGTGTAATAGGTTTTCCCGGTCAATTTTAAACTCTTTACAATAGAATTCGTTTATGTTCATTCAATTTAAACGATACCGCATGGAGCGGAGCTATTAGTCAGGCAGCTAGCTCATGATTGGTTAGCTGAACGAGGTACCAGTAGTAAAGTATTGGAATATATGGGGAAGAATCCCACATTTACTAAACCCAACGTCTGGCAGTGTATCTCTGCTGCATCAGGTCCCTACAGCTGGGGGCGTCCAAAATGAGTGCCCATTTTACAAAAAATTCTATTTTGAATAGAAATAGCAGAATTCATTTTCTAAACACACTAACTTTGATGTCAAAATAAAGTTAAGATATACATTGGTCTAACGCTTGTGTCATTTGAAATCAGACTAGAAATCGAAAACAGTGAAAGTTTTGATGAAGCAAGAGTGTTTTGTTTCTCACTTTTCTTTTACGCAAGATATTTTTTTGTTCTTTTTCAATAATTTTTAAAAATAGTGTATAAACATTGATGTTTGTAATTTTCTAAAAATACCCTACGTGCATGTTGAATGTCGCTGTAAAAGAAGGGTTAAGATCTATTGATTCCGATAAAGAATTATGATGAGCTAAAGTCGAGGAAACGCAATATAGACAAATGCGAACAATTTGCCCCGTATCGAAGAAGAAATCCCATACCACGTATCGTGTATTAGGAAAGCCCGATAAGCATGGAATTAGCGTTTATTTAAGGCTTTTTTTTTAGCAGACAAAGACAAGTATGGAAATGTTCCGCATTTTGGCACTTTTGGTTGGCCATACTCACAGACCACTCGCATACAATCCTTTCATATACACGTGCGGGTATGTGTATTCTCAGTCCACGGGGCAAATTGGTTGATTTTTGTCTATATTATCGACGTTGCCATAGGATATTATTTAGACTCCATCATAATTCTTTATCGGAAATAAATATAACTCCTTCTTTTACAGCATCATTCACATGCACGTAGTGTAGTTTTTAGAAAAGTTACAAACATCAATGTTTATAGCAACTATTTTAAAAATTATTGAAAAAAGGACAAAAGATATTTGCGTAAAAAAAATGAGAAAAAAACATTTCTTCATCAAACTTTCACTGTTTTCGATTTCAGTCTGTTTCAAAACGACACAGCGTCAAGACAATGTAATACTCTTTATTTTGACATCAAGTTAGGTGTTAGAAAATGAATTCTGCTATTTTATTCAAAATAGATTTTTTGTAAAATGGGCACTCATTTTGGACGCCCCCGGCTGTAGGGACCTAATGCAGCAGAGATGACTGCCAGACGTTGGGTTAGTAAATGTGGGATCTCCCATATATTCCACAATACTACTACTGGTCCTCGTTCAGCTAACCAATCATGAGCGTAGCTGCCTGACTTACGGCCTAATAAAGTTTGAAATTAGCGTTTAGCTGTTTTAAATCGCGATCACATTTCGGACGAATCAAGTCTTGCTAAGAATGTCCAAATTGATAGAGAATAGTTTAAACTTGACCGGGAAACTTTACTTGTTTGTAGTTTTATATTTAGTCATGTTTGTATGTGTTTAAGGGCCCCGCAACACTGTTCTAAACCTTTAACAGATGTGCAATCATAATACCGTTATAATAAACCGGATAATGGAATAAATGATGAATAAATAAAAAAAAAAATAACAGAAATACATTTCGACCGCATTTCATTGAATATTAAATGACCTTACAATGACCTTTCTTACTTGTTTAAATGTTTCACATAATGTCACGTAAATTCTATATTTATCCTTTTTTTTTATTTTTAATTTGAGACATCACATTTATGTTTTAATCCATTAGTGTAACTCATAATGAAGAGATAATAAAAACGAAAAAGTTGGGCAATAGTCTTATGACGTCAATGAAAAAAAAAAATGGAATTAGACGATTTGGATTGAGGCCAACGGGCATATAGTCGATGTGGGGTTAAAAGAGGACTTCCAGGCCTGAATTTGAAATTTGTTTAGAAATACATGTAAAAATTTAACAGCACTATACACAAAGATTCATCAACTGAAATGAGAAAATGGACAAAAGTTGCAATTTAGTATATTACTCGTAAGTTCAGTGAAACAGTAGGAAGACCGGGTATGGACGTGACAACATTCACAAATTCACCTAATGAAACAAGTACTCAACACTCCATGTTGGGTCTGTAAGTTAGCATATTATGTTCGGCTAAACACTGAAGGCACATAATAACTTGAAAACATGAGTAACACCTAAATTAACTACGAGCTTAATTAATTGAAGACATTTTTTTCTTGTAACAACCTACCCCGTATACGGGTAGGTTGTTAAACCATACAGTGGTAAATTGTTCATATAAAACAATACGGATAATTTGTTAACAATGTGTCAATCTCTACACATACTTTTTTTTCAACTTCACCAGTTTTTGGTTCGGTTTAACAGCTAGAATCAAGTAAAGAGGCTCTAGAGATAGACTTGAAAGTACTTAATGAAATGTTCCAAAAATATTAACACGCTAGAAATTTGAAAGCAAAATTACTTTACATATGTAAATGTAATTGGGTAGTGCTTCGTTACAGCTCGACAATGGTGGTAGGTTGTGTTGTAACAACCTACCCCATGGGTGATATTTTCAAAATAATCAAATGTAGCAAAGCCATTAGCAAGAATTACACGGGCAAGGCTCCAGGGGTCAGTATTAGTGGAACATACAGTGTACTATATTCACAATAGGCCTACCAGACATCATCACTGACGCCCTCTCGAGTTAAAGAACTATTACAAATTTTAATTTTTTGTCTAAAAATTCATCGTGGAACTGTAAAAAAATGGGTTTTGTTGATTTAACTTTTTATAAAAACGGAGAAACCTCCAACCGGCAGTTCATCTACAGCTATGACTTGTGTGTGCTGTATATAGATGCAGTTAGCAGGAATCTCTGTGTCCAAGCCTTAGCACACCTGAACTGTTGTTAACAACTAGACCGTTTAACTTTCATACCGGTCTCCCTATTGGCAAATTCAATCTGCATTGTCATGATGAGCGGCTTGATGAATGTACATAGTCCACTATTTCTTTGTGTATTTGTTATATAAATCCTATCATTAATATTTTTCATACACATTGTATCAAAAAAAAGTCCTATCCCTCATGAGTCATATTGAAAATAAGAAATTTCAATAAGGTAGATGTAGGGAATCAGCGGGAGCGAGTAGGGAATATATCGCGTGCGGTCACCCACATGTTCCAGCCTAGCTGCACATAGTCAACTTGAGTTACAAATACCCGGCAATCTATTGTCAGGTGTCTGTCCTGGGAAATGTTGAATGCTGTATTGCGACACAACATGAGAAATCTCCGAGTGAAAACTAGGCCAAATCGTCAAGGTAGAAAAATTTGCGAGCGCGAAATATGGCACTGATCCGGCGTAAAAATTGACATTTTTAGAGGAAGTGATGGTATAAAAATAGCAATTTGGGGTGATGAACCTCTATTTCTATGCATTTATGGACCATGCGTGGAGGTGGTGCCAAAGTGTATGAGTTGTTTTGCCAACTTACAAGCTGTGATGTAATGTGGTGGGGCAGTTTTGTTGAAAATCTAGTCAGTCATGTTTTTGTGTAGGGAACTAAACGGACACCACGAATTCGCAGGGTCGTTTGTTTACATTCCGGGTTGATGCTGAAGCATGTATAATCAACAGTTATTGCATATATAATGTATTATATTATTTATTAAAATGTTGACAATTTTGAATCTATTTTCTTTTATTCATTATTGGTATATGTTGCCGATGATCTACATGAGATATAATTATTCTGAGTGTTTTGAATTTTGTAGTAAATATGCATATAACTTAAAAATGAATTAATGTTATAAAAAATCAATACAAACATGTTAAGTTGATGGTTTACATCAATCAGTTTATTGCTTCCAGACAGCATCTCTATAGCAAAAAAAAAGGGTAAAAACATACTGTCCGTATTTCTACACTGTAGGGGTAATGCCGGACATTTACCATGACGTCATTATTTGCACATATTAACTGGCCTCAACAAATATTTGAATTACCTCAAATTTTTTTTGAAATAAATTGAATGAGTGTAGTAAGCAATGAGATCTTTTTCTTTTTGTGATTTTATATGTTTTCATCGTCCTATTAAGCAAATGAGCTTAAGTGGCCGGTATTCCCTCCATCTACCCTATTTATCGATTATTAATACAAAAGCAATATGTTCTTTACATTTCCACAAATGAGTCATCCCTGTTTTATGTTCTTGGAGCAGATAACTGGATCATTATTTTATTATCATATAATAAATACAAGAGATTGAAAGGAAACTATAGTAGCTGTGACATTCATCAGCACTACTCACTGGAAATGCATGAGACTATGCTTTGAACATGTATTATCGAAACAATTATAACCCAAGAAATTCATAACTTCGCCATTATTATTCATCCGACCTTCTATGAAATTTTCGATCGTTGTGCTTTTTAAATTCTTACTCATATTCTTCTAATTTCAATCTGCAATTCTGCCAACCCCCCCCTTTTTTTTTCCTTTATTTTAAAAAACTAGTCTCACCTGGCTGGGTTCCTAGTCTTTTAGAGAAGGCCAAAGTATAAAACATTAACAACTTGTTTAAAAAAATCAACCAGAATTCCAACATTATGCCTCTTCAAATATTGTTTAATAAATGTTTTGTCATTATGCTGTAATTAACGTGGATTGTGGCCTTTCTACTGTTTCTCCAAGGTCAAGTGTTATAGTTGCAAAGACAGTTGTTTCCCTGTAATTCTAGACTCGCTATTTTTTAATCTGTCCCATTTTCGCCCAGCATTGCACGTGTACTGTGTTGTCTGGCTATAAAACTAAAGTTTCAAAGCGAAAGGATATTTAACATTGCCGTATAACGATACGTATACGAGAGGGCCATAGACAACGCAGGTACATCAATTGGAGTCTCGGAACATACGCGGCTAACTCAGATCGAGGAAGGCATGAGAATTTATTAGTTATTTTGTTGTCTGGTTAGAGTGTGTGCTTCTGCGACACGTTGAGTGAAAAGTAATTCTGAAGAGCGAGGAACCTAAGTTAAGCATAAGTTTGGTTTAGGGCATAATTAGTATCAAGCAAGATATTAAATCTCTTTATCTTATGAAGAGAGATGGCGAGCGGACAGCAGACCACGTCAAACAGGTCCATTGGAAATTGAACACGACATAAGGTATTTAGGCCTAAATTTCAGTTATTTCAGTTTCATTTAGATTGGCGGGGGCCCGTCTCTGGCACTTAAGCAATATAGAACATCTCTTTTGCTCTGGATTTTCTTCAAAATTTGTTGCAGTAAATAGCAAAAATATTTGTAATATTTGTGCTTTTGTACTGTTAAATTTGTAATCGATTAATGAAATATTGTCCTGATCACAAACCAAAGGCAAAGCTCCTAAAATTGCCGTCCGACAAACAGACAACGGAGATCATACAGGATATAGTCTAGATTAACGAAATCTAACGTTGTCTTAACCACTCATCACAGACTATTAAGATGATAGTGGCCAATAAATGTTTTTCAATTAGTCTACTTCTTTAGAGATCCTTATGGCTACAACGTCAAGTCTACAAGAGTAAAGTGAAGCTAAATTCAAAGCACAAGCTGCAAAAAAAAAGTGCAATCTTAAAAACTACGGTTCTAAGTTAGACGCCCAACGTATCCCCACCACAACCTCCAATTCGCAGCACAGCAGGAATTATATTTAGAGTAACAACTAGGCCTACAGCAGCAAGTAGGATGGGGGGCCCGTTGTCCGGACCTTAGCAGATAAAAACATCATCTTATTGCACTGGATTTTCTCAAAATTTCTTGCAGTATTAGCAAAAGATATTTCAGTGAAGTATTTATTCGCTTTTCTGTTTATACTTGTTTATTACTTTTCAAGTCGATTAAGAAATATTGACACAAAGCTCTCGAAAATTGCCTTCTTGTCCGGACATACAACCGTCCGGACACCTACAAAACTGGGTCATCGTATCGATTACCAATAGAGGCTAGTTAGACTAGAATCACATGTAGTCTACAGACTAGTGATGGTTCACAGATGGGTTTGGGGGGACTAGACTACTTCGATCTGCACACAAAGTGACGGAAGACATCTAGGTTAGGTCATGTTTCAAGACCCCATATCCAGTTGCCTATAGAACAAAAAATCTACCGGAGGCGGTATCAAAGTCCTAGTCATACCACTGGATTCACTAGCGTAGATCGAGGAGTCAGATAATCAACATACAATTAGAGAAAAGAAGAATCCATACAAATCAATATACCCCGATATGATAGTCTGGGTAATATAAGTTTACTCGTCACTGATTCTGTGATTATATAGTAATATAGAAGGGGGGTAGTCTACAACCTTCATATTAGGAAGTTGATATTTCTTTACTGCCAACACGATGTAAGTGACAGACGTGTTGAAAAACAGATCCGCGGATTGATCATCACCTTATTTTAACATTAAAACCCCCCCACCGTTCAAAACACCCAAAAATATGGCTAAAAAATTTAACTTCCGTTTTGATCTGAAAAAGCGCCTATCGCACTATGATGAATTTATCTTTTGACTCTAAATATCTCAATTCATTCTGCAATGGAGTATTAACCATCCATGGAACTAGAGGGATATTAAGGGAATAGATCCTCAATTGGGAGAGGGATTTGAACTTATCAAGACCGAACCAACCTGATCTTAATCAGCACATTAGTACAATGTAGCCAATAAACTTTCAATGGTCAGTGGCTATGATATGTGCATACTAATCTCAGAGTGCCGGTGCATTATCTGTCTCGATAATAAAATAGGTATATCGTCTGGATTATAAGCTGGATGTATCGCATTAATCTAAAGTTATTCTAAGGGAAAAAAAACAACAAATTCTTTTTGTTTGCTTATCTAGAAAACTAACCTCCTGAATCATAGTATTCTCATCTTTTACGGTAAATTAGTTGGGTATCCCTTCGGTGCTTTTCTTATTCCATTATTCTCTTTATTGACGCTTATCTCATTTGTAGTAAATTCCTTGTAATTTATTTTATAACGAGAGTAATGACCATATATAGCTATGTGTTGCCTGTATTATTTAAAAGAATAAGAGTAAGGTTAGGAGGTGGACCCTTACTAAGAGTTAGTGAGCTTGTCTAATGTAGGCAAGAAAAAATCAGCATCTAGTAGAGAACTTAATAGGAGTGAGAAGTCTAAAACCCACAAATAGAAATAGTTCTAGAAAATGTATTCTGCTATTTCGAAAATTTTACACAATTCTCCGAGTTAATATAATGAAATTGCTCAAGATATTAGTAGTTATAGGTATTAACACTCTCTCTAATTTGGAATTATGTTACTCCTTCTAAAAATAGTAGAATGAAAGATAAGATTCCTAGATCTTTGTGAAATGTTATATAATATCTAGAGAAAATATTATAAGAAAAACGGAATCATAATATAAGTAAAAATACAAAACTAGATATA
>CALNVZ010002100.1:56148375-56170520 GCA_940671915.1 Paracentrotus lividus | reverse complement strand
GGGAAAAGCATTTGGGAAACAGGGAAAAGCACCAACAGGAAACATAATGGATGGGGCAGCATGGCTAGGTAGATATCGCGATCACAATTGTGATCGAGAAGAGAACAGTAAGCAAAAATTGGGAATACTATGTTACTAAAATGAATATGTACGTTTTATGTGGACACATATAAACATGCAAAGAAATTATCCAAAGTTTAAATTCTTAAAGGTAGTGTCATCCTTCAGTTTTCACAAATTGTGAAAACTAATGCAACTTGGCATAACTTTAGAATATGATCAACCTATAGTGTCTATTCAATCTTACAGTCATAGCTAGTTGCCTAAATCAGTAATATGAAACAAAAATCTGACTACCAATCTTGACCAGCTCTCCATCAACATCGTTGATATTACAGCGCGTGCAGACGTTCCACACACAGCAATATACACACGGCGCATCAGCGTGCATTATTCTCTGCGCTAACGGTCGGCGGTTCGCACCATACGGTATATTTTTCGAGGTTCGAAAAAATAGGAATGAATTTTGATAATCACAATATAATGACAAATTTAAACATTTGAGCTTTAATAATCATGTTGTGGGAAGATATAGTCATTGGCATACTACCATATCCTCTCAAAAACTAGAAATTTAATATTTTTGCCTACAACAGGACGACACGACCTTTAATGTGGAAGTGTGTTTTGTAATTATATTGAAATACTGTTTCATTATGTGTTTGAGACACTATGAATGAGTGCAAATGATTATATGAATATGTATATTATCTCTATTTTTACTTGATGTTATCACTTACCATAATATTGCTACATTGCATTTTTGTTAATTACATGTATTATGACGTGGTTTGTTTGTTTCAAGAATTATTTTGTATTCTTAGTTTTACATTGTTATACACAGCCCCATGGTAATAAAACAGTGTATCTGAACTGGATTTTTACTATTAAGATTAAATGAATTAATTAATAATATGCAGTCAATAAACCCGCGAGAACGGAAGATCAATTTTATTTTTCCTATCATTTTGTTTAGGGAAAGAGTTTGAATACCCATGAAAATGAAACAAACTATACTTCAAAATTGTAATTCTTCTGATTCGTGTGTGATATTATAAACATCTTCATTTCAAATAGCAATATGAAGCATAGTAACTGAAATTATTTCACCCCATGTTTCTTAAGATCATCAAAGAGGCATTGAGTTAGGTACTATACTTTTTGTTTTCTTGGTTGTTGCTGTGGATGTATTCTTTGGTATGGTGGAAGAATAGAAATGTTTTTATCCAAAGCAAGCAAATTGTGTGTGTAAAAAAGAGAAAATGCTATTTTTTTAAAGAGATTTTCTTTTCCTTTCTTTTTTGTACTTTTTTTTAAAATGTAATTATCTCTAGATGTTATCTTGTTAGAAAAAAAAAAAAAATAAAAAAAAAATGATGTTGTCGATTTGGTAATTTTTTGTATCTATAAAGCTTTAAACTGAGATTGAATCATCTTTCAAGTTTGTACATGTACATACATTTGAATTTGTTGTTTTGCATTTCTTTTCCTAATTATGCTTGAATTGAAATGTTATTGGTGATGTCTGTCTGAGTTACATGACATGTAGAATTATAACAAGATTAGTAGCTCCCCTGAAATTACAATGTGTTTCTACTTTTCTTGTGGTGAAATGGGTTTTCTTTATTTTGCCTTTTCTGCTAATTTAGTATTGTTCTAAAACGCATAATTTTCAGCAAGTACATTTTAAGAAACAACTTTATAACATTGCTTTATTGATTTCAGACAATAATTTTTTGTGCTTACATTAATATTTCAGGAAATATGGCATTGGAAAAGAGGACAGTCAAAGAAATGGAGAGACAATTTGAGAAAGAAGAAGAGAGGAAAACAGTAAGTCTGATTTAAGAAGCATGCAAGAAAAGGCAGCCTTTAGGCCCAGCTATGTGTCAGCAAATTCATGAATTCTTGGAGTTTGAACTTTTTATCTCAGAAATGATGGAATCTGCTGAATGCAGCACATTCCTGCTATTAATGTATAAGTTTCTATCGTTAGTTTAGTGTTCTAACTTTATGAGGTTAAATTTAACAAATTAAAAAATAAAATGAAAGTTACATGTACTGATGAATAAAATATGATTTGATTGATACAACAAATGTGTGTAGGTTGTAGGTAAAGCTATTTTGTTTACACTCTTTACCACAAATGAAAAAAGGAGAAACAATACAGGTCAACAATAGATAAATTTCAAAGTTCAGAGATAACATCTTAACTTCTTTCATTATGACAGTGGGATTTCAACCCCTTTGGGAAATCAGGTGCTGGCGCTCCAATCAAAACAGACTCAGGTAAGTCGGTATTTGATTGCCAAATAAGAGCAAAGCATTGCCTCAATCATTTCAGGTAACCAGTTTAGATTTATTTAATCGATCACTTGAAGGTCACTGGTTTTATATGGTGGATTAAAACTGGATTGTTAATGTGTCTTTTGAACATTGATTTTATAGCTAATGTATGAAGCAATAATCCACCCCCCCCCAAAAAAAAAAAATATATATAAATAAATAAATAAATAAATAAATAAATAAATAAATAAATAAGTAAATAAGTAAATAAATAAATAAATAAATAAATAAATAAATAAATAAATAAATAAATAAATAAATAAATAAAATAAAAAATAATAATAATAAATAAATAAAAACATAACAAAATAAATTAAAATCCATCATATGAAAATATGGCATCATTCTAAGTATATTGAGACAGATCATGCTTTATGATAAGAGGAATGCTTTCATTTTAATCAAATGTCCAAGTCTGAAAACCTTTAAAATGGAAACTGTAATGCAAGCCTTCTTACATATACATATTTCATAAAATATTTGCATTTCCCTTAACTTCATGGTTTGTAGACAAATCCCCAAATATTCTAATTTGCCTCCACAATGAAGAGGAACTTTTTATTCTTTTTAATTTTCTGTACTTTCATAAACCAAATTTTAAAGTGGTTTGTGAGGCAATTGTTAAGTCATAATATTTACTTGAGGATTGGTCAGTAGTATAGGAATGTGGTAAATAGGATGGAAGCTAGTGGTCGAGCTATAGGGACAGAAAATCAATATTGTGGTTAGGTAAACAAAATTGATACAATAGAAAATCTTGAGATATTGATTTTTGGTGCATTATTATCACCTTCTGATGTCTTGTATAAATACAGTGAGGGCTATAAATACTAACTGTCCATTTTAACCTGTAATGTATTTAGACATGTTTGAATAGTCATACATTGAATTGCCTTCATGTTTATTTAGGCTCTTTAGAAACAGAAACAAAGCAGTGATTATGTAATTTTGTTAAATGCAATGTGATCCAGAATTAGAAGTAATGTAAGTTTTTCATGAGTTGGAGAAATAATAGATATTTAAGAACAAGGTTTTGATACAAGTTTACTTGCAATAGTTTAAGTGTATATTTTGTCTCAGCTTAACTTCTGGTTAGAAAATTATTTACATGTAATGCTGTGTCTTTTTATCTGAAAGTTATATTTTCCACATTTTACACAATTTATACTTCATAGACATATCAAGTATTTTTTATAATAGTGTATGTAACTTCAATTCAAAGATAGATATTGAAAGGTAGTAGGTTTAAACGATTAAAAATAGAAAATAAATGACTCAAAGTTGGTCCAAAATTATTACACCGTCTCTTTTTGACAATGTAGAACTGTTTCATGAATAAAATTAAAGATTTCTTTTATGACATTACATGTAGGTAATCTTAAAACAGGGAGAGCAAAGAACCTTGGCAAAAGACCCACTGGAACTGAAGCAAATTGAAGATAAGCCATACATGAAGAAACTTGGTAAGTCATTACAAAGCTCTTTGGATTGTACAGATGTTAAAGAGAAAGCTCACACAAGGGTGAAGGGTAAATTATACTACTAAATTTGGTTTTGTTATAATATTATAAAAGGGTTAAAAAATCATTTTATTTAACAAAATCTCGGTCAAGAACTAATGTTATCAACTGTATATAAATGTATTATATTGTTTATTTATTTGGTATGAGATCAGAAACATTCTTTTCAATGAGGCTTTATGGTGTTACATTTTAATCAAGTAATTTATTCTAATAATTAAATATGTTTATTTAACTGCAGTAACTGCACATTTTATTACCTCATTTGGATAAGGTACAAAAGTGTTACAGTTTCTCAGTTTGTGTATAATTGATCTATAATTTTTTACTCTTACAAATTCAATTCTTCTTACTTCTTTATCTTTCTTTTTACAGCACCAGAAGAAGGCAATGTAAGTAATATTTTAAGTATTGTTTACGAATACATTTTTTAATTGCAATATTGTTTCGATGACAGTTTCAGTGTTAAAAAGTTTTGTTAGTATATTCTTAATTTACCAATGCATCATTCCATATACAAATTCACTTTGAAAGTACATGTACAGTCTGTAAAAAATGGTACAGTCGGGGAAAAATCATTTAGTGTGAAATCTTTCATATAATGTGTGTTTGTGTACCAAATTAAAGCCAAAAGTATTTCTGCTGATGCGCTTTGTCCTGTATAATTTGCTTTCGTAAAACAAAAGTTATGCTAAGTTTTGTGCGACGAGGAACAAATCGAAATTACGTACTTCTATTGTTCTGGAGCGCTGAATTCAGCGTCATTATGCGAAAATAATGGATTTTCCTTGATTGTAGAAAATTAGTCATATCTCAAAAAATACCACCAAATGTGATGAAAAAAATTGCAAGAAGAAAGAGGGATATTTCTGCTTTATGAAAATAACAACCAATACCACGTTGATATTAACCTTCACACTATAAAAAAATGTTTTCCAACTGTACCATTTTATTTGACACAGACTGTATATACATGTACATACTCCAAAATATGTTTATTGATCACAAATATCAATATCACAATATTTGTGATACAATAAAAGCATTGAATTTCAATTGGACATGTGCCAAATTTGTGCAATTTCTGTATACTTTACGCCCTACAATTCTCTATGAGTAAACTTGATTGATTAATACCATTCCTTTAGAGTCAAATGTAGATGCAAAATCACTGCTAACACTTGTAAATTGGATTTGACAAATTAACGCATTGTCAAGTTTTCAAAGAATGATTATTTTTTCACTGAAATCAGTTACCACATATTACCGCGGATGGAAGTTTTCTTCGCTGTAATTAACAAAACATAAACATGGTGGTTTAGAAGATATACAGCACTGTATATCTTCTAAACCACCATGTTTATGTTTTGGGGTGTGTTTTTAAAATTTTTATTGACAGACTGTAGCCTACAATCCATGGGTAAAGGTTATGGAGTGCCAGAGAGGGACTCAAGAGGAAACACAAAGAGGCTTAGATGGTCTGATCCCAATACAGCATCAGAAAACTTTGTACCTGTCCGAACGGTAAGAATCAATTATTAATCCAATTCATGATGATGATGATGATGATGATACTCCATGAAAGAACTGTCATTTTAGTTTAAAAATAAAAAATATATACAGTTTGATATTCATCCATAAAACATCAACCACGTGTAATCCCTCCTTAAAGGAGCTGTGTGAATAAATACCTCTAAATTTAGGTCATTATCATTCAATTTCTGATGAGGTTTGGCTGATACATGTATGATATTTATGTTTTAATAAAGATGTGAGTGAAAATCTGTATTTTTGAGGTTTTACATCATTTTTTTAATTTATTTATTTATTTATTTATTATTATTTTTTTTGGGGGGGGGTGGGGTATAAATAGGATTTTAAATATTCTATTTTTACTCATTCTTGTGTTGGATTCTCTGAAATCTTTTAAAATTCAGATTCTATTGTTTTAAATGTACACTTGTGTGAAATTATAATATTTCACCTCTCTCTCTCTCTGTCTGTTAGGGGGTCGCCTTGGAGACCAAACCATTTGGAGGTGGTGGTCATCAGATAGATGAGAGAGGAGAGAAGAAAACACGCTTCCATCAAACTCTACAAAACACATCTAATCCAGGAGGTATATATTAATTCATTTCTTTCCATCAGCTATGGTCCGTGATCTGATAATTGAAGAGCATTTCTCTTTTTTCTTGTATTCATATTTGGCAATAAAATAACCTTACAAAAAAGAAATTTGTTTTTCCAATGAAATTGTTGAAAAGATATCATTTGAAAAAGCTAGTATTTGCATTTGGAATCCATATATTCTTTCCAAGATAATTTTTCAATTGTTGCAGCTCTCGTAAATTATTATTTTTCTCAGTGTCATTGTGAGCATTTCAACTTTATGTTCAAATACCCTTACATGTTCTCTCATTGTATCATTATTTGTTCATAAGTTTTACAATGTGAGTTCTGAGTTTCATTTGAAAGCATACGTCTAAATGTAATTATTTTTCGTCCTTTTATGATATTTTTGTATAAATTTGTTTTGCCAAAGTTATAAGGTCTGCATTGTTGCTATATTTTCTCATATAATTTTCTGTTTTATTCTCTTTCATTATCCAACTATTTCAATTGAATTTGCCAATTATTAGGAACTTTACGTGGTCCTCTTCGAACAACAGGTACCATCATTGCCTGTAGTGAATGTGTGCTTGCTTACAAATTGCATTTTTTTTTTTTTTTTTTTTTTTTTTTTTTTTTGTGTTTGTAAACTCTTGCTCACTTAATTCCTTTTTGCTGTTTATTTGCACCAAATATGTTGATTATGATGCTTTTTATAATGTTTTCTTGTGCTATTTTGATTGTGCACCTTTTATTTGAAGGGTTATGAATGAGATGTAATGTAAGTCCAAAATATATTGTGCTGTGGATCTGTACTCCCTCTTATCTCTATTCATATTTGTTTTGACTGTATTTCTCTCTCTCTCTCTCTCTCTCTCTCTCTTTCTCTCTACCTCTGTTTCTCTCTGGCATCATATATTCTGATTTTCTCCTTCTTCACAATGCTAATGTCTCCCCTACTCTTCCTTTCTTTCCCCCTCTCCCTCTCTCCTGACTTGCCTGCCTGTTCATATCTCTTTAATTTCTTCCTCTGTCTTTCTTTCTCTCTATCTTTCTTCATCTGTATTGTGTACTTTGTGATCTGTGTGCGCTGATATCACCACTTATCGAGTGCAGGTATCTATAGGGCTCAAGTATTTGTGACTAACAGGATTTCACCAAACTCAAAGGGTAAAGGGGCCGCAGGAAATCTTCATCACAAAATCAATAAATACAGACTTATATACTTCTTCTTTTAAAAGCTATGCATGATTTTAACATAAACAGACTTTTTTTTTTTGCTGAGAACTTTGTAATGGCTATAGTTATAAAAAAAAAAAAAAAAAAAAATTTGCATTTTCATATATGTAAATCGTCTTGTTTTTGTTCTCAATACTAACCAGATTATAACAAATTAAATTGTTTACATTTTCATTAGTTATATGCAGTGATATACAACTTTGTTGCTGTACATGTACTAATTGTTTTGCCAGAGATAATTATGAGTTGTTTAATACTGTACTGGACATCTTAATTTTGCCAAGTTGACATCCTTATGAGAAGTGTATTATGTAAAATTTTATTTTTAACATTAAAATCATTGAAAAAAAAGTAAACATGTAATTATTCCGTTCTTTAAAATCTTATCATGAACTTGACCCAAGTGAGGTGAATGGGTAACAGTAGGAAGCAATTCCTTGAATGCTGTGAGCACCTTTCGGGGTAGCCTAGCTAAGCCGGGTAATAATTAGTTAACACTACAAGCGCTTAGAAACATCAAGGTGGATATATGTATTAAGCGCTATATAAATGTAACTATTATTATTATTATTCATTATTAAGTAATAAACACAACTAATCATGGGATAAATGTACATGTATGTGATGGTTAATTATGTTAATGAATGTTTTAATTTGTGAGAAGGAATCAGTAATAATATCAATATTTTGTGTATTGCTTGCAGAGTTCATCATCGAGGATAAGGATGGTATGAGAAGAGACTCCAGTGAGCCGTGGGGTAGACCAGGAGGGGGTGCTCCTGTCTTCTTACCTGATGGAAGTGTACATGCTGCCAATAGGGGTAAAGCAAACATGGACCTGATGGGCATCGACCCGCCCAAACGAGAGGAAGTGAAGGCCAAACAGCAATACCTAGAAACACTCAGTAAGTTCAGGTTTATACCGATAGGTCATATTCTTTTCCTTAAAAATTACTCAACAGTTTTGATGCATTTTTAAGTTTGAATTCCTGTCCTGCTTTGTATGCTTTCAAAAAGGACATAACCTTGGTATTTGCCATTTCTACATCAGTTATTCTTGATTGGAGGGTCAGTCACAGAGATGGCAATGATACAAATTTCCCAGGCAAAGGTGATGCAGAAAAAAAGAATGATCCTGCCAAGTTTACACTTGATCCTGCTCTATCCGAGTAATCATGTGCTTTTTTATTTGATAAAAATCAAATATACTTACTAGTCCCGATCTTTATACATCTTGTAATTCTGCTTCTAAAGAATTCAAGAATGCAATTGAGACTCTGTATATTAACATCATATCTTATCACTCACAAACCGGCATTGTTGCCAAGTACATGTACCAAATAAGTCACAAATCTTTGTCGATCCTGATTTCTCTTCACTCCAGAATCTGAGATTGATTACCAGAAGAACCAGAGACAGCTAGAAGCTAAGGAGGTAATGAAGCCAGGAGGAGAGACGGTTAGTTGGATCAGGAGTAAAGAGGTTGGATACCCCAGCCGAGATCCAACCACAGGAACAGTGCTACCAGTACATCATAAGGGTACATCAGATATCACTAGACATGTAAGTATGTGGGCATGATTAAAGGCTGGAATTCATGAAGGAGGTTTAAATTCGAGGCATGGTCTAAACTATGAGTCAAACTTTTAATTTGGACTTAATCAGCATAAAAGCATACATTCCCTTTTTTATGCTTTACTTTTTTGTTCAGAAAAATATTTAAAAGTAATTTTTCAGAGGGTTTTGAATAAAAGAAAAAAAAAAAAAAAAAAAAAAAAAAAAAAAAAAAAAATCAAAAAACAGTTGGATTTTGCAATATCTGCGCACTAGAGAAACAATGGAACTCACCCTACATCATATGTTGGTAAAGATACTTGAATATTCATAAATATATATAAATAAAATAATTTAAATGTATTATGAGTGACATTTACTTGTAGAGTAACTGCAAATTTATGCTATCAATTAAACGCTCCATTCTAGCATCAATCAGTCAGCTAACACATTTACTTTTAAATCCAAATCCCTCATTATAGAGCACTGTTATGAACCAATCGAATGTTTATTAATAATAACTGCTTCCCTTATCTTGAAATAGGTGATGGACATCCGAAGACCAGGTCTAGATGCAAGGGAATACCGTACAGATCTTGTTAACCAGGCTGAGAAGAGGGCCTATCAGAAGGGAGTAGCGAGAGAGGTATCCAGGCAAGAAGTTTCACAGGTTAGTGTCCGAACGTATCTACAGTCTATTCCCATTATAATGAGGTGCTTGGGACCAAGTCATATATCTTGTTAAAACAGAATCTTCTCATATTTAATAAATGGACACATAGACACATGCAAGCACACATAGGTTTGGGATAATCATAGTCTTTAGGCAGGGCTCTGTGTCTGTTGTGATGTTTATATCAGACGCCTGCCGACTGAAAAAAGACTAATCGCAAAAGGCGGGGTGAATGCGAGGATTGTGAGCTCTGCCAAAGAGCCTTTAGTAATCTGAGTTGGATTTCTTCGCGATCGCTACCTCATAGGTAGCCGGCAATCAATGAGCGAGCGTGTGCTCACATGACGTCAGCTATCCAATTGTGTATTGACTATTTTCGCATGCAGGCCACTGTCACCGGTACCACCACAGACTCCATACCTCCGACCCCGTCTGCAGTTCTGATTGGTCGATATTCTTAGCATGTCGAATTAACATGCTCATGAATAATTCATGGAAATCCAGGTTCCAAAAGGCCTCACGACTAAAGTCGCTCGATCACGCGTTCACCTGGGTCTCGCCAGCTCTCTTCTTTGACCGCTAGTCTCGTCTCAGTCACTACTTGACGAGGAATATGGCCAAGTCAAAAGGCTAGGATAATCGCCTATTACAATGAATACTTATATCTGTTCTCATTATGATGGGAGTAGACTCTAGTTGAGAGTTAGTGCATACCTTAAGGATCTTGATGAAAAAAAAATTAGATGTATTTATTGTTAATATCTGATGTTGCCATCGTGTCTGCGATAATGATGTTTTAATAAGTTAGTTTTAAAAAAAGAATTATCAAAATTGCATAGGGTCTTTATTAGCCTGAATAATTGTGATATTTTGATATTTTTTATATTTCAAGTGCTTTGGCTTAAATCAGTTCTTTATAGTCTTGATGCATTTATTGATTATTGACTAATTGAAAGTGATTTTCTTCTTTACCTTCAGCATCACGAGACTTTTCAGCAGCACTGGGGTAAACCTGGCAATGGCGCCCCCTATGAACCAGCCATGAAGAGACATGCTCTAGATCCTGATACAATGCATCAGGTATGAAAGAAAAATTACTAGTTAAATAGAGAGAGATATTTCAATGTAGCTACCTAGATCAAGGAAAAGAGGGAGAAATTAGATAGGCCTACATTTATATCATATCAGTCTAGTCAACCTACATCAAACTTTCCAAAAGATATTATGAAAAGATAAGTAAAAGGTTTATCAAGAAATAAATTCAGTTACTGGGTAATAAGTGACTTGAGAGATGTAACAGTAACTGTCATGTTTTGAAGAAAATTTCATATAGGCAAGTATTATTATTAAACAGATGTACCCTCTTGTTGACACACATTTTTGGTCAATGAAGGCTCATTATCATCCATGTATGGGGTAAAGAGATGGATACAATTTTTGATTAAAAAAAAAAAATAAATCAAATTTTGGTGAATTTGTAGCTGTTCCAAATATCTACTCAATTTTAGCTTACATCTGTCTGTTATTTTCCCATTCTGCTTCCTATTCATATTGCATGATTTCCTCAGACCTGCATGTTCTTATTTATCTTCATAATCATTAATCATATATAATTTCTTCTTTTCTTACCCTTCTTCTCATCAAACAATATATACACCTTTTCTGCATGAAATTTACATATAATTTGCATATATATTTTCTTCACATTCACTTATGATTTTAAACTCTTTTCATGTTTATATGTTTTGGACCATACTTCATTCTTCTTATTGGTGTTCATCAAATGTACTTTTGAAACCATAAACATTCAATTTATAATTGACAACTTTCCTTTCAAATATGGATGGGCGTACCACAAAAAAAAAATATATTCCAAATTGTTTTGGTCGTCCCATAACCCTTCACTACATACCCTATCAATTACTTTGACATATCACTCAACCAAATTACATCCACTTTGCATATATTCACTGTACACAAATCCTCATCAAAATACATCAACACGAATAGACGAGGAGAGTGCCTGAGCCTGCCAAGCCCTGGGCTCGCACCAAGGCCCTGGAGAGTAGGTTCAGGGACCCTTCCAGCCAGCCCATGGTGTCCCGTCAGTCCACGGTAGAACCTACTCCAGTTGTGGTGTGTATGCAGTGCAGTAGTATTGAGCTGCTCCTTCTCATTTATAATCTTGTAGTTTCATAGTTAGTCTCTGGCCCGTATTCACAAAGGTGTCCAAAGTTAAACCATAGCTTAAATCTGTGGTTTAACTATAAGTCCAAAATGTGACATCTCAAATAATAGATGTTCAATTTTTCAGAATTTTATCAGAAAATGAAACTATTAAAAGCTGCCCCTGTGAATGCTAACTTAGTACAAAAGTTTCCCTAACCATTAAAGCAAGATTCCAGAATCCAGTAAATGTGTGAGGAACATAACAATGTAGATGGATTGTGTAATAGTTTGCTACCCATGGTTCGACCAAAGATATAAGCTATGGCTACTTGGAACCCCTTTGTGAATACGGGCTACTATGTTGAAAATCTCTTCATGTCTTTTGAAACTGTTGCAGTAACCTTTCTCGGTAGATCATAACTTTAATTGATATCTCTTCAATCAAACAAATTTTTCTTATTTCATAAACTGATCAGCCTGTTCATATTTGTCATATCTGTCACAGTGGTGTTGCATGATGTCTTAAATTAAAATATTTGTGTTTTGTGTAAACAGCACAGCCTTTGCTCTGAGATTTGCATTTTGCAGTGCTATAACTGATAGCATAGACCTGCATTTCTTCCTCCTAAATGTTATAATCTTCCATATCATAATCAAAATAATATTGATCACTGATTAAATTAGATAATTTGATCACCACTTATACATGTATCTGATGAATTCCTAGGTCAGTTTTGTGTGTTATCCTTATTTTATAATCTGTTTAGAAGTTCTTGACTCCTTAAATATAGAACAGTTTTAAATTGATGTCACAGTCCACTTCTGTTATAACAAGGCTCTTAATTGGGACCAATTTACCTACCCTATTCTAAAGAAATCTCATAATATTGAACACAGACACATAGAGATATTTGAACATGTTTGAAATTAGGACTAGGAGAATTGCCTTTTTATAACCATACATGTATCTTGTATTTGTGCTTATTACAACAGGAGTTGGCTTTATAAAACCATACGTATATCTGTATGTTATTCTAATATTCCACATTTTGTTTTATATAAATATCTTCTTTTTTTTCTTTGACAGAATGGATCCTACCATCTAAGGGCACCTTGGGGAGCTTACTCAGTTTAGAACTCACTTTACACTGAATGAAGAGAGCCACAAAGAAATAAAGATAGAGAAATAAAAAATAGAAAATGACAAAAAGAAGTTGCTTCCTAAAAACAATTCACACATTCCAGAACAGCACTTTTGTAACTTGGAACAATATTTGTATTTTTGAGAGCTACATGTATTCATTGGAAATCATTTCCATTATATTCTGAATTGAATTGAAATTGACAAGTCATTGCAAGAGTTTATTTACAATCATATTCTGTATACTGGAAAAGTTACAGCCATATGTTTTTCCAGCTTAAATTAAAGTAATAGAGTATGCATCTATATCAATTCATTGAAAAGATCAATCACAAGCTGATGTAATATAGTACAAATGAGATTCTATGCATACATTTTTGTATATATATGATGTGTAAATAGACATTGTAAATATGAACATAGCAATCAGTGTCTTCTAAATGTCTTTATTTT
This sequence comes from Paracentrotus lividus, assembly GCA_940671915.1. Lineage (NCBI taxonomy): Eukaryota > Metazoa > Echinodermata > Echinoidea > Camarodonta > Echinidae > Paracentrotus > Paracentrotus lividus. The sequence continues at coordinate 56,157,256 of CALNVZ010002100.1, read as the reverse complement.
GTCATGATAAATGTACACTACCTGCTTCCCTGAATTGATAATGTCTGCCTCATACAAGGGTAATTATGCAAGAGAAGCTTTTATTTTTTTCTTCAGTTCTAAACTTTGCTGGTGCAGATCAGAAGATAATTTTATTGAATGTATCATAAGGCGAACTTAAAGAACCAATTACAATTGACTATGAGAGTCTAAAATGGTCTCTTTATACAAATTGAGTGCTTACTTTTATTATGTGTGCTTTGAAAAACACAGCAGGGTCATTTTAGTTTGTGCGCTAGTTTTTGAGGGTGTTGATAGGGTAATATGTTTATATTGAAGCTGATATATTTAGCTATTTCATAATCAGGATTACAGATATTGGTAGCTAATCAGCATTTATAATTGTGTTTTCAGTACAGTTGTGTAGAAATCATGTCTCATTATGTCTCAACATTCTATGCATGTATAATGGCGATGCATGAAGTACTAAATAATTGCTGCCTTTTTGTTGTGTATGCTGTATATTGCCCATTTGAAGAGGTTTTTGTTGTGCTAGCAATAGCTATGCTGAAATATGTTGTCACTTGTCTTGCGTTTTATATTTGTTGTTTTAATTATTATTGTGATTAATGGATTATGTATGCGAAAAAGATAATGTAAGTTTTCGTCAAATAGATTAATGCATACTTCTTTTAACTAAAAATGATTCTGTAAATGATTACACCGGGCATTTGCATTTCCTATGCATATATATTTTCTTACAACTGAAAAATTACTTCCAGTGAACATTAACGTTTTTTTTCTTGTCTCCGATATCTAAAGTGTTACACTCAAAACTGTACTTGGTTTATTACTTTCTACATAGATATAAAGCTTTCCATGTACATGTCACATTATGAATTCGATTTTGTTTAAATGTATGCTCACAATGTTATGTCTTAGATTAGTTAATTTGACTTTATATTAGAATGCCATGTGAAATGTAAATCTTATACATTTATATTATTATACAGCCTACATGCATTGTCCCTTTTAATTTAATTCAATTAATAAAGTGTCTCGCCACTACAAGATTATATTAAGTGGAAAAGAGTAAGATGTAGCCAAGAAATATTAGAACATGGAAACAAAATAAAGAGAAAACTATTTTTGATATGTTTGCAAAATAGATTTTATATACAATGTATATTTCCATGTATAGGGGAGAAGATGGTTGAAAAAATAATTTTATATTATTTTATTACAGGGTCTGTGCTGTAAATTATTAATTTGATTCAGAGAAGTTGTGCAATAAAAATAATCATTGGTCTTGGTTTCCTTTTATGTTAATGTTTGCACCTCTTATGTATTCTTCCCTTTAAAAAAAAAATCTGATCAAAATTTGGTAATTCTATGGGCACATTTCCTTTTTTAAACCAAGGTTTTTAATCTTTATATAATCTTTATATATGTGTATACGGTTAAATTATTAGATTTGTAAAAAAGTGCTTTGTATATTTCCATGAATATTTGTAAGTTTGTACTGAGTGCAGATCCTTATTATGGTTTTATATTGTCTAAAAGAAGAGTTTGATTCCAAAAGGCGCTAAATCCACTTTTGTCATTTCTGAGAAAAAGGCATTTGTTTCCAAAATTTTGTACAGGTGTCTATGGGAAATTGAGATATAAAGGTTCATGTTTTAGTAATTGCTGTCTGAATTTAGGTCTCAACTTTTGTTTATAGACAGGTACCAGTCTGAACAATGGGCGGGTATCACTAACTCAATTTTCATCAAAAGTGGATTTAGTGCCTTTTGGAATCAAACTCTTCGAATACAGTCCACTCCCATTATAACAAATATGGATTCATTGTACAATTTTTTTTTTTGTTGAAGAAGGCAATGCTTACCCAATTTCAGGCATGTGCACATGTATTTGTTAACCTGTTGGAGAAAAGCTGATTGAGCTATAGCACACATTTCCCATAGACCTTAGCCCAAACATATTCAGGCTCAGTCCTCAATGGGTTAAGTATATGAAGAGTTTGTTATAGCAAGATAATTGTTTGTTCTCAAACACCTCATTATAATGGGAGTGGACTGTATGTAAAATAATGTGCTGTAATTGATCGAAAGTAATATTTCTATTTTGGTGTAAATATAGGAGAATATATTTACTTCCATATGGAAAATGTTTATATTAAAAAATAAAAAATATTCCCGATGTATGATTTAGTTCACTTCCACTTCTTTGTCTTTATTCTACATGTACATGTATGTTTAATTATTGAGCGCAGTGTGTTGGTCAGTGTCACCGAAATAAGAAAAGTTATGATTTTTTTATTTTTTATTTTGTGACGTCACTTGTGAGCTGCGACATGCAGATTCCATAAATTGTCATTTTTAAAACAATAAATTATTCACCTGTGCATCAAATTCATATTAGCATCTATTAAATAGATCAGTTTCTTAATCCAGAATCATAAAAGAGACAAATTTATGGAATTTACAGTACACAACGTGAAAGACGTGAAACTTGAAAATCTTATAATTCTATCATCCTTTGATCAATTTTCTCTCAACCTATACTGATGTCTATTTATTTTCTACTTTGTTCTAACCATTTAACAATATATCACAAAACAACAGCATTCTACACAAAGCCTACTGTATCATAGAAACAATAAATCTGAAATGCACTTGTTCTGTACTACATTGTATTTCACATATTTATTCATCTGAGAATACAATCATTCAAACAGAAAACAAACGACCTACAATAAATACTATTAATTCTGAGTATACAACCCAACAGTACAAAAATCTACATCTTTCTATCAACACAAATTTGTGGATACCTTCCACAATGTATAGAAATATTGACATTCTTGTGGTTTTCAACGACAATTTCACAAAACTGGAACATGTAATTCATTAATAATGTGTCATTCGTAAGCTGCAATGCAAGGTCCTGCATCATACACATCTACTAAACCAGTACTTGGGCAAGAAACTAGCATTTTAGCAGCAACATGTATGTAGACAAGCACACTAATCTTTGACAACATGGTTTAAACAGTCACATACCACGTCCGGGGAAGGCAAAGAACTACAGAACAATGCCATTAATGAGTCCTCAGTGTGGACGAGGTATAGAAAGCAAAGGATTGCATAAAGTGCAACAAAAGCAGTGGTGAGGATGGGTGTTAACACCTGAAGTGATAAATATGTTCCCATTGATGAACTAATTCTTGAAATTATAAACCGTGCATAATTATGATGAAGGAGAGCTACCAGTGTTTTGGTCTACCCTTAATATTATCCCATACCAAAGTCAGGGAATCTAAAAAAGTTAGATAATTATCGTGGAATAAGCCTGAGCTCTGTAGTGGCAAAGACATATAACCGAATGATCTTAAATCGGATTCGACCATTTGTAGATCCTCTCCTCAGAAACTCTCAGAATGGCTTCCGTCAAGATCGCTCAACTGTAGGGACAGGTCTTAGCACTCAGAAGAATACTTGAAGGTGTGAGAGAGAGAAATCTAGAAGCAGTCATCAACATTTGTAGACTTCAGTAAAGCTTTTGACAGTATTCACAGAAGAAAACTCTTCAACATACTGCAAGCATATGGAATCCCAGAGAAACTGGTCCAAGCCATCAGTTGTCACAATATTCGACACCCATGCAAAGGTTTGTTCCCCTGATGGTGAGGCAGATTATTTGAGATACATAGAGGAGTCTTAAAGGTGATACACTGGCTCCTTTCCTGTTTGCATAGCACTTGACTATGCAATGCGCTCAGCCATCAGTGGTAGGGACGAGGAACTTGGATTTAACTTTGTTTTCCTCGGAAGAGCAGACGTGTACCACCAGTAATGATAACAGACTTGAGCTTTGCAGAATGGACATTGCTACTGTTTATCAGACTCTGTAGTGAAGGCAGGGAAGCTATGAAAAGCTGTGGAAACTGAATGCAAACGTATTGGACTGCAAGTGAAACGCAAGGAAAACGAAAACAATGGCAATTAATAGCACTCATACAGGTATATGTATTGCTACCGGTCAGATGGGGCAACATTAGAGGTTAACAATGACTTTAATATTTAGGATCATGGATTCTTCAACTGAACATGAACATTAAATGAGGCGGGCACTTGCATGGGTTGCTTCACAGATGATGAAAGTGTGGAAATCTACACTAAATGACAACATAAAGCGAAAGGCTTTTTGTACAACAGTTGAATCTGTGTTACTTTTATGGGTCTGAAAACCTGGACACTAACATCCAAGATGGAAAAGAGCACTGGATGGAGTGTACACACGTATGCTGAGGGGTAGCGCTCAATGTTTTGTTGGTATGAGCTTTGTAAGCAGTGTAAATCTTTGGCCAATTTACCACGAGTAATCAGTTAAAATTAAGTATGAAGGAGACTGAAATAGCAGGTTCAATTGTATGCGACATCCCGAACTCTCTGCCAATTCCGCCATCCTTTGGGAAACCAAAGCAAGGCAATCAGGAAAAAGGACGTTGCCGAGATACTATTGTGAAGTACTGCAAAAAAGATACTGGACTTTCTAGCAACCAGGGTAACTAAACAGTCATGCAAGATCAGATTTTTTGGAGAAATTATGTTCATGGAGCCCGAGATGGCACAGGCTAAATGCTATTCTGCCCTCGATCTAGTAGTAGTAGTAGTAGTATGAGTCTCAGTTGAACTAATGTTAATCCTTGACATGCATTTGTGACTACTTGTTTGTTGCATGTGCTGCTGCATAATAGTTGTGCATGTGGATTTGTTTTTTGTTGTTATTTTTTTTTTTTTACTAAGAGGATTGCCTCATTACAATTAAATTATTTAGGATTGTGTCATCAAAAGTGCAACATATAAAAATAAATAATAACTACATGTAGTTGGTTTTTATGATTTTATACTTTCCCTTTAGTACATTTGTGGCATGGATGAATATCTACATTATACATGTACTACATTTGGTCCAAAAAATGGGTATTGATTCAAATGATTGAAATTAGGAAATACAGTCATTATCCAGGTGATGTACATTTTGAAAAGACTCAAATTCATAAATCCTTTTATCCCTACATGTACATCAAACAAAATGAAGATAAAGTAAAAGAAAACTCTTGATTCTTGTGTTATTATTCATCCAAGTGATCCATTAAAGTCAGATACCAGAATAATTTCGGGAAGGATATACAAGTGCTTACCATATAAACAGAAAATATGTAATCATATAAAAAAAATATTTAAAAAACAAAAACATAGAAAATGTAGCACAAGTTACAGTACCTTCCAACACAAATGCACAATATATTATTATCTCTAGAGAAAAGTAATGTTGCATACATCACACAATAACAGCAATTACGGTTATCGTCAGAAAGATTATTAGACTTCTGTTTGGTTTATTTTCCCACAAGAAAGATTTTTTTAAATGGTAAAGTAGAAACGTCTTTCAAAATCAATAAGTATGTGTACTACATTATACGAGAAGAATATTCTTGAGCTGACAGAAATTAAAAATAATCTGCATGTGGCATAACTTGAAATTAAGAGTGATTTTTTTTCCTCAGCAAATCAGTTAGGATTTTACTTACCTTACAATTATGATTTGCTTTGTTATTAATACAATTATAGAGTTCGACTTCGCTTCAACAGCCATCATTTATCCAAACTCCTCTATTAACCAGCTTTGTTCTCTGCTCAGATTCCCTCTTTTTATTAAATTAACCTTAAAGCCTTTTCCCCCTATTATTCTTTCAATACTTTCAATTCCTTACCTGACACACAAAAATACATTATTTATATTTTGATATCATCCATCCTATAAATCCTCCACCTCAAGGCTATAAATCTTCCCACTAAAAACTGATTTACCATAAATCAAAAAGTTTATTGAATACTCAAGGTCAATGCAATAATTAGTTTATCTATCACCCATCTAAAAGTAGATTAAATTAATATTTATATTGAATAGTTTGCAAGCGCCAATTCATTCTCATTATAAATTACATTATCTCAAGAGAATTGCCAGAAATTCAGTATTTACTCAGCTAGGTGAAGAGTCGTCTGGTGGTGTTATTCCGGACAGAAGTTAGATAATGCTTGTACGGATCAGCACCAAAAGTCACGTGTATCCCATGTAGTACGGCCATTGCCAGTTTGGTACGAATGATACGGACACATTCGCTCGCACCTGGTCGTTTTCTTCGCACCGATAGGAAGACAAGATGGCGGCGCCCAGTGGGTACATCGGCCGTTTAGGAGTTTTCGACAAGGCTCAGGAGCCTTTCATTGGAGTCGTCGCCTGTCGGTGTACAATTAGATGGGAAGTCTAAAGGTATACGAGAGGGAGGATCATCGAAACTGCATGAAGCAGCAGACTGAAACTACATGAAGCAGCAGACTTCTGGAGGTGTTCAAGCAGCTAGGTGAAAAGTCGTCTGGTGTTGTTATTCCGGACAGAAGTTAGATAATGTTTGTACGGATCAGCACCAAAAGTATAGCCTTCTTCAAGCAGTTCCGCTATCAAGCATCCTTGAAAAACTTGAGGATCTGCAAGCCCAGAGACTGGAGCTGAGCAAAGCAGCTAGACTCCGCCACCCAGGAAGTAGATGTAGCCAAAGACATAATACATTTATTCCAGCTACAGACTGAAGTGAGTCAGTGGAAGAACCAAATGAAAAGACCACCTAGTTGGAGAAAAACAAGCAGAGTTTTGTAGAGAGTTTGAAGCGTAATGCAGGGGAGATTGGAGTCGTCGCCTGTCGGTGTACAATTAGATGGGAAGTCTAAAGGTATACAAGAGGGAGGATCATCTGAAACTGCATGAAGCAGCAGACTAGAGATAAGGCTTCTGGAGGTGTTCAAGCAGCTAGGTGAAAAGTCGTCTGGTGTTGTTATTCCGGACAGAAGTTAGATAATGTTTGTACGGATCAGCACCAAAAGTATAGCCTTCTTCAAGCAGTTCCGCTATCAAGCATCCTTGAAAAACTTGAGGATCTGCAAGCCCAGAGACTGGAGCTGAGCAACCAGCTAGACTCCGCCACCCAGGAAGTAGATGTAGCCAAAGACATAATACATTTATTCCAGCAACAGACTGAAGTGAGTCAGTGGAAGAACCAAATGAAAAGACCACCTAGTTGGAGAAAAACAAGCAGAGTTTTGTAGAGAGTTTGAAGCGTAATGCAGGGGAGATTGGAGTCGTCGCCTGTCGGTGTACAATTAGATGGGAAGTCTAAAGGTATACAAGAGGGAGGATCATCTGAAACTGCATGAAGCAGCAGACTAGAGATAAGGCTTCTGGAGGTGTTCAAGCAGCTAGGTGAAAAGTCGTCTGGTGGTGTTATTCCGGACAGAAGTTAGATAATGCTTGTACGGATCAGCACCAAAAGTATAGTGTTCTTCAAGCAGTTCCGCTATCAAGCATCCTTGAAAAACTTGAGGATTTGCTGCCCAATATATTACAACTTTGGATGTCCACACTCAACACTTTTGCCTTAAAAAATTGAAAAACTAAATGTTTTGTTCCAAAGATAAAGATTTATGATACCAGTTCATTTTCATTTCCAATGCAAATTACTACATGAAACATACATGTATGGAATACATCACATCTAAATAATAATTTGTTTCACCAGCAACAAATGCTCGAATATTTAACAGACTATAAAAAGAGAAGCGGAAAGCACACCTCCTTCACACTAACTGGAATTCTGAACTATTACATTTTACATTTGGCAGTCATATTGAGTTTGCGCTGAGGGTTGTTTTCTGCTGTACAATCTGCATTTAACCAACAGTTGTATCTGCTAGCTTTTGGGTCGTCTCATCCAGTGATTTGGGTTCTGTAATAGTTGATTCCTCAGCAGGAGTTGGTTGGTTGTTTTCTTTATTATCAGTACCTGAAATACAAGAAAATAATTTTTTTTTCTTCAAATTCTGATTGCTCATCGCTACAATGCCAAAGCAAATTTGATTCTACCAGAACCATTAAAGTTTTAAAAGTTCAGAGCAAAGGGAGGAATTCATATTTTTGTCTCCTTTCATCGACTATGGGTAATTTTTTATTGAAAGAATTTTTATTGCAGGATGGCATACATTTTGTAAAGATTAAGTTTATCTTGAAATTTTACTAGAATCAAAATTATAAATAATATTTCTTTTTTTTCCAGTAAGTTGCAATAACATAGCAGAGGTGCTGAAATATTTTAAATAATTCGGAAAATTGTACACTGGACATACTATCTGAAAACAAAATTAACATTTCCTCTTTTCATATACTCTCTTCAGTATCAGACTTCCATGTAAACATATATTAGTTATTAGAGACCTTGCTCTCTTGCTTGCTAAAAAAAATAATATATCACTCAGGCCTCTACAAAAAAAATATTTTTCACTTGCCCTGTTGGGCAAGTGAAATTTTTTTTTGCTTGCCCGAAAGCAAAAAGCACTTGCGGCATTGCCCAGGAAATATTCTTTCATTCATTCTATATCGTTTTAGTAGCCAAGTGTGTAGTTCATCTATAAGTCTAACGTAGTATCAAAGAGCCTAAAAAGCGAATATAAGCAGCACCCTTAGACATTTGGAATTTATAAAAAAAAAAAAAAATACCCACACAAGTATTAATTGGAAAATTAGATGGACTCAATTTCAGCCAAATTCATCTTTATCTACAGTGACAAAAGAAAAATCAGAACCGGTGTTGGAAAGTAACTATAAAAGAATAAGAAAGAAAATGCATCCCGATTATATAATGAGTTCTGGTGTTAAGATAGCACCATACATCCCGGAAACTCTGCTAGCATCAGCAGATGTTTTAGAATAAACAAATCAGCTCATTTCACAAGTTTCATTTTGTAGCTCATCTCATAAAAGTCCCACCGCAAAGTGATGCCTA
>CALNVZ010002100.1:56073512-56147054 GCA_940671915.1 Paracentrotus lividus | reverse complement strand
GATCGGGCAAGTGACTTTGGACTTTGCTTGCCCGCCCGTTGTTTTCACTTGCCCCGGGCAAGCGGGCAAGCGGGTTTGTCGCGCCCTGTCACTTGCCATCAAATTTAAAATACAGTCAACCTCACTTAAGTCGAACTCTTATACATGTACGTTGAATAATTGCCTTAGTCAAAGGCCTTTTCAAATCATCTTTTCTTTTTATATTGTTTTTAACCCTTCATAAGTTGATGTTTTTCTAAGTCACTACTATCTCTTCAGTCCCAACAGATTCCACTTAGGCAAGGTTGACTGTACTAGTATTTGAATAATCTGCTAAACAATTTCAAAACTACACACCCTTCCCATTAACAATAATGGGATAAAGAAATTACCTTAGTAGGGCCTGGATGATTGTCAACATAGAATATGACTAACTGGTGTTTCTTTAAGTCCACTAGATTTTAACTAACTTACCATTTGTAATTGTTGCATTCTTTTCCTCTTCTAATCTTTGTCTCTCCTTCTCTTTCTCTATTGCCTCCTGTCTCTTTTTATATTCCTCTGCTAGTCTCTTACACTGTTTCTTATGAGTAAACCACTCCAGCTTCTGACAGATTGCATCACAGTAATTCACCTTGAAAACAATAGTGAAAATGTAGAATTTCCCTTTACTTGAAGTAAATTATGACCAAAAATCAATTTTATGAAAGTTATATAATTGATATCTTCAATTTAGATATCATTTGACAATTTCATTTGGTCTGTATACCATCTTTCATCAGGTTTAATATCATACATTGATAATGGGTGTTGCATGCTTTACAAATGGAAGGTCACAAACATCTATACACTCTATACCATAAATTTGATTTGACAAGAAGTACCTAAGCAAAAATATGAAAAACTCCAACATAATATCATAACGTCTGTTGGGAGCCATAATGGCGTTATTGCATCTTATAGATGCTACGTTGAGAGCCAGAAGGGCGCTATTACTGTACAAAGTCAATGGTAATAGCGCCCTTCTGGCTCCAAGGCGACGATAAGTTCCACTATGAATTCTCCAAGCATGTATTTTTGGGGTCTCCTTTTTTCTATTACAGTCCATTCCCATTGTAGCAAGGTGCTCGGATCAAGCCAATTACCTTGTTATATTGAAATTATTAAAAATATTGAAAACATGTATACTAAAGACACTGAGTGATTTCATATTCGATGTTGGTGTTCATGTTAGTGTTAGCAGAGTGAAATTCTGCTAAAATCGAGCTCAAACACTGAGCTCAGATCTAGATAAGAGTAGGGGAGAGCGGGGTTATATGGAACATTTTTTACAAAAATGGCCGTAAAACAAAAGCGGGTTTGTTTCAAGAAACAATAAACAATCAGCTGGAGTGTATATATGTATGCTACAAATGTACCCCGTCAAATTCTTGAACTTAGTGATGGTTCCGGAAAAAATCCATCTTCAACAAGGCCATGTCAAGTGTTCCAACTAACCCCAGACACGGGGTTAGTTGAAACATGGTATGGGGTAAGTTGAAACATTGTGCATGGTATCTTTATAATTATATTTAAACTACCTACAACATTATTACATGGGTTCAGCTAATTTGCTTTATTGATTCTAATTAAAATATTAAAGATTGGTGTTCAAATTTTTTGTTCACTTCATGTTTTATTACACTTGATGGCATCCCCTCGCATACAAATATTCTGAAGTCCTGTGAAGTAGCATTTTGCAATATATTTTGTTTAAACCAAAATAAAATTGTCCAATGTGCACTAATATACATGTATAGAAATATTTTGGAACACTTCACTGAATTATATGATTTTTATTTTTTCATTCAGTTCAAACCTATTTACTTAGTACATGTTCCAACTAACCCCGTTCAAAATGTTCCAACTAACCCCAGAGGCCCATTTGACTTTTGTAAGCTTACAGCACAAAAGACGGACAACAACATGTCATTTATTTAACCTTGTTTTGTAGCTTGGTATAACTGTTTGTTATACTAAAAAACTGGCCAACTTAATTTATGATCTTCTCTGAGATAATAAAACATTTGTAAAAGTGACAAAAATTACTCAGAAGGTGAAAAAACAAACATTGCTTTCTAACTTCACAAGGCTTGAAGCATGTGTGCTGTCTAAAATGTGGTGGATAGCAGTTACTAATAGCAACAAGCTGAGGGTACATTTGCATAAAAATATTTATAGCCGTTAAAGAAAATTGCAATGTTTCAACTAACCCCGTGTTCCAACTAACTCCACTCTCCCCTACCTGTTTTATTGTTTAAAACTGCTCAAATATATCTGAAGAAGCCCCTAAAAGGTTAGAATCATCCCATTAAATGGAAAATCAATCCTTCTTCAAACTTCTCTTTGGTACAAATTTACCTCATGATGGATATTTTTTTGACGAAACAGTAAGTTTACAGTTCATAACTTGTGCTGTTTTTTGCAAGCAGCAGGAAATGAAGCGGTACCTAGTTCACTTCAAAGCCAGGCAACATTCAACTTTCTACTTTTCTCCATATTCTGATATTCTGTGCATTGAAGCTTGACACAATCATTACAAATAGGATAGCAATAAAAAGGAGAACAAATTATCTTTCCAATGGTTGAATGTCAGGAATAACTAAAGCGTACTTGAAAAGTAATAATGACCCAAAGTCGATTTGCGGAACTTTTTGTGAGGGGTTTAGATTGAGAAGTCACCCGTGTTGATGGTATTTATTCCTTATACGATTTGGTACGGAATATTTGATTTTATATTTTCCAATTATTTTTTTCAATGAAATTAGATATGATTTCATGGACCCTTGTTAAGGCTTGAAGAGTAGGTAGCCATTTTATAAATCCATCATGTTAACCAAAAAAGTTACAATTTTTGTAGGTCTTGGACTGCCCTCTTTGGTCTAATATATTAACTAATTAAACATCCTATAAAATGAAGTATTGTTATTCTGCTACTCGAGCCTCCACTGCCCTTATTATTTACCAGACAATCCAAACGTTGACCAACACTACTACTAACACCGAGTATGAAATGAAAATTTCAGAATCCCTTAGAGTTTAGTGTTTGTCAATTGAAATTTGAACGTGAAATTTAACACCGACTGTCGAGCTCGGTTCAGCTGACGACATGTGACTCAAAATGAAACACCAGCAACCGGAAATACTTTAAAATTCAGAGGTCAACACCTAACACAGACTGATTTTATTTCCATTTCACATTCGGTGTTAAATCAGACTTCTGCTCCAAAATAAACACTAACACCGAACGTGAAATCACTCACTGACCACATAGGTTTATAAATGTACATGATTGTAAAAAAATGAGACCAAGATTATTGCCTCTACTCATTAAAACAAAAAATACATCCATGCTCGTAATTACCATTAGAGTGGACAATTCTACGCTTGAAAAAGATTTTCTCAAATATGAAAACACATAACATTATTACATTTCAGATCAATGATAACACCAATACCTCTTTGCATGCTGAGCATTTCTTGCTGGCTTTTGCCTCTCCACATGTTGAGCAAGGGCTTGGTACTTCCAGACTCCTGGCTCCATTTATGGCTTGGGTTATGATACTCAGAGCAGTTGGATCATCACCCTACATAAAGGTCAAAATCATGTCATTTCAAGGTCATACACTAGGCTTTATAATATATCATATCTTCAGGTACAAACTTGGGAGTGAATATAACATAAATGTAGCTATCACTATTTCTTTTTACTTTTACATAAAGTAACAAAACACACTTTTTCAAATCGACTGTGGGATGTTTAATTATTTCTAAAAGGCTTAGTTCCTATGAGGATATTTATATTAAAAAAAAAAAATCAGTTGTGATCTTATAGATAACCAAAACATTACATTTGAAAATTCTGTATGAGTTTGCATGAAATAAATATACATAATGTTGTGCTTTATATTATAATGCATATGAATAATGAAACAAAAAGAATGAAATACTCACAATTTTGACATCTGTTAAATTTCTGACGATTTGAACAAATAATTCGCTTTCATGGAAGGGGAATTCCCTGATGATTTCTCTGAGTAACTTCTCTGTGTTAACCCTTGCACCGTCTTCTTCCCTTGCCCTCAGAAGACTGCAAGCAAAAACAAAATGTAATCATGAAGTATGTCTGATATCGGAGTATATGTATCTCTATTAATGCTTAAGTTTTTCATAATCAGTACTGTTGACAAATGTACAAGTATGGAATTAGTTGAAGAGAAAAGTAAAAAATAAAGAACAAATTAAATTGTATCTGCCAATAGACATCGTTAAAAAATGGGCTGCTTATTAGAAAACATTGAGGTAGATATGCAATCACAGAGAAGCTAAACAAGATTTTCAGGGATTTTTAACATTGTTTTTTCATTTTTTGCTCGTTCTGAAAACAATTTTTTTTTCACTCTTAATTTCCAATTCTTAGTCAAGATTGACTTTAACTTTAATTCTTTTTTTACTTACAACTTGATGAATGCATCCACACCATTATCTTTCTCCATATTCCATTTGTGACATTGTCTGATCACATTCGATAGATAGTGCATCTTCACAGCAAGGACATCATTGGTAGATTTTGACTTCATCTCTTTCTCACAGATCAGTTCCAGGACGTTAGCAATCTTGACAGCCTCGTTCAACAGGTTTTCATTATTCTTGAGGTACTGTATAAGCTGCAATAAAAATTGTTTGAAAGAAATGTACTATCCCTTTTACAACTCAGTGTATATTGAGTCTTCAGCTCTGTACATGTAGTTGTATTATTCTTGTTGTTGTATTATGTGTTTTGCAAAAATGGGTTAACTACAAATACTTGCACAGTATAACTTACATTGAATGTGCCTAACTTTGACATGCCCCATGTTTAAAGTGACATTACGATTAAGATCAAATAAACTCTAAATTACCCACCCTGACAGGATTGAGATTATGCATGAGGATCATCTTGTGCAGACTTGAAGCAAGGGTTGGTGGCAGCTTGGGATCTTTCTCAAAACCTGTAACAAAGCAATGTCAATTGAGCATTTAATGATGGAATATTGTTTCAATACGAGTTGAGGAAGCGATGACAAAAATCGTGAGTGCAATCTTGAAGGATTCCATTATTCAGTCATATTCTTAGAAATACTGTTGGGTTCAGTTTAGGTAGAAAGTGGAGAAGGAAGTTTCAGTTACACAAGAAAAATTTCCTACATAAACTGTACGTGAAAGAAATATGCAGACAGCCAACTGGTGAATTGAGTTATGTTCTTTACAAATATTGTGTTGGCGGGACAATGGATTGTAGCACAATAGGCACTTAAAGAAACAACACCTATTGTACCTATTTCATCATTACGTGTACATGTATTATACTGAACTAGCAGAGTGACCTGTGGCAGCATGGGAGTGCAATTTTTGCTTTTGTTTTATATATTTATGTTTATTTTTATTTTTATTCATTATTATTATCATTATAATTTGTTTTTTTATTTATTATTATTCTTTTTTTTTTTTTTTTTTTTTTTTTTTTTTTTTTTTTTTTTTTTATTTTTTGGGGGGGGGGGGAGGTGATTGTTGCTTCAACCACCCAGTTTTAAAACCTCGTGATTGAATTAAAACATACAACAGCTAAGGACGAGAGTACATATAACAGTAGACCAACCAGCCCCCGTCGCCGAGGGCTAAACCAACCAGTTCCCGTTGTAATGACAGGTTAATATTTATTTCAAAATACTATTACTAACCAGTCACAGAGTTTATTGAGAGCCGTAATTTAGGAAAATATTGACCTCCTCCTTCTGTTTTACGCAAAGCGTGTACCACACCGAGAAAAATGTAGTTTGTACTCTTTGAAACGGTCTTGAGCATACATGGAGAAAATTTAGTTTGTACTCACATAACATACAGCACATTTGTTTCCGTTGTTGTTTCGGCCGGTACTATATAGCCGCTATATATGCGCCTGTGGAGCGCTGTATACTTCACTGCATGCACTGTTCGACCTGGCCAGAAAACGAAACTCGCTGCATTTGCATGTGCTGTGTATGTGAGTTCAGTGCAATTTTGCCGACCTCAAAAAGATCGAAGGGACTGGGAATTTTGGAGCTCTGTGAAATGAAAGTTACGCATTCTTAAAAACCTTTACAGAATACGTCCAAACTATCACAAATAACCCCCCTCATGTACCACTACGAGCAATTTAACCATGTTTGCAAAAATTCCAGCTCGATTGAGAGTAAAATCTCCAAGAAAAGCGCTGTCAAAAAAAAATGTGGAGGACAGACAGACAGACACTCAAGATTAGCCAAATTATAGTAAGGATAATATTGATGGAAACAGAGCAACAAGCTATTGACTAGTCTGCAAGCACAGACTCAATTTGACACTTAAACAAATTTCAGTCTAGAGTGGAGACTAGTCTCCATACTCACTGTCTGTGTCAAATAATTGTTGGGAGAAGCTATAGTACAGGAGTGTATCTAGTTCTTAACTTCAGACCCTAGTAAGCGAACAATGTGGGTTTGTGCCTGCAAACTAGCTATTGACTGCATAGCATACCTCTTGGGATAGTGTAGTAATCTAGCTTCTCTCGATCAAAGAAGTTATTAATGATGCTGACACATGCATGCTGACCTACGAAGGCAGCCATCTGAGCGGCAGTCCGACCTACACTGTTTGTTGGTGAAGTCTTTGCTCCTGATTCAAGCATCAAGCGGGTCACATCGGTATTACCTTAATGTCAAAGGTCAAAGTTAAAGTTTGTTTGAATTTCAGCATTCTGTGCAATGGTAACTATGAAAATTGCAATTAAATTTTAATGTTTGAATATCGACTTTGATGAAGGATAAACCCTATTTAAAAGCCTTTTATGAGCATATTCCTAATCAGTTTTATAAGTACATTATTGCCCATTACATACATGTAAGTTTATATCTTTTGATTCAATTTAAGTGATTATTTATCCATAGTCGTGAAATATACGTCAATGGTTAAATTAATACATTGTGTAATATGTAGTTTTTTAATTAACATGTTTTTTTTTTTTTTTAATTGGACAAAATCAAAACCACTTCATCACTAAGCTTAGATATTTACTGTCCTTTCATCATTATCATTGTCATTATTATTATTCTAACCTTTACTAACATTAAATAAAAACCAGGAAATTGGCAAGTGGTATGCATATATGATAAAGCGGTTTAGGCCTACATCCACTATGTCCAACAGCAGTTGGTCCAATTCTCTGATTGTCTTATACCACATGGGCTAAACCCATTTGGTCTACTAACAATTTGGTCTGATTACCCCTTGGCCTTATACATACCTGGTCTAATTATCACTTAGTATGATGACCACTTGGTCGAATTGCTCAATTCGTCTTATGCCCAAGTGAATAACTGGTCTATAGTACTACCAGTTTGTTACAGGAATTGACCATGTACATGTATTGTTAGACCAAGAGGACATACGACAAAATGTGAATTAGACAAAATTATAAATAGGCGAAGTGGCATATACATTTGTAGACCAAAAGGTAATTAGACAAACTGTTTGTAGATGCAATTAAATTAGACCATGTGGGATGAGACTAAATGGGCATGAGACAAAGTGGCATTAGACGAAATGGCAATTTACCAATAAATGTACAATGGTATTTCTTACCAGATAATGCAGCAAACATGAGTGTTGTGTAGCCATTTTCATGATGGTTTGCATTCACATCGGCTCCATGGGCAAGCAGCAGTTCACACAGAGGGATATTTCCTTTAAATGCTGCATTCTGTAGCGGAGTCATGCCATGCTGTAAACACAGGCAGTATTAAGGTTAATGGGTTTCCATCACAAAATCATACAATAACATAGTATGAACATGTACCAAGGCCCAGTAATACAAAGGGCTAGCACCCACAAAAATGATAATGGCCAATCTTGCAAGAGCTTAGTTGCAAAAGACTGACCCAACCTATTAGCATTATTCTTTCGAGTTTGCAATTGATTAATACCTTTGTGATATAGGGAACTGGGCCCGTATTCCATAAACTATACTTAAGTAATTTGTCTTAAGTCTAAGTATTTTTCTAAGATTTTGTCCAGGAAAAAAAAAATCTTAGTCTTTATACCAAACACGTTAAGCACTTTGTCTGAGGTCAGAAAGCATCAAGCAAAATTCTGAATTTTATTAATATCGTCATTTTTTATTTTTGTGGTCTCAAATGAGCTTGCCATATAATCAACATTAAAGTTAAGCCACTAGGTAGTAGGCTTAAAGTTAGGATAAAATTCTCATTTTTTTTTTGGTGCGATTTGAAGGCGCAATTCCATTTAAGACTTTTCACTCAGCAAACAACTAAGAATTTATGCTTCACTGCTAAAAATAGACTTGAACAGAATTCTTAGTAAGCTTTATTTATGGAATACACATTTTAAAGATAAGCAAAAATGCCTAAATTTCATGCTTTTATGGAATACGTGCCCAGGTTATATAATTTTAAGTTTTTAGACTTAGATGTCTTGCAGTCTCTTGATGAATTATCATTGCTTTTATTTTTCAAGTCCAAAAATACTTTTTATAAAAAATCAAAAAAGACAAATCTCCTACTGTACCATTACTGTACATAACGTACTTTGTGAGTTTGTGCTCTAAAAATAACATGTACAGAATGGAGATTTATGTAGTGTTATCAAATATTTTCTTTTGAAAGATGTTAGCCACATTAATAAGTCTCAGTTATCTACTCAGATATTTTTTTTAATATGGCTCCTCAAAATTCAGAAACACGATGTCAACAAATGTCATTTTTATAAAATAATAACCACAAAAGGATGGTTATTCTGGTCAACAGTGTACATCATTTTAAAGGGGAAGTTCACCCTGGGTTTAAATTGGATTCTAAAAATGCAGAAAAATAAAATAAAAATATGAGTGAAGGTTTGAAGAAAATCGACAAAAAAAATAACAAAGTTATGGATGTTTAAATTTTTGGTTCTGTGACGTCATATGCGAGCTGCTCTCCTATGTGTTATATAACGTAAATTCCATAAAGTGTCATTTTCTTTTTAAAATATTATTTATTTCACCTGGCGGGTGATTGATATATCATCAAAAATATGTTCATACACATGCCTCTATCAATTCAACCCATTCCTTTATCAAGAACCATGAAAAAAAGACAAATTTATGGAATTTACATACCCAACATAATGGGAGAGCTGCTCGTACGTGACGTCACATAATCAAAACTTTGAATATTCATAACTTCACTGGTTTTCGGTCAAATTTTTTCTAACTTTCACTCATATTTTTATTCTATTTTTTAGAACCAATAAATTTCCAGGGTGAACTTCCCCTTTAAACTTACTTACATCATCAACACAATTGACTGAAACACCACCTTGACCAATCATTTGCCTAACAAGCTCAGCATCACCTAAAAAGAGAGAAATAAACAAGAAATGTTATTTTAGAACAAGAATGGTATCACAAGTGGTGATCCAGCAATAACTCTCACAAAAGATTGAGCAGGCCTAATTGTGTGGGGATAATAGCGGGTCTAATTTTGTTTGGGCATGGGCATGGGCATGGGCTGATACATTCAATCGTATGAGCTAAGTCTGAATCTGCTAAGTACTGGAACATTACAGGAGCTATATGGCTTCCATATTCTCTTTGCCATTGTATTGTACATGTACAAACAACAAATTAAGATCACAACTTAGTTGCTTGGAGTCTGCTTCAAAGAAGCCATGCAATCTTACAGTTCATTCATCTCTTATTCAAATTAGAGGAGAAATGGAATATGCAAAATGACCAAACTTGTGGCGATTCACCCTTACATGTACATGTAGTTAGACGCTTTGATAATTTTGAACATGATGGAACCCAGTGTGTTGCTAAACAAGTAATTTCCAAAATAACAAATATATTCTTTATCTCAGCTTAGTCAGCTTGTTGTCCTCGATCTAGGCAAAAAAGCACGAGTTCACACGCGATGTCAGTATTGTAGTGACCTGACACACAGTCCAAGTGGGACAAGTAATTATACTAGTCGTATAAGTGGCAGGTTTTTCAACTTGGTCCATTGGTTTTTCCCCAAGGTTTTTCTAGTTTTTGCAATAGATCTAGATCTAGATATTTTTTATTACCCACGCCGATGAAATCGGCAGGGTATTGTAAAGGGTTACGTTTGTTTGTTTGTTTTTTTGTTTGTTTGTTTGTTTGTTTGTTTGTTTGTTTGTTTGTTTGTTTGTGTACAGGATAACTAGAGAACGGGTGAACGGATTTGCACCAAATTTTCAGAGATTGTTTGGATAGTGAAAGGAAAGAATCAATTAGATTTAGGTGATGATTGGTTGATCCCTGCAGATTCTGTGTGACCTTTTTGTTTTTACTCTGGCCCGATCGATCACCGTTTCGCACGTATCCGCCTCAGTGGAGATAGCGCAAACAAACCAACCAAAAGTCCAAGTGCGCAGTAGCTCTTAAATTGGTCTTTTCCAAAGGTAAAGCCAGTACTGCCAACCTAAAAGCGTATTTTTATCTTTTTCATTTGGATAAGGGGTACCAAACTCATTAGATGTCAATAATTATTCAGATCGTAAATATGTCAATCTCCATCCACCTGTCGACCTGAAAACCTTTTATTATTCAATTATTAGAAATTATAGAAAACAAGGTAAATATGCCAAACATTTTGACAAGTGTGTCATCCCTGCACCAAAGGCATTCGTTCTGGTAAATGAGGGACATAGACAATTCATTGGACAATTGAATGTTTTCTATGAAGACAGGTGCGATGCAGTATGGCATGATGGTGCTGTGCATTCATAGAAATCTATAGATCTTAGTACCCCCTTAAGAAGCGAAAGAGGATAGAAAAAGTACGGAATACGCTTTTTTGTTGGCAGGTCTGTAAAGCGCACCCAGCTAGCCCATATCCCATGCATGCGCACAAACGTAACACAAATTTCGAAACAAGGTGTAGGCTATAAAGAACATCTTCTCGCCTGGTCATAAGGTAGGAGGTTTTGCAGACTATTTTTATGATCAGTACATTAATATTCATCTTCCTTAACTGCTGGGACACGCTACCAGTGCGGCAAGGATCCCAAGCGATTTTTTAGGAAGCTCCAATGCCGGTGACCTGGCCTTGCATGAGCAGGGTTAACGAACGTGCGGTCACACATAGGCTGGGGAGCAGGTCAGCGTGGAGACGATTGGGTCGTTCGCTAACCGAGGGCACCCGGGTGTGTGGCTGTTAGTACGTCTTCCTTGCACAGTTTTATATCTGTCGTCTATTTTGTTGTTTTATACGGAATTGTATGCCTTTTAGCATAAGTTGTTTTATTGATTTCATTGTTTTTCATTGCATTGACCTTTTCTTTGAGTATAGTAAGAGTGCCCAAGTCTGCGCAGTGCCTATGTCTGCGCACCCACGTTAATGCGCGATTTTTTGTAGAACAAAACATCAGACTGACATCAATTTTCAATCTTAACCTCAACAATCCATTTTGATACCAAAAACTGCGAAAATAATTGATTACAAATGAGTTTCAGCAAGTTTCATTTTCTACCCTGAAAATTTCAATAATTGTCAAAAAAGAAATGTCCGAAACTTCAGCTGCGCTTGAATTGCGTGCGGTCACTCATAGGCCGGGGACAGGTCAGCGTGGAGACGATTGGGTCGTTCGCTAACATTCGCTGACATAGGGGTCATGTTTTTTCAATACATAAATTTCGAGTTGTGTAAAGCCATGCGTTAAGACAAAATCATCCGGGGTTAGTACAAATAATGTAGATTTCAGTTTTGACCCCATAGTATTACAACTACTCTGTAGCGCCACCAAGGCGTGGGTATGCCGCCTTTGACGGCCCCTCTAGTTCATTCTAAATTGAAGCCCTCCTAAGGGTCCTAGATATATATTTCTATATAATTTAGTTATTTATAAGAGAGTAGGTTTTCAATAAATTTTATTTCACTGTCATGAAAAAAAAAATTTAAATAAAATAACATGCCAATTTTTTTTACCATGGATATGGCAAAAAAATCCTTGGGAGTATGTTAGTCTTCACATCACAGTCATGCACATAAAAAAATCTCTCCACACAGCCACAGGCCACAATCGATCCCGACATGTTTTTTTTTTTTTTTGCTAGCATGGCAAAGAGTTTAAAAAGTTTAGGAAAAGTAGCTTTTAATATCTCCGATTTAGTCACAAAGCTAGAGTTATGAAGGTGTTGAGAAACTGCCCCTAAAACTGGACTAGAGGAATCTAGGTCTAAAGCATAAAGCCTGCCTCACACACACAGGTGCGATTTGATGTGATTTGAGGAAAACTGTTAAATATTATTTGATATAAACATTCAAACAACGAAATTCATAATTTCCAAAGTTCTGGGTTTTCCTATGAATACTAAAATTGTAATTCATGGCGAATGTGAACCGCCTTCTCTGAATGAAATCAAATTGTTTCCAAATCGCAGTGAAGTCACAGCGATCTTGCGATTTGAACTCTTTGCCTGCCAAATTTGACTATAGTCACAATTGTACTTTATTAACTATTATTGTATATAATCAAAATAATTAATTTTCTGTGTAATGGCTGGGCTAAATGATCTGAAAATCACTGATAATGCTAGGACCGGGTCTGCGACATAAAGAGAAAAGTCTTCTTTTTATGCTTAAAATTAATGTGGCATGCAAAGAGTTAAGCTAATTTGACCTTTCAAGGCTAGAATCTAGAGTAAAGTGCCCGAAATTAGACAACTTAAGCTTTTTGCAGCTCTCGTTTGGAAATGAAAAGTATTATCTTTCATTTTCTACAGATATTAGAAGCATATTATAAATTAAATGATTTTTATAATTATTAAAACAATCACAAACTATTTGATGGTATTAAATAGAAAGCTTTTAGCACGCGCCGTGCGCAGCTGAAATCTCGGCTCACTCACCGCACAGGTAGCACATCGTGCTCTGCCGAGGTATCAGGGCCACCGGCGCATGAATGCCATGTCAAAACTAGTCTAGGCTAGGGAAAAAATTTCAGCCAGTCCCACGATTGCAGTGTTGTAACTCCGGCACTGCAGCTCACTTCTGGGGGGTTTTTTCCTGTAGGATGATAACAATCGGGGCTCAAGAGTGGCAAAAAACCGTGTCTTCAAACCTCTAATTTCGGAGTTTAAATGCATTTTACCCCGATTGTTTTTTTCTTAACTTCACGCTAAGCACGCAGGGGCTTCATGTTTTTGAACAAAATCTGGGACTTTAGGAGCATAATAAAGGTATCATTTTTTTTTATAATTCCTTTTTCTTTTGTTGGTTGTCTTCAGTGACGATGTGTGCATGTGATATGAGTTGATTGGAGTGTGTTTGAGAGTGTTTCGGAGTCTTATTTTGAATATTTTTGTCAAACCTGTTGAATCTCAACAACGGTCGAATTTTGGGCACTTTACTCTAGAATCTATTCCTTATCAAAGGCTCGCATTGAAACAAATTTCGATTTCATTGTTCCGTTACATGTTTTACCTCTTGTAAGATTAAGTTTGCATGGTTCAAATGTCACAATTAATGCAAACTGCCATTTGTTCCAAAATCGCATTGCAGCCAATCGTACAGTGAGAGGTGGGCTTAAAGATAAACTTGAGTTGTAGTAATCATGAAAAAATATTAAATGTCCAACAGAATCAAAACAAGCTTAGATCTACACTAAATTAGTGGAACTGAATATAGAGTAAAGTGCCCAAAATTCGACCACTTAAGCTTTTTGCAGCTCTAGTTTGAAAATGAAAAACATATCATCTTTCATTTTCAACAGATATTAGAAGCATATTATAAATTAAATAATTGTTAAAATTTTTTTTAAAATCAAAAACTATTTGATAGTAAAATCGAAAGTTTTATAACACCTACCTTCTTGCCGAGATTAGACATACCGTTGCATAAATTCGACCGGGCGTGAAAAGTCAATACGCACCGCGCACCGCTGAAATCTTGGCTCACTCGCAGCACCGGTAGCACATCACGCTCTACAAATAGACCGGGGCCGCCGCGGCATGAATACCCGGTCAAAACTATGGCAGAGAAAAAAATCTTGCAAGTCACATGATTGCAGTGTTGTAACGCTAGCACTGTAGAGTCACTTCCGAGTTTCTTTTTTCAGTAGGAAAGTTACGATCGGGGCTCAAACGAGGCAAAAAACTGCGTCATCAAACCTCAAATTTTCGGAGTTTAAACGCATTTTTCCCCGATCGGTTTTTCTTAGCGTTTCGCTTAGCGTGCAGGGGCTTCAACTTTTGGAGCAAAATCTGGGATTTTAGGAGCAAAATTAAGGTATTTAGTCTACTATGATTTTTTTGTGATTCTTTTTTTTTTTTGTATTCAGTGACGATGTGTGCTTGTGATATGAGCCGTGATGATGACCACGTGTAAAGTAAGCATATTGAACAGTGGCATGCCCGAAGTTCGCACCGTATGTGTGCAATTTTTCTAGTGTGTGCGAGGAGTTCTGGCGAGAAAGAAGAGTTACGAGCTGCATCAATTTAATCGTCCTAACCACAATTTACTCTAAATTTCACCTGAAATCATGCATGGAAGATAAACATATCTTGTGTAGGCATATTTATATGTAAATGGAACAATTTGAGGACATATTTATACAATTACTTCCAATTTACTTTAGGCTACAACAAGTCAAGCTGGGCTAGCCCGGCCCGGTCAGGGCCCCGTCGCATCTGGCCAGAGACGGGGATAGACTGGTGCATCAACACTGACACAGACAGACATTCTCACTCACACTCGCGGCTCAGTCTCCGTCGCACTCGCAATATCTTATTTTACCTGATTGAATCCTCTCAAAAAGCTCCTTTTTTGTTTGATTTTCCATCTTCTGAAACTGTATCTTCACTTGGCCTTGCTCAAAACACGATGAAATTCCAGAGAATCTTTAGTTTAATAGTGTGATGAAGATGATTGAAGATGATTCTTTCTGACCGCCTCGCCTCAGAACGTTCAAGATCGCGAGAGAGAGTTAATTCACTGAGAACGTTTACTCTGCAGTACTTCCGTAGAACGTTCATTATGTGGTCGCCCTCCCATTCTTTGGAAAACATACCAATACATCGAAAATTATGTATTTCTGGCGGCGCCCCCCCCCCTGGCTTCTATTTTCAAATCCTGGATGGAATCCACGATTAGTTGCGTGAATAGATCTACGGGTATATTTAATTTACTATAAGAAATATTACGTATTATAATTTTCTAAGTTGATTCATGTTGGCCAATCAGGGAGGGGGGGGGGGCGAAATGGAGAGGGGGAGGGAGCACCCTTAAAGCGCTCCCTTTTCTCTCAGCCTAAAAAGACCTTATTTATACTAAAACAAACAACTTTTAATATGCTTTAAAGTCATGTAGAAGATTTCTTTTTGAAATGGGGCACTTTTTAACATGAAAAAATGCCCTTTCCTTATTATGGGGGTATGGGATCTTCTATTTTTTGTTTTTATTTATTTATTTTTTTATAGCTCGGTTGCCTACGACCTCGCATTAAACACAGCAACACCAAGCAATACAGAATAATTATGAAACCAATAAGCCCTTGAACTTGATTCCGAAAGCCCCTTTTAATGCCCTTTCTAGTGCTTAAATAAAAAAAACAATAAACCAAAACAAATAATGTATTTCAAAGTGTTTATCATGTGGCAATCCAATCAGCCTTTGCTTCAGGCTTTAACATTAACATTTTAATTTCGAAAGAGGGGCAATTTTAATATTATAAACTTCCCCTTTTTACTACAATAACGGTCTTTTGAAAACCCCAAATTTTCCCGCTCGGTTGCAATGCGATCCCGCAATAATTATATGAAAATTGGACTCAATACGCCCTGCTGGAAATAAATATTGTGAAAGAAAGGGTGTTGTTGATAATCAGAAGCATAAATGCAGTTTTGTAGGGCACAGGGAGAAGGTTTAGGGCATGTGTTTCCCCAAAAGAAAAGAAAAAAATTCTAACGATCCTATACCAGAAAAAAAGGTGTAAAAGTGCCAAACGCATTTAGTAAGTAATTAGAACTTCAATTTTTAGCTCAAACCTTTCCACTCGTACTCACGGTGCTCAGCTCTCGCAATATTTTCTTTTCATCAAAAGGTAAAATTTCTGTACAGCCCCTCCTAATCCCAATATTTAGCCTAATTTATGCCACCGATGTGCACCTTTTTTTCAGAAAAAGCAGTGCCCCTTTGTTCACTATGACCCCCCTCTGCATCCAATAACTTATAGCTATAAATTAGGTCCAGCTTCAGACCCAGGATTTGAAAAAAAGCAACAAAAAATGTCGGATATCCACATGTATAAGATGGAGGGGGGGGGGTTCGCCCTCCACCCCAAGATCTTTTTTTTTTTTTTTTTTTTTTTTTTTTTTTTTTTTTTTTTTTTTTTTTTTTTTTTTTTTTTTTGAAACCATGAATTGAACACATATATCAAATTATTTTTCTGGCTGCTCCCCATATTGTCAAATTCTAGATCAATAGCCTGCCTAAAGCCTGGAAAAGGTTTATTTTACAATTATGTTATAATTGCTTTTATGAACTTCAAGTATTTATTTTCAGACTATTTGATTTTATTGACTAATTCTTCTTCCAGTTGAAGTACTGCTTCAAAAATGCTGAAGATAAACGCACTGTAAAATTGTACATGTATTTACATTTATGATAAGTCCAGCAGGAGATCCAGGATTTGAAAATAGGGGATTGGGAACGTGCAGATGGAAAATTTATAAAAAAGGAAGATATTAACAAATTACGTTCAGTGACTGGTTTTCAAAAACAAAAACAAAAGCAAAAACAAAAACAAAACTAGTAAACAAAGCAGCGGTATACCAAGGAGATTACAATTTATCTCCTTGGGTATACTACGTGATCTAGCATGCATATACGGCGGGAACTGATTCCTCTCAGTAATCAATGCTGTTTGATTAAGGTTATCGTTATCGCATATCGGTAATAAACTTTTCTCTCACCATTTCTGCTTGCGGATCGGAGCTGTGAATTCGTGATCGACCCAGTGTCAGTGATTTTCTTACGAGCTCAGAAATACCTGAAAAGCAACTTTTACATGTGTTTGATTCAATAAAATTTAGTGAGTATTGTTACCGTAATTAAGCCAGTATTCTGTAAATATTGAATCAAAATTACAAGGTAAATGTACTGTAAACTAACGTTTGTTTTGACAGATCACGTCATCAGTCACTGCCTCATCCATACCGCCGCGGCATGCGCAAAATGGAGCAGCAGCGGGCTCAGACCGGTCGAAATTAACCTGGATTTCCGATATAGTCCGATTGCCTTGCAGGGCCGGGCTATTTCACGGCACGGGAACGACGCGACGTGAACGACGTTACAAATTTACATAAATTTATAGATTGGTTTTCTTGTACTTACTCACTGGTACAGTTCTTACATTTTATAAGTAAGAATACCTAGTCATGGGTCTAAAATAATTTTAGTTAAACTTATTCTATGACAGTTATGAGGGAAAGAATTGTGCAAAAATTATACAAAAATGGTGCACGTAGACTTCTATTACAGTAACAGTTAGTTAGATCCAATCTACACTTATTGCATAGTCATTCATAATTGACCTTGCACTGGGAAGTACCTTACTGCAGCAGTTTTCATCCAATGGAAAGTCAATGTAGAAAAAGTAAAAATGGTGTCTTGAGAAGCTCAGCCCAGTCAAGGTGGCATTTCCAAAAAAACTAAAAAAAGGGTCTAACTTTTTTAGATCTAACATTTGTAGACCCTACTGAACATAAAAAATATATAATTGAAGAATTTGAGGAAGGTTTAAAGCTGATTTCACTAATTATTATTGAAAAGTTTCCTCAGCGACCAAGAGGGTGACAGATAGCCATTTTTCAGTACAGCCTTATGTTGGTTTGCAGCTATACATGTAGATCTAGATCTAGACTATGTGAGTTAGATCTAAATTCGTAAAGCCGATTCGTATCCAGCCTGACAGCCAATAAAAATATTTTCTTTTTCATAAATGGATTGCCAACAAAAACTACATTTCATTCATGATTTCCTAGATTGAGATGGCAAGCTAGACATTTTATTGTTTCGATTAGTCTATATTATCAGGCACTTTCTGCAATTCTGCTTACCTAAAATTAAATCTGACCTAAATTTCAATAGATATAACTTAATAGAATCTAGATCTAGTTCATAACTAACACTAGTAATGTTAGGGGGTCCTAAAGCTATGCAGGTCTTAAATCTACACACTGCAAAATATGCGCTAAAGACTGTGCAGAACCAAACTTATGCATTGGCATAATACAGGCACCATCTTATGTCATAGAGAGCAACAGTGTTAATTTATTCAAATCCAACTGAGAAAAAGCTTGGAGGGAAAATTTTGTTTGTTCAAATCCTGATGTTGTCTTTGCTTAACTTGATACACATACACTAAATATTTTGCAGCCAATATCTAAGAAGATGCAGAGGGGCAAATAAGTTGGTTGTACTTAAAGTTTAATTCCAACATCAAGGTAAATCAAGGTAAAAATAAAAGACTAGTGTTTAATTTCAAAGTTCAAAATTCCTTCTTTTATGGGTAAAAATAGAAGCAAGGTGTTACAAAGGTAAAACTTATTCAATTAGATTTATGTTGTTAACAATTACATAATATAGATTGTGAAAATTTGGAAGAAAACACATTAAAAGTGTTCAATCAAGCTTCAAAGTGAGTGCGTAGACTTTCGGATTGCAACAAAGGAGAGGGTTTCGATCTTGCCGTTATTTTCGTAATTATTGTCAGTTTTATGTCATGTTTTTTACATCAAAATAATCCTCAGAAAATGTAGCAACAGATGGTATAAAAATAGTTATGAAAAAAAGTGAATTCTGTGACTTGTAAGACGTGAGAAACTAAGTGCGTAGCTTTTGGTCCCCCCACCTTCATACTAGTCTCAGCAGGTGAAAAATTAACAGTAAAAAATCTAGGTCCTAACGTTAGAGAAGTCTACAATGTAGGCTATTTTGAGATTCATGAGTTATTCCATTTGTTATGTTGTAGATCTATCTAGACTCGAATGACCAATTAAAACAAAAAATATCACAAAATTATTTTCAAGAACAATGTTTTTTTTTATGATTTTATAAGACAGGCTTGTCATTTTGTGAAGCAAAACTGGAAAGTGCCTACATGTATATCTGCGTACTAACTCATTTTGCATGCATTTCAAGCACGGTTAATTTTTGAATTTTCACTTTTTGACAAAGCCAAAGCCAATGTTAAAATTTTCAGGGTAGCAAATAAAACTTGCTGAAAATCATTATATATATTATTTTTACATTTTTTGTCTCAAAATGAATTGCTGAGGTTTATTGAAAATTGATGGTAGTTGGGTGTTCTGTTTTATAAAAAATAGTGCATTTGGACTTTACCATATACCATATACAGAGTACATGTAGCCCTACATTGTATTTTCAGATCCAGATCTTGCTACCGAGTATTCATAAATTCTGTTACCATCCTCTCCCTTTCATCAGTAACATATTTATTTTGCATTATTTATCATATTTCTCGGCAGTCCCTGAGTGAAACATTAAAACACTGGGAGGTTTCTATCGCTTTCAGCCTCCATGGACATCCCTGATACCGTCTCTCCCAAGCCGGTGATGAGGAGAAGAAAGTGAAACTTTACAGATAGGCAGAAACTCCAAGTGAGTCATGCAAATCCCAGGTATGTTTTTTTTTTTTTTGATGTGCACACACCCCTAATTAATAAGTGTTTAACTTTGCTCTGAAATTTCCTGAATATTCATCTGGCTTCAAAATCAAAGCACATTTTCATAGTTTTGATAAATAGGATATTTCTGCATGTAAACATTTTCAATGCATTACATACATGTACTCTGTGTGTTTCTTCAAATTGTAATATATTTCATAGTAATTTTAGGTCCCATTTTTTTGTTTTTGTTACATATAAATTTTTCTGAAGGTGAACCATATGAATGCATGTACTGTGTTGTAAGACAAATGCAAACTAATTTCATTTAATAGCTTGTTACTTGTATGATCTATCATGCATAAGATACCACTTGGATTATAGTAACAACTTTGTTTTTTTTTTTTGTTGTTGCTCATTTTGCATATGAACTTTAAAAGTGAATTAAATCTGTATGTGATTTAATTTTCCTTCCTAGAGGATCTAAAAGGTTAACCGTCACTATGCCAAAGGGACTATAATTACTCCACTTCTTGGAGCTTTATCCTGCATGAAGAGAAGTGTTCAATTTGCAACATCTTTTTATATCCGAACTGTGGAACACCTCCCGTAATTTTAATTACAAAAGATATAGATGCAATAAAGAGTTAGTATAGTCTTATTCTTGCCGCTGCACTAGAAATAAAGTATTATGCCAAATTATAATAATTTTATAGTCAAATGATCATTCCGTTTCAGAAATTCAATGGTGCACCTATACTTTACACTCAAGCACTGATCCAAAGGCTTACAACAGGTCTAGTGGGCAATAGGGCGATCATTACTTTACTTTTCCATGTAATATTGCCCGTCCTGTATTTGGTGTGTTTCTGGAGATCTCAACATTTCTACAACTTTATCATCTACCATTGTAGTCCTATCCGCCATTTAATCTTTTGGTTGGAGTATTTGCTTCTATCGTGTTTGTATATATGTTTTGTTTAGGCATAACGTACTTTGTAATTTTTTTCCAATTCGTCAGTCACGTGTGTAACACCAATGTCGTATTAGAGTTCAGTTGATTATATTGATTAAACTTCAATAACCTATGGTAAATTTCAGATCTACATTGTGAGATCTGCCATCAGGCATCGCAATAGTGTCCTCCCACCAGGGCCAAAATTGCGGTACCCGGGGAGGATAATTCCATATAAGGCAGCCATATTAATGCGAAACTTGGAACTACTAAGTAGTGGAATTGAATCGGGCCATGTAGACGGCGAATTCCAAGGCTTATGGCAACAATGATCTAAAGCGCTGCATCTACTGGGAATAAGCCTCAACTCTGTCGTAACTTCTGTGATTAATTATTATCAAAACTAATACATGGCATGTTGGTTTTTTTATTCCCTTTATGATCTCTTTTATGATGTGAAGAAAAATGTGTATAATTGGAATGGATGATAAAAATAGAAGATAATCTATAGAAGAAAAAAAATATAAGAGAAAATATACATACCAGTATGTGTGCGCTACGTCGTTATTGTAAACACATCCTAAAAAATCTACACCACATTCTTGGCATAATTATAGAGAGGCAAGTTTACATCCAGGCAATTTTGTCAACTTTCAATACTCAAAGCTAATCTGGGAAATGGCTAGTGCATATTGTTGGTAGTAGTATTGAATGCATGCATGTAGAATTGTTTATTAGATATTATTTTTATATGCGCAATATGTGAAGAGTATGGAGCTGGTGCTGTATTCCTTTGTAGATAAACGTAGATTGCAATGTTGCATGCTTATATTAAGTTTTAGTTCATGTAACTGTAAGACTCGAATGGTACAGTTGACAAAATATCATGCAAGTATGCTTTCTTAGTTTCCTTTATTTGTTGCAATAGAATTTTATTTGTGAAAATGAGTGTATCATCATGAAGTCTTTAGTCCCAAGCTCTGTAACATAATTTTGTGGTTATAATTTTTTTTTAAATACTGATATAAATTGGCTTGTAAAGTCTAACTTTAATATCACAATTTTTTTTACCATTGAAAATATCAAGGCCGGACTAATTCTATTCATTACAAAGTGCACTTTTACTTTGTTCAATATATTTTCTATTGAATAATATTTAGAATGTACTCCTTTGTGCTCCTTCTTTTCAGGCAAACTCCAACAATGTCCTCAGCACGTCGCCTTCAGCTGTCTCGAGCCTGTCTCGTTGGGAAGCTATGGAGATCAAACCGAAGGTGGTCGTCGGCATCTGCTGCATGGGCAAGAAAGCCAGCTCAAGACCGATGCGGGAGATCCTCCACCGACTTGAAAAGTTTGAGTACATATCCTTGGATATTTTTGACGAGGATATGATCCTGAATGACCCCGTAGAAAGTTGGCCGTGCTGCGATGCTCTTATATCGTTCTTCTCTACTGGGTTCCCGTTGCATAAAGCCATTGAGTATGCTAAGCTACGCAAACCACTCATCCTGAATGATCTGGAGTCTCAGTACCATCTGCATGACAGGTAATGAACTGTTTTAGAATAAAATGCGTTGTAGAACTTAGTTCAGCAAAGGAATGGATGAAACATCAAGTTAAAAAGGACTTCAAACCAATAAGAGAATCTTCAGAAACCAGAGTGAAATTTACCTTTCACACTGCCAATCGGCTTCAGAAGAGCTTCTCTAATGTTTGTATTGTTCTTCCTAGTTGGGTAATCATTATATACATAGCTTTGAGATACCGAAGAAGAAAAAAATAGCATAGAATGTATCATAGAAAAACATAACATGTAGCTCCTTCTGAGTTGTATAAATACATCTTGTTTATCACTATTTTAGATTTATTACATTTCAATTCCATTTGAAATACTGACTACTTAAAGTGCTGTTTTGTGTTGATTTCAGGAGGAAAGTGTTTGAGATTCTCTCCCAGGAGGACATTCCTGTTCCTAGACATGGTATTCATGATAGAGATGGTGACCCAGATGGTATGTTGCTCTGCATTTATAAGAATTATGCTCTAAGATTGGTTGAATGGGTTTATTGATTGAAAATCAATTATTTGCCAGGAATGTATCAAATTTCTTTTGTTACTTGCATGATAAAGAAACAACATTTACCGTAAATTACCGTGTATAAGGCGCACTTTTTCTCCAACATTTGACAGTGCAAAGTCGGGGTGCGCCATATACACAGATACAAAGAAGTGTCAAGATAAAAATTCTGAACATCTGAGCTTTAAATGTATATGTTATCTTCTAATTAATAGCAAAACTTTAGTACATATATTTGCCGGTTACTAAAATCAAAACATACATTTCTTGATTTTTTAAATTAAAATTCTTTAAGCAAACTAAAGTTTTTATTCTCTAACTATAATTATAAACAATTAAAAATATGAATTCCCTGAATTTGGAAGAATTTTGATTAAAATACAGGTTTTATAGCTTTATTGTGCATGGAAAATGCTCTTAGATGACAGTAATTATTGTAATCGATCGTAATCGTAATCGATCATAATCGATCGTAATCGTTTCTCCTTAAAATTAATTTTCTGGTTTTAATTTTCTTCTTAAATTTTTTTCTTTTTTTTTTAAACATTTTTCTCACTATTTTAGCCTCTAAAAAATAGATTTTATAACCCCAAAATGCATGGACAATTTTTCTACAATTTCAGAAGAAATGGGGCCAAGTTATTTTTATTATTTTTTATAGTGTTATTATAATCGTTTTTAATCGGAATCGGAATCGTTTCTACTTTTTTTATTTTTTATTTATTTTTTAGCTAATTTTACCTTAAATCTGTATGATTTTTTGCTGTAATATTTTCCCCAATATTAATTAATATACTATATAAAATTGAAACCTAATAAAATGTATTTCTTTGGGATGAAATAATTAAATTATCTTTTTCTTTTACAAGAATAAATTTGTAACAATTAAAAAATATTTATAAATTAAAGATAAATCTGGTGACTTTTCCCAGTAATTAGTAAGATGTGATGATGAAATAATTATTGGCACCTTCTGTAAAACTTTTTTTTTTTTTTTTAAGACCCCAAAAGTTGGGGTGCGCCTTATACACGAGTGCGCCTTATACACGGTAATTTACGGTAATTAGTTTCATCATATTGGGGCACAAAATCATGAGGAAAAATGCTTCTCTGCTTCACTCTTAACTTTTTTTTTCCTTTTTTTTTCTAGACCAAGTATTGTGAATATATTTGAATATTTTTAGGTATTTGGTGATTCTTTATCAGCATTTCCTTAGGTACTAGCCTCATTAATATTCTTACTGATATCTCCAACACAAGATTGGTGTGAAAGGCATTTAACGTTTAAGAAATCTAAGCATCCTGATTTTTTTATAAGAGAAAATAAGGTATAAATGACTTAATTATATCATGAGGTAAACCTACTTTGAATTAAATCTGTATAATTATGTTAATCTGTTCTGTTTTAATTCTAATTAGATTTCTTCCTCGTGGAGAATGATGACGAGATAGAGATTGATGATGTTGTCTTCCGTAAGCCGTTTGTAGAAAAGCCTGTTTCAGCAGAGGATCACAATGTCTATATCTACTATCCATCTTCAGCTGGGGGAGGAAGTCAAAGACTTTTCAGAAAGGTAACTTTCTATTTCTTTATTAAGCTATTCAATTAGTCTAACCATTTGCAACTGGATTGATAAGATTAAAATCGTGCATGAGTTTTATAATATGATTGATTTTAATACCGGTATATGTAGTTCTGATATTTCTCAAAATAGTATCAATAATGAAATAGTATGCTTTTATATTGTTCCAAATTTATCAAAATAAACACACATTCCAGAGAGTGTTTTGGAAATCAGACATTAAATATAGGCATGTCATGTATCAGAATTGTTGATGCAGTATGCATTTCATTGAAACATGGATTGGATTTTGTGATGCATGAACCCATCATCTTTCCCAGAAAATAATGATATGTTTTTCCTAACACTTACTGAACCTTACACTTTGTCCTTTTGATAGATGCGCAATAGAAGCAGCATCTACTCTCCAGAGAGTCGAATCAGAAGAGCTGGCTCCTACATGTATGAAGAATTCATGCCTACAGATGGCACTGATGTTAAGGTAAGGGTCAAGATGAAGGTTAATGCTGATATTTCATTAATTTGATTCATAAGGGGGGTGGGCTGAACTTCATATTAATATGCTTTCTTAACCCTAACTTACCTGGGGGGGGGGCCATTATGGCCCCCCTCAACATTTTTCACGATAAATCCGCAGTGCGAAATTTTTTGATCGCGCCGCTCGCTGACTTTTTACTTTCAAGTCTTGCGCATCTTTTAAAACTATTTTCGCGAAAATCGGGTATACCGTTACGACGTACACGATTTTCAAAATTTTTCGTCAGACCAAAAATGGCTCAAAACGTGATTTCGTGTACAAAGTCAATACAAAAATGTGTTTTCAGCATAGAATTCATAAATGAGTGATTATTTTTCATTTTATTGACAAGAGTCATTTAATTGGATGCTATTTATGGCCGAAATAATGTCACGGAGAATTGTGTTCGGAAAAAATCATAAAAATAAAAACGTCAAAAAACAAAGAAATCATAAGAAATTAAAAAAACAATAGAATACTAAGAAATCGAATTTTTAGACGAGGATTTTTATTTGTCATTCTTGGGAATGACATAAAGAATACTTTCCCCAATCAGCTTTTTATGAGCTTTATTATGAATAGATGCAAAAAGTATGAATTCATGATATAAATTAAGCATTAATAATTAATATAATAAGAATATTATGAATTTGTGTAATTTACCTATAGAAACCGCATAGATTATGTCATTTCTACCTTCAATGCCAAAAATTTCGTCCAGATCGCGCGATCCGCGGCCGAGATCTTAGGGGGGGGGGCCATAATGGCCCCCCCCCCAGGACTTTAAGCTCACGAAATAGCCCAGGTAAGTTAGGGTTAACCTGTTGAAAGCAAGACGATTTGGCTTTAACAAACATTACCCATAAACCTCATCCAGAAGTCTGTAGACTTAATAGGATGGGTATATATATTACATGTGACTCATCATATCAAAATCAGACACAAGTCGCCAGAAAAGAGTCAAAGATTGCAACAAAACAATCCATTTTTAAAGGCATTCCCCTAATCATTTCTACACAATTTTTTTTTACAGAGCATACAAGAAAAATTGAAAATTCAGAAAATCAGAAAAATATTTCCTCCCCAAATAAGATTTTTTTTTTGTTTTTGCTGATTTCCTCAACACAGTGCTGAAATTGCTCGGCGACTTGTGTCTGATTTTGATGTGGTGCATCACATATAATCCAGCAAAGATCAGCTGCATGATCTGCATATGAATGAAAATAGAAAAAAAAAAAGTACTTCATTCACATACAGATCCGTCAGCCGATCTTTGCTGGATTATATACCAAACCCCTCCTATTTAGTATTTGGAAGGAAAAGGAGGGGGTTGGTTTATTCAGTGTATAATCATGCACTGCAGCCCACTGTGGACATATTGGTAAGCTACCTTAGAGCTGCCTTTAATACTTTGTAATTATCTTATGGATAAAGGAACTGGATGTTAATTTTAGAATTCTGGAGCAATATACTGCAATTAGTTTGAGAAACTTTCAAACTAATTTTGATTACTCTTTTAATAGGTATACACAGTAGGACCAGACTATGCTCATGCAGAAGCTAGGAAGTCTCCTGCATTGGATGGTAAGGTAGAGAGAGATAGCCAGGGTAAAGAGGTCCGTTATCCAGTCATACTCACTAACGTAGAGAAGATGATTGCAAGGAAAGTCTGCATGGCGTTCAAGGTATGGTGTAGAGAAGGGTGATTCCAACTTGTTGACTTTATATCATTTTTTTTAAACCGAATTAACCTTAGGAATAACTAATGAAGGTTTTTGTGTGGTAGTAATCAAAAATAAATTCTCAATTTAAGGGTAAAACAAAATATAGCTATGTTTGGCCATTACAATGACGATCTGATACTGCAATGTACTTTATATATACTCCAGAACGTTATCTGCATAAGTTATTTGTTTAATAAGTAGATTGTTTTGTTCAATGAATTCATAGGAATCACAGAAATTCATGTTACATGGTATATGATGGATTGCTGGACGCTTGCTCACCTGAAAATAGGAAGTACATGTAAACGTCAATAGCAAGGATGAAAGGAAAGGGCTCTGGAGATCAGATTAAAAAAGTCTATTTTGTATTTAAAACAGTGAATAATTCAGGACTTTTAAAGGAAAGGAAAACAGTATTATATTTTGTAGTGGTTAATTAGTTATCTGATGTCATGGACTGTAATTGTTCAGGACTTCTTACAAAAGAATAGAAAATGAATAAATTAATGTAAATTCTTGGCCTACACACAAGGCCCCTTTGTTCAAGTTATCATTTCATGCCAAGAATTTGTTTTCTAGTACAATAAATTATGCTTAGAACTGCATTAACGTTTGCTTTGTCTTCTTTGCAGCAAACTGTATGTGGTTTTGATCTGTTAAGAGCAAGTGGAAGATCATATGTTTGTGATGTCAATGGATTCAGCTTTGTAAAGAACTCCAAGAAGTACTATGATGACTGTGCTAAGATCCTAGGGTAAGTTCTGAATCACTCAAGGGGTTATATGATTTATGCAGAATAAAAAAACATGAATATCATGAATCAAAATGTAGAATGCTGTTCTCAAACATTTGCATATATAATAAGTTGGCTGGAATTATTTGAATATGCTCTTCCAAAAAGGCTAGTAAGTATCATTTCTGGGGCTACTGTACAAAGTACAGTTTGTCATGCTAAGTAATTGATAATTTTTTTATTTGCAAACATGCAGATTAGTGCTTTAACTTTTTTCTATTTCCAAACAATTTAATTTAGTCTTATTAAAAATAAATGTAGATAAGAATTATAGGTAAGTTTGTGATTAGAAATTGCTGCTTCATTTTTATACACTATATTTTTTTTTACCTTGTTTTGTTATTTGAATGTATTCAGGAATATGATCATGAGAGAATTAGCTCCCAAGTATAACATACCCTGGCAGATGTTTACATTAGATGAAGAGATACCATACATGCCTACCACCTCAGGAACCATGTAAGTCATATGCCAATCATCTGAATACTTAACCTTATTCTGACTGGTCTTTTTGAGAGGAAATTCTGTCTGGGCGTTAACTTGACTCCCTGTAAGAATATGGTTAAACTGTAATTTTATTCGACATTTGGTATCGCCAGAGCCAAGTCTATTTTAACTAATATTATTTATATTTGTAGCAGCGTTAAAGCTGTTTTGACATCTGTTTATTATTATCGAGATATAATGAAATTACAAAGTCTCCTTTGTAATTTTCATTTCATGCAGAAGAGGCCTGGAAAAAAAACATGAAAATGTTGCTCCAGATCATACTGTTCATTCAGAAATATTGCACTGTTTACATTTGGTAATTGATATTCTGGTATAACTTTTTAAAGATTTTTTTTTTTCAAAGAAATTTGGGATATTAATCATTATATTTGTCTGTACCTTTTTAATTTAAGTAATTCATATATTTATTGCTGTAATGAGACCCTTTTCATTGGCTTTTATTAAATGTTTGTGATTATTTCCCCAAGGATGGAGCTAAGATGTGTGATTGCAATCATCAGGCATGGAGACAGAACACCTAAACAAAAGATGAAAATGGAGGTCAAACATCCAAAGTAAGACATCTTGTCATAAGTTCAAGTTTTGGCTCATTCAAATAATACAAATTTACAAATATTCTCTTGAATAAATTTGTACATTGTAAAAATCATCATAAAATTTGAAATTAACAACATGTATCTTATTTGCAAAGGATAGCAGCTGTGTCTGAGGGAAAAAGATTGAGCATTTCCATTTACTTGTTTTCATAAGAATTAAACTTGAATGTCTCTTTATTGGATTTGTTAAAATGTTCAGAATGAATTCAATTTCAACTCCTGTATCCCTATGATGACTGTCCAACTCTGCAAAGAAAAAAAGTATGCAATACTCATCCTTGCTTTTGCATTTTAGTTTCATTTTAGTACTCTGCATACATGTTTGGATTTAGATGCTTATTGAAAAATTGTATTTTGCTCTTTGTACATTTTAGATTCTTCCGTCTCTTTGAGAGGTATGGTGGACGCTCAAAGGGTAAGGTTAAATTGAAGAGACCTGAACAGCTACAGAAGATTCTTGATGTCTCAAGATACTTGCTAGGAGAACTCAAGGTATGTATGTATTTTGCAGTCTGCCATATATTATCATGTATTGTCATAGTTTGACCATAGACGTGAAGTCACATAACTTTGGTGCAGGCCATCAACATGAAATATTTCCTGTTCTACTCAGTCTTTATAATCATTGACTGTCTTCTTTACTTTGTGTGTGTGTGTGATTCCATATCTTCTCAAAAGACACATAAGGTATTTTTTTGTGATCAGTCCATGTTTAAGTTTGACATTCTAACCAACATCATGTGTGGACCGTAATTATAGGGCACGCATGATAAAAGCTAGTCT
The DNA here is from genome assembly GCA_940671915.1 of Paracentrotus lividus. NCBI lineage: Eukaryota > Metazoa > Echinodermata > Echinoidea > Camarodonta > Echinidae > Paracentrotus > Paracentrotus lividus. Next base: position 56,117,796 of record CALNVZ010002100.1, on the reverse strand, counting down.
TCTGAATATAAATACATGGTATATTTCAGTATAAATTAGCCTACAATTCAATTTATATAGGGAAACAAAACTGTTTTGAAGAGAAAAGTAATCATTGCTGTATGAACATATTGAATAGCAGTTAAATGTGTCATCATTCAAGTGAGCCTTCGTGACAACACTACACTGCTCAAAATGTTGCAAAAATGTTTTGGGTTAGGAAACGGGTTGAGTAATTTAGGACTCAGTCATCCAACTATTTGTCGATTTTCAGTGGCAGAAACACAGGAGCCAACCTGAGATTGAGGAGAGAGAATCTAAACTAGAACAGCTGAAGGCAGTACTGGAGATGTATGGACATTTCTCAGGGATCAACCGTAAGGTACAGCTCAAGTACCTTCCCAAGGGCTTCATGAAGCACTCGAGCAGTGAAGAAGGTAATTGTTATCCTTTGACATGACTTTCAAGAAGACATGTATTATATTTCCTTCAAGATATCTTGCCTTGTTGAGAATGTCTTCTTCTGAGTTTTTGAAAGCTGCTTCATTATTTATTCACAAATTAAACTATAGCTGATAAACTTTTGAAATTAGCCCAATAAGAGGGCAGCATATACATTTCATTATTTCATTCATGTTTCAATTTCTTGATATAATTATTAAAAAAAACATTGGGTTTATGACAAGTTGTTCAATTCTTGAGCTTAACTTTATAATGGCTTTGTTATAAATTTGCAAGATATGGGGAATTGTATAGCCTTTTTGAATGAGCATTGGGAATCTTTTCACCTGGCTAATACTAACTAATCATAGTTGTCTAATATAATTTAGTTGACACCCTGCATTTGTTATTGTGTGATGATTTCATTGGTACAGTATATGGTCAATGATGGAATTTGTATGATTCGTCTTTTATTGATGACTATCCAAATTGTTCCATTTTGAGAAATTTCATAACAAATGTATCCTTAGGTTTATTTTTGTTGGGAATTAACATACCTTGATGAATTGAAGAGTATTTGACATCGATGCAATTGGACATTATTCTTGGCCTTAAGCTTAAATCCTTTGTTTATGTTGACAAGATTTGTTCATACCTCCTATTTGTTCTTTTTTATCCTTCTTGACTTCTTTTATTTTATAGCCTCTCATTCAGGTAATTGATAGTTTGTTACCCTTAAAATCAGCTCCATAGACCTTGCTGGAACTGATTATTGTGTTCTTTTTTTGACATATTATGGTACTGTATACACCAATCCGACTTCAGAGCACTCAGTCTGTAACTTATGGTGGCCAAAGCTGGGGGGCTACGCGATGGGCTATGCAATGAGCCAGGTCCTTTTAAGTCTGCCCGTATGTCCATTTTATTTTGTTGCGTATACTGGAAGCCCAAGAGCTATGGCCGCCATAATAAAATCAGCAGCTGAACCGAATTGGTGTATAGCCATGTCCCAGATGTGTGTGTGAGTGAGTCCAGTCTATTCAATTTTCTGGTATTGCCTTTTAATTCTATTCTTCAATTAATACAGGGAGCTTGCTGTTGTAGTCATATAGGCACTATTTGCTATTTTAAAATGATGTTGCAATCAGAGGAATAGATACACCCCTTCATATTGTTCGTAGGGAGAAGGAATGGATGTCCATTGAAATAACACTGTATTATTGATTCTATAACAATTGCTCTGGCAACAATTGCTCTGCCGTCAATCACAAATACTTCCACTGGCCCTAAAGGGAAGGTCTGGACCAAAAATAAGTTGCTTTATAAGAAGCAGAAAAATTAAAAAAACAGATTTTAAAAAGTTTGAAGAAAATCAGACTTATAATAAGAAAGTTATGAATATCTTTATGATGCACAAACAATTATCGCTATACCAAATTGGCAACACTTGTGATGTCATAGGGGCACAACTTGCCATGCATTTTCTATATTGTTTTATGATAAATTTTCACTTTATTTGTCAAGAAACTGCTTTCCTCATAACTTTGGCCAAGATATATTGATGACAATATGTATATTGCATCTATGCATTTTCATAATGCATAGGATTGCGAATGCTATGTGGTTCGCTTTAGCATGTGTGCGCCTAACAGGCGACCGGCTGGAATGCTCCCCAGGGAGTGGAGATTGTGCACTGTAAAGTGTGGGATCGAAAAATGAATCCAATGACCGGGGTAATAATATACTGTAAGCGCTTTGGTCTTAACAGGCAAAGCGCTTTATAAGAAACCGATATTATTATTATTATTATGATAAAATGAGAATTATAATGACATTTCAAAAGAAAAGTTATATTTTTCAAGAAATTCAACATTCATGAATATCTTTTTTCTATACTGAAAAACCTACTTAAAATCTTTGTTTTTTGTATTGATTTCTAGATGGGGTGCTGATTTTACAATATATGTATACAATTGTAGATGCATAGCATATTGCCATCAATATATCTTGGCCAAAGTTATGAGGAAAACAGTTTGTTAACAAATAAAATGAAAATTTATCATAAAACAATATAGAAAAATGCATGGCAAGTTTGCCCCTATGACATCACAGCTTTGTAACTGTGTTGCCAATTTGTTATAGCGATCAATTTTTTGTGCATCGTAAAGATATCCATAACTTTCTTATTATTTTCCTCAAACTTTTTTATTCTGTTTTTCTAATTTTTCTGCTTTTTATAATTTAAGCAACTTATTTTGGGTCCAGACCTTCCCTTTAACAGATCAAACCCACATACAGTTTGCTGCAAGGAACTTCGATTCCTTAATTTAAAACAAATAAATTAAACCTGACCCTAAAATCTACCATGAAAACAACCCTAAATCTACCATGAACCCCACACCCATGAACACCTAACTACATGAACCTGACCTAAATCTACATGAAACCTGACCCATAATGAACTGCAAATTACCTGACAACTGAAATCACCATAACCACCCTAAATCTACCATGAACCCAACCCTAAATCTTACCATGAAACCCAACCCTAAATCTAACTGCAAACCCAACCCTAAAATCACACAATGAACCACCACCCTAAACTACCATGAAACCCAACCCTAATCTACCTGAACCAACCCAAATCTCCATGAACCACCCTAATCTACCATGAAACCCAACCTAAATCTCCAGACCTCACATGAAACCCAACCCTAATCTACCTGAAAACCCACCCTAAATCTACCATGAACCAACCCTAAAATCTACCATGAAACCCAACCCTAAATCTACCATGAACCCAACCCTAATTACCATGAAACCCCACCAAATTTACTGAACCCACCGAAATTTTACCATGATCCCAACCCTAAATTCTGAAACCACCCCTAAAATCTACGCATGACCTGACCTAATCACCCATTGAAACTGACCCTTAAATCACCATAAACTGACCTAATTCTTACCATGAAAACCAACCCTAATTCTACATGAAAACCCGCACCTTAAATTTTACCATGAAACCCGTAACCTAATGTCTACCATAACCACCCCTAAGTCTACATGAAATCCCAACCCTAAATCTACATGAAACCCACCCTAAATCTCCATGAAACCTGACCCTAATCTCCATGACAACCCACCCTAAATTACCATGAACCCAACCCTAAACTCTACATGAACCCAACCCTAAATCTACCATTGAACGCCACCCCTAACTACCCCATGAAACCCACACTAATCTACATGAAACACCCCTAAATCTACCATGAAACCACCCTAAAATTCTACCATGAAACCAACCCTAATCACTGAACCAACCCTTCTACCTGAACCAACCCTAAATCTACCATTGGAACCTAACCCTAAATCCTACCATTGAAACCAACCCTAATTACATTGAACCAACCCTTCTATCTACCATGAAACCCACCCTAAATCTACATGAAATCCCAACCTAATCTACCATGAACCCAACCCTAAATTTTACAGAAACACCCCTAAATCTACCATGAAAACCAACCCTAATCTACATTTGAAACCAACCCTAATCTCCATTTAACCCACTTAAATCTACCAGTGAACCCAACCCTAATCTACATTTGAAACCCACCCTAAATCTACCATGAAACAACCCTAAATCTACCATGAACCACCAAATCTACCATGAACCCAACCCTAAATCTACATGAACCCAACCCTAAATCTACCATGAACCCAACCCTACATCTACCTGAAAACCCACCCCTAAATCTACATTGAAACCTGACCCTAAACTACGCATGCAACTGACCCTAATCTCCATGAACCTGACCTAAATCTACATGAACCACCTATCTACATGAAACCCGACCTAATCACCATGAACCTAACCCTAAATCACCATGAAACCCACCCCTAAAATCTACATGAACCCAACCCTAAATTACAGTGAACCCAACCTAAATCTACATGAAACCTGACAAATCTACTATGAAACCGACCCTAAATCTCCATTGAACCCACCTAATCTACCATGAAACCACCATAAATCTACATGAAAACCCACCCCTAAATTTCTACCATGGAAAACCCAACCTAAATCTACCTGAACACCCCTAACTCTACCATGAAACCCAACCCTAAATCTACCTGAAACCCAACCCTAAATCTACATGAAACCAAACCCTAAATCTCATGGAACCCAACCCTAAATCTACCATGAAACCCAACCCTAAATCTACCATGAAACCCAACCCTAAATCTACCATGAAACCCACCCCTAAATCTAACATGAAACCCTTATTGCTATCCAAACCCTAACAGTACATCTTAAAATAAAGCTTGGAGCAACTGTTGCTGGTGTAAATCTTGTGTCCCTTTATTGTTATGTGTTGTTTAAAAGATGAACATTTAACACATGGGATGTCAAATTTGAGTTGGAAATTAGCTGGAATTAATCTGTAATGTTAGATGCACGTAAAATATTGAAAGGGTTTTATTATTCATTCACTCTGATGCAGAAATGTTACCTACTAATCATAACAAAATACAGTCAACCTTACTTTAGTCAATTTTGCATAATAACCTATAACATCAATGGCTTTTTCAAGTCATCTTTTTTTTAAACATTCTATTGATTTTGAACCCTTCATAAGACAAAGCTATTTCTTCAGTCTCCGACAGATTTTCCTTAGGTAAGGTTGACTGTAAATGCATGTTGTCTTATTTGTATGTATTAGTATTATTTTGTTCTCTCTGTTGTTAATTAAATTTTTTAGATTATATAATATTTATTCTTGATTAAGTAAAGTTATTCAAATTGATGGCAAATTAACTTCATGAAGGAAAAAAGTCTTGCATGTTTGTGTACTGTACATGTATTTGTCCCTATTTTGTGTAGTAAGGTTTGGGAATAGGCTATTGATTTGTTATTGATTTTGCTCTCTATTTAAAGTATAAGTCTTGTTATTGGAATGGGTTTTTTCCCCTGCTTTTTTTTTGCACAAACTGCTTCTATAATTTGCATGTACTTTGCAGTGATACCCGTAACTCTAATGCGGATAACATTTTTTTGTATTTTTGTTTGAAATGTGTAGGTATCAATGTACATGCATGTTTGTGACATTATATCCATTATGAACACTTTAATGATGATTAAATAAAGAAATATAAATTGAGGTATACTACTGGCTGTGTATTGGGCAGCAAGTCGAATCATAGAGTTAAATAGTCTTGCAAGGAAGTTCAACTACCGTAACCATGTCCTACAGTAACTGGACATGAACATTTTTATGCCTCCGAAACCAAAGGTGGTGCCGGAGGCATCATGTTTTCGGGTTGTCCGTATGTCCGTCCCGTTTGCTTCTTATCTGATCTTAGACTTTGGAGTATATAGGTCAAAGGGTCACAGAGGTCAAATGGTGAAATTCGATGTATTTAGTTTGTTATCGCGATATCTTGAGAACCAGTTGAGATGTGAGTTTTAAACTTAGGGGTAGTATGTATCATCAAAGGAAGATGATCTGAATAGATTTTGGAGTGTGTAGGTCAAAAGTCAAGGGTCATATGGGTTAAATTGTGAAATTCCATGTATTGAGTTCATTTTCGAGATATATCAAGAGCCAGTTGAGATGTAAACTTTCAATGTATCGCCATAGGAAGATGGTCTGATTAGATTATGGAGTATCTAGGTCAAAGGTCAACTGTCAAAGAGGTTTGGGGTCACTAGGTCAATGTCAAGGTGAAAGATGTCTCTATATAAAGGAAAATAAATAGATGAATATGTCATATATTACTGATCTGGCAATGGTGGAGGCATATATTTTGATCGTGCGCGGTCTAGAATTCATCTTATTTTCTTTCAGTTTTACAATGAAATGAACTGTTCTTAAGTTTGTTGCACAGAATCATTTTAATGCTGAGTTTCAATTTTTTTTTTTTTTTTTTTTTTTTTTTTGTTACATAAAAAATTACATTATTTGAAAATACTATATTATTAATATACTATAAAAAGTCATAAAGTCATAAAGCTACATGTATGATGTGGTGATATAAAAGTGATACATACAGTATGTAACCCAAGGAATTAAAATGCTTTGTTTCATTATTATAGATTCAAAAGGAGAACCGTCTCTATTGCTGATATTGAAATGGGGTGGAGAGCTCACACCAGCAGGTCGTGTCCAAGCTGAGGAGTTAGGTCGTGCATTCAGATGTATTTACCCAGGTGGACAAGGTAATGTATTAATGAATGGAAAATAGCATCTCAGTGATTTAGCAGGAATCTTGTCATATTGATGCTACTAACTCACTTTATCTACTAGGTTAATTTATTTTTTTAGTCAACGGATGTCAGATGTACATATAGTTGTACAATTTTTGTTTTCTTGTAATGAAGCTAGTTCTCAAAAATTGAAAATAGCAATGAATGTATTTTATGAATCGTATCCCGTAGATGCTACTAATTTTCTAATGTAAAAACATTTGTTTATTCATATGATGTCAGATGTACATGTAGGCCTACTTGTATATTTTTCCCTCTCTTTTAATGAAGGTATATGTACATGTAATGCTCAAAGTTGAAAATTAGTAGAGTAGCCTTTTATATCTTGAAATTTAAATTTCACCATGCCTTGCAGTGCACTCCATCACATTAGCACAGCTTTTCAGACTTGAAATTGAATCGCTCTGTATCATGTACATGTATGTTATGAATAAGAAATAGTGAATACAGAGAAACATCTTGTGGAATGTGCGCATTGTTCATTTTCTTTGGTCAAAACAGTTTTTGGTCCAGTATGGTATTGCTATTGTCAAATCGAAATGAGATCTCATATTAAACTACATGTATGATGGTACATTGTAGGCTGCAAAGTCAATACACTTGAAAAATGATTATGAAAATTATTTATTTATTTATTTATTTATTTATTTATTTCATTTCCAGGCAACACAAATACATTATAAAACAATTATGACAAAACAACAGATTGAAACATAACAAAATATAGAGGGAAAAGAAGTGCATCAGCCAATGCCTGGGGATAGCCTAAAAGAATTTAAAATCCTGTCTGGAGGTTCTCCCTATATTGGCTGATGCTCGTGAACAAGATTACAAACATATATAACATACTTAAAACATAAAAAGAGAAACATTATACCACTCTTATGTCAGAATAACATATAAAGACTGTTCCATACTGAATGTGAACTATGTAATGTTATTTCAAGAAACAACCGTTATAGTGGCTGGTGCTGTCATGTCATGCATGAACCATGTAAGGAACACTCACTGCATCAAGAGCAGTGTAAGAAATCTAATTTTGTATGTGTGGTAGCTTTACATACTACAGGGATAACTACAAAGCACAGTGTATACTCTTGTACATGTACACTTGTACCTACACATAAATATATCCTCTTTGATATATCAAAAAGTTATTTTTATATCCTTTTAAAATGTTGTCAGTGTTTTGACAAAACAGTCATACATGTACAGTCATGTACTTTGAAACTGGCACTGCTCAGTCATCAAAGGTTAACTGCATGATGTATGGCAGAGATTGACCTCAACAGCTTTTAGGCATTAATTGTATGAAAAGGTGTGAGTAAACCCCTCCCCTGCCCTTTCTCTGGCTCTCAGCTGGGGGAAATGTTCATCCAATACCTTTCAAACATATAGTACTTAATCCCTTTCTCTTGCCCTTTCCGAGTGTGATTTGGTTATTTTATCCAATTGCAGCCAAGCAATGGATATCATTTAAGGAGTTTCGAATAAGGTTTTTAAATCTCAAAGCAAGAAATTGGTTTAATTATAAAAAAAAAGTCTTATGAACCCATGTATGATTCTGCTTTAATTAAGATTTCTGCGAGTGGGGGTGTTCTAACAGTAGTTCACCTGGTGATTTTGATTACTACGAAGTTGGTGAGTTAGTGTGGCACCCATTTTAATGAGTGGTGTTCTTGCTTGCTCAGCCAACTAACATATTTTCCTGTCAGGCTTAGTATACAAATATTGAATGTTTATGAGTTTGATGAGTTGAAAGATTTAGCTGTTCATTAACAAAGTGGTGCTGAGTTAAAGGAGAATGAAACCCAAGCTGTTGTATGGCATGAAATGTTGATCCATATTTTACTGATTATATTGATTGTAAAATCATGCGAAAATGATTCTTACATATCTCCTGAAATTTTTACACAAAGTTGTGCCGCCATAATCACTGGGCATCGCCATTAGTCAGAAATACCTTCTCTTCAGTAAGTCGCATATTAGAAGTTCCTTTTTTACATTGAAATATCATTAAAAATACCCAGACTTGTAACTTTAGATTGTTAATAAGTTGGAAACTGCATTTCACATGGACACATTGAAAAATTAAAGTTATGTGTCTGTCGTCAGAATTCTAAGATACTCATTAGCAAATGGTGGCGTACGTTGATCATGTCAATAATGACACTATGGCGGTACAATATTAGCTTTGCGCCCCCGTTTCAGTGAATTTTAGTGACAGTTTGACAAAATCTCAATTCCATAATAGGCAGCAAAATATGGATTGACATCTCATGCAATGATATATTTTGGGTTTCATTCTCATTTACATGTCGCATCTTTACCAATTCCTTTTCCATCTCATGAGTGATAAACATTGAATATTTGTTTGATAGTATTACATACTTACAAAAAAAACAAACCCTTTTTAATTTTCAGGGTGGATGCGTGTAGGCCTTTGGGGGTTTAAACTTGTAATGTGCATTGTTCATTTTGGTATTGAAAAGTAGCACATTTCGACGAGCACCAAATTAATCAAAAACACAAAAGCCTAGCAATATTTCAAATATATATAAGATGGAGAGTGTTGTTTTACATCCCTTCATTCACAGCTTTTTATTATGAGATATCAATGTCCTTTTATTTGCAGACTTCATCAGTTCATTGAAAAGAAGCCAAAATGTAGGCTGAAATAGTTGATTTTACTCAGGTTGTTGTTATATTCCCAGCCTCAAGATAAGAGTAGGAAAGTTGGAAGGGGTGGTAGAAGGGGAAAACATGTTCTACCTACATTGTACATGTCAAATGTACATGTAGGTTAAAAATTTGAATATTTATTTAGTCCTATTCAATTTGTTTTCATTGGCAACATACATGTAGCTTACATTACTGTAGTAAACATGAACCAATTAATTAAAGGAAATCATTAAATGTATCATTTATACTTGATAAAATTCTACACATATTTTCAAGAGTTCAACATTTGAAAAACTAATTTGGAATAGTGTGTCCTATGATTTCTTTGTTATACTTTGTGTAAGACTATATTATTGGTACGTTTCTATTGGGAACCTGATAATGCCAGCTCTTGTACATGGATATATTGGCAGATGTCAGAAATTTATTAATGAATAGATATGTCATAAGTACTTGTGTAATGCAGTTAATAACATTTGTTCCATAGTTTTCATTGCTTGTGAAGTGTGCCATTATGTTTTCACCTAAATTTGTAATCTGAACCTCAAACATTGCAATCTTTCATTACAAATTGCATATTCCTGTGACATCAATGAATACATGCCATGTATACTTTGTGTATATTTTTAAATCCATGAATAGCACAGTTTTACAGTATTATTGCTGTATTTTTGTATGAGAATGAGGTTTTAGATTCCGTTGAAAACATCTTAAGGACAGCATTGTAGTATTGAGGTATATTAATTGGGATAGTTACAACAAATTCACTTCTCAACAGACAATTTTGGAAAGGCTAATGTGCTTCATTAGAATTGGGTAGAACTATTAATGATATCAGGATTAGGTGTGTCCAAACAACGTTCTTCATTTGACGTGCATGTTGCATGAATGAGTGATTAATTGAGTGCTGTCACAAGGCCCTCATTAATATCATTTTACCTATAAAAAATAAACAGAAATCAGAAATGTGATGTGAAATGCCTTGATACACAAGTACCCTGAATATGTCACTTCCAAACCAATGCAAAAGGATAGGTCTACTCTTGCACCAAAATGAGCATAATTGGCTTGTTTAATAGTTAAGTACAATTTAAGCGGATTGTGAGGAACTTTAAGTCAAGTTGATATTCCGACACCCTAAGTACATACGTGTAGATTTGGGCAATTTCAGACCAGCTTGAATATGGTTGGAAAGCCTCAGCTGAGAACAATTGTGTGTCATCATGTGGGCAACTGGGCCCTTGCACAACAATAATCGGTTTATTATTGTTATTTTCAAAGCTTCATTTTACATAGATTTCCTTCTCTAATAATTTCCAATCACTGCAATATGATCAACACCATATTGATTGTACATGTACATTTTAAAAACATTACATAACCCTCAACTAGCCCAGATTTAGCACAATGGAATCAATATGTATATATTACGCATAATTTCATTTAATTTCGCATTGATTCACACATGAGCCTTTATCAGTAATATAATTTTGAAGTATATTTATTGTTTTGTATTAGGTGACTATGCTGGTTTCCCTGGGTGTGGTCTGCTGCGTCTTCACAGCACCTACCGACATGATCTCAAAATCTATGCATCAGATGAGGGACGTGTCCAGATGACAGCTGCTGCATTCACAAAGGTAAAAAGGTGGTGAAGGGAATCATATCCCCAGCTGAGAAGCTGAAGTGCATTAACTTTAGGGTCCCTTGCATAAAAATTACCGTTGATGGCAACTCTGCCATCGACTGCTCAATGCCCAATCAAAATTCAGGATTCTATACACCAATCCGAATTAGAGCAATGTAACTTATGGCTGCCATATCAATCCGAATTCGAGCAATGTAACTTATGGCTGCCATATCAATCCGAATTCGAGCAATGTAACTTATGGCTGCCATATCTGGGGTGCTTCCAATGGGCTATGCAATGAGCAAGTTGCATGTTGCTATGTCAGCGCATAGTATATGTTGTTTTGTTACACTTAGTTGAAGCCCCCTAGTTAGAAATCACCATTGAAAATGGGGCAGCCATACTGAATTGGTTCATAGAATTTTTCATTGATGGCAGAGTTACCATCAATGGTAAGTTTTATGCAACAGGGTCTTGGTTTTAACGTCCCTCTGGCTCTCAGGAGATACACCACAATTGTTGATGAAGGAAAAAATATATATGCAATTGAATAAGTTATCAATACACTGTACATGTGTGTATTGGGTGTGGAATGTGAAAGGTATTGGATTAACATTCCTTCAAAAAAAGGATATACATTTGAAGATGTGTGGCTTTTTTTATTTTTTGGTTACTAGTTATTGCCTTCTCAAAGTCATTGCCGCACCTTAACATATTGCAATGTAAATTATGAAAATATATTTTGTTAAAAATCAAACTTGATAGATGTACAATGTATATAACAGGCTTTCACTCACGTCATCACATTATTTGAAAGTGGCGCTTTAATCAAACCTTTGACTGTGATTGTTTTAATTAAAAAAAAATCTATTTTCTTGTCTGTGCTATAGGGTATGCTTGCTTTGGAGGGTGAGCTGACCCCTATCCTAGTTCAGATGGTCAAGAGTGCTAATACATCAGGTCTACTGGATCATGAGAAAGAATCGGTTACTCTGCAAGGAAGGTTAGTTCATATACAAGACATTTTAGCAGCATCTCACAAAACTATTAGAAATCTAAGTTCATGGACATCCCATGTCAAAATATACTAGTTGTGATGAATGACCACGTGTCATCAAGTTGCTTTGTAAAATAACAGCTATCTTCTTCTTGACTCCCCCTCCCGAGCCCGCCCCCCCCCCCCTAAAAAAAATGCATTGCAAGACTTCAAATCAATGTTTAAATCATTGCGTTCACCTGTACTGCACATTTTTCAAAATTATATGCTTTGGTGGTTGATGATACTTCACATACTGGACTTCAATGTAAGATTAAGGGATGAGTTAAAATGATCAGAAATATTATTAGTTGAAAGAAAATATCTTGGGCTATGTGAGAACTCAATTTTTATTATAATACAGATGTATCTCTTGAGTTGCTGACCTGAAGCAAGGGGGCACAACATCATTTAGTAATTATCGTATTTGATACTTGTAATGTTCTTTATTAACTTTGCACGCAGACTAGATGAGTGTACAGACTTATACAAGGTGGAAACTGCAACACCGCATTCAAATAATTTTGCTGCATTGTGGAGGACCACAATGGACACGTAAAATATATTTGCAGTGTGTGTTGTTGGTTTTTATAAAGTGAAAATTGAACAAAAAAAACCAAACAAACTGTAGGTGCAAATTATGTATTGGGTTCATTTAGTATTGGTTTTGCTAAATGATAATAAACTTTCAATATTTGGTGGTGTACAGTTTTATACTGTCCAATAAGTACATGGTCCATTCGTGTACCTGTGTAGTTTGGATATTTGGGTGTGCAGTTTCATTTCATTCCGTTTGATGTTACAAACATCTTGTTAATCAGGGAATTATTCATTCAACTCACTTTAAAAGAGCAAAAGTTCTAAACTTGGAAGTGAAAATGACACAGAAACATGGGGCAACATTCATGTTATAAGTTCCTGCATGTGTTTTTTTTTTTTAAACAATGAATTTAGAAAAATAAAATGACCTCAAGTTGCATGACGGTTCTAACCCTTCTACAGTGTTTATCCATTAGAATGAAGACATGCTGTTCATGTTTTTTTTTTAAACATGTAATGTCGATGACATGATAACTAAACATTCATGATTATTCTTGCATTCCAGGGTGAAAGAAAGGCTGTGTGAATCTTTTAGTAGAGATAGAACATTTGGCCCCAAAGACTATAATGAGGTGAGATCCATTTACAAGTGAAATTTGAATTCTTGTCACTTGATTCCTTGTACATGCTTATCTTTAAATTTGAACTTATTTTTGTTTAGTAAAGTTAGGTCTTATACGATAAATCAATAATTTAATTTTCTCATTTTCATGAAATATTTTTAATTATTAAATTGAAGGCTTTTCCTTTTTAGCAACGGAAGTGCTATAAAATCAAATTGTGCAGCTTTGCGTATCTTGTGTAATTCCTAAGAAATCTAAGGTTAAATACTGAGTTTTATGCTAATGACTCTTTAGATATAGGTTTACAAATAACATTTTTCCCTTTCCTGCCTTGTAGCTTGCCCCTACTGGAAGTAAATCTCTTCAAGACTCATTGACCTACATTAAGAATCCTGTACGTATGTGTGAGAAGGTTCACCGTGTTATCAAGAACCACACCAAGATGATCAAAGACACCATGGAGAACCCTGAAAATAAAGGTAATCCTTTTTAGTTCATCCCTCAGATAGGACGTTAAATGGAGGTCCCATGGATGCAAAAGAGAGTCACCACTTTTGCATTTTAAAGAAACCACTGCATTATTGGTATAGGAGTATTGGGAAACCTTGGTTTAGTGGTCCATCTGCACACACCTAATCAGTTATATTGGGAGGAGAGACCTGCCGGCTACAGTGATTCAGTTTGCTTTTTGCCTACCAGGCACAGCTGACACCAAACAAATAATAATAATAATAACATATCTATCATCAGAATAGGATTTTGATTATCATTATTCATATCATTTCAATTATCATTATTCATATCATTGATAGCTCATTTTTTAAAAGATTGCTTGTAAAATTTACAACTTGGTCAATTTTAACACTGTGTAATTCTTAATTCGACTCTGGATCTAACTACATGTATATGCCTACATGTAATTCCAAGCCCGGACCTTTTGAATTTTGGATTACCATACAACAGTGTCCCTGTTAATGCTGTCTGCTATAGAACATCACATAAACAAAACATAATTTGTATTTATTTTTTTTTATTACTAATTTGTTTAAAATGAATAATAAGATTGTTTAGATTAAAGATTATAATAAACTATAACAAATGCTGTCTGCAATGCCAGATCTGGAGCTTTACCACTATGAGACACTGGAACTGATGCTGAAACGTTGGGTCAAGTTGGAGAAGGACTTCAAGCTGAAGAATGGTCGCTTTGATATTACCAAAGTGCCTGATATATATGACTGCATCAAGTATGATATGCAACATAACTTCACTCTAACAAATCTTGGCTTCACTCATATGGATGAGCTCTACAACTCTGCAGAGATGCTTGCTGATTTTGTTATACCGCAGGTACAATACTCACTTCTTTCACCGCTTAACCTGTTGGAGAAGAGCTAATTTGGCTATAACACACATTTCCAATAGACCTCAGACCAAATATATTTGGGCTCAGTCTTCAGTGGGTTAAAACCAATTGTCTAATATTGAAATTCCTATACAACGTTTAGTAGTCAAGGGAGGGATTGGAGAAGGCTACGCCACGGATTTGTTTTTAGAAGAAATGCTGTTTGTCATTAATCATCATGGCATATATCCACTATTAAATACAATGTAAATATATTTCACCAACCACTAACAAATGAGATAAAACATTTCTGGACCAGAAACCATGTTATCTTAATGTTTTTAAGACAGCACTCTCTGGATATACATCATAATTTATGTACATACCAGGTATTTGGACGATTTCAAGGAAGAAAGAGCTCAGTGGTCAAGTACATGTAGTTCATTTATGATCGGAATAAAGATTCAGCAATTTACGCATTGAAAAGGTAGATCTTTATAATACCAAAACGACATTGCAAATCTCAACCTGTAGTTGGGTTTCCTGTAAAGCTTTGAATACCAATGTATTCTTTAGCAGAAAGACTTGATAAAAAAGAAGATATTTTAACTGAAACTACAGTAGAAATATCTGTTTAAGAGTTTCACCAAATAATTGTGGAAAGAAATGAAAAAAATTAAATACAAACAATCTTAAAAAGCGTATGTTTTCCACCCTCTGCTGAAACAAAACTGTCCTAATACTATTATCCTTCCTCATTCTAGGAGTATGGCATAACAATCAGTGAGAAGCTTGAGATTGGGATAGGTATATGTACCCCTCTTCTGAAGAAGATTCGTTCAGACCTTCATCGTACCAACTGCAGTGATGAGACCACATACCGCCTCAATCCTCTCTACTCTCGGGGTGTGATGTCACCAGACAGACAAGTTCGAACCAGACTTTACTTCACCAGTGAGAGCCATATTCACTCGCTGCTCTCATGCCTACGCTATGGAGGACTTTGTGATGTAAATATATGTTTTCATTGGTTACTGTTATCGGAACTGTTAAAATGTACTCCAGTGGAAAGTCCTTATAATAAGGTCCTGGGGACAAAAGAAATTACTTTGTTATATCTGGAATCCCTTTATATTTAATTATAAAAAATATAAAAAATTCAAAGAGCTGGGACCAGCAAAATAACCTTATTGAGTATCAGACTTTTTTTATAATGACTTTTCACTGTAGCCATATTTTGTATTCAGTGGTAAATGACAAGATACATGTAACCCTTTTACTCTCACAATGAAGGGAAAAGAAGACAAATATACTTTTGATACACTTGTTTGTTTTGACAAAAGAGAAATTTCCAGTTAAAGCTGAGAGCATCACAGTGCCTTCTTTGAAAGATCTATAACATAAAAACCTCTTCTGCATCCATATCTATATCCTTTTTTTTAAAACCAGGAGTCGGACCCTAATTGGCAGAACTCTTGTGAGTACCTCGGTGGGATAAGGGAGCTGAACTACATGACTCAGATAGTCCTGATGTTGTACGAGGATCCAAGCAAAGATCCAACGTCTGATGATCGGTTCCGTGTGGAGCTCCATTTTAGTCCTGGAGCCAAGGACTGTGAAGATGATGACAACCATCCTGGCTGCTGTCCATTCAGATCCGTTCATAACTCAGTAAGTAGAATGTACATTTTTTTAAGGGTGTTGATGTAAATGTTGTTGTGTTCTTGTCATTAAAAAGCTACACATTAAACTTCAGGCACAGCATTTGCTTATTGCCAGATGGCCATGCCTGAAATCCTTTCAACAAATCTCGTAAGCCTAGTCAAATCGGTTTACTGGTGGTGGGTTTCAAACATATAGATATATTTGATAAAAGGGTTGGTAATTAATGTTGAGGGCTAAAAAAAAAAAAAAAAAAATCATACTTGCAGATGAATCCCATGTTCTAATTGGAATGCAATGGTTGCACGTAATATATATAAAATGTCATTGTGAAGTTATGGTTTCATTATATATAATGCTTTTTACAAATGAAAATTATTATGTGTTTTGCTTTCATCTGGAAATAATATTGATAGTTTCTTTCTAGGTGGCGGGTATATTTATTTCGTCATATCACTTATATAGTAAATGCCATACCTAATACAATCAAATTCCCCAAATATGTGTTGTTTACAGGCATATTGCAAGAAATACATGTTTGTTTTTTCTGGGTTCCTCTGTTGGCATAGAAACTGAAATTGAGAACTCATTGTAATCGTAGAACTATCATGGAAAATTTAGAATAATTGCTTCCAAAGTCGTAGAATTGCCGCATGTGACATAAGCTTATGTTTTGGGGTCTATGACATTTGCTTTGCGATAAATCCCGAACACTAATCAAATTCCTAACTTCAGCCATGGACTAAACACAGCACCTAACACTAACCCTAAACCTAAACCTTAACCTAATGCCGGAGCATGCATCGTTTGCCTGTATTATTAGAATGCACTATTGGGTGTATTAATGAATAACAATTGCATAAATTTCATAGCACATATCCCAGTTAGTTTTACGAATTGGATACAAATGACCAATTCATGGTCATATAGATACTGTAACTCCAAAAATGGCTGATTGGTTTCTAGGGCAACGCATCGCCTTATGAGAACAACTCTGAGGAAGATGAACCCTCAAGCTGCATCGACTCATCGGAAGATGATTGCTTTGATGACAAAACACACAAGGGTGAAGGAGAGGACAAGGTCACACCTCTTCCCAAAGTCACAGCCAAGGACAGAAAAGTAATTGGTTGCATGGCATTTTGTGACTTTCAAACTGTCTTTGTTTATATTAGAGGTGTACATGTAGGTTGTATAATGATATTACTGTTCTAAAAGTAGGGGTGGGTGTATTCATTTACAGCACACTTACCAAATTATTATGTGCATTTACGGTTCTATCATCGCATTGCATGACGGGACAGATTTCTAGTATATTTGGCGCTAGGCCCGTAATACTTATGCCAGCACATGTGCAATCATCGAATGTACTAGAATTCTATCCCATCATGCATTGCAATGAAAGAACTGTAAACGAATGAACATGTACTAGCTAGTAAGTATTCTCATAGCTCACATGCTATGGCAGGATTTTGCTAGGATGCGAGTATGAAATGGTGTTTGAAGGTAGATGCTTGCATGGTGGATTCGAATACGGTGATGAGGTTTACGGTTCACCGTGTGGTTAGTCCTAAAAAGGTCTGTTTGAGAAAGTGGAAGAGAAAATGGAGAGTTACAGAAAGTAGAAAATTGGTAGGTGAGGTAGAGAGTAGAATTAGAGGTAATCTTTCTTGATTTAGTCCTGAAAAGGACTGTAAACCAGTTTAGAAGACGATATGCGAGGAAGGCTTGAGTAGTAGTAGTAGAGAGTGCTCGACGTTTCGGACAGGTTGACTGTCCGTCTTGAGGACTTTCTGTAACTCTCCCTTTCCTCTTCCACTTTCTCAAACAGTCCTTTTTAGGACTAACCACATGGTGAACCGTAAACCTCATCACCGCTGTGAGTATGCTTGTGGTGTTTTTGCATTAATTGAATAAACAATCAATAATAGTCTGTGTATACTGGAAGCACTTTTATTCAAGAAATGATGATCTAAGTACAGTCTACTCCTGTTATAATGATCATATACAACAAGTTTTTGTTACAGGAAGCAATTCTTTCACTACTAATTTCATGAAAACCTACAACACATGTGTGAATTCATTATTATAGAAAGGTAATTGACTTGGTCGCATCTCGCTATAATAGGAGTGGACTGCAAATCGTCATTACGCAATATACCATATTTGAATTTCTATTGAAGATGGGACCTACACTAGCACCAGGAGGTTTGACAGGAGGCAGCACTACCCATGCAGGCAGCAAACCCTTCCTACGAATCCACCCTCCGATTAAGATCCCTATTGAGCCTAGAGCAGCAGACCAAAGCAAACCCGTTGGAACTCCACCTGCATCTCAAATATCTGCTGGCATAGATGATTTGATGGGAGGAGTCGCTATGACAAGTAAGCAAGACAATGAATTTATTAAATGGTTGTATTAACCCTTAGCATGCACCAGACAAATTTTTGTGCAATTGTATTATCTATACAATCATAATAATTCCTTTCTGCTGGCTGTAAGGCTTTGGAAGAAACAAGATTGATTATATAGTGTCTGTGGATTAATATCCAGTCATAAACACCAAGCAAGGTTTTTTCATATTATCGCAAACATTCTTAAATTAATGTAGCATGTTAAGACTTAAAGGGGAAGTTCACCCTGGAATTCTATTGGTTTAAAACAATGCAAAAAAAAAAGGAAAATAAGAATGAAAGTTTGAAGAAAAGCGACCAAAAAATAGCAAAGTTATGGATATTTAAAGTTTTGATTCTGTGACGTCACATGCGAGCAGCTCTCTCATATGTTGTGTATGTCAATTCCGTAAAGTTGTCTTTTTTTCATGGTTCTTGATAGAGGAATGGGTCAATTTGATAGAGACATGTATATTAACATATGTTTGATGCTGTATTGACTGCACAGGTGAAATAATTCATTTTCTTTTGAAAAAAATGACGCTTTATGGAATTTACATTACACAACACATAGGAGAACTGCTCGCATGTGACGTCACAAATTCAAAACTTTAAATATTCATAACTTCTATATTTTTTTATCGATTTTCTCCAAACCTTCACTCATATTTTTCTTTTATTTTTGATATGATCGTGATATTCTCATTGTCTTGTTATACTTTGTCCTCAAATGCTTCCAACCATTTCTTTCAGGTGATGACAATCTGCAGGTACCAAGCGGAACCAATCTACCTGGGGTAAAGAGTGCTCCTGAGCTTCATGATCCTAATTGGTATTTCAATGATGATATCTTGATGAGAAGAGCATCTACATATTCTGCTGCTCACCAGGGTACGTACTATATTTTTACATAAAAAAGGGACTGTAGACAGTTGTGACCACCATTTTGGGAGGAAGGTTTTTAGAACTTGAAATAATTAGATGAAATTGGAGAATAATGTACACATTTGCACTTATATAGCTTACATATATTTATTGATTTTATCACTTATAAACCATGCCCACCCCTTTTAATGGTCATTGGAAGAAGCCTTTTCTGGAAGTGTTATGAGCTTTCAGTCTACTGTTGATTGTTGGGAAGGTTCAAGATATTAGCTTAACCTACAGGGGGTGGGAGTTCAGCTTTTTTTTGCTTCAATTTTAGCTTTCCTCTGTTCAAAAGTATGGGCGCTCTTTCAATTTCAGGTCCCCCCCCCCCGACTTTTCAGTTTTTTCAGCTCTTTTTATTTACCTGAATCTAGTTTGCAAATTGACTTAAACATTTATGATGTAATTATAATACCACCTAATTAAGTCTTTACTTGAAACTACATAAAACCATGCCCTTACTATTTCAAATGCAGGTCTGGAGCATCACATACAGGTTACATCCATCAGACCATTGGAGACGCTGCACAACAGTCTCTCTCTACGCCAAGTTGATGATTTCTTAGCACGTATCACCCGTGATGGTGCTATGACCCCAGAATGCCAGACACCACGTAGTAGCATGCATGTTAACACCTACACACCACAACGTGTCAAACCTCTCTCTCTAATCAATCGAGAATCAGATGGGTCCTCCTATTACAGCCGATCCGCCAGCAACCCATCCTCCAACGTCTCCAGCGCGTTGCCGTCCCCAACGGAGAATTCCGCAAAGAACTTTGACTTTTCTCTTTTCTTAGAGAGCATGAAATCACAACGTGTTGGTCGCGAGTCCGAGTCTGGACAGGAAGAGACGGACAGGCATGAAGATTACTTTGCCAGCGATGAAATGCATCTTGAAGAGAACAAGGATGATATCAAACTCCTACCCATGCCTAGCTTGGATGATGACCTTTTGATAGGTTCAGGCTCAGTGTCTTGCTGCTGTCAGTCCAAAGCATATTCAAGCAATGGTGGTGGCTGTACTACCACTGGGGACATCAACTCAAAGTGGAAAGGATCAGAGATACAGATTGTCCAGAAACCTGAAGAAGATGAGGGGTCATCCGTTGACCCTCAAGAGGATACACTATGTAGTGGTGGTGATGGGAACGGGGATGAGGTAACAGAAGAAGAGGTATCTACACCGTGTGCTAGTACATGTAGCAATGCAAGTCAGCCTGGTGCCACAGCATTTGATTTCCCTGTAGAGAACCCTGCGGAAGACTCACAGAAGAGCAATGACTCATGATGATATCTCAATCTATCTTTGCTTCCATTAATCACATGTTCTTGTATCAGAGATCTTTGTTTTGTGAGATCACATTGCATAATGATAAATAAATTTATCTATGGTAATGTGGAACTTTAATCTTTCATTGTCAAACTAAAGTTTGGAAGGAACATTTTTTCTGCTACAAACTCTGTGTAAGTGGTTATTTTTCGCAAAGTTTGAGATGATGTTGACTACTTGAAGTAATGAATTGCAATATTATCCACTCACAAATTTTCCTGTGTCCAAAATCGTGAAGAATATCTGAGAGCAAAAATATTGGCTATCTGTAGATGCTTACTGATTTTATTAGGAAAATTCATATGAATTTAAAATGAGCATTTACTAGCGAGCTGTCGCAGCCCTCCATA
Organism: Paracentrotus lividus; assembly: GCA_940671915.1. Taxonomy (NCBI): domain Eukaryota; kingdom Metazoa; phylum Echinodermata; class Echinoidea; order Camarodonta; family Echinidae; genus Paracentrotus; species Paracentrotus lividus. Next base: position 56,096,589 of record CALNVZ010002100.1, on the reverse strand, counting down.
TAGTATTTTCATTTCGGGGGTCTTGACCACCCACTTGAGAACCAAAAATTGCCTGAACAGTTTTGTATCTTTTTCTTGACTTACACACCCTCCTTGAAATCAATCCTAGTTGTGGAACTGAGAAATGCAACAACTTCCCCGCTCAGGGAGAGTGTCACATTTGGTATTCAAATAAAGTTTTCAATTATCCTTATGGTATTTTATTTCAATGATTATAATATGTGTTGTGCCTTGAATTTTGAAGTTATGAAGTATTTGAAAGCATGGTTTTACAGTATTTACAAAATGTCACAGCTACTTTCAATTCATCAGTAGTACTACGTTGTATTTATATCCTAATACATTTATCAAATTTGGGTAAGGGTTACATATTGAAAAAGGTATAAAACCAGTAGTCACCACAAGGTAAATTGGTTATCATGTAAAGTGTGTTTGAGAAAGAGTTCAAAGTATTTCTTTGTTTCTATTTTAATAACAAATTTGTTGTTCATGATGTATTAATTTGTACATGGGAATTTCTGTTCCAGTTCCAAAATTGATTTGAAAAAAAAAGGTAATTAGTAAAATTTGATGGTACTACCAAATAGGATTATCTCTATACCATTCATTGTGATTTCAAGCATTTTTCAATTTTCTCTGATTTTTCCAATTTGTGCGAGCCAAAATTTCTCTGAAGGGATAATTAACCTTTTAATATCTGTCCGTAATTTTGTGTATGTGCTTTGTTACCTCATGGCCTGATAGTTAACAGTAATTTTTGGTGAAACAAAACTGATGAAATATGTAATTTTATTATGTAAAATAAAGGTCTTATTATTTTGAGACAAATATTCACCCTTTCAGCAGATGATGTATTTGTGTAATTTCTTTTACAGCCCCTAAACGCCGAACAAGATGCTGTTATCATGTGTGGTTTGGATAAAGCTTTAATCCTGAATATCTTTTAATATGTGGTCTGTTTTGAGACCTGTGGGGTGTACCACAAAGACTTACGATTGATTAAAAGTTACGATTGATTTTTTCTTGGTAGCCTCATTTGGAAACCAGGTACAGTCATATATTAGGATTTGGATCTGACTAAGAGTAGGTTAGGGCTAGAGTTAGGATTAAGATCATCAACTTTGGACCATCCTGTCCATGATGAGGCTTCCAAGAAAAAATCAATCGTAACTTTTAATCAATCGTAAGTCTTTGTGGTACACCTGGAGTTGTAAATTTTATGTCCAACTTTCATCATTTAAATTTCAGAATGTTTATTGTTAATTAAGTTGCCAAATCCATGATTGGATCATATTGCATGAAAAATAAATATCAGAATGACATATATTGTCCAACAGCCTTTTTTATTAATAGTTTAAATATTTTGTGCATATCTTCCAAACAAAGGTGGTTTTTATATAACCTGAAAGCTAGCCAGGCATAGCAAAACAATCAATTCAAAGTATTGTAATTCATTCATTAATGACAGGTAACTTGAGTTCTTTTTTACAAGGACCCCTGGAAAGAAACATGATAAAATTGAATGACTGAGTAAACAGGTCTAACAAGATTCTCAGATTCACTATTCACAAAGAGATACATATATCGTTTGTTGGGAGCCAGAAGGGCGCTATTACTGTACAAAGTCAATGGTAATAGCGCCCTTCTGGCTCCTAACAGAACATCCTTGATCTGCAATAGCGCCCTTCCGGCTCCAAGCCGACGATATGCTTGAATTTTGTCAAATGATAGACAGTTTTGATGCAAGGCATGAGTAACCATGTTGGACAACATCCATCACATTTGAATTTTTCTCAGAGTAAAAGTAGAATTATGAACATGACTACCACAACATGAAATGAGTTATTAAAAGCAGATTGTGTGCAAACTACTGTAAACATAAAGAGCTTGCCATTGGCATTTGCCTTGTAATAATTGAGGCATTATGAATATATTTGAAGATTATGTATTTTGAGAAGGTGCAAATAAAATAACTTTTATTCATAAACAAAGAGTATAGTAATTTGTCAACTTGTACTTTTGTGAATGTGGTATTGAACAGCTGATTACAGTTTTAACTAAATTTGCAACTGTTTATTTCATAATTGCAAATTTCTGTTACATTAATATTTTTCCTTGAAACTTCGAAAGCTATTTTGTATTGAAATTCACTTACTACACATGCAGAAGATCCCAGGCATGAGGTTATCAGGGGTTATATTCACTCTTGAAAAAAAATAGACATATTCACTCTTGAAAATAAAAAAAAACATACCTGGAGAAGAAAAAAAAAATAGAGAAAAAAAAAAAAAAAAATAATAATAATAATAATAATAAAAAAAAACAACAGAATTCCAATTTAAATTTGAGGAATATCACCCCTTGGTTATGGAGATTCTTGCTTTAAACAAGTCACTTTTACCATGGATATCACAAGTTCTAGCATGCTTTCAAGGGGTGTAAGAATTTCAGGCTTTCTAAATGAACTTGTTACATAGGTAGCCTAACCTCTGGATTTCAATGGAATCGTTTACCCAAGACAGATTCAGTGCAATATAATTTCATTCTACCTCGCACACATGCATTGTTTAGGAAAATGACATCACCTATTAACCTGCTAAGTGAATACAGTCAACCTTGCCTAAGCGTAATCGGTTGGGATTGAAGAAATAGTTTTGAATATAAAAAGATCGACTTGTGAAGGGTTAAAAACAATAGAATATAAAGAGAACACTTGAAACGACCTTTGGATTGAGCGATTACTTGACTTATGAGAGTTCAACTATAAACGCAAGGTTGACTGAAATACAGATTAGATGTCTCTCTGTCCTAATTCCAACTACCCCTCCCCTTCGTATTCACTCCCTCAAGTTCCTCTTAATAAGTTCAAGTTGGAATAGCCAATCCTGCTAAAATATGCAGTGGAAACATTACATGATTCCTCATATAACAAGGTTATTTTGCTAAGTACAAGCTCTTTTGGTATTATTTTGTTTTTTAACCCGATATAAAGAGTTTTCTGATATACAAGATAAAATTCCATGATCCCAAGAATCCTGTCATAAAGACTTTTCACTGTATACTTCCAAATTGATTCTGGTAGCTTTTCCAATCATCCACCATACACTCTCTGGCTACACAGTCCACTCCCATTACAACAAGATGTATAGGACACATCATTATAAGGTTTGCACACGTTTGATATCAGGATCAAAAGATAAAAATGTTTGTTGTATAAACATAGAACGGAACAATTTTGGAAAAAAGGGTGTTTTCAACAACAATGGAATAATATATGAGCTTCTCTCCTCATAGCTGGAAGATGTATTTCATTACAGTCCACTCCGATCATAATGAGGTTCTTGGAACCAAGTTAATTACTTTGTTCTATTAAACGAAATTTTCTAATGATATTCTTCTAGTATTCGTGCTTGTTATATTAAACAGGAATGGAGTAGAGAATAATACATTTTCAAGAGACACATTTTATAGAGCAGCATATTGTGGGTCACTCAGTAAGACAGTGTTTCTTTGATATTTCTAAGACATTTTCTACATTTTGGTAATGATGGATGTTGATGGATGTAGCATGAAGTACTATCTGACATGGTATGTGAGGGTCTCATTCTCTATGGAGATGGTTACCACAAGGGAGCGCATCTCTTTCCTGTCTTTCTTGCATGAGATCTTCCCAGAGAGTTTGTCACCTGAAATCAAGGTTAGAAATCGATAAAACAAAATTAAAACGTGAGGAAAATTCAAGAGAACATGTACTTGGACATTCTGAAATGTAAAACACATAGCTTGCAATTGAAGATGCTAGTACTAGATGTTCCTATGTTATAGTGCAGTCAGACCGGCCAGACCGACCTCAAACCAACTACAATTAAATGAAAAGTTCAAGATGGTTTGTTTGTTAGTTGGTTTGAGGTCGGTCTGGCGTGTCTGACTGCACTATAACATAGGAACATCTAGTACTAGCATCTTCAATTGCATGCTAATAAATGTCAGGGTTCATGCAGGATGATCCTCACAATCATCTTAAAATCTTAAAAGCTGTTTGGATGCAAGGTTGACTTGTACTTAATCTAAGTAATGATCTATAACAGCCATACACAATCACCAATCAGATTCCATCAAATTATATATGGATACAACCACTGTAAAACAGAATGTTATCCTAAGGTAAGAAGAATAGAAGAAGATATGCATATCAATGATGGTTGTGACGATGGAATTTAGTATAAATCATTAGGGGGAATAAATTGTTGGACTTTGAGTCAGACCTACCCTTCTTCAAGTCGATAGGTTTCCTGAATGGAAAGATGGTTTGCTTCCAGTGGGTCTTAGGGGCTGAAGGACCAGTGGAAAACATCACCTGTGATAATAGGATGCATTACCAATAATCAAGAGCCTTGAACTAAAATCATCAAAAGAATTTCAATGTTTGAAGAAAGTCAAACAGTCAAAATTATAAACAGACATTGACATTTATGTTCCTTCAATGATTCATATTTAGGTGTATGAAAGTTTATAAACTAAATCTCCATTGAAGCTCCAGAACTGTATAAAAATCAGACAGCATAATGTTAACAAAATGTGCATGGCAGGTGCAGTTAATTGAGGTTTTACATGGTAATTTCTATACATTTCATACACCTCAAGCAATCAGACGTTATTGCATTAATCCTCATTATGAAAATGATGAATTAACGGCCTAAAAAAGAAAGATACTTACCGCCTTGTGACAATTCTTTTCAAAGATGACATCAAAGAATCCCACCAGACCCTGAAATTGATCAGAAAGATATGAATCAAAATCTGTAAATGGTGACAAAGGAAACAAAATGCACATCTTTAATATCAATAGCAGGGGGGAAATGTTCCAATACTCGGTAAGAAAATTATAGCTCTGTCACCCAAAATTGGTTCTTACACATGAAAGCACCGTACCACCAAACAGAGAATGTAATCCATAATACCCAACACGTAACTGGATTTAAAAGATGTTTATTCTGACTAAAAACTCAAATATTAATATACTCCTCATGATACTCACTGTGCACATGCCATCATTCAGTACTTCCATCTGAAAGTCAGTAATGAAGTCTAAATCCCGGACTTGAACTGTGGAACAATCCAAACACTGAAAGAAAAAAGGAAGAGGAGTTCTAAGAACCAACTAATATTTGAGAAAAGCTGGCTTTTACACATGAACTTGAAATCCTTTCATTTATCCCTTTTAAATGATAGAGATCACATAAAATACAGGTAATAGAAGTTTATAAGATATACAAATTTCAAAAAGAAGATAATTCCCATAATGTCCAGGGCCTTGTTCCATAAAGATTTACTACTATACTAACTTTGCTATCAATGGAAACTACCATAATAGCATTGCACAACAGCCAATCAAAATGCAGTTTTTCATGAAAGTTACCATTGTTACCAAAGTTACAGTTATAATAACTCTATCTGCAACAGGGCCAAAGATTTTGTTATTGAGAAGCGATACTTTTGGTCTCAATTTCAAACATGTGCACCTGTGATTTTGTGACCATGTGTCATAGTATTACTAGGTATTTGGCTTGGTTCCGAACACCTCATTAGAATGGGAGTGGACTGCATTTTTTATGAACTCACTTTGATCATGCATGACTTTGACATGACTGTGTCTGGATCCACATAGTCTACTGTACTCTCTTCCAACACACAGGACTTCATGCAGGACATCTTGAAACCATAGACATCATCCCAGAATGCAATGCGTGAAGCATAACCCTTCTGATCGCTCACGGCAACCAGACTCAATGTACATAGGTCAGGGTACACTATTCAAACAAGGAGAGATTTCACATTTATAAGGAACAGAAATAAATTTGATAGCTGGCCATGTAGATTTTACTTGACAGTGAGTTCAATAGCAATAAGTGAAGACAAACATGTATGTAAATATTGCACATTTCAAGTGCCCCTGGGGTTATGAAGATGATAAGGATGATCGCAACATTTTGAACGTAATGGAAAGGGTGGGCATAAAAAGTTGAATTGTCATTTTTTAATTACATATTCCAATTTTTGAAGAAAATGACCTACCCATGCCTCCTTCCTTCAAGTACTTTGTTCTAGCGTAGAGGACAGTATCCAACATAGACTCAAAGAGAAGAAAATAGCCCATCCACTCAGATATGATCACATCAACCTTGGTAAGGATAAAGGTATGAAAAACATGGTTCAGTAGAATAGAATTGTAATGACATGATTGAAAAACAACAAGTGGATTAGTAAATTACGCGATGCGTAATATATGTCTCCGCCGATAATGTAAAATTCCCATTATATCACGATCAGTGCTATCACATAAGGCAAACAGAATCGAATCTGGGTAAAAATGGCGAAGAAGTAGCATTTTGTAGCCAATGTACAATATAGGTCAAAGTCAAGGTCAAAGGTCAAAGGGGTCAAAAGTCAAAATTCTGTGAAGAAGTTTTGTAGTCCTCACTAGTGCTATCACATAAAGCAAACAGAATCGAAATCGGATGAAAAATGGCGAAGGGTAGGATATTTTGTAGCCAATTAACAATATAGGTCAAAGGTCAAAGGTCAAAATTGTTGAAGAAGTTTTGTAGCTATTACCTAGTGCTATCCAATAAAGCAAGCGGAATTGAAATCGGATGGAAAATTGGTGAAGGGTAGCATTTTGTAGCCAATGTACAATATAAGTAAAATTGAAGGTCAAAGGTCAAAGGGGTCAAAATTCAAAAATCCGTGACGACTTTTTGTAGTCCTCACCTAGTGCTATCACATAAAGCAAACGGAATCGAAATCGGAATGAAATGGCGAAGGAGTAGGGCAGTTCCAAGGTAACGGAGTGACATTCAGAAGCAACATTTCAGCATTCAAACAAGTTTATCATCAAAGCTTTAATCTTTATATATCAAAGAAATGGTTCATGACAAAAGCTGATGGTACCCTCTTTTCAAAATGATAATTTTTTTTACAGCGATCCTCTTTATTAATGAGATATGAATATTCATAATCATGGTTACGGAGTGACGCACAATGGACATGCATATTTGAGCAGAAAACATTTTGCTTTTAATCTGTGAAATTGAAATGGCTATCACAATTTGAGTTATTGATTGGATTCTATATTATTCTAGGTATAATATGCCACCTTGCATAAAAAAATTGGTTGAATATTTTGTTTATTATGGCTTAAAACTTGAACCCTTGTCCGGTTACGGATGGAGTGCGTGTGGTTTCCGGTCTTTTTCATGAGGAGAAATGCATTCTAAAGAAATATTAATACCAAAGTTTGTTGGAGTAGACCATGACAATTACATTTAGCCAAAAAAATTGGCAAAAAGTGACGAGTTATAAGAATTGGAGCATTTTAAGCCCCATAGTTCCATACGTGCAAATTTGGGTTTGATCGATTATTCAGCGCAAAAATACTTGAATCGCATATTTTTTAACTTAAATGATTGGTTGTATTGTAAAGAAGCCTTTGTGGTAATTTCAGATCTAATTTGCATTTTCAAAGGCACAGCGGCACATTGAAATTTCAGCTCCATGTCCTGTTTTGCTTGGAACTGCCCAGTAGCATTTTGTAGCCAATTAACAATATAGGTAAAAATAAAGGTCAAAGGTCAAAGGTCAAAATTCGGTGTGAAGAAATTTTGTAGCCATCACCTAGTGCTATCACATAAAGCAAACGGAATCGAAATTGGAAGAAAAATGGTGAAGGAGTAGCTTTTGTAGCCAATGTACAATATAAGTATAAATCAGGTCAAAGGTCAAAGGGGTCAAAAGTCAAAATTCTGTGAAGAAGTTTTGTAGCCCTCACCTAGTGCTATCATATAAAGCAAACGGATTTCGAAATCGGATGAAAAATGGCGAAGGAGTAGCATTTTGTAGCCAATTAACAATATAATTAACAATATAGGTCAAAAATGAAGGTCAAAGGGGTCAAAAGTCAAAATTCCGTGAAGAAGTTTGTAGCCCTCACCTAGTGCTATCATATAAAGCAAACAGAATCGAAATCGGATGAAAAATGGCGAAGGAGTAGCATTTTGAAGCCAATTAACAATATAGGTCAAAAATCAGGGTCAAAGGTCAAAGGTCAAAATTCTGTGAAGAAGTTTGGTAGCCATCACCTAGTGCTATCATATAAAGCAAACAGAATCGAAATCGGATGAAAAATGGCGAAGGAGTAGCAAATTGAAGATTTTGATCACATACGGACGCACGGACGGACGGACGGACGGACGGACACACACACACACACACATATACATACACACGTACGGAGCCCGTTTCATAGTCCCCTGCTCGAACTCGTTCGGCGGGGACAATTAACCATTTCAGAATATGTTAATTTAAACAACAGTGACCAACTAGAAACTTGACAATGTAATACAAAGCTAAGTAAAGACCATTTAGTAAATGAATGCATCATATTGGCAAAGTGGTACATGAACCTTTGCACATGTGTACATGTGCATGATCTTTGACAACCTTTAAAGGTAGTGTCATCCTTTTTCAAAAATTGCGAAAACAAATGCAACTTTGCATAACTTGGCATAACTTTAGAATATGATCAACCTATACTGTCTATTCAATTTTACTGTAATAGAAAATGAAAATCTGACTACCAATCTTGACCAGCTCTCCATCAACATCGTTGATATTACAGCGCGTGTAGCACGGACCACGCACAGCAATATACACACGGCGCATCAGCGTGCATTATTCTCTGCGCTAACGGTCAGCGGTTCGCACCGTACGGTATATTTTTCGAGGTTCGAAAAAATAGGAATGAATTTCGATAATCGCAATATAATGACAAACATACACATTTGAGCTTAATCATGTTGTGGGAAGATATAGTCATTGGTATACTACTATATCCTCTCAAAAACTAGAAATTTAATATTTTTGCCTGCAAAAGGATGACACTACATGTACCTTTAATCATACAACTCAAATCCCTGTATGTCAATATCTTCTTTCTCTTTGTAAGGATATAAAACATGGTTCCAAAACGAAGCATACAACATAGTGTTAACAAGACTTGGAGTAGAGCATGACCCAAAGGAACACAATTTGTGAGGGAGAAAAGAAAATGGAAATTTATGGCACTAAATGCCACTGGTTGTTTACCTTATCCACAGGAATGTCAACATCTTCCAATCTTCCCTTCTTGAAGATGATGATATTATCCAATCCATTTTGCCTGTAATATAAAAATCACATGATTTTATTACACATATACAATCATCATAATCCCTTCCAAAACACAGTATTAATGAATTCATTATAAAAGTTTATTACATATTATAACCATACACTAATATGTGAGTGGTCATTTCTCAACAGCTTGTAACAGTTTGGAAGTTAACTAACGATAAATACAATTACACATCTGTAGACAAGTTGTGTCGTATAATTTCACATAAACTCTCTTTGGCTCCAAGCATACAATTTAATATATTGCCAGTGTATCAGTAACACAGAGAACTTGGATAAGTTGAATAATCAGCTAATTTGAAGGTCTTTTTAAGTTGTTTTCCCTTGATATCCTAATGCTTTTAACCCTTTATAAGTTATCTTTTTCAAAGTCAAAGGTACAGTTAGTACATTGAATTTCTTCAGTCTCAACAGATATGGTTAAAATATTACATTTATATCTTCTCAGCAGTTTCTGAAGATCCAAATCATAAAAAAGAGCTACTGACCTTACAATGTCCATGGCTTGATACACAATATCTGATTGGTCAACGGCAATGACCTTCCTTGCTCCAGCCTTAGCAGCAAACATAGATAGAATTCCTGTGCCACATCCAACGTCTAACACCACCTGCAATCATTACATAATCATGAGCAATTACAGAGGTGGCATCCATTGTCCAAATGCAGTTCACTCCTATTATAACAAGGTGTTTGGACAGAGCCTTTTACCTCGTACTCATTATAACAGAAAAAGACTGTATTCAATCACCTTCTAAATCTACATGCAGTGGCGGATCCAAGCGGGGGTGCAAGGGATGCGCCCCCTTTAATTTGAAAACCCCTCATTGACTGTACAAGTTAAAAATCATATATTTTTGGCACCCCCCCCCTTCTATTTTTCAAATCCTGGATCTGCCACAGCACATATGTTCCATAAAATTAATCATAGTTCTATCATTACCAGTCTTAAGATTGGAACAGTGTACCACAATACAATACATCTCAAATAAATGGACTCCAACAGAATGGGAGGTATGCACTCTTAGTAGTATAGAATTGTAATTTAATTCAATAAACTGAATAATAATAAACTGAAATGCACTTTGATCCATTACTTGTAACCATAAATAAACTGTATTTTTAACATTAAATTCAGTTTCTATCCAAAAGCTTTTCCAGCTCACTATAACACCCCTAAAACAATATGTGCCCTGTAACATAAAGAGATACGAGCAATTGCAATTTAAAAACAGCAATTTTGATTGGTTCACAAGGATACTGTTACGCAGAATATCCGTGCAACAAGGATACTGATTGGCTACCACCGATTTGCAATTGGTTGTAATTCTTCATATTTAATGACTTCTTCAATTAAAAGCATCATCAACAGGGTCACAAAGGGTCAGACATGACCTGTATGACATCGATCGGTCGATCGATCAATTACCTTATCCTTGAAGATGTACTGATTATCATAGATGAAATCCATGTATGCCTGTGTCCTCACTTTATCTTTGAGCATCTCTTCATGTATTCCATAATGACCATAGGAATCAAAGTATGCCTCATCCTCTTCTTCTGTTAATCTCTGTCCAACCGATGCGTTAGTTTTACCCTTGTTACTATTGCTGGGTGACTCTGAGGCTGCTGCTATAAGGCCATGTGCAAATTCCCTGTACAATGAAACGTTCATTTATTGATGTACTTATCAATATTACAGTTACAAGGAAACCCAAACCATATTCTAATCATAATCTAACACTAACTTGACAGCAAAGATTTCACTATTGATGGCTTTTGTTGACCAGATCTTTAACTGATAAATAGGCATGGATAAGCAGGAACTGATTGGCGCTAAAATTGTTACTTCTGAACATTCATGATTCTAACTCACAAACAATATCGTGAAGCAAAATATCCACAACGTATCTTCAAATTATCAATGGCTAGCTGTACACTTGTAGCTGGTAGATTATGAATGTTTTTTTTTATTTATTATGTTTGTTTTTTTGTTGTTGTTTTTTTTTGGACACAGGTCTTTCATTATAACAACAAAAGTTACTCATTGAAGACTTTCTCTACAAATCTTGAACTAGATTAGCTATATAAACAACAGTTTACCTCGCTGATGTCATGTCCTGCATGGCCCGAGACAAAGCTTCTTCTGTCAGACCAAGTCTTTCTTCAAGACAACGAACTTTCCTTCTCAATTCAGCTAGCTCCTTGGCAGGAATGTTGACTGTTTCATTGGGGTCTGTCTTGTCGTCTTGTGATATAGCTCCTGCATCTAACCGGTTACTCTGATCCTCGACATAAGACTCTATATCTGCAGTATGATCAAATGAGAGACATCACATGTGAGAACAACGGACTTAAACATAATCTTGTGAACCAAATGAAATACATTCTACATACACACATATTGGCATCTATACATGTAGTTCATTTCCATTTAAAAAAATGTCCAAATTGTTTCACAATACAAACATTTAAAATAAACAAGAAAAAAAAGCTTCTTGAAAAAATTAAATTAAACCAAATTCCAAAGAGCTCAGGAATATGATGTATCTTTGAGTAGTTTTATGGTTTTAAAAACTTTCTTTTTATTTCATACCAAATTGAAGCATTGGATCTTCCATGTCAACAGGTTTCATATAGCAGTCATCTGCCCAAGGTAGTTCTGTCTTGTGAATGGATTCCAAAATGGTTGCTGCAGTTGCTCTCTGAAAAGAAATGAAACAAGAATGCTCAAATAGGCATGTCCTGCCAGAAAACTACAGAGTAGGATGGGGGGTTGGTTGTCCGGACACTTAACAAAAATGAAGCCTGCTTGTTTGTCTCAGGATTAAGCCAAAAATATATGTTGAATAATGCTTTAAATATCTTCGTCAATATTTCATCTGTAGAATATTTTCTAACATTTTGTTCTAAAATACTACAAAAAGATTGCTTGTAAACCTTTTCAAATGGCTGGTCAAAATCGTTTGTCCGGACACACAACCTGTCCGGACATACAATAACTGGGTATACAGATAAAACCAAACAAGAGCATTCAGATTCAGCTTAAAGTTCAGATTGAGATTTATTTCCAACATAAACAACAGAATACAAATTTTCATAATGTCATGAAAAAAAGAAGAGAATTATGACTTAACTCTGACCATCTTTATTTTCTCTTATCCTCTATGGACTGTGTAATACTATTTCTTTATCTTTTATTATTCACTGTCCACTGTCTCCCATTCATATAATTCATGCTGGCGATTGATTCTTCTATAATATTTAGACTGGTGTTTTATTGTCAACTATAGTGAGGAGTCTAAAATCTCAATTTCCTCATCTAATGTGATCTAAACACGCACCAAATACTTACAGTGGATCTGATGTAATTGACCAGTTTGATGAAACCTATGCAATCAAGATCTGGAAAATAAGAAGAAAATATAAGAAAAAAATAAATAACCAAGTTGACTGATGTAGGTATTAGGCAAATGTACAAGCACCACATTCAGATTTAGAAATAAACAATAATTTCTAACCTTATTGGTGTCACATTACTCATTATTGTTGTGATGAAACTGATAATGATACAATTTAGTTGTTTAAACAAAAAAATTATAAAAAAGGGGGGAATTGTAGAATAAGAGACATTATCTTGACAACTAAATTTAGAAAAGAATTTTGAAATGTTTGAATATACTGATACAGTTTAAATGAAATTTTCTAATAAATGAACTCTCCTGAATAGCTAACAACAGTAAATTTCCCTTTCTTCCAAATTTACAGAAGTTTACAATTTACATACCTGTGCGAGTTGAAATCTGCATGAGATCAAAACCATATCTGTCTTTACAGTGAGTCAACATAATGCTTGGAGAGGAGAAAATTTCATCACTAAAGAGACATTTAACAGGAGCAGATTCTTGGATGCCTTCTTCTTCATCATCATCATCCCACATATCATCTCCCTCCTCACTCTCCTCCTCCAATTGATGCACCTCCGACATTGTTTTGTTCTCTACTTCGTCCATTCTGAAAACAATCAATTTAAAAAAAAAGAAGGAGAGATGTAAACATTTTGCTTAGAATTCAATTTCTATTTAAATGAGCTCAACATTTGCCTTTTCTACAAAAGAGCATGAAGTCGAAGAGCAAATGTTCTGCCAATCTGCCAAATAGTCTACAATTTTCATATCTATATAGTGACTGTAACTCAAACTTATCATTAAACTTCAGACAGTCGACAGCCCCATTTCAGTGTGCAGGTGATGCCCATGCCATGGCATGCCATGAAAAATATTATTTAATTCACCAGTCGCTAGCAATTTTCCTAAAATTTGAAATCATTTTCTAAATTCTATCGACTGAATAGTAGAGGTAACTGTTAGAGGCGCCAGTCCAGAAAAGCAGATCATCTGATTCTGAATAAACAAAGGCATTGCAGTCTTTAGCTTTAGTAACAAGTAGTGCCGTGCCGATCCGATGATCGAGTCCCCGATCCGATCGATTTTCCCCCTTTTCTTAAATCTCGTTCGATATTCGATCTTAACCCACGTAAAAAAAATCGAATGTATATGATCGAATGTTTATATTTATCGCGCCAGAGCAGTGCCACACAACCCGCTCGTAGCCTGCTGCATGCCGCGCCCCGTGGACATTCTAGTCAAACTTTTTTGTTTTTGTTTTATTCTTTTCAGTCCCTTTGACCAATATACATGCTGTCAGGTTAGCCACAAATCGTAATATTCACACAACAACAATCAACCCCACACGCCTTTGAAGTTTGGAGTTCGTGAAAGTAGGTCACATCCAGGCACGCTGAAGACGCACATGAACATGTAAACATAAAATCAACACAAATACGCACCGACCACGTGCGTTTGTCTTAGTGTGTACATTATCTCTTGCACCGACATACAAAGCTACATGTACTGCGCACTCAATACGAGTGCGGAGGTATAACGTTATCATGCATGTCAATTCCATCGTTGTGTTAATTCTCTTGCAAATTTGTATTCGCGCTGAGTCAGCAAAGTGTGCCTTGGAATTCTGAGCGCATATTTCACGATTTTGACTACAGAATTTTAATTTTTAGATGGAATAAAGCATGAGTTTAAGTGCTGGTAAGAAATTTCATTTTTCGTGGCTAATACTACAAAAACTTAGGGAGCCAGCCGGGCTTTTTCAATTACTTTTGATCGATCGAGGTAAAATTATTTATGTGAAACTATTTTCAAATGTTTTGTGTTTTCGTCAGAGTTTTGTTTACATCTCACCATCGCACTGTGGTTTGCCTCAATTCAAAGGACTGCATGCGTGCAGCGCACGCAGGCTAGGGCCCTAGGCATATTTGCCATTGCTTTTGGCGAGTGCGAACTTTTCGCGCATAATTAATAAGCTCTTGTTTTTTTTCCTTTTATAAATGTATTATTCTTTCCGATCGATATCCGATTCCGATCCGATCACACTGCTAAATTTCCGATCCGATCATGATTCGATTTTTAATTTTTTTGCACAGCACTATAGTAACAAGGATTGTCTTCGTTTATGAAGACGCTATTTTTCTTTTAGGACCCTGTGATGGCACACAAGCAACTGAACTATCTGGGACAAGACTCATTAAGAAAACTTTCAGAAAACAAACTTAATTTTCACTTTTTAAAATCACATTTTCACTTATCTTTCTTCAGTAACCGAGTGTTTGGATGTTCCTTTTACTAATACTATCCCTGATGTTTTCAAGTCTTCTTTTTCTCTTCTTGGATGAAAAATTATTTTTTAAAGTCCACTTTCTGAAAATTTCCCCGCACGTTTAACGTTTTTGGGCGGGAGAGGGAAAAAAATTCAGTGATGTTTTAAATTTTTTTTCATGATTTTGATTTGAAATTTTTCCAATTTATTCATTGTGTCTAGATCTACATAGACATAATTTTTTACTACTAATTTTGGAGCAGAAAGTGATTGCAAAAAGGAGAAAAACCTTAGATAAAACAACATTGACAAGGTTGCAAAATTTTCCCCAAAATATGGCAGTTTGGTCCACAAGGTCAATACTAATACCATCACACACTCATGATACGATGTCAATACTTTAGTAAAGTATTGACATCGTATCATGAGTGTGTGATGGTATTGGTGGTGCACTGGATCATGGTCGGCAATTACTGAACTTGTCTTGAGAATTAAATTGAACTCTATTAAAGTTAATTTAAAAATATTAATTATAAGACAAGTAAACGTTGAGTTACTTAGAGGAAAGTACCCATGATTCGACCATCTAACCCTAACGCTGGAGAGTTACACATTTAACAAGATTCAAGAAACACAAACAGTATTTTCAACGTGTGGGACTGCTTGAAGAAAAAACATTTTAACAAATGGCATTGATATAATAGTACAGGTAAACGTCACATCGACGCCACCTCAATATAACAAACGCGATTTCTAGGGAGGTAATTTACACTAATTTGGTTAAGAACAATATAACCAGGAGAATTTACCTAGCCTTCCAATCGGTTTGCGTGTTCAATTAAAGTTGGCACGTGTTCAGCAAATTCAACATGGCAGCGCCCATGGTGAGCAGTGTGGTGAGACCGTCACGATCGATTTTTGCAATTTATTCGAGATTATTCAGTCAGAATACCTGTTCCTGTTCAAGAAATTTGTGTTTGTCAGCAAGAAGAACTACATCTACTTCAGATATTCCTAAAGGCAGAATATCAACGGATATCTCAAGTACAAATGGTAAGGATTCGCGGAAAGCCCAGGCCTATGAGTGCATGTCTGAGTGCCCGGCCGGGCCGGGCCGGGGCGGGGGCCCGGCGACGTGCCGTCGGCCGGTCCGGGATAGGCAGCGCTCATTCGCCGCGCTGGAGTGGAGGTTTCAGTCAGTCACCCAATGCAAAACACATGTAAATCAACACTTACACTTATGCATGATCAATTCAAAATTGACCTTGCACTGGGAACTATTAGACTGTGGCAGTTTGCTCCCAATGCCAATGGCAATGGATAGTCAATACAGAAACTAAACTAGACTCTCAAGCTCAAGCCCAGTCAAGGTCAAGGAGGCATGTTTAAAAAGGGGTCTAAAAATTCTACTAAACAATATTAGAAATATCTAACAAGTTAGGGGGCCTAATTAAAAAATTATAGTCTTTATATAACTAGATCTATAGATTATCATAATTTATTTTAAGGTAGGTTTAAAGCTGGTTGCACTAGATCTAGACTCTAATTATTATTGAGAAGTTTCCTCGGCAACCAAGCAGAGGGCGACAGGCCAGGCAGCCATTTTTTAGTAAACTGGGGGGTTGGGTGTCCGGACACTTAAAGGACTCCTCCGGGCTGGAGTTTGCATTATTTAGCAAAGTAAAGTAAAATCTAAAAACCACAACACTGAAAATTTCATCAAAATCGGACCAGAAATAGCAAAGTTATGAATTTTCTTGGGTTTTGATTTTTTTGTAGGGTGCCATCTTCAAATTGGCAAACTGATGATGTCTTAGTCCCCCTACTTTCTTTGTATTTTATTGTATGAAATACCAATTATCAAGATTTTCTGCCTCAAGGACATAAAAACAGGTATTAATCCTTGTGGAATGTTCAAAAGGTCACTATAGTGCTTTTACCTATTTTAGTATGAGGGATAGATTTTCTGTATATGCAATATATGAAAAAAAGAGAAAAATAGGATTTCATATAATAAAATACACAAGAAGTAGGGGGACTGTGACATCGTCATTTTGCGTATTTGAATATTCAAATATTCAAATGAGACCCCCAAAAAATGCCAAGAACTGTTTTACGAAAGAAATTCAATACCTAAAAAAATGCATAACTTTGTTATTTTTCATCCGATTTTGATGAAATTTTCTGTGTTGTGCTTGTTAAATTTTACTTTACTTTACAAAACTTTTTAATTTCAGCCCGGACTCCTCCTTTAACAAAAATGAAGCCTGTTTTTTTTTTTTTTTTTTTTTTTTTTTTTTTTTTGTCTGAAGATTAAGGCAAAAATATATGTTGAATAGAGTCTACTTCTTATCCTGGCATAATCTGGTTATAAGTCACCAGTCCATTCACTCCCGTTCATTTCGTCAGTGGCGGAGACATCGTTCCACGCCATTGACTTTGTACACAGTGAGCGAGCAGAGAGGAGACAAATTGGCGGATATAGCCCTTATCCTCATCAATATTTCTTCTCCATAATATTTCCTAACATTTTGTGCTAAAATACTACAAAGACATTGCTTGTATTATTTTTAACCCTTTCAAGTGGCTAATTAAAATTGAGTGTCTGCCTCCGGACACCCAACCTGTCCGGACACCCAATAACTGGGTATACAGCCTGATGTTGGTTTGCAGCTGTATGTGGTAAATCAAATAGGCCTATCTCCTGTGTTCACAGTCACACATATGATTTCACTGACTAATAATTGTCAAAATAGTGGGAGCTTAACGTATAATTGTGTCTGGATGGCCAAAAAAGTGATCTCTATTTTAAATTTATTGAGGTGACTGATTCACTTAATGGATGAAGTTGACTTGCAATAATCGTGATAATGATGGCAGCATAACTTAGTTTGGCTAGTTTATTGACCTCATATTAAACCAAATGGTGTTTATTGTGTAGATTATGACATACATGTAGTGTTAGTGTCAGTGATGTTTTAAAACGTCGTAAACTCAAAAATGCCTGGAACATTTGTTGAAAAAGTTTGAGAAAAACTTACATAGAAATTGTATACGACCTAATGTTAATTAGAAGTTGAAGCGGGAAATGTACAGTGATACGACATAAAAATAGATTCTATGCCCATTTTCCTGATTGGGATTATTGAAATGTAAAGTTCATCTTGATTTGAATGTAGCCTACAGGGGGGGGTGCAACCGACAATTTTGTGATATCTATATTCAATTCAGTGGTTTTCACCAAAAAAAAAGAGAGAGAGGCGGATGGACTGGCAATGCTTTTTGCCCTACACATACCCCTGGATCTGCCCCTGCCTAAATCAAATTGAAGATTATGGCAATGTGATAGAATCTGTTTCTGATTTCATTTTCCAGGCTCTTCATATAACTTGTCTAGTGCATACAATGATACAATGCACATGAGATCATCACAGGCTTCTAAGAGTCTGTTGGTACGGCTGTCGAATGATACAACCATTGATAGTCTACTGCAGTACTGCAATAGCCAGGGCAAGGTGGAACATTACTTCACTTATTTTCAGAAGGTAAGGTTTTCTTGTTTTTTCTTTGCTCAAATGAGAATTCCTTCTTTTTTTTCGAAGTACATGTACAACTACCCTAATGATGCATCTTGACATTTCCCTAAAATCACATTGAGAGATGGCACGGAGAGATGAGAGGGAAAAAATTGGATTGTTTTTACAGTTTGGAATAATATTTTGGTGTGCAGATTAGTGAATCTTACCATAAATTTATGTCTCCAAACATATCCATATCACCTCAGTTTACTTGTTAAAATTCATTCAAATTGGGAAAACATGGGCCTGGAAAAGAGGTTCTTTCTGATGGACTGTATATGGTTGGTTTATCTTCCTTTGCAGGCGCACTATGTTGTTGTGGAATTCAGCAAAGCAGAAACGATAAAGCAGATCACCTGTAAGGCCCATTCAACAGATAGCAAGACAGACAAGCATCAGGACAAAACTCAGGTGGACACTCGGTTTCTCAGCTTCTCAAAACCTTCTAAGAAAAAGGATACCCTTCTTACCAAACCAAGACAAGATGGCGTCATTTTGAATAAAGATCTTACCAACCTGGAGCTGCTTCGATCACTGGCCAATGCTCCAAATGTAAATAAATACTGTTTCATTACATTGTTGCATGTAAGGCCAAAAAAAAAAAATTGTTTGGTTGTCCAATGAATGCCTTTTTTCAAAAATCAAAATCCGGTCGGTCGGTGGTTTTTTTTTTTTTTTTCTTTTCTTTCCTTTTTTTCCTCCATTGAAAAAAAGAAAAACAAAAAAACGAATGACTTCCATTTTTTAGATCACTTTTACGTTTATTGAGTTATGTAAAATGGGACTGCATGGAAAAATAACACATGTTATAATACTGTTTTATGAAAAATATATACAAATAAATATGAGCTGTGTATGCTTTGGCGTTTGGGTGAAAAAAAAAAAAAAAAAAAAAAAAGAGGTTGTCGGGTCGGGCCGTTTCAGAGGGTCGGTCGTTCGAGGACAACCAAACAATTTTTTTTTGCCTAACTTTCCCTGTTTTCTCTTTTTTATTTTGTATATTACCTTCAGTTCTATTGTACAACATTTATTTTGGTGCTATATTCTCCAACTCCCTTGAAGGCACAGAATCGTTGATGTCAGTGTGTTTCTTCACTGTCCCTCCAAATAATTACTTCATGAATTTCCATGTTGCTCTGTCATAAATTGTGCATAATTCCACATCACCCAAAGAGATTCGCTGAAACTCATTACTCATATGCGGACAATCTTTTTAAAAGCAGATTATCCTACATAAAAACCTGACAAGCCACTGGCTTTAACCCTTTGAACCCTGAATTATTTGCACATTTTGTGAAAACCATAATGTACAAGTTTTTTTCACCAGGTTGAAACAGGTATATGTTATTAAACTGCGTACTAAAGGTACTCTTATACGTGATTTTCAATAGCGCCATCATTTGGTTGAAGACTCGCAAAAATTTTAGACCGTGATTCCTAATAACAAAAAAATCTCAAGGGAAAATGGAAAGGAATGGAAAGTGGCCCTTTGGAATAATTTACAATCTCTTTTGGCCGGTAAACCGGCCTATCGGGTTCAAAGGGTTAAGACCCTCCGTTGTACTTGAATTATAATTCTAAAAGGAATTCCTTAGTTCGATTTCACTCTTCCTGTTTTTTCAAAACGTTTACCAGGTTGATGCGCAGCTTGAGCTGATGATGGAGGAACAGGAGCTGAGAGATTCTGAGATCAGATTGCGTTTCTTGGCCTGTTCACTGATGGAAGAAGCATTCCAATGCATTCTACCAGACGCTACCCTTCATCCCTTTGGCTCTTCCATCAATGGCTTTGGCAGGCGGAGCTGCGATGTGGATATGTACCTTGATAGAGGCACAGCTCATGGAGTAATCCCCCTCAAACAGGTGAGAAATTTTGTGATAATTACAACTAATAAAAGAACAAAAATATGTTCAGAGATTTGACAGTTTAAAATTGCCAAATGTATCACATATAGTGTATATTTTTCAAGCAGGCATATTGGTATGAAAAACTTATGTTTTTGGTAAAATATAAATTTGCATGTTATTAACTTTTAATTCAACATTGTGTTGATATTGAATATTAGAAACACCACATACTTCCTTTTAACAATCAAGTTCTTTAAGCACACCTGGTCATTTGAGCTACATGTACAAAGAATGCATTATAGATATGATAATGTAATACCCAACATATTGTAGATTGTAAATATTTGTCACATTATTTGCCTCGTAATAGCTGGTTGACGAATAGCCAGAAATCAAGTGCAAAATAAAGAAATTCATTCACAACTCATCAGTTTTAGTGTTCCTGAATCGATACATTTCTGTCCACTTTGTGTTTCTTATAGGGAAGAAATAACTACAAACTTGGCTATGACAGGCAGTCTGCTAACAGCGAACGTGTGGCCACTCAGTCAACTCTCTTCACATTAGCTGAGTTTCTTGAAAGGCATGTCCCACAATGCAGTTCTGTCAACAGAATACTCCATGCTAGATGTCCACTGGTCAAATTCAGACACCAAGCAACAGGGCTTTCTTGTGACCTGACTGGTGATAACAGGTACTTTACAACTTAACTTTGATAAAAATGCCCCAAATTTTATTGTCTGAAACAAAGGTGGAACAAAAATTCTTTATGCCAAATCGATCGTGGGCCTGGCAGTCATTGAGCAGCACCAGATCGATGTTGATCTATCCCTTTCTTGTTGAACGCCAAACAGGGTAGCAGCAACTCCAATCTTTTAACTTCTTTGGGTATGACGCTGCCAGGGATAGAACCCATGTCCTCCCGATTATGAGACGGATGCTCTATCCACCGAGTCAACATAACGGTTAATAACTATTAAATAACAATAACACAGATTCCTTTTTTGTAACATTGAGATTGTATATCAATTTTTAAGAGAGAATGGATTATACACAACTGTATTATGGCTATGAATATTTTATTTTACTCCAAATTTTTTTATATCGTCAGTGATCTTGAATGATTTCAACACAGCAATTTTTTAAATCTACCAATTAACAACGTTATCTAAATGTTTCTCTACAGGATATACCCGGGGGGCAAAACCCATATTTTTAGAGTTAGCTGCATCGGCGAGATCTAAAAAGTAGTCCTATGTAATATGATTCTTTGTACCCATAGCAACACCGCTAGGGTGGACTACCCGGTGGTAAAGTGACACGAGGGTCTCTACAGGCGGGGGTGCCCAAATAGCCGCCCTTTTTACAAAAAATAGTATTTTAAAGAAAATGACTAGAAATAATTCTCTAAACTCAATGTGTTGGGTCTCATATGAAAGAGTATTAAATTTCCTTTACAACGATGCTAACTTTAGTGAGAATTGAAATTAAATAAATTCAGTTTTGTACTTAAAAACGTCATTTTTTTACTTTTTTCCAAAAATAAATTTTTTACTTATTTTTTAATTGAATGTATTAAAATTTCTAAAAAGAGCTGAGAGTTGTTACTTTCTGAAAAATTGCCCATTGGTATGTCCTATGATCTGTAAAAAGATTGGGGTAAAATCTTTTTTCTGTTAAAACCTATTAAACGCTATACCTATGAGCGTAATATATACGAAAAATCCAAAATTTCGCCCAATTATAGCGAAAACCCGTATATACACGTGTTATACCGTACATACTGTATACGTATACTGCATTGTGACTGACTAGGCTTACCTTTCAGATTTAATGAACTTTTGGGAGCATGATAAAGTTTCCAAATGGATTTAATAAAACACTATCAAATTTTCTGGTATGTGTATAGAAATGGAGCACATGTGCGTTAATGGGGGAGGCAGGTTTTATTATTATTAATATTTTTCATATATTTTTATGAAGAATATCGTCGGTTTGGAGCCAGAAGGGCGCTATTGCAGATCAAGGATGTTCCGTTTGGAGCCAGAAGGGCGCTATTACCATTGACTTTGTACAGTAATAGCGCCCTTATGGCTCTCAACGGAACATCTATAAGATGCAATAACGCCCTTATGGCTCCCAACAGACGATATATTGCTCTAATATCCATAGTTTTATTATGCATTTTATTTACCTAAAGGAATATGTTCATACTAAAATGATTGGATCAGTGCCAATTAAATAAATCAAAGGAGTATCCGGGGGTGGGGGTCTGACAGTTTCACCCGAACCCAAAATTTAGTGGGAAATTAAAACGAGAATTTTGTGCTTTTACACGCACACCCCCACCCCAGGGAAAAGAAAATAAAATAAAACATGAATGGGTGACCGAAAAAAAATTAATTTAAGTATCTTTACCACCAACATGGATTCTATTTATTTATTTATTCATTTACTCAGTTATTCATTAGTTTATTCATTCATTCATTCATCCATCCATTAATTCTTTTTTTCATTTATCTATTCATTTATTCATTTGTTTATTCATTCATTAATTCATCCATCCATTGATTCCTTTTATCATTTATTTATTTATTTATTGATTTATTCATTTATTTATTTATTTATTTATTCATTCTTTTATATATATTCATTCGTTTATTTACGTCTTATTTATACAGGTTGGCCTCCGAAATAACGAATATTGTTCTTTCAAGGGGCAATTCTATACAGTTGAGAAGAAGTAA
>CALNVZ010002100.1:56035533-56069843 GCA_940671915.1 Paracentrotus lividus | reverse complement strand
GTAAAAAGGGCGGCTATTTTGGGCGCCCCCGCCTGTAGAGACCCTCGTGTCACTTAACCACCGGGTAGTCCACCCTAGCGGTGTTGCTATTGGTACATAGAACCATATTAGATAGGACTACTTTTTAGATCTCGCCAAGTCGGGTCCACACCTCTTGCCCCCTGGGTAATAGCTATGAAAAGCTCTAAATGCTGTACATATACTGTCACTATGACCAAAGAGTAATACCATTTTATTTTTACTCCAAAATTTTCAATTCCTTTAGTTGTCTTGAATATTCTTATCAATAACTTTCATCATAGCCATTTTGTTTATCTACCAATTCACAATGTTTATCGAAATATTTCTCAACAGGATAGCTATGAAAAGCTCTGAAATGCTGTACATATTTGGCCACTATGACCCGAGAGTGCGCCCTCTGGTGTTCATGGTGAGACATTGGGCACGTCTCAATGGGATCACTAATAACAGTCCAGGGTACTGGATCACAAACTATCCTCTCACACTGCTAGTCATCTTTTTCCTGCAAACCAGACCTCAACCAGTGCTTCCTGCTCTTAATAAGATTGCTATGTTTGGTGAGTTAGAATTGTGCTAAGGCAGCTATATGTGCTCTGTAGGTTCAATAGTGAGTGGGCATTCACAATTAAAACTTTTTGGTAGCACCATGTGGTAAGTCATATTGAAATGGTTGTTGGTTTAGCTTACTTCACTCTACCACAGAACACCAACCTTTTTTCTTTTCAGAACTAAACTAAAGATATACCAGTCACCTTTTCAGTAAAGCTTGCCACATGGTATTACCAAAAGCTTTCAATTGTAAATCCTGATATGAAAGTGGCTTCAGGAATGCTAGTTTGATGTGAGTTGTCATTATCGCCATCATCAAAAGTTACTGTAACAAGTTTGATAGCGAAAATAACAAAGCTGGCTTAATAATATTCATTTTCACCCCATTGGTACATCAATTTGAATTGATATGTTTTTTAAGTTGGCACTTTATGAGTTCAAGCTCGTTATTTAATCAAAATATTGTGTATTGGAATCATCATTATCAGTAACGATCTGTTCTAGGACAGGTTTATTGGCCCGATTATCTCATCCCTAAATTTGAATGCAGTGTAGAAATTGGTGAAAGTTTTGAAACATGCTTTGAGCCTCCATTTTTGGTGACAGTTTTTTTTTTTCACCAGGTGAGAATACATGTATACTACATGAACACCAAATATTGTAGAAGCCATTTATTTTGCTGGGGTTTTACTTTTGCGAGTAAGTCATAGCATCCACTTCAGTATAAAGCTGTTTATTGTAATGAAAACATTACAAAAATCATGAAATTTTGCCTTGCAAATTTCCTTAAATAGTCCAAAATGCAAAAATATATATATGCAATATATTGGCATATCCTATATCATCATGACGTGTATTGCTTGATACTTTCAGGAAATTCTGCTGATTAATTTCATTATTTTCCACCCATTTAATAGAATCATCAACTGATGGTATGGATGAAGAGGAGAAGGATGTTGATCTTGTTTTTCACTGATGAAGCTTGCATCAAGGTCTCAAGAAATAAAGAAACACCAAGTAAGTGTCTGCAATGTCTAATATAATATTAACTAGCTTGGGATGTCGATATGAAATTTAACAAACATGTGGTTTATAATGAATGACCTGTTTTTGTTTTATGCCTCCACCACCGAAGTTGGTGCCGGAGGCATCATGTTTTCGGGTTTGTCCGTCCGTCGTACGTCCGTCCGTCCGTTCCGTCGCGTTTGTTGAAGTGTGAGTACAGTCTTATTATTTTAAAGATCTTGATTGCATACGCGTTTATTCATCAAACTGGGTCAATTACACTACAGTGATCCACTGTAAGTATTCTTAATACCTTTTTCCATTTGATGCAATGAGTATGGGGAAAATTGAAGATTTTAAGACTCTCCTATGTTATAAGTTGACATTAAACCCCAGGTCTGGTATGTATAGAAGCAGTCATATCACCAGCAGTCGGTTATATTGGAGTATTCCTTATTCTTTATTTATTTATTCTATTCTCTATACACGCAAATCTTATTTTCAGCCATATTCTGGAGATTAATTTATCAATAGATCATTTCGACAACTTTACTGAGTTATTATTACACACCATATATAGAAGTATGTACAGAAATTGTCGGATTAAGACAATTTGTTTGAGAAGATTATGTATGGTAAGAGGAGGTAGACCGCGGTGCACTAATAATGGTTGAATGTAGCAGAGCTTGTAAGATGTGATAGGCCTTTTCTCTATTAGATAAATTACATCGGATTATTGATTATTCTTTTTTATGAATTATTCGGTATCAGCTCTACTATTTGGAGTATCACTCACGAGATTTTCACCATAGGAGGGATCCTGTTAGATTTTGAGTACGTAAGTCCAAAGGGTTCCATCGTTGGACACAAATAAAACCATGTAATATAATTATTGGGATTTGAATTTCGGTATTTAACTACAGATCAAACTTAAAACAGTGGTTAAATAAGGCCGATATCTCTATCAGGTTAATGATTTATATATATTATATTTGAATACCAATATCACCTTCAACACACGGCAACACGCTATAGACAGGAAGTAAAGTGGTAGTTCGGCTAAGAGACCATATTACAAGAATATAATTTTCAAGGAGGGTGGTTTCGTCTCCTGTTGAAAATTTTGTATTGAGATTACATTGTCCCGTAGGTACGTCGTTCTCATTTGAAAGAGAATTCCGATAGCTTGGGACCAGTAAAAACAAATGTCTTTTGTGCAAACGGATATTCCTATTCAAAGGTAAATGAAAGGAGTTTCGCCGGGTTGTCGTGTGAAATGGTTATGCAACGGGTTCGAATCATTTTTTTAATGCCGGAACATTTTCTGGAATTGTAACGTGCGTTATCCAATGCGTAGGAATTATTTGTTTCCATTTGCACACAGACCAACATTTGTTATATGGAGGCATTGAATCCGATCGACTAGCTATCCACACGCATTACAGAAGTATTGCCTTAAATTTTTCATAAACACTTTATTTGTCAAAAGGCAAGTGGTTATTAATGGTATACTGTGGCCTCGGAGAATTTTCTGGGATGTCCATAGTTAATTAAGGTCGACATTCAGGGATACGGCTCATGGGTGTGGTTTCTAATATATATAGTTAATAGTATAATTCTATATTAGATATGGGTTAATTTGGGAGACTCTATGTTTGGATTACCGGTTCCGAATATAAAAGATAGGCGGGATATTCAATACTTTCCTAGTATTACAGGTTTTACTCGGGTGTATTATTATGAGGTCAGATTTGCTTTTGAGAGACACTATGAGGGAGTCTAGGTTATAATGGTTCGCGTATTTTACGGGTACTGATCGCGTAAGTTGTAGATTCGTCACTAACAATATATAATATAACGTGACGACTATATTAGTGGATAAGGCGAATTATGTGCATAACCGATCAACCGGGGCAGGGTAATCAATATTAGTCGACAAATTTACTACCCTCGCTCGGGTGATTTCCCTAGGTTGATTTTTGATGGTTAACAAATATTTGTCGTCAGTCCGTAATATCCATCATCTTGTTGGTCGGGGGTCCTCCCTAACTCAGAATGCCTTGAGGAAAACAAAAGAAAGAAAAAATAATGCCTACGACAAATGCCCAAGTTTAAATCAAGTAAAACTTATTTTATTCTCTTTAAAATGGGGGCTAATTGAGAAATTAACGGTTATTTTATTATATAATATATATTTAGTATAGTATAGCTGGCTTTCACTCCTCTTGGGGCTTAAGATTATCTCTCGGTACTATGGATTATTCTCGCCTATAACAGACCCATATTGCCCTCGTCTTCGACTCGAGGCAAATGAGACTTGTTTGGGAAATATCTGTGGTATCTCCACAGGCACTAGTTCCAATATATATAATTACACAAGGTCATATTGTATTGAGTGAGATAGAGAGAAATAAAAATGGTCAAGTTAAGTTCATATTTTTAATCGGGCATTTTTATATATTTTTAAATGACATTATGAATCATGTTGAGTCATGCCGGTTTGTGTTCAGGATGTTGTGATCGAGATATCTGATAGTAGATTCCATTCAATCTGAAACTTTGAATCTGAACTTGGAGGCTACTTTGTTTGGTTTCTTGAAGACTACTGTAAGCTATATGTCATTTACTGTCACAGAGTACTCATATTTCGAGTTATTTTAAGGGTCACCTGTGGTCTCTTTTTTTAATTTTTTTTTCAGGGAGCAACTGGCGGGCATTACAGTGTCACTATGGTCGCATCCATTTCACAAAGCTTCGAGATCATACCTGGGATTGTACGATTATCTCGTACTGCTTATAATGCAACATGAGTTTAGTGACTGGACGGTTAAGTACGTACTACTTGCTTCATTATTCTGGCCTTAGACAATTACAAAAGTAAGAAGGAGGCCGTTTGTTAAGGAAATTCCATAGGGAAGACCTACTCACAAGATACGTCCATATTTGCTGAGTTCTTTGGAATTTGGTTTATTATTTTTTTTTCAAGAAGCTTTTTTTTTTCTTGTTTAGTTTAAATGTTTGTAATTGTGAAAAAGCTTTTGAATTTTTTTAATGGAAACTGAAACTACATGTATAGATGCCCAATTATGTGGACTCGGCTGTAGATATTGCGATATTGGATTTCATTTCTTAGTTTGGTTTTCATTCATGATTATTTGTCTGATTCTTGGGACGCGTATGGTGTTGATCATACGGTCCACGTGTGCTGACTTGTTCTCTCATTTTTGATCTTTCTTTCAGACCTGGCAGCACTGTAATTATTATGTCGGTTGTATAGGTATTGAGGATCTACGTGAGTGATCCTTGTGTATAGATATGCTAGGCTAGCTTATGAATGTGTGAGCATACGACGTGTTACAATGATGGATGATCTCGCTTCGGAGATATAGATATCTATGATCAGAGACATTCTCATAGTTCCCAGTGATTGCTTAGCTGAGGGTACTTATGTAAGAAAGGGAAAGTTCGTTGTCTTGACAGAATTAGACCACTTGCGTCCTTGACAGAAAGAAGGCTTGGTTGATCTCGGTCCCATTGTCTTAAGGTAACTATGATCTATCTGGAGTCTAGGATGAGTAATAGATGATGTATAGCTTACGTTATTGGAGCCTAATATCGGTCATCAGAGATTCTTTGTTACGATATAGGTGCCAGTCCTTGGAACTTGAGTAGACAACTCATTAGATCATAATTGGATTGATAATGGACATCGTCGCCAAACATTACTAAACAACGCAGGTCATTATATTGAAATTATGAAATAAAAAACAGTTCGGACTATGCTATCACGCAGCTACAAGTTGCAATTTGCTAGCCATTTGTGATGTTGACAGATACCATCTGTAGGATATTTAGTTTTGCATTAATATCAGCATATCCTATTGGGTGGTGTGCAGTGTCTTCAGGTAATATTGAAGGCTATATCATGACAAGAGAGTATAATTTTTTAAGTGTCCTATATTCTCATTCCTGCTGGCCTGGTCTTCTTTCTGATTTTCGCACCTATTATTATCAGTGATTAAACGCAATGGCTGAGTCAACAAAAGCCATACTATTGTAAGTATGAAATGATGTGTTTTGCTGTCTAATAGTTAGTTGTCGATTTACGGCATGGAGGTAGAGTGTTTGTGACTGTACGGTTCTTTGTTTATATGTGTTGTACTAGCACATTTGAGATATTATACAGTATGATAGGTAATCGAACGTCTCTCCTCCATTCTCAGAATGTCTCTATCATGTATATGTTATATATCTTTATTGTCCATACGCATAATGCAGGTTTGGGATTGTCCTGTAGTGAGCACTAATACCATATTGATTGCATTGAGGCTACTCTTCAGATATACTGTGAAGGTGATATTTCATATATGTGATGATCTTAGGAGGACTTATTGGGCCACTTATTGTGTCGCTATCAGGGATAGGCAGCAGTTCTACCAGAGTCACGCAGACTCATACAACTCATTGATAGTGTATAAGGGGCTTAAAAACCTAAATACGAATCGGTTGGAGGCCAGTTATGATTAACAGTTAGGTATATGTAGGTCGACGAAGATGACATACGCTTGGATTCCCATGTGTGCACATAAGCTGGTAGCTCACATGATCGAGATGATGCGGAAGGAGAGGCAGATGTTGAGTACTACAGGCTACAGTGATTCTCTATCTTCGATAATCGAGTTACACATGCGTGATCAAGGGATAAGAGAGTGAGATGGGTGACAGGTCCAGGATCGAAGGCAGGACGCAGAGGAGGTTTATCGAGGGCTGTCGCTAGTTCGGTCATTGGGCCGCAGAGTCATCGAATGCTGATTTCCACACTTGTTGTACCCTGTTGGATAAGATGCGGTTGACTTATAGTGTAAGAATCAGAGGTCGCAACTTGAGAGTATGAAACGCAATTCATGGGACTCTATTCATGCTGAAATGTGCCTCGGTGGTAGAGACTTGATACTGGTACACCTTGTTTAGAGATCTCATTCCGGATTCACTTCACTGCGCATACAGTACAGAGGTCATACTGAGCTCGTAATACGCATATCAGGAACTTGCTGTATTTTACGAGAATATTGCGCACAGTTGTCATACGTGGATTCTTCTGTTATTTGATGGATCTACCAGAGGCACAGAATATCTTCGAGTAGTGACGGGTGTTATAGTAAGCGTTCACTATGGTAAGGAAGGCTTTTGATTATGGTGATTATTGTAATTCTAGAATTTTCTAGGTGTATGAAATTACTGACAGATTGATTATTTATGAGTTTGGACCCATGTTATATTTGTGAGGTCAAGGAAGTTGCGTTCCATATTACAGATTATTTACTATTATTATCATGATTAGCTCTCAGCTCTATATCTTTGAGATTATATTCCACTAGTACATCACCTATATATGACATAACATAATGAAGTGCATACCAGTAAACTGTTTTAACTCTTGGGTTTGTGGATCAGATACCAGTCAGGTTATGGTAATTGTTGATTGATAGATTGGATATGGGTGTCCGTATTGGTACTTAGGCTCGGGTAGTAATCTTCATGGCTTTTAGGTATATTATGAGCTAGATTACTTAGTATTTTACTATCATATTAATTGAGGACACGTATGTGTCTCTCATTGTGCCTTATGAGTTTCAATAAGGATTATCCGCAAGGATTTGATAGGAACCATAAGAGGAGAGGTGGAGCGAGTGGGGTCTGCCTTATAAAATTGGAGGTATGATATTTTTGAACTTGGTACAGTTTTCAGTTCTAGAGGATGTCTTGTCTTTATCATCATGATATAGGGATTACGCGCGCGATACCTTGTCACCGGACCGCTTGAGGTATTTCTGAGCCCATATATGTAGAGCAGTGTAGGATTATTAGAAGGTGAGGTTGAATGGTAACTAGCTCTTTTGGCACATGTTATTGGATATATGAGACAATATCCAGTGGATCATTAGAATGTGACTCTGTCGCAAACACCTGTTATAATAGGAGTAGAGACTGGTCATTTGGACCTAATGGATAACCTCTCGATATATGGCTCACTGTGATGTTTAATGTGAATAGGTGGATTGCAGTGTGGTTTGAGACGTAGGATGTGGCATCAGGACTTCCCTATCTATGTTTGCTCTAAAGGCTGGAGCAAGGGAAGGTCATTGGCCGTTGACCAATCAGATTTGTGTATCAAGCCATGGACATTGTAAGGTCAGTAAGCTCCTATTTTATGAATCATTTTGGTATTCGTCCATGATTTACTCGCTGACGATTATATAGTCAATTATGTACATATTTTTAGCCGGATGTTGTCTGATTGGAACTGTAGTAAATGACAATGTATCTTTTTTATCTCTGTAACCCTTGTGGACTCTTTGAAATTAGATAACTTAATGATGGATACGATAGTTAATAATAGTGCATAGACTAATACTAGGGAGAAGTACGAGGATCTTAATAAAATGGACCTCTACAAATTGTTATATTTTTCTAATATTTTCCTGCTTGTATATTATTCTAACTTATGCCACAGGCTCTTGTGTTACTTGTTTCGATATCAACTGCTAATGAGTTATAACCTATAATTATTGATGCCTTAGGAGTCTCAAGAGGATGTTTATCGCCTGATTATTAACGATGTACTATACTTATTGTCTACATATTGTATATGTGTATAATGTGTATAGTTTACTTCGTTTAGTTAACTTCCAAACTGTCTACAAGCTTTGAGAAATGATCTTCCAGCTTCACATCATGTGTATATGGCTATAGACGTCATTATTGGATCATCTGTGTTCTTTTATATTAATAACACTGGTATTGTATAAGGTATGAATTCATATACCATAATTGCACTCTGTTAAGTGTATTTGGAAGTGGAGTTATAGATGATGTGTATCATTGGGATAGATATATCTAAAGATGGATGACACACTCAGGATTACGAGTGATTTTTTTATTAGTCTTACAGGGCGATAATATGATGTCGTGATATATTATCATTCATACTTCAGATTGTGGAGATGGTATAGCTGGCCTTTATTTGACATTAACTCGAGGTGGTTTACACCGAGTAGATAAACACAACCAGTGGTCATAGGTTTATCGTTAGTCCTACTGAGATCCTTTCCGGCTCAGGTTTATATCTTGATGTTTCTCACTTCGGACTATAGTATTGGATGTTTCCTCTTTGGTAGTCATGCTACTAGATGTGTTCTATAAGCTTCTTGTTAGTCTGTCTGTAGTCGCTTGGCGCCTAGATTTATGGAATGGACCGATGGTTTTGATATTCATAGTGCAAAGATGAAAAGTACAAGGGATGAATGTCGAGGATATAGCATTGTTTATGGAAATTTCGGGTAGTCGGTGTGAGGTGATATACCACAGGGTACGATGTCATCCTGTTATTAGGCTAAGAGGCACAAAAAATTAAATTTCCAGTTTTTGAAGAGGTGGATAAGAGTAGGTTTATCACTCGGGTTCAATGGCCCACAGTTGGACTATGGTTAATTGCTTCCACAACAATGATTTAATTCGCTCTAATCCTGTTGCTAACAGTTATATGATTCATTGGTTATTATGAATATAGCCATTCATATTCGACATATTTTGTTCTCTCACTGGTCCTATTTTATCGAACCGCTCAAATTTATTTATACGTCGTAGCGGTGAAGCGTAACTCGCGCTGACACTCGTATGTCGATTTGTGCATGAGATAATTGCACGCTGGCGTATGCGCCGTGGTGGGTTATTTAGCTTGTGCAGTGAGGCTGTATTGCTGCCATGCGCTGTACTATAGTCTGTAAGATATTGTTGAATCGTGAGGTACGTGGGTCAAGAATTATGGGTTCAGTTCAAGATTTTTTCGTTGTTCATAACTCATACTGATCTATAACAGGCCATCCTATTGGAACAGTAATGAATTATGGACAGTATTATTCAGGTTGAGTCATATGGTTGTCTCACATTAACGTATATAGACAAGATGTTGTATCTATTGTTTCTTCGCTATATGTTATTGTGATAAAGGATGATACTGGTTTACATATTAATAGTAGAGTATGGATATTATGATCATATGTACAGGGGTCTACAAGGGTAAGCTCAAGGTTTGTGTTTGGACAGGTTGAGAGGTAGCATTGTTACACACTTATACATGGTGGGGGCAGTGGTGATGGAGATGGAAAGCACCTTCATGTTGGGGTAGGAGGGGAGGTGTGAGTACGATGAGTGATAGCTAGGTGGATTTGTATTGTATATGTGTTTAGTTATACAAGCATTCTTTCTCAGGATAATGTAGGTTGCCATCGGTTTTGTTTTGTTTTCTTATATAATTTTGTTGGCATTATTCGGTACTTGACTGAATGCCGGTTACTTCTTGTAAGGATTGGTTATTCCTATTTAACTTATCTATGTACTTGCTGTCACAATGTTCATACATTGAGACCTAGGTGGACAGTGTATCAGCTACCTCGTCGACAGATTTGGTTGGTGGGTCCATAATTTCTATCCTTATATGGCAATTACCCAGTTATTGGAGAGTGTATCAGTCATCATGAGGGGTGAGGGTATATCAGATTGGATTGCCGTAGTCGGTCAGTGTATTTGGCGTATATTGTACATCAATGCATGGAGGATCTATTATCTTAGGTGTCACTCTATCGCGGTTAGACTGTACTATGAGCGAGGATACATTGAATGAAGAAGGAGGCACTAGGGGTGTGAAGAGGTTCTTTGTTGTGTGTAGGGGCTTGGAGGGAATTGGGAGGATGTTATAATTCAAGAGGAAAGTGGGACAAAAATATATAGACACCCAGAAATTTTTGAATAAATCTAATTTTTTTAATGCCCACCCTTTCTAAGTGTGCAGAGTCGGTTGATATTATGGCGCGATTACGTAGTATCAATCGAAATGTATCGCTTAGATGATGCATATCTTATCCGATAACATCTTCTTATTAACCACGGAGAATATTCTGGTGCAGCTTTGGAAGTGCTATTGATTTCACATATACGCCGTATGTTTGTTTTGTCATTCTTCATGTGACTTCATATTCATTTTGCTTTTTATTTTCGATGATTTTAGTACAGCATCCATCTGTAGGTATATCGGAACGATCATCGGAGCCAAGTGTTCTGAGCTATACACTTGTTACATAGTTTATCAATTGAGTTCAAGATTTGCATAATTGGTGATACCCAGTAGCTTCTGCTGTAATCCTTGATTATATGTTATTAGTTGTTTTTTATTATATTGCCACCTGATACACTATTGTTATTACTGACTTGTACATGAGTGTGAAGTTCCGTTTGTATGCTGGGATACCAGAAAGGGTATATAGACGGCTTATACACAGTCATTGCTTATTCTGGTGGGATGACGTCGGTGAGTTCTGACTTGTATTTCACTATGTATTGTTCGGGTTGCACTGAATAGTGTAGCGGTGACTTCGCTCTGTGCTAGTGATAGAGAGATAGACCAATAGAAGGAATATATGTAGGGTTGAATTGAGGGCTTGCACATAGACGATTAGCCTATCTAGCCTAGCTTTGTCTTATTAGGTGTGTTACAGATATAAGTCAGTTGCCTATGATTAGAGAATTAAGGTGAGGTTACGCCTGGATAGATTACGCATGTCTTCTCAAATTTCCTCTAAGTTATTTGGGAATTGGGCGACGCCTGTTATCAGAAGCTACCATGTGGTCTAGATACACGACTTGCGGATTTATATAACTTCGAGTCATATCAGTCTGGGCTAGGGTCATCTGTATATCGAGTCGTGATCTCATGATCGATGTTGCATAACTGATCTATTAAGTACTTGTAGTCACAACTATGTTATACTGTAGATGAGATATCCATGCGGACAGCAAATCCAGGCATAATAGACCAATAGCTGAAGTCTCTATATTAACCGACGATGAAACTAATTATGTGTGAGCTTGTAGGTGCTGATGCATCGGCCTCATGGTGGTAACCCCGGTCGTATTATATATGTTGTACATATCAGTAGTCATTGTACATTCAATTTCATATAAACGACGCAGAAGAGAGACACATCAGATGTTCTGTAAGAATGCAATACACACAATAAGTACTCTCAGAAGTTATTCTTTATGATTAACTCTCTCGATATAAATGTGAGGATTGCAGGCGATGCCGACACTGACAGTATTTACGAGATCTATCAAATTAACGCTAGGTTTGGATAGATGGTGTCTCTCTCGACAGTCAATGGAAGTATCCGGTAGCTAGATAGAATAAAAGCAGAGGTACGACAGTTGTATCTGGTTACGTTAGTACGGTTTATACACGACGACTAAGGTTGATAAGATCGCTCAGCATGTGTTCATAAGTATACAATTCAGTCTTTATAATTTGTTGTCCTTGGGAGATCGACGTGATGCACCGCTCTAGTAAGTAGCGACTTCGCTCTATGTAGTTATATCTGATATTTGTATCTGATAATGTGACGGGTGTGGTGCTGTCAAGAGTGTCATCAGATTGTAGGTCCACCGTGCTGATATAGGATTCGTATAAGTTTAAATTATTGAAACTCGAGCTAGTCTATCTTGTTAAT
Organism: Paracentrotus lividus; assembly: GCA_940671915.1. Lineage (NCBI taxonomy): Eukaryota > Metazoa > Echinodermata > Echinoidea > Camarodonta > Echinidae > Paracentrotus > Paracentrotus lividus. Next base: position 56,057,706 of record CALNVZ010002100.1, on the reverse strand, counting down.
CATCGAGCTCTTGTAGCTTAGTCATGGTGCGCACCTCATGATATATGTCTGAAGGGTTACTCTGATATCAGTAAAACTGATTATAAATCTAGCATTATTTGTGTCTCTCTTCGTCTGGCCATCGGTGGCTCTTCATATAGAATTGTATATGCAGTTACGTTAACGACAGATCTCAGTATCTGGTGTGTACTTCGGTTGTTTTCTTGAGAGGTTATTTATCCTTCTGGTATGTCTCTTCTATTTTCGGTGTATTTAGATGATTGATCATTGCTAGATTTATACTCAGATATACGGAGAAAAGATCTCTGGGTACCTGATATTATGAAGTAGGATTACGTGGATGGAATTACATATTCTTTCAGTTTAAGGTCTTGGATGATTAGATATAGAAAAAACACGTTTGGATGTGTATTTGGTCTCTATTTACACTTAAGTCAGAATATTACAGAACAGATACGTTTTATATATTTTCTCATGTGTTTTTGTTATATACAGATAGTGTCATCATTATGTTCTTGTGTGCGTAGTATTGGTCTTGAGTGTTCACTATGTTATTGTGAATATTTGCCACTATACCGCTTAACGAGGACGACCTATGGTTGTCGCGTGTCTTATATGACATGTGAATACTTTATGATATACTCAGTTAATACTCTCAGCACAATTAATTCAGTTGATAGCTGGTAACAAAGGCAGATAGTGGGCTAGATTGTACTACAATTCAGCGACTCACCTCTACTTTATTTTCCTCTCATTAAATTTGGCGTGACTTAAGCTGTATTATTGTTTCCTACTCTATAGTATAAGATTCCTGTCCTTATTTTTCTTTTTAAGGGAGCTTGGGACAGCGTTCTTAGTATAGGACAGCCCATTGTATCCATTGTTATCAGATTGGATTGTTCGACAATGCTTACTCTCGGTAATTGACTATATTTTGTAGATTGAAAATGGGGAAAGTACATTGGGGTGATATATCCTGGGACCCGGATATACTAGCAAAAGCACGAGTAATGTAATTGTATGGAGATAGCATTGCACTTGCCATCACTCAATCTGTACCGTTCCAGTAGAGTTATCTACGTAAGAGAAGTGATATGTAAATTATCTCTTAGATTTGAACTTGCGAATACTTTTTGTTGAATACCAGATTATCATCTCTTTTTGTGTTAGCCTTAAATTGAAAAGACATGTTTGTTGGGTACAACAAATGTCCATGAGTTTGCCGGGCAACAGGCTTATTAGAATTATTGATCCATAATACTTTGCTCTTGGGAAGCAAAGATAATTTGGAGACTTCTTTATTTTTCACTCTCACCTACTTTGACTTATTTAGAATCCAAGAGGTGAATGTTTATTTGCTAGATGTAATTCACTTGGAGGTCCACTCCAAATTGTTTACAGAATTATATTAAAATTGCATATCATATGGTGGTGATTCTTACTTCGACAAATTACTCTAACGGGATTTCTCTCGCGAGTGGCAATACTTATTTCATAGGTAGCATCGTCCACATCCTTATTTTCGATTATTATTGGATTGATTCACACACAGTGCCGCCGTAATGATCCTTGGATACTTATACTTTTAAAACTTATATTTTAGAGCACATATTATAATGAATATTCACTTTTGTATATTGGGGGGTATTATACAGACCATATCAATAATATTATCTTTCTTATTAAAATTTTGTACCACATATGGGTTTTAAAATTTAACGAAGAGAATTTTTTCCTCAATTGAATAATCCATCACCCTCTACAACCTATTATGGTTCTAGTGAGAGGTAACAGCAATAACATTGTTTTTGACTAGGTACATTATTGCATATAATGCATTACGACTCCTTCCTCAATTCTGTCGTAATTGTACAGAATTTGAATTATGAAACCAATGTAAAATCCATACATTTAATTACCACGGACCATTGTCACATGCATTAGCCTTTGACACCTCATTGATTTTTTTGTTATATGATAGGTCTATAAAAAACACCTCAAGTTTAATGAATCAAGATAAACAGCAAAATAAATGTCTGTAAGTCTGTAATTGGTGGGAATACTTGGGGTATTTTCCTACAACGTATTGATCATTAGTTGATAACCTATCATCTTGTGATGAATTACCTATGTGTCCCTCAATTTAATCCTTATCCCAGGTTGATGTTTTCCACTGGTCTTCACCCCCTAAGAACCACTGGAAGCACATACATCATATTTCCATCCATACAGCTGGTTAACACTTAATTGCCACTATGAAGGAGAAGGGGATAAGGTGTTATTCCAGAGAGGCCAGGATGTCATACAAATTGATCATCCCGTTTTTATTCACTAGATAATTGTTCCAAGTAGTTAAACAGAACCAGCTGCGCTGGCCGGAGGGCGGGTATTTCGGATATGATAACTTACTATCATAAATGGCATTAGGGTATATTTATTAATTACAATCACTGCCGTCTTCAGCGAGACAGGTGTTGTATACATCGGTTCACAAGCTGTTCATTTTGAATGTATGCACATATGATGGTAGAATCAATATAATTTGGATTTTTTTGGATATGTTGCACTGTGATCAGTGACCTATGTACCAGTTACTGGGAGGTTACATTACAAGTCAGCTCTTGTCCATAAGTCATAATACTGTGTCATGAGGACCTGGTAAGATCAGGTATATGCTCTAGCTTATTCAACGAAATCTACACATAGAGACACTCATATAATTGAGGTAACAAATATTTAAGCATGACCATAGACAGAAACACATACAAAGACACATTTGGTCTCTACTTGAGCCGCTTACTGTACTTCTACATACTACTCTCATTCTTACTGTCTACGCGTGTCCTACCATTCATTACATACATTCAAAGTATAATTGAACTGAACTTATTAGGCTCGCATACATGTATTATTATCACACTATCATAATATTTATGTTAATTTAGTCTTTGTGTCTTATTCACACGTACTTACTTAGTTGGCAAATCTCAGTAAGAATTGTTTAGCACTTCATCACTCATGATATTGCAGCGGCATTTCAGATCAACTCCTTGAGATTGCAAAGTTCTAAGCGGCTAAATCTGAGTGACAATTGAACCCGGGAGGGTGTTCTCCAGTTAGATCATTCCTGTTGCGCGCAATTATAGCCGACGGTAACATCGCAAATAAATTATAGATATTATTCAGTCTTGAGTGTTATACTCGCCATTTTTCTTTTGGTCTTTTAACTAACTCCCTAAACTCCACTTTTTGGTAAACACTTAAGGGTTGTAATAATTTTAGGCTGAACTATACTGGAATGGCCAAGGTTTGTTTTTTTAATTATGCGCTTTCACAAAGTAAATGCTAAATCACCAGCATTTTAGCAAGCAGACCGATGGAAATGAAATAGATTAGTTATTGCATAATATCACCATGAAAAAGAAAAACAATGTAAGTCATAGCAGTATACAGTAGCACAAAAGAAGTTTCTAAGGCTAATATTTTGAAAACTCTGACTGGCGAATCTTCCTAAATCGCACATGAGCAAAGCTCTTTTAAATAGAGGGGTATGAAGTTGCAATGCACACTTAATCCAACTCTCCGTGATGGTTTGTGTGCTAATCACCTCTACTGAACATATTTTATCAGCTAACGACGGTAAACAGAAAATTATTACAGTTTCTAGTACATTCATTGTGTGAATATTTCTATAACAAGTAGTACTATTGAATTGAATGAATAGTTAATAAGTCCAAAATCATTATTTCATAATTTCATGTGTTTTTAGGTAACATTTATTAGCAAAGGCTTATTTACCAAAGTTATAATATAGCAATGCGAAAGTAAATATATTTGTACACTGTATATCACTTGGGAAAATGCCTCTCCTTAATCAACAGCATTGCCAATAAATCATCCTACAAAAAATTGAAAATATCTGCAATTTTAGCTACTTTGAAATAGGGGACGGATTTGATGGGAAACAAGAGCAAGGGCATATGACAATAATATGGATAATTGGTAGCAATTGTTTGTACAGCTTTTTTAAGTGTTAATAGATATTTAGACACATTCATAAGTGTCCAAAATTAAGCTTGGAGCTTTGGGCAACCACCTAATTGGCTATTTTGCTATTCAGGGATAGGCATCACCATTTGGAGCTCATCACCAGCATGTCCATATGCTGAGTCTTGAGCAATACAACCGAGTCCTTGTTACTGTCCATTTGGCCATGTTCTGAGGAGCCATAGCCTTCGCATTATTATTCACATTCAAATTCTCAGCATTTTTATTGTTAACTTCGCATTGCAATCCCGAAGTGTCCTTGGTCCTCGTTTCTTATCCTTTGCCTTTGTGGACGACAGTTTCTCAGGAGAGAGACCGGAAAGGGGGTTCCCGCTTTCCGTTTAGCCGCTATCTGCGATTTTGCTAAAACAGTTGCTGACCAGGCACAAGCATTGCCATTTTTGCGATCACTCTAACTTGAAACGGTCCACTAACCAAATGAACTATGCACAGCAGTAAGCCCGGAGTGAGGTGCTTCTTCTGGTTCTAGATTTCGGCAGACCGTTTCCATTACGCAGCTTGTCAAACTGACACCGTGGGTTGGCTGTGTTTGGTGACGTTGGCAGCCATTTTGACCTGATTGGCAGGGAGGGTGCCACATGTCCATCTTGCGATGGCTGTCTGGACTTTGGTGGTAACGGACCAGCATTGGGGTTAATATACGCGCATCATTTTCTTCTTGGATGCCCTGTGGTGGGTTTTGCAGGGCAAGCTGTTAGGACGTATGTTCATGTTGAAGAGAGAGAGACCCTTCTTGAACCAGCCCCTTCACTGCCTGGCTCCAGAACTTTCGAGATGCATCTACCCATTGTGGATTGGGGGTGCTTGGGACTGGTGCTTCTTGCCTGCTGGCGCATGGAGTTCGTGTCCAGTTTGGTCCATATTGACCGGTTGATTGACACCACGACCAGTCCGGGGGTCCACTCCATTGATGTGATTCCAGGATGGCATGCTTGTAGGATTTATTCTTCATTTTACCATAGGCAAAGGATTGTCGGTCATTTGATCCTTGCTTCACCCTGCCCTCAAATTTCTTCACAACAAAGGGCGGCTTGGAGATGTGAAGGCTCACTGGGACCATACTGATCACAATACTTTGTTCACCGACTGTTGGGGATTACTTAGGATTGTAGTGTACCTCTCGATGCTGTCATCAGAATGTGTAGGTTCTTTGGGTCGACCTGAGGTGCAGAGGCGGTTCGATCAAGTGAGATTAAGGTCTGATTGAGAGGACAGACTGGTGCTGATGGTACGGAGACATTAGACGGTGACCGCTCATTCTTCCCACCACTGCTGCTGAAGGAGTTTGGAGGCAATGATGATTCTTTCGTTATCCACTTGCAGTGCCTGATTGCTCGCTACGCAGCACCAGCAGCGGGCTGACCATTGCTTCCGTACAGCGATCATAGTACTTACAGAGCAAGTCGAGCGATGCCTGGATACTGTGTCGGCAATGATATCCGTTGGTCTGGACAGTATAATCAGTCATGGTGTGGGTGGGGCATGGCAATTCCTGAGTGGTGGTGGTTTGATGGTTGGGCTTTACAGTTGATGCTTGTCGCACAGACCATTAAGCTCAATAAATCGCGTCCTCAACACAAAGTGCAAGTCAGTCTGGCTTCAGCGGTATGATCCCAGCAGTCTTCTATGGTCTCTTTGAGGCTTTCTCAGTGCCTGCTAATTCATAAAAAAAAAATCATTGCAAGAAAATAGTTACTAACTGCAAATCAACTGTATTAGTCCAGGCTAGGCCCCATAGGAAAGACTCGAACCTTGTTTTTGGATTATATACAATCGTTTTTTGGGATGGTTCTTGTCAATTCGAGGGTGCTGATTTCAAATCGATTGAGTGCAGACCGCGAAACCTTGAGCATTTTTTCACCAAATCGCGCAAATTCAAAATGGCGCAAAATGACCGCCAATATATGAAAATGGGTAATTCCAATGTATTCCTGAGGTTGGTTTAGGTGGTTCTCTTGACAATTTGAAAGGTGCTGATTCCAAATCCGATGAGTGCCAGCCGCGAACCTCGCGGAGTTTTACGCAAATCGCTAAAATTCAAAATGGCTGCCAAAATGGCCGCCAAACTGGAATACAGTAATTCCAAGGGTATATTTTGGGGTTGTTTTGGTAGTTTCTTGTTCAATTTGAGGGTGTGAATTCCAAATCCCGATGAAGTGCCAGCGCGAAACTCGTGGAATTTTATGCAAATCGGTAAATTTCAAAAATGGGGCTGCCCAAAATTCCCGCCAAAACTGGAAATCAGTAATTCCAAGGGTTTTCTGGGTTGTTTTGGTGTTTCTCTCAATTCGAGGGGTTGCTGATCTCCCAAATTCAATCGAGTGCCAGCCCGAAACCCTAACGATTTTATTACGCAAATTGCTAAAATTCAAAATGGACGCCAACTGTTGAAAAATGCGTGTTTCTATGGGTATATTTAAGGGTGTTTTTGGTGGTTTAATTGCCAATTCAAAAGGCAAAAGGCGCTGGATTCAAATCTGATAGATTAACAGCCACAAAATCCTACAGCGATTTTTGTAAACCACTAAAATCATCGGTCCTAAAAACGAAAATGTGTAGAGGGGAGACCGGGGTATGGACGTTACAAAATTCACATTTTGGGCCAGATAATTCTAATAGAGTACTCCACACTCCTTTTGGGTCTGTAGTTACCTATTATGTTGGCTAAAACCTGAGAACATAGTGAAATTGAAAAACATGTTAAACACTAATTAACTACAGCTTAATTAATGAAGCATTTTTTTTGTAACAACCTACCCCGTGAATACGGGGTAGGTTGTTTACCATACGGGGTAAATTGTTAATATGTAAAATAACGGGTAATTTGTTAAATGTGTAATTCTCTTATACATATTTTGGTTTCAACATAATAATAACAGTTTCTTGTATCGTTCACAGTAGATCAAGTAAGCTCTAGCATGACTAAAGTAATAATAGAAATATAATATTAACCCTGAAAATTGAAGCAAATTACTTTTCACTGTTATGTAATTGGGGTACGGTTGTTTACAATCGACATGGTAGGTTGTTGTTGAACAACCTACCCCATGGGTGATTTTACACATAATCAACTGTAGCAAAGCCAGTTAGGCAGATTAACAGGGCAATGGCTCAGGGGTATATTAGTGACATACCATGTACTATATTCACAATACCAGACTATTATCATGTGCCTTCAGTAGTAGGAACTATTACAAATTTTAATTTTTTGTCAAAAATTCACTTTGGAACTGTAAAAAATGGTTTTTTGTTGATTTTACTTTTTACTAAAACAAGCGGAGAAACCTCACGACCGGCATTCAATCCCAGCCTTTTTATGTGTAGCTGTATAATAGATGCAGTTAGCACGAACTCTCTTGTTCCAACTTAGCACACTTGAGTGCTGTAACACTGACCCGTGTAACTTCCATACCCGGAATAATACCCTATTGTTTCATAGGTGTTTTGGGTTTTGGTGGGTTTCTTGTCTAATTTAAGGCGTGCTTGATTCCAATCCAGTGAGTGCATTTATCCGTGCAACCCCTCTAACATTCAAAACGGCCGCCACCAAGGTGGGTGGGTGGGGTGGTTTGGTGTTTGGGTTTTAGGGGGTGGTTTTCGGGTGTGGTTGGGGGTGGGGGGTGGGGGGGTGAAATGAAGAACGCGCATTAATGATTATTTGTATCTAAGGTTTTTTTTTTCCGATAATTTCTTTCAATTGAGAATGCTGATTCAAAATCTGATGAGTTAGAGGCACGAAACCCTGAGCATTTTGGCCCAATCCGTCAATATTCGATGCCCATAGCCACGTTTAAAAGTTTCTATGGTGTATATTGACGTTATTTTTAATAAACGTCTTTTGTCACTAATTTCATGGCTCTGATTCCAAATTCGATGGGAACCTTTCAGAGAAACCCTTGATTTTTTTAAGCAAAGCGGGTGAAATACGGCCGACAGTATGAAAAAGGCTTATAAATTCCAAATGAAAAATTCGTGAAATGCCTATTTCATCGGTATATTCTTACGTTATCTAGTGGCTTCTGTCAATTTAAGGTAGGCCCCTAGGCCCTAAGGCCTACTCATTCAAAATTTATGCGAGTCGTAAAATAGACATTTACCATTTTTACTTAAAGCAAGGAGTCATATGATTCAGTTTCGGATATTTTTTTTTCCATATTGTATATCGTATGTTTTGTAAGACATGCAAAAGATATTCATATCCTCATCGCACTATTATAATACAAGACATAATCATTTTTTAAATATAAATTAAAGACTGGGTTTGTGATGTTTGATCCCGACATCAAAAAAATATCTTGATCCCCCCCCCCCCGACAGAAAAGAGGCTGTAAATAAAATACTGGTTTCCTTTATTAACCCTTCCACGATTTATTGAAAACAGGAAACACATTACAGTAACTAAATATCGAACACGACTAAATAAAAATAATTGTTGCTGAATACGATGCAGGATATAGGCGTACTTCTTCTTCATGTCAGGGGCGGATTCCGAGGGGAATGGGCCTGGGCGGAGGGTGCGGTCCTCCGCCGTAAGATCTGACTTTATCCGTCCTTTATTTTAGGTAATAGGTGGATTTCTTGAGGCGAAGGCAAACAAAAAATAGCAATGGGAGAATAATTTTGGATCAAGGAAAAGAATCATGATTGGAGAAGCATTTTCGTGTGGTTGTGGGGGATGCCTTAATTGTTTAATGCTGGAAAGCACAGTTGGCTTGGGACCGCTATGAACAGTAGAACGGCCAAAAGAGTCTCATAACTTATTATTGGCAATTGGCCATAAATAGATTTTACATGAACTTCAGCCATTTCTTTCCACTTATTTCTTTTCTGTCCGTGTATTTGTGGCTTGGTTAACTTATCTGGATTTGGAATCAGCGCCTTCGAATTGGCAAGCAAAACCACCAAAGAACCTTAAGATACCACTAAAATACGCATTTTGATTGGGCAGCCATTTTTGGAATTTCAGCCGATTGTGCATAAAATGTCTGTTGGGTTCGCGGCTGGCTGACTCATCGAATTTGGGGAATCAGCACCCTGCAAATTGATAAAGAAACCACCAGAACAATACCCCAGAAATACCTTTTGGAATACTGATTTCTAGTTTGGGCGGGAATTTTTGGCAGCCCATTTTTGGAATTTTACGGATTTGCGTAAAATATGTTGGGTTTCGGCTTGCTGGCACTCATGAATTTGGAATCAGCACCGGTTGTAATTGATAAAAATACCACAAGACAACCAAAATATACCCTTGGAATACTGATTTCCAGTTTTGGCGGCCATTTTGGCAGCCATTTGAATTTAGAGGTTTGCGTAAAATCCGCGAGGTTGCGGCTGGCACTCATCGGATTTAGAATCGGCACCTCAAATTGTCAAGAAACCACCATAAACACCTCAGAATACTATTGGAATTTTCCCATTTTCCATATTTTGGCGGTGCTATTTTGGAAGTTTCGCTGATTTGTGAAATGCTCAAGTTTCGCGTTGGCACTCATATCGGATTTGGAATCAAGCACCCTCGAATTGACAAGGAACCATCAAAAAACATTGTATTATAAAAAAACAAGGTTGAGGGTCTCTAGCACGGGACTATATTCCCTACATTACAAACTTACTCATACTATGAAAACCTGGGATGTTCTTACTGATCACTTACAGTGTAGCTTTTTCAAACTACAATAAGCTTTGAAGTTTAAAAGGATGGCCATATTGGAAGACTGCAAGGATTGATCTTAATTCTATTAAATAATATTCTCTGTAAATTTACAGAGCGATTAAGTATTCAAAAATTGGAGGGGTACAACAAACCATGACATGGTGGTTTCCAAAAACTAGTACCCCAAAAAATTAATAGTCTTTAAACAAAAATATCATTTTCCATATGAATTTAATTTGATGATAGAAGGTCCACGTAGGAATAAGTCATCTTAATCTGGCAACATTCTATGAACCAAGGAAAATATAAACACATTAAACACAAAGAAATTGAAATAGCAAGATCATGGTTCTTACTTGGGCTATTTCTGTTTTCAGGCATCAGGGAAAATGAGGTCTACTTTCTCTCCCCTACAGAGACTAGAATCTGCATGTCTTTCAAACGTAGGATGAAGCCACTGCTCCTCAATGGCAATCTGATAGTTACCCATTTCATCTGTACAAAGCCAAGTGAAGGAAATTATTTTATATATATGCGTCCTATTTATTATCTGCATTTATCAGTTACATGTAAACTAAAAAATATTGAAACGAATACTAAATACCTTCCTTGCCTCTCACTTTTCATCTTGTTCACTGCGCTATTTCAGGACTTCAATCCAGGAATGAACTCCTCTTTCTTCTATCTTTGCACTCTTTCATTTCTACTCTTTTCAACTTTCCAATTTCCATCTTCACTCTCTCAACAGTACTTTTAGGGCTTAACCACATTTTGAACCATAACCCCCATTGAAATATTTAAAACTACCTTCAGAGTGCAAATGGTTATAACTTTCTTCTATTTAGGGAGAGAGAATTTAATTCAACATGGTGGTTCCACATGGGTTCGGAATGGGAGACTAGAGGCATCTGGAATGGGTACAGCATGGCCCATTCAGACCTATGCCAGCACATAGCTTTAAATAAAGCTATTGTTCTGGGTTGAACAATAGAGTGCTGAGGTGATGTGGCATGTAACAACATCTGGCTCACTGTCTTCCAGGATGTGCTTCAGGATAAAAATTACCCCGATTTTTTAAAAGGTCCTGCTGGACCCAGGCAAAAACAGGGGGATTAAATAATAGCCTTTAATTAGGGCACGCTGAAACCCATGTGGACACCCGTTCAATAAATCTTGCTCCCTTACACTGTCTATACTTCCTCTGGGAATATAGAATCTTGCACCTTGTAGGCAATCTCCCAAGATGAACTAGGTCCTAGAGCATAGACCATATACCTGCTTGAGGAAGCACTTCACAATCTCTTAGATTGAACAGCAACCGTCCAGTACGCTCAGGAGACATGTAGCGCACTGTTCCCACCTGTGATTCGACGCACAAAACATTCACATATAGAAAAATTACTTATACAGCTACAAAATTACTCCCTTCCAAAGTGCAGGTGAAATAAATGTACTATTTTTTTTATTATCAACAAGATATAAGATCCAAGATAGAATATAAAGTCACCTTATACTTGACTTAAATTACAAAACAAATGTGTTGACCTATTGAGACAAGCTGATTTTGCTTTCGCCTGTACTCACATTTCCCAAAGACCCAGCCCAAATAATCAGCCCAGTCCTCATTTGTTGAGCAAAAAAGTATGGGATAATAATATTTAATTTCAAGGACTGTCATTCTCTTGGAATAAAATCAACAATTTTATCCATCAAAGAGTTATTTAAAGTCCATGTTTTGGCCTTTGAATTTGTGATGTCCTCTCCAGACATTCACATTTGTATTGTAATGGGTAAAAGTGGCCTCGCCCTAAATCTAACCAAATTTATCATCTTGCGAGTATAATGGTTCCAAAACAAAGAAATCCTCAAATGATTAATTTGACGTTGATTCACATGACAACATTCTAACTTGCAAACTGACTTTGACTTGACATCAGTGATAGTGCTGTTGTCCTCCATCAGCTTCTCCTACTAACACTGGATCCACCACCTTTCATGGCAAAACCCAAAGTCACGCACATCAACACAGTTGCCTTCTGCATTCACCAGCACATGCGACTGTTGATATTCTGTGAACTTACGCTGGTTTGAGAACCAATCTGTTGATTTTGTACAATCCATAGTTTGGTTTTTAGAGAACAAATGAACAATGCAATGTAAGCTTCATATCATCAAATTGCAAATTTCTGATCATTTTCTGATTAGTTCAAAAATAAAGGAAGAATATTTGGTTGAAAAAATTATATTTACTAAAATTACTTTGGCCACAGACCTGTCCACTCACACAAATTATTCATAAGTTTGTTCTTCCAAATTTTACTACAGTGAAATGATAGTGTTTACACGATGCAATATCAGGTTAAAGGAGAAAATATAAATAATGCAAATCACATGCTTATGAAACACCTGGCTTCTTGGACTCTCTATCAGGCTTGGCCAGTTTCACATCAACAATGATATAATAATATTTTTTTTTAATCAATTCTCTTTTAACTGGATATAAAGATGTCTTTCTAACGGGCATAACCTGCAAGTGTCTACCATATGATGAAGATGAGCCAATCCAGCAGCAGTGGTTTTGTGCCAAAGCCTACACATAGTAATGACGTCATATAGCTATTCTCCTGAGGTAAGACATTCGAGGAACCCTTGGAGAGTTGAGATCTAACCACCAGGAGATGCTCCACCCATCCTACCTCTCCATCCGGTCTCCTGAGCAAACGTACGGAAGGAGGTTGGAGTGATTCCAGGTGGGGTAGGGGCCAATAATGTCAAGCTCATTCAATGTAACACTGCTTGGATGCTCCTGTGAATCACCTTGGAGGCGACTTCCTTCTCACACAGCGCACCCCTGTAGACATTGCAAGTATCTGAACAAGATGATTGGGCAAGGGAAAGTTGAAAGAAATGCTACATCAAAACACAACTTTTGCCAAAGTACATAGTGGTCCATATTCAAACGTGAGTGACACACGTTTGGACTGCCTAGAAGGCGCATATCTTTTCACTTGTAGGCTTATGATGGTTTCAAGACTACCATATTATGTATATGTAGGGAGTGGGCTATGTGTCATTAACCAGTTGGGAATTTCGAATTTTACAATTGGTACTGGAATTATGTATTAAAATAGTTGCGTGAGTGACACGACAGAAAAGACATGGGTTTCTGACCATCTTGGTAATGGTGTATTTGTGCCAAGTTAGATCTCTAAGAGGTTACCATAAGTACTGGTATAGTGTATATGAATAGTGTACCTCTCTGAATTTATTGTGTTAATCATCATTCCCTCTCTGGCCGAAAAATGGTCCACCTCTACTGTGTAAGTGAAGTGACACGACATCCAAATGTGAGTGGACACGACCAGTGCCTTAAATTCTAAACATTTCAAAGTAAATAACTAAATCCAAATTACCTGTATATTATTAATGCCATGTTAGAAGTAAGTCCAATATGAAAATTGACTTTAAGCAAAAAAAATCTGACAAAGTGTGGTATTAAGAATAAGTTAGGCCATTTAAAGCAGCCCTCCTGGCCACGTCAGGCAAACCCCCAACAAACCCCATAGTCCGAATACGTTGCAATATCCGTGTTTGCTCATTATTCAGCGTAAGAAGAACTGGATCACATAATGTTTGAACTTAAAGTAACTGTTTGTTTATTGTAAGAAGAAGCTTTGTGTTTTTGATTTCAGAAATTCCTAATTTGCATTTCAAAGGGCCGGCGCCAACATTAAAAATTTCAGCTAAGATGTTCCCACTTAGTCTGAATATGACGTATGACAAGGACGTTTTTGCTTTAGAATCCTTTAAAGTTTCAATTTATATTAATAGAAAATATCAATGGTCCTCTCATATAAGGGTATTAACATTAAAAAACACTTTTTACTTTATAATTCATTCTTCCATGTCCCCTGTTTATGTGAGTGTTGGCCAATCCAAGTACCTTGTTATAATGATGAAACTGCATAATTTTTGAACAACAGATGATATTTTTGTGATAGGACAGTTGTTTGGTATCAGGGATTGGGAGAATGGTGCACTCTGCATTATCAATTCTCTTGTATCTGGCTCGTTATAACATGGAGTGTAGACTGTATGGTACTTGTATTTAGCATTATTTTGAATTAATAACTAATGTGGTATAACGAAAGTACTTGTAAACCATAAGATCGATATTCAATGCATACATGAATAGTCCGTAAATATTTACTGGGTCACTTCCTTGCCCATAAATCCTTTTCCCCATCATCTTCAGCTGAATCTAGTCAAAGGGTCGCTCTGGGGAGGCGCCTCTATCATGGGAGCTGGCTCATCTGAGCCTTGCTGGAGCCGGCAGTTTCATGCGAAAGAGGAAGTACATGATTCGCTATGGCAACAAACACGCAGAAGACTGGTATGACTGCAATGAGAATGGTTTACTCTCCATGTCGTGAGTTCATCTGGTCTGATATTACTCTAAACAGAAAAAAAAGAAGAAAAAAATTATTATCAAAACAATACCATAACTGTACCTGATGGCAGGTATATGTAGGTTACGATGTGTTATGTATAACACACATTGCCCAGATACAGGACTGTTCACTGTGCATCCTAACTGATACATTGTGTGTAAAGGGACGATAATTGATAACCATGCGGGAAATCACCTTATCTTGGATGAATAATAACATTCCAATCAGAGCCCGAGGCGGTGTGTTGGCCGCATCTTCAGGGCCAACCCGTCTGGAAGTTAACAAGTTTATTCCTTCATGGCTATGGCTAACTAACAGAATTCGCGAAGTTAAATCTAACCTATGTGTTTGTTTTTGAAATGGGCATTTTATACGGAGAGACCGTTGTAGAGTCCCTATAGAACTAAGAATTGGGTTGAGGACTCGAGAATCCGAGCTCTGACACTATTTACTCGACTGAATTCGGTCACTTCGTCATGTTTCGTTAGCTGTCCAAATGTTAATCCAGTAAGGCCGACCCATGCGTAAGCCACTGGTCGATTGTGTTCGAGTCCATGGAGCTCAGGAAAACGCGCATTTCCACGATCTCCGATATTCGGGCCCTTAATACCAAAAATTTCAGATTTTGGAAGGATACTTCTTATCAATTCCGTTAATACTGTCCCTTTGCTTAATGTTAGTCATTTACCCAACATCTTCATGGGGGTCATACCGTACGGACGATTTGCTCCTGTGACTATTGGCTTCCCAGACTTTAATACCCATGTAGCAAAGCTACCAAGTCTCACTGCATTTTGTGTGATTCCTCATGCATTTAGGGTCCATCTCACGATCTCATTCAAACACCCCTTTCCTCAGCAAAATACAGAAAAACGTAGTCCCTTATTATAGATTTTTACCATTTTTGGGGCCTCAAAACCCTAAATAAACTTATATCTTGCATCAAACCCTGCGAGTGCGATGTTTTTTCATGCAATGCGATCAGTATATGCACAGCTGGCTTACTACTGCTATTAGCGTGAGTGCGCCTCCTTCGTAGTACAAGTTACTACATTATTACTTCCTGCAATGCGAACGCACTGCTAACTCCAAAAACTATGCAATGTTCTCCTACGCAAAATTTTTTTTTTTAACTTTTGGCTCTCTTGGATGTAGGGTTAGGGGTATAGTTTTTGTTTAGGGCAGGTGTATTAGTGTTACTTTAAGTCCAGTGTTGAAGTTTGTTATTTGATTAGTGTATGGAATTTCCAGCAGAGCAATTGTCGCGGGAGCAAACGTCATGGAATCCATGATTCCCCACTGCACAGGTACCAAGGCCTAGATTTAGAGTCTATAGGCGCTGCTGCACTAGCTCGAGCTATTTTAAATAGCGCGCTATTTTAAATAGCGCGCTATTTGTGATCTGATGAACTAGCCCGATCAAAGGTGAGCTGGCTTTGCGGTCAAATAGCTCGCTAATTTGGATTTGGCTGAAATCCCAGCCCGAGTCATCCTAGGTTTTTTCAAAAAACTCGAGCTGTTTGCGGTTTTGTACGAAATAGCGCGCTATTTTGCGCGGTGCTGCACTAGCTCGAGATAAAATACAAATTGTGCACCTGTGCGTGTATACGCTGGCGTAGTTACCAGTTGCGCAATACACATCGGCTTGTTTGTTCAAGGTCAGTCAGATTGTTAATGAGATATTTTAAAATAGCTTGAGCTAATGCAGGATCGGTTTCTTTTTTTTCGAGTTTTATCCCGATCTACCAATTAGCGCGCTATTTTTTAGCTCGAGCTAGTGCAGAACGCCTTATCAGACATGTCTGCATATTTGAATACAATGAATGCCTCACTCAGATCAAAATACATGTACATGTATCGATCAGGACAGTGAATAAATCTCAGATGAAAAATGATATTTTTTACTGAATTAGAGTCTGAAAGGACACTATCATAAAATAGCCTGCTACCCAGTTCTCAAAACTGGCACCACAACATCATTAATCAGGGCAGACATGTGTCTCCCAGCGCAGTTGGCTGGGCAAGAATTGAGGGTATGAAGAAAACACTAATGGCAACCCATAAACATGACATTTAAAGGCCTAGATATTAATCAACTATTCAGTTGCAGAGGCAACCTATATCGCCGACATGTTCTTTCATAGTTCTACATGTACTGCGAAAAATAAAATTGACTAACATTTACAAGTCACCTCATAATTGTTGCCCTTCTGTTTTTGAATAAAATGCTTTTAGAGTGGATTTTGATTCAAATCCTTTCGTTTATTAGGGTTTTGTTGATGCATATCAGCATGATAAAAAGCAGAATATTTGCTACAAAATTAGTTTTTCTGTTTCCTCAAAACTTGACAAGTTAAAGTTGTATTGAGTAGATTTGCATTATTTAGAACTACACTTGATGTAAATGTTTCAACTGTATATTTTTCCTTCTCAAGATGTTGTGGGTAGAGGTGAAGTCCACTCTGAAATTGTTCAGATAATTAGTGTCAAGCATATCTGTGAAGTTTGAGGAAAATCCAACAAAGGATAAAAAATATATATTGTGAATTTTACATTCATTTTGTGATATATGGATCTCTTGCGAGCTACAACTCCACATTGTGTAATGAACTTGAAGCATGAACTACCATTTTCCCCAGAAAATGGGAAATTTTTACCTGTGCTTTACACCTGTGCTTTACATATATACATGTACTAATCCAACCCTTCCATACATGTGGCTACAATGTATGAAAACCATGTGAAAATGGGCAATTTAAAACCTAACCATACATGTACATGTACATGTCTACATGTATACAGTGAATATGAATTTAACACAAAAATAATACTCTGAAAGTTTTATTCATTTTATTTTTTATTTCCCATCGTGTCTATATCTCCATCAAAATTCATCTCATTTCATTCCTTCTCACAGGCAATCATTCACACTAGTGCACCCACTGGCTACTGTTCGCCTCCCATCCCATTATTTCTCATAAAATTGGTGGAGGGATTGATACCGTGTGAGTGTGTACTAATGAATCACCTCCTCCATACAGCCTAGCTTCCAGAAATTTTATTTTTATGTGCCCCAGCCCTCTACATGTAAAATGTCATGTTTAATACACGTCGTATAATTTTGTTGTAAATACAATATCTCTTCAGTACATACATGTACATGTATATGTAAGGCAATCTTGTCATAAAAGTCTAATAAGCCATATTTACCCCTTTTGTTCCCTTTATTCTCTAGGCTCCCTACATTTTTTTTTATAGCTTTGCTGATCTTGTTTTTATGTTAGTTTAATGTAGGCCTATATGTTTGTGATTTTGTCTCTGACGAAGATTCTGATAGAATCGAAAGCTCAGGCTCTTTTGCCTCAATTTTACTCCACTCGTTTCTATCAGTTTCAGCAGTTTTTTTTTTTTTCTTGTTTTTGTTTTTTTTTTGTTTGTTTTTTTTTTTGCAAAGTAAAATAGAGTTGAAATGTATTACAAAGCTAGAGGGAAGTCAATATTAGAAAATGAGTGTTAGACAAGAATATTATAGGCCCTACATGTACACGTACATTTAATGTTACTTTTTCTAATTCTATGCAGAACCCAGCTTTTTGACCCCATCTCATTCCTCCCTCTCATTCTCAATCTCTCAAAAAAATGAGACAATAACTCCTGATGACTCACAACCAATTAGGCGAGTACACTGCCAAGCACACTTTGCCGCATCACACTATACCAATATGGATTGTGCTCAGTGATACGTGAAAGCATCCATTATTTTACACAATGTTCCCCTGCATTTGTGAGGCAACTGAGTAGCATGCTGTATATTCCAGGCAATTACATTTAGTAATTTATGTCTTGTCTTGCACAAATTTCAAGCTTAAATCCTTCATTTCTTTAAGTGCCTTGTGATATTGACCTTGTACAAGTCCTCTCCAAGAATACATTAAGATCTTAGAAAATTAACAAACCCATCTGCTAATAATACTGCCACTATAACTCTGTCAGGTGGTCTAGAAATTATAATTATGATATCATCTGATAATATGCACATGTGTATCAAAGGGGAAGTTCACCCTGGAATTTTATTGGTCTTAAAAAATGAAAGAAAAATAAAAAAAAATATTAGTGAAAGTTTGAAGAAAATCGACCAAAAAATACGAAGTTATTAATATTTAAAATTTTGATTCTGTGACGTCACGTGCGAGCAGCTCTCCCATTTGTTGTGTATGTAAATTCCATAAATTTGTCTTTTTGTCATGGTTCTTGATAAAGGAATGGGTCAATTTGATATAGTCATGTATATAACATATGTTTGATGGTATATCGACCGCACAGGTGACATAATTACTCTTCTGAAAAAAAAAGACATTTTATGGAATTTACACTACATAACACATAGGAGATCTGCTCGCAGTGACGTCACAAAACAAAACTTTGAATATCATAACTTCATCATATTTTGGTCGATTTTCCCCAAACTTCACTCATATTTTTCTTTTATTTTCTGCATTTTTTAAGACCAATAAAATTCCAGTGTGAACTTCCCCTTTAATCTTTAAAGTGGGTGATCTTCTATTTTATATGACTACATATGTGGCTTTCTCAGTTTTTGATGATCAGTCACATACCATATTCATTATATCCCTTGTATATCAACATGTACATGTATTATCACCAAAAAAAACTCTTTGGGCAGCTATTTCGCTAGGGTTGCAACTAACTGGCTGTCATACCCGGTTCAGTGCATAAATGATAATACAGTGCTGTATCATATGAACTATAACAATGGGTTTAATATAATAATGGTCATTAGTCAAGCCATAGTACAAATCACAAAAACTCAAATAATATTTTCAACTTCATGTACATGTATGATTTACATGTAGCCTACTCTATTAAAAAAAAAAATCAGTACACTGATATTGGTACTTGATTATTTTTAACATATAGTAAAGTTTAATTTTAAATATTCTCACATTTTTGCCCCAAAACAATTTCTTTTAATTTAATGAAAATGAATTGTATTCATTAAAGAACTAGACATGAGATTCATTTTATAAGCCTGCATAAAGTATAGGGTCGCTATTGTATTTAAAAAAAATTAATTACACCAATAACCTTGGTGATTATAAATTTGATGCATTCGTAAATTATACAGAGATGCCACAGGGGTTAACTGAAATTTCTGAACTTACGAAGCGAACGGAGCTCTCGCCCCTGGCGGGGTCCAGGGCAGCGCCCCCGGGCGGACCAGGGGCAGCGCCCCTTGAAGCTCTGATTTAGCATTTTTAAACAGTTTAGAGACTGCATTTTGACACATTTCCCCAATTTTTTGCAAAACAAAAACAAATAAATCACAATGAATAAAAGTCTTACATGTTGTGTAATAAAACCCCAACAAATTTTTACAAAATATACCCATAATCACCTAATCTTAATCCTAATCCTAATCTTAATCCAAACCTTCAAACTGAAGGAAAGAATTAATATTTAAATCAAGGTTCAGGTTAGGAAGTTTAATTAGTCACACACAGATCTGGCTGCCAAACTTTAGAAGTAGAAATTAGTAATCTTGGAGCTCAAAATTCGTAATTTGAGAGAAAAATCGTAATTTCTTACGCGGTAAGAATTTCCTAAAAAAATTGCAAAAAAATCGGCACGCATCACAGAATTGTCCTTAACCTTGCCTAGGCCTAGGGCCTAGGTACACAAAACTTAGCGATATTTGCTTTGTTGCTAGCATCTCTGCAGCTCAATATTTGGCTGATTTATGCATTTTTGGATAGGCTATCGTATGAACCACCATCATGTTCGGACGGAAGAAAAAAATCCTTATTTTTTACGCGAAAAAATTTCTTTGAAAAAAATCGGCGAACAAACCTTGCAATGATAGCATGTTTTCACCTTTAGAAGATGGTATGATACAAGCCATAAGCTATTTCTCTTTCTTTTTTTGGAAAGCTAAAAAGTTGCCATGTTGATCTCAATCAAATTCCCATGCGATAGCTTTTTAGATCCAGGTATAATCCAAGTTTAATCCAGCTAAAAAATCCAAGGCAGTTTGTTGTTATTGTCTCACGCACACATGTTCAGGCGCGCGCGCAGCCGCCTGCATGCGATATGCACCCAGCGCGAGCGCAGCTAACCACCGCCGAAAGCTAGGGCGAGTAGCCGAGCGGGGAGTCGATGGTTTCGCTCCTCCATCCAGCAATGCAAGCATGGGTGTGCGCGCGCATTCGGCCCCCCGCTGGCGCTAGTGCGCCGCTTGTATGCAAAGATCATGCACTCAATGATCGTATTGCATACAATCCGGAAATTTCCGGAATTTTCGCCCGCCTTTTGAAATTTCCGGATTTCCGGAAATTTCCGGAAAAGTGGCATCTCTGATTATATAAGAGCATGCGAGGTCTTTACACTTACTGTACTGAGTGATTGTAGGCTTTGTGGAGGGTAGAGGAACGTATGCATCTGATACGTTTCTATTGCAGTAGTCTCCAGCACAGCAACAGATTCTACTGGTCTGGTTCTTGGTGCGGACTAGGTACTCGCTGGGTTTGCTGTGCGCTGTGCAGTTCTCCTGGTTACAGTTCAGAGATCTGGCCTCGTTGCCCCAGCATCCTACAAACATGGAAGATTGAGATGAGAAAGGAAAAAGAAAAAAAAAAAACATCAACTATTAGCCATATGGGGAATCCTGATTGTGCAAACTGCAGTTAAAATGGACGATTTGGTATTATTAATATGCTTCACAATCTGGGCTTCCATACAACCGTAGCAATGATCTTTCCTGCAATATCTGTTTTTCATTGGAATGCATGATGGTATTTCTGTTTAGCATTCATGAATAAGTAAATTACAATGTCTATACCAAGGGACCTGCTGAGATGGCTTGTGTATTTAAAACCAATGAATTATATCCATGAGTTCCATGAACACTGTACTCAGTATTCTAGCACATCGCATTTGAAATTAGTCATCAAGATATTACAGATTTTAGGTTAGCAAATAATTGGTTATAAATTTTGATGCTTATGAATTGGGAAAAGATACAATTCATGCATTTTGGATAGAGCACCCATTGGACGACATTAATTTAAATACATTCTTTTATAAAGTGGTAGGTCAATGGGAATCGTAAGCAAACTGTAGAAAGAGGCAAAAAAGACGCATAACAGCGTTATAAATCTGATGTAACAGCATGCTATTCTATCAATTGTCTGAAACATGTATGTGTAATCGCATTAATCCCAAATTACTATTGAACTGAAACATGATATGTCTTGCCTACAAATGTGGATGACCCAGACATGTACAGTAATCTTGCAGACTACTTAGTATGCCCTAAAGTTCTTTATCACAGCCAATAATTACACCCCTGGAGCTGTTTTTGCACTGTGGAAGGTTAAAGGGTAGATATGTTATCACTGAGGCACATTCATGTTAGACTCTGCATTGAAAGAGGCGTTATAGCATGACTAATGGGAGGAGCATCTGTCCAAGTGCCAAACACAGGGTTAACAATTCATGCACAAATTCACGATCTCTGACACTTGCTTCCACTGCACACTGTATTGAAACATATGGTGGCCCTGAAGTACGCTGCGAGAGAAGAGACATATATACGGTCAACGCCGTACATTTTGTAACAATTGTGTAGCAATGTCCTAAAATATAGAACACCGTGGTGTGAACTTACGGTGAACCTTGAATTCACTCTTCAACCAGCGCATCTGCACCGAAAACCTCACATGTTTGATGTGACCTTACTTCCACGCCCCGAAAGTACGCTATTAGAAAACAAAGCATATTTGTGAACAATATTTTGGAGCGCATCTACGCCGTACAGTTTTGCGTTCATCGAGATTTAACGGCCCAGAAGTACGGTGCACAAACAGAAGACTTTTCATGTTTTTGCCGTAGACTTTAGTCTGCAAGCACAGACCCTATTTGACAAATTACAGTGTCGTGTGAAGCTAATTCAGCACACAAGTGAATCTAGTCGCAAATTGTGAA
>CALNVZ010002100.1:56016171-56028243 GCA_940671915.1 Paracentrotus lividus | reverse complement strand
TTATTGATTTACTTAAAAAGTATACAAGCTATATAGCTGAATTTGGTCTTAAATTAAAGCTCTCATGTAGGGCAACAAAATACATGTTTTAAAAAGTGTTACAATTTCATCTTTGTCTGTTAATTAACTGTTAATTAACGAGAGTCAGGGGTGGAGGAGGAGCCGCGCAGGAGGAGCCGCGCAGCAAATATGGTACATGTGCTGTAAAACAGAGTTAAATCATGTTCAAAGATGGATTTTTTTTTAATTGAAATGCTTTCACCCTTCTGAAACACTTGCAACATGTAATTTAGCTTGTTTATGATCCATAAAAGTAGTTATAAACAGTTTAGTGTTGTACACTTTTGTGACTGTACTATATGACAATTTCTTTACAGCTAAAGCCTAGGGCTCTTATATAGGACATTATGGTTAATAATGTTTACCAAGATAAAGGGATTTTTACATGTCTGTACTACTTTGCTACTTCTATCTGCCTTGCCAACTTATATAGGATTCTTCATTACATGTCTAGTATCTTAAACAGCGAGTTACAATACTTAGAACACGGCAACAAGGTACATTTTCTTAAAAAATTTAAATTTTCGAAGTCATCTTTTCAGCCTGGAGCAAAATGCGGTAAACTCTCCCAGGGTAAAGAAAGTTATACATGTTTGGAAAGCTCTAAATGTGACGAGTTCAAATCTGCAGTAAATAATGCTGTAGGGTAAACAATATTTTTTTGCAATTTTTTTTCCAAAGCCATCTTTTTTCATGAATTTTTCAGGCTTTAAGATTCATTACCTTTCAAGGGCGCCACCTATGCTAATTTTAAGCACATTTCCGAACTCCTCAGACATTCAGCTTCCAGAAAATGTATACTTTTGTGGGGTTAATATAAATTTTTATAAAGTTACAGCCACTTTCATGGAAATGTGCACGATTAGTACAAATTTTGAGTGTGTCACACAACATGGGCCCAACTTAAAACGCATGGCCAAATAGGGTCTTAAAATGTGTTACATCAATTGAAAAATTCCAGAATATTTTTGTC
The DNA here is from genome assembly GCA_940671915.1 of Paracentrotus lividus. NCBI lineage: Eukaryota > Metazoa > Echinodermata > Echinoidea > Camarodonta > Echinidae > Paracentrotus > Paracentrotus lividus. The sequence goes on along the minus strand of CALNVZ010002100.1, from coordinate 56,027,210 downwards.
CGAAATATTTTTGCATTGACAGATTATCAGGAAAAATGTCAAGAGGGGCGGGGCTAATTTAGCCCCCAATGCAGGGATATAGAGGGTTATTTCTACAGGTGAAGGGTTGACACTACTTCTTGTTGCATAAACAGATTGCCTGTCCTCCAATACATAGGATTAGACACCAGAACCAACTAAAAAGACCCCAAAATGGCAAAATTATGGCTGAAAATGTAATTTTTCAGGTAAACGGCGGCCATCTTGGATTTTTGCCCTGCACACTTTTTTGTGGGACGCAAGGTCAACAATTTTGTAATTTCATGTTGAGGTAGGATATATGGAACAGAAAAAAACTGTTACCAGGGCAAAACAAAAAATCACCCATTTATATCCCACTCCTAGTGTTACTGATATGAATGACAATTTCTTTACAGCTAAAGCGCTCTTACACGTATTTTTTATATGAAATTATGTTTACCAAGACAAAGGGACTTTAACATGTCAGTACTACATGTACTACAAATGTACGCTACTTCTATCTGCCTTTTATAGGATCCTTTATTACATGTACTTGTCTAGTATCTTAAACAGCGAGTTACAGTACTTAGAACATGGTAATAAGGTACATTTTCTTTTAAAAAATTGAAATTTTTGAAGTCATCTCTTAAGCCTGGAGCAAAATGTGGTTAACTCTGCCAGGTTATAGAAAGTTATACATGTTTGGAAAGCCCTAAATGTGACGAGTTCAAATCTGCAGTTAATAATGTTGTAGGGTATGGAATATTTGTTTTGCAATTTTTTTCCCAAAGGCATCATTTTCATGAATTTTTCAGGTTTTCAGATTCATAACCTTTCAAGGGCACCACCTATGTTAAGTCTAAGTGCATTTCTGAACTCCTTGGATATTCAGCTTCAAGAAAATACATACTTTTGTGGGGTTAATATAAATTTTGAAGAAAAAAAACAGCCACTTTCATGGGAATGCGCACGATTACTACAATTTTTGAGTGTATCACACAACACGGGCCCAACTTAAAACGTATGGCCATGTACTTTTTTGTTTTTTGTCATTCTTTCATCTTCTCTTCTCTTAATTTAATTCTTATGTACTTCTTTGTTTTTCCTTCTTTCATTTTAACGTCTATCATTTCTTACGTATTTCTTTGTTTTATCATTCTTTCATCTCTTCTTAATTCTACCATTCCTTTTTATATCAAAACCGGCTAGCTATTTCGCAAACTAGCCCTAGTTGACTCAGGCTTGAATCTCAAAGATTCTAGCCCAGCGAAATAGCTAGCTATTGCGTCCACATATTACAGATAATCTCGAGCTTAGTTCTGATCGGGCTAATTGGCCAGATCAGAAATAGCTAGCTATTTTTGTCATCTCGAGCTAGTGAAGACGGGGCCTATAGACACACTCAGAAAAATAGAACACTAACAATGGCTGCTTTTGGACAAAACAGCCTTTAAATTGATGCTCACAGGTCTGACCTTGCCTGATTGAAGAGCTCGACTTTTCTATTGAAATCACGCACTGGCCAATACTCTCAAATATTAATGAAAACTTGATGAACACTTCCTTTTCGTAGCAGAAAAATATATTTAGGAATTCTACCAACTGGCTGCAATTGCAGTGGAAAATACATTGTAGGGCCTACAAATGTAGATGCATGCACTTCAAATGAAGAATTCTCATTAAAAAAAAGCCACTGCACTCTGGCATTTCAAGTAATGAACTCACTTCAGTCTTGGAACGTTACATGTAGATGACAATATGTCGCCTATTTCATTTAGAAATCATTTATTAAGTGATATATGTAGGGACCTACATACATGCCTGATGTTTATGATGGAGATACATACATCAGCAAATTATTCTTTTTATTTTTAATAGAATTAGTGGAACTTACAACCAAATTTTAATAGTGGTTTACTGGTAGATAAAAACTCATGGTTAAGAAATACATTAACTTCAAGTACATGTACACTATACTGTAATTTCGCACAATTAATGTTTTTCACTGAATAGTCTCAATACATCATTTTCAAAGGTTTTAATTTTAATAGATGATGCATGTACATGTACAACTGTATTTTACACAAAATCAATTCCTCCAAGTATGCATTCATTGTAATGCAGTGGTCACACTGGTCGGCGCACATGCGTGCAACATACATTGTAGCTCCTGTGCACCGAAGGACATATCTACAATTCCTACATGTAAATGAGGCTGCAGGAAAGATGGAAAATTGTGTGAGCCGTAGGCCTACTTGCGATGGCTTGTCTGAAAAAGTACAGGTACATGTACATACAGTAGATATGTTATGGGCCTGTCCCACAGGAGGTGATCATTGTTGTGACAACTAGCAAATTAATGTCATTAATTGTAGAAGATTGCCTTAAAATACAAGACTACATTTGTACAACAAACATTTGTGACAATACAAATTTTCTTCTGGCAGCTTAAAATCGGTTGAAAATAAGCCAGAGGACTACGGCGATTATTATGGTTTCTACCAGGTGCCAAGCCTGTCGCCCTGTTGGTTCATAACTTGTCCCTCAGACCGTTACAGGAGGCAGAGTAGAATTTGACCAATAAACAAGACCTCCGCTCCCCCCCCCCCCAAAAAATAGGGGGGAGAATGCATTTTCTAAATTCTGGGAGTCACTTCACCTTTACAGTAAAATTATGCACTCACATATAACATGTTAAATACTAAATTACATTTTCACAATTACAATTATCGTGTTCAATTATTGAGAAGTACAGCTGTCAACTCGAACACTATATTTTCATACTTACAAGTAATATTATGTGAATATCAACAGTGTAAGCAATCCAAATATCTAAGCTTTTGTTAAGTTCACTAGTTCCCAAATCAATGTCCACAAACTGCCAACGAATTTAACTCCGTCTTCATTGATATGCGCGTGTTTCGATCAAATTATCCTCATCCAAAATCAGCTCCAATTTTCATCCATCCTCATCTCTGACTCACTCTGGAGCAATGATGACTGGGCATGCATCATCCGACCGTTTCTCTCCTCTTGGCGGCGCAAAAAATAACAGATAACAACCGCTGGGCATCATTGTACAGGGAAGGGTGCATCGCTGTTCAATGTTTGCCAATATCCTATTCGCACTCAGAATTTGACTGCTCTCATAAAGCTAATAGTCTCACTCATCCTAACTTGATTAAAAAATATCACTTACATGTAGGCATGCATTATAAACCAAAAGTGATTCATTAATAATATCGAGTCGACATGCAGTTGACACTGAGTAGGATGAAGTGGTTGTAAATGTAAAATTCTATTGTTGATTCTAACCTTTCTTACATGTACCCATATGATTTGACAAAGTTTGATGATTGCTTGTGAAGAAAATAACTTTGGGGTTTCAAATTTATCAAATAACTTGTACCAATAAATAAAAATTAAAAAATTAAAGTACAAGCAGGTGGAAAATATTTGGGTATGAAATCTTCTCAAGGTACATGTATGTACTGTACAGTATGTGGTAGCCAAATTATTTTTCATGCTGATATATTTGAAATTGTTCTAGGAAGAATTTGCTTTTGTTAAACATCCATGTATATTTCATGCAATGAGGAGAAAATCAAAATTATTTACACTAACCCTTTGTTTGCATCACAGGTATCTTGGCTTATTATGTTTTAAACCAACCCACACGCATGGACATGGCTTTCTCGAATTGACTTTTTGTTGATTGAAGAAAACTAACTAAATCTAAAGATCTATAACACCAAATGAGATGGGGGAAATAATCACAGAGGAATTTTTTCCCCTACATTATGAAAATATCAAACACTACCAATGTGTTTAATATTCATACATGTACCATTTTTCACACTTGTATGTGATTGATATCTAGACTGAACATGTACATTTTAATATTCAGACCAGAACAAATTGTTTCCACTGTAGGTACTTGATATCTATTCAGAAGGGAAAAGTCAATGTATGTAAAAAAAAAACAAAAAACAAAACAAAAACAAACACAAAAACAACCACAATAATAAATCATTCAAAGAATAAATGTAGGACCTACGTAAGATATTGATTTGATATATCCTTGTTTTTCAGGATTTTTTTTTTTTTGCATTACATAATGTTAACATTTTCTTTTGATATTCTACACTGAAAGGAAACAAATGCATAATTGAGTTAATTCTATTACAACTTTTTAAAAGATATAGGGGAGACTGGGGTAATTATGGCCCCGGGGTAATTATGGCCCCTTTGTCTTTGAGAGCGTATAATTCTTTGCTGCATTACACAATGATAATTAATTTTTTTACACATGCCTACATGTAGCTAAACTCTTCGTACTATCATAGGGAAAAAAATAAGCCATTTACTTCAGATTTTGTGCTTTAATAGAGGAGCCTGAAATGGACGGCAATCACAATTGTGTTCGTTGGAAAGTGGCAAGTCTGCTTTTTTATTTGGGGTGTGATATAATGAATTAAGATCATTTAAGATTAAGTTTTAATTGAAACAGAAACAATAGAAACTAACAAACACAACAGAAAATCTTCCACCTGAATATCTACAATAGGCCAAGAAGTTACAGATCAAAATATGTGAAAAAAGGGTGGGAAAAAGTACTTCCAGAAAAATCTTGGCAGAGAAAAAACTAAGGACCCTACAAGAAAATAAAATGCATATTTGAACTCTTCAAAGTCAGACCTTTCCAACAATATATAACTTGTTAGGGGTTAGTTGTGGTAAAATAATTTTGCGGTATCATCTTTCCAGCAAAAATTTCAGATATGAAAAATTTTGGGAAATATGTGTTATGATGTTTATTTACCCCCAAAAGTCTTGCCTACAATCTTTTGAAGTTTCACTAATTACTGGTAAACACTTAAAACTTCAATAAAATATATTTACAGTTCTTATTGTTGATACAAATGATGCGATCTGGCTTATACCGAGGGATTAGACTTTTCTTGGTTCAAAGACATGTGAACAGGTAGGGGAGACTGGGGTAATTATGGCCCCTTTGTCTTTGAGAGCTTATAACTCTTTGCTGCATTACACAATGATAATTTAATTTTTTACACATGCCTAGCCTAAACTTCTTCCTACTTTTCATATGAGAAATAAGCCTTTACATGAAATTTTTGTGGCTTAGGAGGCCTAAATGTACGGCAATTAACAATTATCAGAGCAACGATGCCACAGGCGCGTCAACTGAAATTTCCTGAACTTAGCGAAGCGAAGTGAGCGAAGCGAAGTGAGCGACAGCGAACGGAGCTCTCGCCCCCCAAGCCGGGGGTCCAGGGGCCGCTTATAGGGCCCCTGGCGGGGGTCAGGGCAAGCGCCCCTTGCGGGGGACTACCAGGGGCAGCCCCCCCGAAGCTCCTGGATTTTAGCATTTTAAACAGCTTTAGAGACTGCATTTTTGACACATTCCCCAATTTTTGCAAAAACAAACAAATTAAATTCAACAATGAATAAAGTCTTACATATTGTGCTAATAAAACCCAACAAATTTTTACAAAATAAAACCCATATTCACCTAAATCTTCTAATCCCAATCCCTAATCATTAATCCAAACCTCAAACTGAAGGAAAGACAGAATAATATTTAAATCAAGGTTCAGGTTCAGGAAAGTTTAAACTTTAAATTTTTAGTCACACACAGATCTGCGCTGCCAACCTTTAGAAGCTAGAAAATTCAGCTAATCTTGGAAGCTTCAAAATTCGTAATTTTGATAGAAAACAATCGTAATTTCTACGCCGGTAAAGAATTTCTAAAAAAAAAATTGCAAAAATCGGCACGCATCACAAATTGTCCTTAACCCTTGCCCAGGGCCTAGGTACACAAAACTCTAGCGATTATTTTGCTTTGTGCTAGGCATCTCTGGCAGCCTCAACTATTTGGCTCGATTTATCGCATTTTGTTTTTATGCATTTTTGGCCATAGGCTATCGTATGCACCCACCATCATGTTCGGACAAAAGAAAAATCCTATATTTCTTACGCCGGTAAAAATTTCCCCTTTTGAAAAAAATCTAGAGCGAAACAAACTTGCAATGATAGCATGTTTTCACCTTTACACGTCTAGGAACCGATGGTGATCTGCATCACCTCGCAAAGGCCTATTAAGTCTAATTTCTTTTTTTTTTTGGAAGCTACATAGTTGACCAGTTCGTGATCCTCAATTTCCTCTAAATCTGCCACCTCAATGCCGAATTAGCGACTTTTACGATCCACGGATTTATAAATCCAATTCTAATTCCAGCTAAAATCCAGAGGTAGTTTGTTGTTATTCTGTTCTCACGCAGCACCGATGTTTGGCAGCGTCCGCTTCCTACGCGCAGCCGCCTGCCATGCGATATGCAATTCCCAGCGCGGGAGCGCATCAAGTAACAATCACCGCCGAAAGCTATAGGGCTGAGCTCAGCCCCGAGCGGGGCGACCGTCGCATGGTTTCGCTCCTCCAATCCAGCAATGCAAGCCTATGCGGTGTGCGCGCGCATTCCGCCCCCTGGCGCCTCAGTGGCGCCGCTTGTATGCAAAGATCATGCACTCAATGATCGTATTGTACAATCCGGGATTTGAAATTTTGCCCCTTGAAATCGAATTTTCGGCCCGCCCTTTTGAAATTTCCGGAATTTTCGCCCGCCTTTTGAAATTTCCGGATTTCCGGAAATTTCCGGAAAAGTGGCATCTCTGAATTATGTTCATTGGAAAGTGGCAAGTCTGCATTTTTATGTGGGGTGTGATCATAATTAAAATCATTTAAGATGGAATTTTGATTGAAACTGAAACAATAGGAAGTAAAAAACATGACAGAAAAATTTCCACCTGAATATCTTCAATAGTAGAGCTGTATTAAGGGGGATCAAATTGAAAATGTCATTTGGGGTAATTATGGCCCCCAATGCGTAAACAGTGTATAAGCGCAGATAAGCGTAGATGGGGAGATTAATTGGTACGATTTTGTATTGCTTTGATTGCAAAATTTCAACATTTTGGCTGAACCAATTATTGATTAAATCATTGTTGGTGGTTGATAAGTGTATTAGGAATACCCAATCACACATTTATTATTTACTTACCATTCATTATCTTAGCATAATATCTTTGAATTTCATACAGTCATTACACATAGGGGCCATAAATACCCAACCCCGTGCGGTATATTATGGCCCCCCAAAGTTGTTAAACATAATGGTAATTAATATGCAAATAGAAGTCAGGCAGGTTTTACTTTCCTTTTGTAATATATAGAGATAATATGGATCGAACTGTATTTTTATCATATTTTTAGAATATCCATTGGCACTTTTCAATTTAATGTAGTAATAGGAAATGTGAAAAGAGGGGCCATAATTACCCCCAGTCTCCCCTATACAGGGTGTAATCAATAGAAAACGGACAGTTTTTGAAAAGTTCTGTCAAAATTTTCCTTTCAAATTATTATGTCTATATTTTTATTGTTAATAGATGCTCTGAAGTCCTTATCTTTCAAATTGCCATTTTAAAATATTTAGTTCGTTCATGCCTTGAGCCGCACAAAGAACGTTTTTGTTGCGGGGCTCAAAAAAAGGCTTGCGCAACAAGAGGTAAGAAATGAGAAATACGATCAATCAGACTTTTTGCTAATCAGCCACTTGCACTCTTTAACCCTTTCCATATCTTGTCATTTATTTTCGATGTATGCCATCAAAATGTCATTTACAAAGCTATTTATTTAATAGAATGTTTTCTTTCTCTTTTTTTCCACATTGGTTAACATGTTGATCTTTTGGCATTGAATATTCCTAAATATAATAATAATAATAATAATTATGTCAACCCCAGAAAGGGATTAGGTTGGTGCCGGTGATTATGAATTGAATGATTTGCTTTGTTTGGTTGTTTGTTTCGATTTTAGGTCTTGATTGATTGGATTGATTTATTATTTGGATCGATTGAATTGTATGAAGGCATTGAATAGATTGACCACTTTGAATGATTGATCGTGTGATTAATTCATATTGTTCTTTGAATGATTGAACCGATTACTTTTTGATTATGATTGATTAAATCGTTGGAAGAATCATAGGAAATCGATTCAAAAGACTAACATAATTATTGACCAGTGAAAAGAAACAATCAATCCGAATGGGAGTACCTGATTCAGAATAATGTTACAGAATAAATGATACCCTTTGAATTAACCACAGTTTTTTTTGTGTTTTTTTTAAACCTCCGACAAGAACTTTCCGTGTTCGCTCAAGCATGAACGAAACAAATAAACAAAGCAATCAAATCAAATCAATCAATCAATCAATCAAATAAACAATCAATTAAACAACCAACCAAATCCCCTTTCTGATAGGTTGACAAAACAAAAGTTTAAAGGAATATTTATTGTAAAAAGATAACATATTAAAATGAAAACAAAAACAAAAAATAATTAGCTTTGTAAGTGAATTTCAAATCATAATTCGAAAGAAAAATGGCAAAGATAAAGAACAAATTAGAGGAAGACTGCTGATTAGCAAGAAGTCTGATGATCGTAATTCTCAATTTTTCCATTTGTGCGCAAGCAGTTTTTTCAGCCCCCGACAAAAATGTCCTGTGTCTATTCAGGCATGAACGAAACTCATTTGTTTTAATTGCATTTGAAAGATAAGACTTTAGAGCATCTATTAACATAAAAATATAGACATCATGATTTGAAACAAAATTTTGACAGACTTTTCAAAACCGTCCCGTTTTTATTGATACGCACTGTATATATATATATATATATATATATATATATATATATATATATATACATGTGTATCTCTGAGAGTTACACATATGAGATTATACCATTAATTAGCTTAATTAAGTAACTATTAACGAGTGTAAATTGACCCACTATTTACTCTCATATATTAAAATCCAATCAAACTGTTTCATGTTATGTTCAATGATATTTATAACTCCTTTGTCTATTAAAACTGAGAAATAGACATTTACGTTTCCCTCCGTCATCTGCTGTACAAAAATGGGTACTTGGAGTTAATTAATCGTTAATTACTCATAAATAAATTGACCACAGGTATTTTCTTTACCCTTTTAGATTAATTCCCTTCAAACTAATACCCAATTTACCAATTTAGCATCCATATTTAAAGTTTGACACAAATTTTCAATTTACCATCTTAATACTCATTTAGATAAATTAATTAATTAGCTTAATTAGCTTAATTAGGTATCCTTCAGTTCAGATTTGATCCATTTTACTCATAAATGGATGATATTCCAATTAAACTGTTTAATGTTTAGGAAATGTGAAGGTAAAAGCTAAATTTGTTAAAGAATAGAAATTTATGCTCCTCCTCCTCATGCTCCTCCTCCTCCTCCACCGTGCAAAAAATGGCTACTCAGAGTTAATTAAACGCTAATTACTCATAAAATAATTAACCAATTGCATTTCTTTTACTTTTAAGTAATTGCCAGATTAATTCTCTCCAACTTAATACCAAGCATACCCAAATAACACATGTATTTAGCATTTTATATCATTATTTATTTCTGTGCTTGTCGCGCACATGTAACGACATCACCTATATGGGGGCCCACTATAAAACGCATGGCCAATAGTAGAGTCTGTAAAGAGAGATCAAATTGAAAATGTCACTTGGGGGTAATTATGGCCCCCAATGCATAAACAGTGTATAAGCGTAGACAGGGACATTAAGTTGTATGAACATGATGATTCTGTACATAAATTTTTGTATTGCTATGACTGTAGAATTTCATCAGTTTGGCTGAACCAATTATTGATTGAATCATTGTCGGTGGTTGATATTAAAGTGTATTAGGAATACCCAACAACATTTATTATACATTACCATAATTAATTAGCATTATATCGTTTAATTTATACAGTCATGACAAAGGGGGCCATAAATACCCCAACCCATGGGGTAATTATGGCCCCACAAAGTTGTTAACATAATGACCATTAATATGCAAATAAGAAGTCACAGGTTTATACTTTCCTTTGTATATTATAGGTATATAGACTGAGTGTATACATTTGTACATAATTAGAATATTATTGGACTTTTCATTTAATGGTAGTAATAGGAAATGTGAAAAAGGGGGCCATAATTACCCCAGTCTCCACTACATGTAATCTAGACAATCTAGAATTCCCTGATGCAGTGAGTAGAATGTGATTACACAGTACAGAAAGACCAGGGCTGTTTCAGAAGGGAAATATGTTATCATACTTCAAGCATTGCACTTTTGAATAAACCGACTCACTCAAAAATTTAATTATGAACAACTTTGCTGGAGGGTATGCATGCTTCTAGAAAGGACCAATCAGTAGAGCTCATAAAATGTCAAGTCTTTCATCTCTGCATTCGATAAAGAACATTTGGACTGTACAATACAATGTGCTGTAAATGTCATGTACATGAAAGCACTGCAAAATTCTGTATACATTCTGTATACATTGCATAACCGGTTAAAAACAATGCATCAATTTGAAGTTGCAAAACATGAAACATGCACAAGAACATTGACAATGAAATAGAACAAAAATTAAGGTAATAAAAAAATGTGTAACAGCAAAAGTTATCTGTATTCATGGTTCTTGATGCTACATGTACATGTATAAAATATATATCTAAAACACACCTGAGTAAAAAAAAAAATATTTTTCTCATAATATTGTACCTGATGTAATATCGAAATGAGAACCGATCAAATTGCCAAATTGCCTTTCTTCAACTTTGTTTCCTATCCTTACAATGTACAATATTTTGATTTTCGTCAAGCCTCAATAATATTATTTCTCTTGCTTTTCTAGTTTTCATGAATCTAATGCAAGGCCCGAAATTTGTATGTACATGTAGACCCATAACTGTATAACTTATTCAGTGCACACGACTCTCCTAGTTTCTAGGTAACATATATATCCCAATGGAACAAATCTGATTTAAAGTTGATATAAGAAGGGCATGAATTTCCATAAATTTGGGTTCTACACCCATTATATAGTTTATATAAGATGTTCAAACAGATAG
>CALNVZ010002100.1:55998565-56012135 GCA_940671915.1 Paracentrotus lividus | reverse complement strand
GCTCCTGTGTGCACATACATGTACAGGTGTATAAGTCTTCAACTACTCAATTCTGACCCGATTCCTAACCCATAATGTAACATTCTGAGCAGTGTAGTCTTATAATAGGCCCACTCGAAAGATAAACACACAAATTCACTACTCTATTTACATTCATACCACAATAATAATGTTAACAAGTTGCAAAACAATTACTTTTCTCCTCAAAACTTTCTTATTTCCCTGTACAAAAACAACAAATCTATAGGCTTTTTGACTAAATGATAACACACAGTCAAGGAGAGTGTTCGTCAGTCTGCTCTCGCTTTAAATAGTATCATAATGTAAGACCAGAGTATAAGACTATTAACAATTTAAAGCCAAATTTGACAATTTGCAATCCATGAGAGAACATTTTGAAACGCAGCCTTTAAAGCTCAAGGAAACTCAGACTTTCAGCAACTACATGTATATTTGGGCAAAAGATTTTTATGAAACAAAGCGTATCTCATGATAATAATAATCCTTGCAGGAGCTCATAATTATAATTATCAGCTCATATTTATAGGCATACTGTTAACCACTTGACTGCTGCACCGTGCTAATTGCACAGCACGGATATGACCAGCGTGGCGCTAGCGCAGACAGAGCGGACAACAGCATGAGCACGTAATATTACGTGGTCTGCAAACAGTGTACAAACACCAAGAACGTAATATTACGTGGTCCGCAGCCAAGTGGTTAATGAAAATATTTACACCTCTAATCAAGATCATAAATTCATGATGGAACACTTTCCCATTCGAGTCCATCCATGAAGTTAAAAAACAGACTTTACACATCATTACCACATCCATTCTGTTCATCCCAGTTTGAGCCATTCAACATATTCAAGACATGAAGTGAGAATTAGTTTGGTGTGAAAGGGGCAGACTTTATAAAACCAACTAACATGACCTGACAGCCGAACCTTCTCATTTCATTGGGTTTACATACTTAAAAAATGTAAATAAACAAATTCATGTGTTAAAATTTCATCAACAAAAGGTACATACATTGTATGTACATAATCTGGAATAAAATATAATGAAAACTGATATTAAAAATGAGATTGTTGTCTCATTGTGAGCTGAAAAAAAAATGTAAATGGAAGCTCAAGGTCAAGACTTTCCATTGGCCTATGAAAGTTAGGGGTCAATAAACTCTTACCTTGTTTCTGAATGAGGATCTCATTTTCATAGTTAGGGTGAGTATACCAGAAAGAATAGCATCTGTCATTCTCCTCTGGGCAATAAATAGTGACATTATCGGGCTGGATGATACCCATCACCTCATCTTGGCTAGGGTTCATGGGGTCATTCTGGTTCTCAGCTGGGTAATAGGCACAATACACTGCATCTCCATAATTGGTAAACACAGCTAAAAAAAGAAATAAAATAGATGGGTAATATAATCTCAATAATGAAAGCTAGTAAGTAATGTTTATAAAGAAAGAGAGATTAACAAGAGATCTGTCACATTTAACAAAGACATGTTTAAATTAAATAAACGCAATGTGAATCATTTCAATGGAAATTTGAAAGAAAAGGTAGTTCGCCAAGACTGCAAATAATTACTAGGTCATATTTTAGTTATAATTTCTTGCCGATATCAGTTATGTCCATGTACATGTAGCTCAAATGCCAAAGACACACTTCCACTGTGGGGTTTGTATAGAAGACAGCAGTTTTGGCCATTTTTGTGCCAACCCTAGAAGCAAATTAATTGTCCATGCCAGTACAACATCCTCCGGATAATTTTCTTTGTTCATACAAACAAGAACCATATACTGTTCATAGACTTACCAAGCACAATGCTGCAGAGGAGAATGAATGTCTTCATCTTGAAATGTGTTTCATCTGTACCTGCTTTACAGGATCGGTATGATGACATCCATACAGTATGTCACATTCTCCACACTTTGTCTTTTCTTCCTGAAAAAAAAAGAAAAAAAAATTATTCCTGGTAAATAAAACTAAATTTAAAAATCTTTACAACTGGAGGTCTGTAAGGCCCAGTAAAATTCCATGTTGATCGTAAGGCCTACCTCTTTAAACTAGAAAAGGAGGAAAAAGTCCCATTTTAGTTGTTTTTAAATCACAAATAGTTTCATACTCATGGCATCATCATTTACACATTCTAAAATGAGAAACAATCAGCTACATAATTAAAACAGACTTTATTGACTTCAATTGAAAATTACTTTGAAAATCTTGTAGAAAGACAAATGATTTTGGACAAAACTAGATTTCCACAAAAATAATATGTGATTCATCATATAAATATGACACAAGTTGCCAAGCAAATTTAACAAAGGGTCAAGGAATTTGGCAATAAATTTTAAAATGTCAAATATGAGGGGAAAATATTTTTTATTTTCTAAATCTTCAATGTTTTTATGGGTGCTCTGTAAAAAAATTGAGAAAAAATGATAGGGAGAAATATCCAAGAATGGATTATTTTGCCAATATCTGTTCAAACCTTTCCTGGCAACTTGTATTTCTTGTGTCTGTGATGCAGAATCCCATATATTCTCAATTCAAATCAACTGACAATAAGCAATAGAGGTCTAGATCTAGAGCAGTTTTGTTTCTAAGGCACCTTGTACCACAATTGTAGTTAAAATCAGTAATCAACATCCCTGACGTGCAGAAAATTGTATTGTATAGGCCTATATTCCACCCAAGGAAATTCAGAATGCCGAAAATTCAGTAAAAGTACTTATCCAATCCTATGAGAGAGTCAGAGTGCCTAGATCTATGTCTGGTCACCTAAAATTAGACCTCAATTTCAACACAAAGTAAAATCTTATTTTAAGATTCATCAGGCCTTAAATTTTGTTACTTTTAGGGCAAGGCCATTTTTTCTCCAAAATTTAGGGCACTTTGTCCACCTCAAAGGGCATCCACGCATTTTTTTTTTCCATAAAACTGGCATCGAAGGCCACTTTCCCCCCTAAAATTTATTTATCTATTTGATTTATTTGATTTCCAGGCAACAAAATGAAGCAATACATTATAATAATATAGAGCAATAATGACAATGACAACAGACTTAAACATTACAAAATATGGGGGGGGGGGGTAAAAGAAGAAGATAACAAAAATTGCACCAGCCAGGTCAGCAGGTGATGATTTTCTGTTTAAAATATTGCCTTTTCTGTATGGGGAAAACAGACAATTCCTTTCCGAAGGGACTTACCCTGAAAATACTGTTTGGCTGTTTATACAATGTAAACATCACACTCTGTTTCAATACTGACAGATTTGAGACTGTAATGTGACAAAATAGTGACATATTTTTATTGTAGGTTTTACTATAGATTCAGTCTTTGAGCAAAGGGCAATAAATTTCTTGAGAGGGCATTGAGGCCAGCTTGAAAAAAGGCAAGGCCACTTTGGCCATGAATTAATATGTTTTCCCAAGGGCACCATGGCCAGAGACATGGGCAACGAAGGCTCATCAATGTTAATTCATTGTTTATATTTTAATAATCAATGACACCAAAAAAATAAAGAAATTATTTAAAAGAATTTTTTTTTTTTTTTACGATTTTTAGAACGGGTTGTCATTTTGTGTAGCAAAATTGGAAAGTGCTTAGATCTATGTCTGTACACAATTGAAATGGCATGCAGTTCAAGTGCAGTTGAGTTTTTGACTTTTCACTTTTTGACATAGAGTCTATGTTAAAATTTTCATGGTAGCAGATAGATAGACCTAACGTTAAACCCTGCTGAAAATCATTGTTAATTAACTAGATCTATCTTCAATTTTTTTGTAACGTTAGATCTATCCAAATGCCAAATCAAATGGATTGTTGAAGTTAAGATTGGAAATTGGAGTTAGTTTGGTGGGTTTTTTTTTCTATAAAAATCACGCATTTAAGTGGGTGCCCGGCCCCAGAGTTATATCTAGGCACCGCGTGACGAATGAAGATTGAAGTGACGAATCGTCAAATGATGCAACTCACAGATTTGGAAATAAAAAGTAAAAAATAAAATGGAACGAAGTCTGAGTGTGAATAAATTTAGCGCGAGTATCACAGCAGGCAGTTCCAGAGACCATGAATGTAGCGTCCGCAAATTTATATGCAAATAATTTTCGAGCATAATTATGGAGTTGAGTTTTATTGTGCGACTTGACACTGAGTGACAGTAGCCGTCGAGTTCGCGATGCGCCGACGACGCCGGCTGGTCGGCCTGACTCCTCGGCCTCCTGAGTCCTGGGGCGGCGACCTGGGCTGGGGTACGATTCCACCCAAGCCACGCACAAACAACACAATTCAAGGCAGCCAAGAAGAAGCAAAATCAAAGCCAGTCCCAGACAAAACAAGCAGCAAAAACAATATAGATATACATACTATCACTCCAACTCCGCTAAGCTAGTACTACTACAGTGAAAAGAGAACATGCAAAATCGCTATATATTACCTAATTAGCCAACACTTCTCTCCTGAAAGTGTCGAGTCTGAAAAGTTGTCGAGAAGATCGCAGATCAGATCCAGAAATCGACGACGCCATACAAAATATATTAGGGTTTCTTTGGTCGATGTTTTCGGTCAGTCGTGATCCCGCATTAAAATGAATAATAAATTAAATATTTCGTAGTTAAGTATTATTTTTCTTCACATCAAATAAATAAATTGAATAAATTTTAATTTTATAAAGCTGTTTACATCCAAAATATATTTTATATATCGGTGCTTGTTCACATAATTGTACATATGATGTATTAAAATACTTTTTGTCGCCAGACTGGCTACCTTTCCACAACATCCTTTTAAAAAGTTAAGTACGCGTCACCAAATAGTTCCATTTTGTTTATGTTATAGAAATGGACTAGGTCTGGAATATAGTCTTGTATTGTTAAAGTGTGGTTGTGTCCGAAACATATTATATATAAAAAAAAATGATTACTTGTTACGATATAAAGTGTTGAAATCGACTTGAAAATTAAATAGCTTTGGTAAAATAAAAATTTGCTGCTCAGTGATCGGTCCGTGCGTATGAAACAATAACATTACGTTATGAGATCAGACTAGGACGTAGTCTGCTACGGCTCAAACCCGGGATCGAGATCAAAATCCCAGACAAAACCACAAAATTCTACAAATGTGCGTCCATCAAAATCTGAAAATTGACCATAAATAACTCTAAATAGTGGTATTACACGAAGCCAAATTTGCACTCGATGTCATTATGGTCGTGTGTCATGAATTGGGTACATACATTTGTGAGAAATGTACATTTGATAATCACAATCAAACATTCTCTATATCTCTATATCTTATATAGTTTCTTAATGGTAAGTCAGACATGTATAAAGTACATATATAATGAAAGCTGAGATAGTAAGGAAGATGATTAACGTATATTTAAAAATGTTTTAAAAAGCACAATTTCAAAGGCGAGTAATTTCTTATTCTTTGTATTAATTTTTTTTTTTTTTTTATCCACTTAGAGTTGTGTTAATGAGACCCTATGCTTCTAAAAAAAAATATAAACTTGCAATACAAAAATATCTTTCCAACGCGCTTCAGAGTGCTTAAAAAAAAAAGAAGAAGAAAAACAGTGTAAAAATGGCACAAATCCTGTCTTATTATATACTTTGAATTAAACTGGAAAAAAATGGCATGTTGCAATTTTTTGATGCCAGCAAAGCATAATTGTCTATGAGCCGTGCGTGCATGAAAGCTCATGAAGTTTGTTTGAATTGATTAATTAATTAAATGACTTTTGTCAAATCTACTTCACATTTATTTAAAACCAGGTAAAATCCAAAAACATTGATACACTCAACCTATAGAACCGATCGGATACAAAATTATAAAGCAACAAAGAATAAGAAAGTAACAAAAATGGAAGTGTGTCGCTTTTATAAAATTGCAACATTTTACTAAATCTAGACTATAGGCCTAAAGGAATACAAAGTAGATATTGATCGAGCTAATTACCAAAAAATCCAAGGGATTATTCCATCATGGACATCCATCAAGAATGTATAGGCCCCGCCCCAAACTTGGTCCATTCAACCACGATGCGTAAAATCACAGAGCCATTTTGATAATATAGAAATCGTATATAATTGGCAACTTTGATTTGTTGACGACCCCCCCCCCCCACACCGGATTCGATCCGTGCAATGAATCTAAAAGCGGAAGCTTGTCACCCTTCATTCCATAGTGCAGATGATTACCAGACCCCGTCATTTTTTTTTTTTTTTTATTATTATTATTATTACCAAAGTGCGGACAGAAAAAAAAAAAAAAAACACCCTAAAATGGATTCCCCACCCCCAATTTTATTTACATGTTAGTTTATACTTTCCCCAAATAATAGATGCCAATAATACAACAGGTGTAGCAGAGGGCGGGGCCCGCAGAAAATATTATTTTTTATGCCTTTCCTCGGAGGGCTAACTTAAGATTAGCACACAAAATATAATAAATATGTGACCGGGGCCGCAGAGAGTTTTTTTTTTTATAATGGGGGCTAAGCCTGGGGGTGACACTGAACGAAAGAAAGTATTATCTTTTTTCTTATGGCTATCTGCGGCTTTTCTGTATGTCACGTGAAAAACGTTTGGGGCTAATGATAGATCACTTGGCTATATCGTGGACATCCCCCGAACCATCCCCGGGGATTGAATAATAAAGATAGTTTGACAACCCCACAATGCCCATTATTGCAATTCAAAGGGCTACAGCCCGATAGTCCGCGGAGGGGGGGGTGATGTTTGTTACTTTAAGGTTCGTTATTCCGAAAAATAGAATGAGATTCGTTATTCGCAAAATAGAAAAAGTTTCGTTAGTCCGAAAAAAAGAAAAGTTCATTATTCCGAATTTTTGTTATATCCAAAAATAGAAAGGTTCGTTATTCCGAAAATAGAATGAAGGTTCGTTATTCAAAATAGAAAAGTTCTCTAGTCCGAAAAAAAGAAAAGGTTCATTATTCCGAATTTTTGTTATATCCAAAAATAGAAAAGGTTCGTTATTCCAAAAATAGAATGAGGTTCGTTATTCCGAAAATAGAAAGAGGTTCGTTATCTCGAACAAAAAAAAAGGTTCGTTATTCCGAATTTTTGTTATATCCAAAAATAGAAAAGGTTCGTTATTCCGAAAATAGAATGTAGCTTCGTTATTCCGAATCGCCGCCGATAATGTTTCGAAATAACTTCTTCATGAAATAAAGACGGAGTGGATATACTTGCGGAATTAATTATTTAGACAGGGGTGATATATACGGAACGCCTGAATTAGTAGCGAAACTTATTCTTTTTCGGAGAAGTCGCCATTGATAACGTTGGGAAATAAATTCTTCATTAATATAAACGGAAACATTTTCGGCGGCGAATTCTTAATTTTCCTATAAAGATTAATTTCGCTGCTGATAATGTTTTTAAATAATTTCCTTCATAAATAGATACGGAACGAATACAATTGCGACCGTCGATAACGTTGGGAAATAAGTTCTTCATTAAATAAAGATGAACGAAATAGATAATTTATTTACGACTATTTAAGGCCCCATTATAGAAGCCGAACGGATTCTTTATCAGTAGAAATCGCCGTTGATAATTTTGTGAAATAAATTCTCCGAAAATTAAATTTAACAGCCGAAGCTGTTAAACAATAACATCCGCTGAGACTATTAGTGCATAATATCCTCTTATTTTTGAACTACAACACCGATTTTTTTTTTTTTTTTTTTTTTTTTTTTTTTTTTACTACATAAGTTGATTTCATTTCCGAAAAACGAACCTTATTTCATTTTCGGACTAACGAACCTGATTCTATTTTCAGAATAACGAACCTTATTCTATTTTCGCGACTAACGAACCTTATTCTATTTTAAGACTAACGAACGTTTTTCTATTTTCGGAATAATGAACCCTTTGGAATTTTCTCGGAATAACGAACCTCGGATTAATAATCCTGATTTTATGTTCGGACTTACGAACATTTTTTCTATTCTCGGACTAAACGAACCTTTTCTATTTTTGGATATAACAAAAATTCTGAATACGAACCTTTTCTTTTTTCGGAATAACAAACCTTTATTCTATTTTCGATAACAAACCTTTTCTATTTTCGGAATAACAAACCTTTTTATTTTCGGAATAACGAACCTTTTTCTATTTTCGGAATAACGACCTTTTTCTATTTTCGTAATAACGAACCTTTTCAATTTTCGAATAATGAACCTCATTCTATTTCTAAATGACAACCTTTTTTTTCGGAAATAACGAACCTCCCTCTATTTTCGGAATATCGACCTTTTCTATTTTTAGATATAACAAAAATTTTGACTAACGAACCTATTCTATTTTCGGACCAACGAACCTTTCTCTTTTTTCGGAATAACGAACTTTATTCTATTTTTCGGAATAACGAACCTTCAGAGTAACAACAATCACCCCCCCCCCCCGCGGACTATCGGACCCGCGGACTATCGGGATGACCCCATTCAAAGTTTCCTATTTTGGGACCCCCTTTTTTTATCATGAACCAAAAGGTAACTATACGAAACGCGTCTGAGGTGTAGAGTTGTTATTGTCTTAAAATTGAATTTAGGTTCATGGTTACAGGCTTTAGTCAGTCCACTTGTCTAGGTTAAAATTGAATTTATTCTTTTTTTTATTACAACATGCCAATATCTAACTCACAAAAAAATGTATTGAAGAATCTCAACAAAACATAAATCATAATAGAAATAAACTAGTTACCATTTATAACCTTGTCATGAAGGCTGAAACAAAATTTTGGAAAAAGTGATAATAATTAAGCATGTAAGATTTTTTTTCCTCAATAACATGCGTTTCAAATAAAAGGTAATCCCTTTTTGGAGGGGCTATATTCCCAGCACATCCATTTTTGATATTTATTTTTGTCATATAATTAAAGAGGAACTCTCCACCTTTCCAAAGATACCTTTCCTGTAATCTATAATGTAAGCATTATTGGGTAAATTGCAATGAAAATGGTAGGTACAGAGTCAATTTTTCTAAGTTTTAAGAAATGAAAGAAGACTGAGTGGATGCGTTCAAAGCTTAAGGAGTCACAATTAAGTCATTGCACGCAATCATATTTAATGCTCTGGACAGCAAGGACATCATTCATCGTCTTCTTTCATTTTCTTAAAACTTGGAAAAATTCAACCTTTACCTGCCATTTTCATTTGCAATTTATTTAATTATGTTGTTATGAATTTAAAAAAGTATCATTTTGAAGGTAAGAGTTCATCTTTAATTATATGATATACATCAAAATGGATATCTGGGAAAATGGCCCCTTCAAAATGGATTACCTTTTATTTGAAACACACTGTACAGTATCCTTTGTTTTTATAAACAATAAAAAAGTACAATTTTTCACAAGTCACAATTTCAACTTCAACCATGCTTCAATCCCTCCCCAAGCCAAGAGACCAAAGTCTGTAAGTATAAATTTAACTAAAGAACATTAACAACCTTACACCTCAGACGCGTTTCGTGGAGGTGAGGGCCTTGGATAGCAAGGTAAAAAAAAAAAAAAAAAAAAAAAAAAGGCCCAAAATGAGGAAATGTCAAAAATTGGATTGTGGGGTATGTTGAATTTTTAATTTTCAATCTCCGGATGGTGTTGGATCGTCCAAAATATATTGCCAGGGTCCCAAAAAGTGAAATTGGGAAGGAAAAATCTGAAAATTATAGCCGGAGCTAAGTGAAGTAGCTAAAGCTTTTTTAAAAAAAGAATTTTTTTTTGATGTACCTTTTTGTCCACTTTTGCAGATTTCGACCCCTCCGTAAAATTCCTGGTTGGGCCTGTGCAGTGGCGGATCCAGGATTCTGAAATACGGGGGCGCATCCCGAAAATTTTAAGAAATAGGGTGCGCAGTCGAAACCTTTTTTATTTTAACATGTATAGGGGGGGGGGGGGGGCTACAGTCAATGAATTGTTTTCAGATTACCCCTGCAGCCTGGCTGGATCCACCACTGTCATCCATCAAGATTCCCCCCTTTTTTTTACTGGAGGAGTGGGGTAGTCGGGTCCCCTGGGTCCGCGCTAAACGGTCGGCTAGTCATCAGCCTCAGTGAATTAAGGAATCTTTAACACAAAAAAAAAAAAATTATAATGAGAGCCCCCCTCCAACAAATGTTTTAAAATACATTACCTTCACATTCGTTCTACCTAAAATTTCCGGCTCGCGCTTGCATTGTTCTCTCCCTCTGAAAAGGGTCTTTTTATTTATTTTTTGTTATTCATTTATCTATTTATTTTTTATTTTTGATACTAAGAAAGAGTGGTCTAGGCATATTGAGAGGGGAAGTAGTCCCTAGTTATACACGACTGAGCAAATTTTGGGACCTTACTGGACATACGCTATCAAGCTTTCGAGGGTTATCCTGATTCCTGTTCAAGCTTACTGATTTCTATTTTGATATTTATCGTTGTATATCGGTGGCTTGGTAAATAAAATCAATCAATCAATCAATCAACATCAAAGACAATCAAAATGAGGGGTCGAATAGCTGTGTATGAAAAGTGCGAGTTTTTGGGGGGTCGAGTATTTTATTTTATAGGTACTTGGACGAATCGAGTGCATGCGATTATGAAACATCACATCACAATCACATCACATCATGACATATGATCATCATTCGTCGTCGTGGCTTTGAGGATCTTTTGCAGAATTAAGTTAGTTTATACCGATCTATCCTTACCTGGACTAAAACAAGTTGCATTGAATTGACTATTATGTTTTCTGTAAGCAGTGTGAACGCACAGGTAAGATTTAACGTTAACAGGAGTTAGATAGACCACTCAATTTTGCAAATGTCAATTCATTCATTCATTGTGTAAAGTCCCACTCTCGGCACTCACACACTCGGAAGAAAAAACAAACAAGCAAAATTCTTCCAGGCCCATGTAAGTTAACAAGTTAACAGTCTATCATATAGCTGCAAACCAACATCAGTCAGTATGATGGCGGTGCCCACGCGTGGAGTGGTGCCGTTATGAACTTACCGAGACTAGCATAGACGGGACTACGTACGAAACATCAACACAGTCGTACTCAAAAGACTCACCAAAAAGGCAATATGACAAAAACATGGAAAATTCACTTAGATCTACCGAATTGTTGGCAATCGTCTTAATCTTATTTCCTTTCCTTGAGCACTGCTCCCTAATGTCCTCAAAGTAGTAGATTTTAGTATTCAACCGCTATATACGTACATCTTTGCCACTGATTCCACTGCACAAATGAAGCAAGTAATTTAATGGCGGGATGAATTGTGCCGCCCTCTTTTGTCGAAAGCTTGCATTTCGACGATGTCTCTGTCACGAGCGAGTCGAATGTGACATGGCAACAGTAGTTATCTTGTTTGTTTAACTTGTTGTTAGGATGACTAGCTTTTGATTCACTCGCAAATAGAATGAAAAAATAAATAACTAAATAAAAACTAGTAGACCTATGGCTTAATAATAATAAAATAATAATATAATATTAACAAAAGTTTTGTTTATTGTTTTTAAAGCTATGAGGTAGAGAGGCCTGGTGATTGATTTCTAATCTTTTTAAAGTGAGGGGCTGGGTCACAAGTGGGGGGGGGGGATGGGGGCTGAACAAGCTAAAAATCACGAATGTATAGTAACTTTTGTGTTTTGTACATGTTTGCTGAGAAAAGTTGGCTGAACCTCTCCCGCCCCCTCATTATAAATACTATAATGATCTTTTCTTTCCTTTTTTTTTTG
Source organism: Paracentrotus lividus (assembly GCA_940671915.1). Classification (NCBI taxonomy): domain Eukaryota; kingdom Metazoa; phylum Echinodermata; class Echinoidea; order Camarodonta; family Echinidae; genus Paracentrotus; species Paracentrotus lividus. The sequence continues at coordinate 56,000,383 of CALNVZ010002100.1, read as the reverse complement.
TTGTATTGATGCAGTTTTTTTTTTCTTTTCTTTTTTTTTTTTTGCTTTTAGTTTTTTCATTTTCATGTTTGTTTATTTGTTTTTGTTTTTTGTTTTTGTTTTGTTTTGTTTGTTTTGTTTGTTTTTTTTGGGGGGGGGGGGGTCTAAGTCCAAATTCTATCCAAGATTTACTAGGGCAATTGTAGGCCTAAATTCTGCCCCCATTGTCCCCTCCCCAATGAATGGCTTAGATGTATGTACATTGTTAAAAAGAAAATAAATAAAACAGAGACAAAGACAGTTAGATGTATTTCAATTCAAGTTTAATTTTATTTACAAACACATGAAGAAATACAGATTATAAGGAATTTAAAAGTAAAGACAAAGTAAACAAGACTAAGCTCCTCGGCCCCATTACCAAAATATTGTCCACCCCAACCCCATCCCCTCCATCCACCCCTAAAAAAAAAAAAAAAAGGGCTAAGCTGCGGCCCCATGACAAAAATATTTCGTCCACCCTCCCCTTCTCCCCCTAAAGAAAAAAAAAGTAAAAAAAAAGAAGAAAAGAAAAAGAAAAAAAAAAGGGCTAAGCTCCTCCGGGCCCCATGACAAAAATATCTCGTCCAGCCCCCCCCCCCCCTCTCCACCCTAAAGAAAAAAAAAGGAAAAAAAAAAAAAAGGAAGAAAGAAAAAAAAAAGGCTAAGCTCTTTCCGGCCCCATGACAAAAATATTCTCGTCCGCCCCCCCCCCCAAAAAAGGGGGGGGAATTGACGGCAGGCCCGATTTAGGGCACTCAACCCTCCCTATGGCCGATACACGAATGACCTTGTCCTTGATGAAAAAAAAAAATCTTTCCTTTTTTTTTTTTTTTTTTTTTTTTTTTTTTTTTTTTTTAATACTCAAGTGTGGAAGGTAGGTTACATTTGTTTATTTTCGCGATGTTTACATAACACACCTCTCGCATAATCGTGATCGCGATCCGCAGGCATCTATCTCTGTATTTCATTTCATTTTTTTTCTTTCAAAGCGACCATACGAATCGAGTGGCAGAAAAATCGGGAGACTGCTGGAAATCGGTGAGTTTTTGCTCTCATTTTACCTTTTTAGTTCAGCTAAGCATTGTCACAGATTAGTTATGGTTTAAAATAAAGATTGAAGTGCACATTAAGTCACAAATTTTAACGTTATATATGGGATTGAAAGTGTAAATTTAGGTTAGAAATTATTTTTGTAACCACGCCAGTAGTGTCGTAGATCGGAGGCACGAGTTTGATATATCAACGAGTGTAGTGCATGAGTGGCGGTGCCAAGTCTGCGCACCTAAAATTCGATTCTCGATTTTATTACAAAGTAAATATTATTTTTGAGAATCCTCAATGTTATTTCGTTCTTCATATTCTAAGATAATGATCAAAAAAAAAAATTCAAGAAATTATTCACAAGAACAATGCTTTTTTACGATTTTCAGACGGGCTTGTCATTTTGTGTAGCAAAACTGATAGTGCCCATGTCTGCGCACTCACTCATTTTGCACGCAGATCAAGCGCAGTAAGTTTTGGACTTTTCTTTTTTGACAATGATTGAAATTTTCAGGGTAGCAAATGAAACTTGCTGAAACTTCATTTTTAATCAATTATTTTCGCATTTTTTGGATTCACAATGGATTTGTTGAGTTAATATAAGAAATTGTGTCAGTTTTGATGCTTTGTTCTATGAAAATCGCGTATTTACATCGGTGCGCAGACAGCTCAAGGCACTGCGCAGATTGCGGGCACCATACCATACTGAAAACATGGAACTGTTGTCGCCACACCCAAACGCCAAAAAGCAACCCTAAC
>CALNVZ010002100.1:55923348-55994829 GCA_940671915.1 Paracentrotus lividus | reverse complement strand
GTTGTCAATCATTGGCATTCCAGCGTAGACAGCTTTGAGTGTTGCAGATGTCACATTTGAAGATGTCAGAGGGTAAGTTTCATACATAGCTTTTAGTCAATGTTACACAAAGAAAGTTGCAAAAGTATGATTTTGATACTGTGACATTACATATTTGAGTAAATTGTAAAAGATTCTAAGAGCATGTGAAATGGAAAATATAGGGTGTAATATGTTAATTAACAGGTAAAAAGAGTACTAAAAATGCCACTAAGGGATACCTGACGGTTGCCTTCAAAATATCAAATCTGCTTAACCCTATTCAGACTGGCATCTTCAAGAGGAGATTTTGACTGGGGGGGGGGTCAATTTGACCCCCCCCTGAGATCTCGGCCGCGGATGGTCCGATTTGCGTGAAATTTTGCACGAACGTCGCTGCACAATGTAAAGGGTGTCGCTGATATGTTTTTTTTTTGAAAAAAAATTTCACATATTTAATTTATGCTAATTTATGCATACTCACGTATGCAAATTAGATGTTTTATTGAAATCGTTAATATTTCATTAATAAATATAGTTATGAAGCCCAAATTTTTTCTAAAGTTGCTGAGTAGCATAGACAACAGTATTGAATTGACAAATTCAGAAATTTCAAATTAATTCTTTTTGTATTTCATTGTTTTATAATTTCTTATGTATTCTATTGTTTTTATTCTTATGTATTTCTTTGTTTTTGTAATTTTTATGCTTGAGATAATGTATTTGATCAATATAAAGACCAATTTATTAATCAAAGGCTCAGAAGACACAATTATCAGTGTTATAAAGCAATTTAGAAAAAGCGTATTTTGTACACAAACGCATGCAAAATGACGATTTTCATTCATTTTGGCTGACATGCGATTACATAATGTTGCGTAACGCAACAACGGAGTGTCCGATTTTTTCGAACTTGGTGTCAAAAGTGCGGGACACTTGAAAGAAAAAAGTCATAAAGCGCCGGGTTGCGATCGCAGCGGTTGCGCGGCAGTCGCGGATTTTGTTCAGGGGGGGGTCAAATTGACCCCCCCCAGTCTGAATAGGGTTAAGGCTCCCATTTCCACTGGTATGCATGTACAGTCTTTTGTCAAAAAAATTGTACAGTAGAAAAAAATTTATTTAGGTGTGAATATTAAATAATGTGTGTATTGTGGTACCAAAATAAAGCCAAATGATTTCCGTGCTGATACGCTTTGTTCTGTATATTTGCTTCGTAAAACAAAAGTTATGCTAATTTTGTGCGACGAGGAACAACTCGAAACTGATCATTTAATGGCCATTATGCGAACCTATACACAAAGGCATGGGACGGCGTGTGAAAAATGTTTTTTTCTTGATTGTAGAAAACTAGTAATATCTTCAAAACTAAAAACACCAAATTTGATGAAAAAATTGCAGAAGAAAGTCTGATTTTCCTGCTTTATGAAAATACCAAACAATACCAGGTTGTGATTATTCTCATACTATAAAAAAATGTTTTTCACTATGTACCATTTTATTGACACAGACTGTATGTAGTTGATATTTGCTATTTCATTTCGTCGTTGTACTTAATTTTGTTTAAATTGCAATTTAATTTTTTTTATGTCCAAGCTATGAGATCATGTATGACCCTTACAGATTTTGTTCAGGCAGTCAGGGTATTGATCTGATGATTTTTCTTGTAGATAAGTATTCTATTTTCCATATTTGATTATTCCTATCCTTTCCCTTTATGATTGTAGGCTGAAGAAGCCAAGAATAACTCCAGGACATTGTCAACTATCTCAAAGACCTTCGAGTACACTGTCTTGGTGGAAAGCTACCCAAAGGTTTGTTTACACATTTTAGAGAAAGAGTGAACCTATGGAGAGTACTCTATGAAAATACATTATGTTGTATCAAACCTAAGTCCAGTGATCATGACAAAACTCTTCTGTAGTTTGTCACAATATATGTGCAAGAACATATAGTCCAAAATCTTTTAACCCTAATCATGCCGGGGTTTATCAATCCCGTGATTTTGTGTACAAAGTCAATGCAATATAGTTTTCTCACTTAATTATAAAGATATGATTATTTCACTTTCATTGGCTAAATTAATTTATTTTAGCATAATTATTGCTTCAAAGATTCTGCAATCAATTTTGACAAAAAACAAAGAAAAACGAAACGTTGAAAACAAAGAAATACATAAGAGATTTGTAAACAATAAAATACATTAGGAAATGATTTCGATACCGAATTTTTTTTCAGTACAATTGTTAGGAATTCTACAAAGAATATTTAGACCAAATTTAGCATTCTAGGAGCTTTATTTAATAAATTAGAGCAAAAAGTATGAGTTATGCATAATTTGCATTATTAATTAATATAAATAAAATCACATTATTCAGTATTTCAGGAAATGAACTATACCAACTTGTAGATTACATCATACACTACCATTTGCAAAATTTGTGGCGTTCGCGCGGATTGGTGTCCAAGATCTCGGGGGGGGGGGGGGGGGGTTGATTCCCCCCCCCCCCCCCCCCCCCCCCCCGCATAGGAGAGCCAAAAAGCCCGACCTGATTAGGGTAAAGCAGCTATTGCTGACCTGTATAAGACATTATGAAGAAATATCTTGCTATGATCCATAAACAAGATTCATGACAAGATTAAAAACTTACTTATTTCACTCCTACTATTCATAAATTCTAACCAAGATATGTGATGCGTCGTCAGTCGAAATGAGAGACTAGTCGCGACTTTTGAAATCCATTTTATTTGATATTATTGATCCCTGATTCATTGCTTGAATTTGATATATAACCCGACTGTAAAGAGTAAATAGAAGTGGAGATATTAGCCTCTGAACGCGAGGAGAATTGTGCTCTTGGAAATCAAATCAAGAGAAAAACGTCTGCGAAGTTTGACTTCCGTTTGACTCTGCGCCAGAAAAATAAACATTTTGTCACCGTTGTACTCACCGAAATGCCCTAGCAACCACTTGTTACAAGGTGAACGATTGACCAATGAAGAGGCTGCATTCAGGTATACAGAGAACAATACTCGTCCGTCAAGCATGATCGAGGCAAGCGCAGCAAGCGGGAACAACGACGATGTTGTCTAAATAACATTCAATCTTCTCCAAAAAAAAGAAGCTGAATCTGGTTAGTTGTTTTATATCTTCGTCAAATAATAAAAACGTCATGCTCTTTCTAATTGTTTAAGAAAGTCCGTCTTTTAAGAAAGTGTTTACCAATCCTGGCGCTAAATTAGTTAGAAACAAAACTATTTTAAAACCTTTTTGTGGGGTTTTATTCCGATGTTGCGTGCGTTCTTTGAATGTCAATCGCGTATACTCTTTCTCTTAATTAAAGCGAGTCATTTGATCTGAACTCTGTTGGAATTTTGAACATATAATGGTCTATAGACTAAATTATTCTTGTACAGGGGCTTATGCATTTTGTTATATTCTTTGAATTAAGTATGATAGAGATAAGCCTCCAAAAATGTTTTAATAATATTTGCGCCTCACGAATGTATTTAGAATTTCTCTGATCAAGTTTTATGAGTGGCTAGGTTAGCTTAAGACAATGAAAATAAAAACGTAAATGATTTGCTCGATCTCGTCTTTTATTGATCAAACTTGTTACCAGTAATAAGAAGATATTATAATTTTTAGAAATGATTATTTTAAGAGTAAATCGTATTTTGTTTCGTCGTGTTTAGTAAAACGCTACTTTCTTAACACGTTACTTGTAAAATAAACTGCAGAAGCATTTAACCTAAATACTTGTATCAGAAGTATACTCTATGTTTCCCTGATGGAACCAAATTTGTTTATAGGGAGGTTTTAATTTCCCATCAGGACAACAGATATCGCGGCCCCTAATAAAATGCTGAAATTAACATTTTTTGGATCCAGATAGCTAAGTCAAGCAATAAGTAGCTTTTCCCCACATAACCCCCCCCCCTCTCCCACACCGATGTTAGATTTGACATTCGTTTGCGTGCTCCGCTATCCTGGATGAACAGCTTTATTCACAGCAGGTTGTGCATCGTACGCAAAATTCTGAGTGCAGCTAAAGAAGTTTAGTTCGCTATTCGCTCACAAAAACGAAACAAAAGCCGATTGAAATCACACATCACATGACCGTGAACGTCCAATAACAAAGCCATGCTTGCTAAGGGCGGAGCCAAACGGAGAGGGGAAATGAGCGTGGACGTTCGCTTGTATGTCCGGAAAAAAAAATTATGACCGAAAAAACACTCGCCGAAAAACTGCTTTTTACCACTTTCCGTTTCATTTTCACTCATTTTTAACAGAGCAAAGATGAAGCATGGTAGAACCAGAAAATCAAAAAAAAAAAATTCCTCAAAAATTTTGAGTTTTTTATTAGTTTGTCGATTTACTCGGATCTTTGATCTGCGACTTCTCTCTCATTTCGACAAGACGTATCACATATAACTAAACATCATGGAATATCTTAGACAGAAATGATATCCATCTCCTCTCTTCCATAATCTCTTTAAATCTTCTACCAGCACATACAGTCTTAATGTAATGTACTTTATAAATTTGTTTGTATCATTATACTTTTACCCAAAATATTATATTGTTACAAAGATTCAAGATGATCGATTATCAACAAATAAATCACAAATGGTACTTGGAATGACAAAATGGTCAATATGCTGTAGCTTTATTTTAACAATGTAAATGAATTATACAATTTTTAATTTGCTTTTTTAAAAATAAAATTAGAAAAAGGAAATCACTTATGACAGCTGTAACTTGATTTTTAGCCTAATTGATGGATAATATTGTTTTTCTGTGACTCTTAATAGGTGTGTTACTTCAAGGTTCACCTGGGACTGGTAAGACTCTCTTAGCAAGGGCTGTAGCAGGAGAGGCTAATGTACCATTCTTCTATGCATCAGGATCAGACTTTGATAACATGTTTGTTGGCTCAGGAGCTAAGAGAGTCAGAGATATATTCAGTAAGTTTACAGATTGATATACAATGCGTCCAAGAAAAAAGTATACCTAACTTTGAGAGCCTTGCATTGCAAATGTATAAATTGTGAGACCTTAATTTTATCTATTTTTTTTAGTGTTTAAGAGTAATTCATTCTGTTCAACGATACTAAATTCATACCTTTGTTGCATTGATGCCTAAGTGGTTGGGCTTTAAATATTCTGTGTCAAAATTGCCTTATACCATCCACAGTTTATGACATTAACTATATTATCAATGTTTATAACAACCTTTAGATGGTGTCATATTAGAGCAGTATGTCACAAAATCAAGGAAATTTTCAGTTCCCATCTAATAGTTATAATATGCTTCACGCGAAACAAACTTAATTTTTATTTTCCATCTATATTTGGCATGCATGATATTGTAAGTGTTACTGCTATTATATTTATTTGTAGCTGAAGCAAAGAACAGCAGCCCTTGCCTGATCTTCATCGATGAGTTGGATTCCGTCGGTGGCAAGCGAGTAGACTCTCCCTTACACCCCTATGCCAGACAGACAATCAACCAACTCCTCTCAGAAATGGATGGCTTCAAACAAAATGAAGGAATAGTTGTCTTGGCTGCTACTAACTTCCCAGAGTCTCTGGATCCGTAAGTTTATTGTATACTTGTATGTCAGATTGTGTGCAAAGAACTTAATGCAAATGGATTAGGGATGTGATGGTACAATGTATCTTTGAGGGCATGATTTAAAGAAAATGAAGACGATATGCGAACTTGTTAAAGCATCTATTGTAGAGATAATTTAATATTTGAGGGGGTGAAATGTCCTCTTTTCAGAATTGTCCTATACTCTACGAAAGTTGTTCTTTTTCTCAGCAGATTAGATGACCTGAGTTTTATTTTTCTTTTTGCTTTGTACACTTTTAAAGATGGTATTTAAAAGAAGGTCTGTGTCAACCTTATTGTATCATCAATGTATATAATTGATTTTCAGGTGGTCAGTTTGTGTTAGTTCTAATTTTTCTTTTGCAATTATCATAATTATGGATTTTCAATCAATTTTATCTTTTAGAGCTCTTACAAGACCAGGGAGATTTGACATGAAGGTAGTTGTGCCCAGACCAGATGTCAAAGGTCGCCAAGAAATCCTTGACCTCTACTTGGGAAAGGTCAAAGTGTCACCAAGTAAGTCAAAGCATGGCTAGATATTTGTATTGTTACCTTTTGATAATCAGTCTCATTGTCTATTATCAAATTCAGTTCCTTCCTAATATATATTAAATTGTACAAAATATGCTTTACATTGTAAATATTTCTAATCTACCAAAGTTAATGAATAGAAAAGAAAATTCAGTGATGAAACAAGAAATTGATGTATATTTTAAAAGTTATTTTACATAGATCTATATTTTTAAAAGTTATTTTATTTAGTATTTCTTTATAAGGAATCTTGCTATGTTAAATATTTCTTAATTAACCATTTTCCATTATAAACCTATTAATAATTTCTGTTCTTTTGCTTTTTTGTCTGTGTGTGTGCAGAGGTAGATGTTGAAACTATTGCCAGAGGAACAGTTGGGTTTACAGGTATTTAAACAAATTATGGTGTGAAATACTCCTGTATCTTCATGTACAGATATATTAGAAATTTTGCTAAGTCTGTATTTTAATTTATCAATGATTATTTTATGGGCTAAGACAAATTTTAAACTGTGAAATAGAACATGTTAGTATCTACTAGGCAATATCAAACAAGATTTTGTTTTCCTTATGTGATATGTGTGTCGTAGAAATATTCATGGAAATCGATGACGAAATCACAACAGTACTCGTCTTTTTTGGTTTTATGTTACATAAGTCTGAGATGACATTGCAGTATCATGTCATGTACCTCGTTATGTTGGCTCGTTATCGCGATATCTCAAGAACCACTCGAGAAGTTCATTGTTGATGAAATCGTTCTAGGAAGACAATCTGATTTGACTTTTGGAGTATTTTGGTCAAATCTCACTCAGGTCCATTTCTGCAAGGGTGTAAGGGTGGAGCCATTTACGTGAGCATGTAGAAGAGCAAACTAATACTGATATCCCATTTACACAAGTCAATCATTTTTTATTGACGAGAGGTATTGATATACATCATTTGTTCTTCTACAGGAGCTGATCTCCAGAATCTAGTAAACCAAGCAGCACTAGAGGCTGCAAGGAAAGGGAAAGAATCAGTAGACATGAAAGACCTTGAATTCTCAAAAGACAAAATCATCATGGGTAAGCCTCTGTCAATAGAAGTTGTATAGTGTCGAGACTGGATGGAATATATTTACTACTCTTGAATCATCAAAGAATTCAACAAAATAATCACCCAAAATTGCAACTGTACATTGTAACTCTGGGCCATCAAAATCAATAAGAATTGGCTAGTAAATGTTGATGACTAACGAAACTCGAAACTATGTCCCATGCATTGATTAGTTTTCTGTCAACTATATCTGGATGTGTTATTGTGATTTGATGAATATTATCTGGATATTAATACGCTGTTATACACTTTGATTAGTTATTGGTGAGAGCTGGTATTACACGACTATGTTTCATGATTCAAATTTAGAATCAAATGTGAACATCTATTTATGGTAATGTAGGTTTGTAAAGATGCCTTGATGGAAAGCATTTGGTTTAAGACTTCAGTTTCACATAAGAAATATGAAGTAAAAAGTTTCTTTCTGAACATAACTATCTCTGTCTTTTTGTTTCATTTCTCGGGTTCTCCTTTTCTCTGTCACCCTCTCATTTTACTTTCACTTTTACTCTTAGTCTATCCCTGACTCTCTCCCTCTCTCTCGCTATACAGTGTGTTCCTAAAAAAAGAGGACCGAAGTTCAAAGGTCAGTCATTCCAAAAGTATATGGTTTATTCTTGTGATTTGTTATTAGAATAATAAGTAACTCATCAGCTTTAATTTGAGACATTGCTGACGTCTAATTGTAATGGTCACAGAGTTAGGGTCCTTTGAAGGTAATAGGTACAAAACCGTTTTTCCAAGTTTTTGGTTTTTGGGTACGAACAAAATTTTTGTTAGTTTTTTGGTTCATCGTTTTGGGTATTTTTTCACACAAGGTTCATGAAAATTCAATCTCATTTTCCAAAGGACCACTGGCAATGAGATGGGTTCACTATTATGGCCTCTGAGTCGTGGTGACGTCGTGGTGACGTCTCCTGAGACTTCGGGCGTCGTGGGTATCGAACAAAAGTCTGAAAAAATTGTCAATCCTGTTCGATTTCTTTTAATCGCTAGCAAGTTCCGACAAAGTTTCTGAGAAGTCGTGGATACTTTCGTGCATATTAGGGGATGTGCGGGCAACCCACCGAGACGTCACAGAGACTTGCTTGCGTCTGAAAGAAGTCTACTAAAATATGAACATGTTTGACATTTGTTGGTTTTCTCGCGACTTCCTGGAGACTCAGGATCCGTCGCAGTAACTCTCCGAGACTCCAGAGACTCATAATTAAGAACGCATCTCATACCAGTGAGAAATCCACTTTAGCAAAGAGATGACATTTCATTGAAACTTGCTGAAAGAGATCCAATGACACCAATTACTTAAGAAAGGTTTGTTTCATACCGAAAAACACAAACTTGGAAAAAACGGGTTTGTACTATCGCCTTCAAAAGACCCTAACTCTGTGACCATTACACTTTGGACGTCAGCAATGTCTCAAATTAAAGCGCTGAGTTACTTAATATTTTAGTAACAACAAAAGAATAAACCATATACTTTTGGAATGACTGACCTTTGAACTTCGGTCCTCTTTTTTTAGGAACACACTGTATATACCTCTTGCTCTCACTCTCTTCCTGCCATCATTTGCTAAGTACATTTTCCTCATGAACCAATGTTTTATTACAGTAATGACTTATGAAGTTCTGACAGGCTTTCTATTATGTAAACATTATTACAACAGTTCATAATTTCTGCTATCATGATAATGTTACCTGTTATGCTATTTCAATATTTATGTTGTACTCTGTAAAATGAATTTTGTAACTTTGCTTTCTTGATTGTCAATAAATACCATTATTATTATATTTTGATAAATAATAGGTCCAGAAAGAAAGAGTGCCCAGATAGATCCTAGGAACAGGAAGATCACTGCCTACCATGAAGGAGGTCATGCCCTGGTAGCAGTCTTCACTAAAGATGCAAAACCAATCAACAAGGCAACCATCATGCCAAGGGGACCAACACTCGGTCATGTAAGTTCATAGCTTCTACCTACAGCTCATTAAAAAAAAAAATTATTGGACCAATCTCTTTTTCATTAGGGCTTTATTGTTTTGAATCATTTGGGAAAAAAATCAAAGACAGGATGTAGGAACACCAACTGGTCAACGAGAGAGAACTCTTTGAATTCTTGAAGCAAGATTGGGCTGCAATGATAAGAGAGATGAAACCCTTATGGAAAAAAGTTTGTTCATATAATGTTTGCCCGAGCTGTATTTATGTAGAAAACTAGGAAGTAGTCTGACATGGGAGACTTACTTTTAAGTTTAAATTTTTTAGCAATGAAGTCGGTTTGTATCCAAATTAAATCGCTAATGATTGATGCACTATATTTGCTTCAAATTTTCTTAAACTTCAGCATTGGGTGTGAAGTCAGTATGTCAGTAAGTCATACTTACATGAATTTCCTTGGATATATTTGATTCAAACATATGTTATTCATCATATCAAAATAAGTCGATGAGGTCGCCGAGTAAAGAGTCAAGGAGTTTGGCAAAATAATAAAAAAAATGTCAAATTTTTGGGAAAATATGTTTTGATTTCCTGATTCTTCATGTTTCATGTGTGCTCTGCAAATGAAAAAAATGAGTATAAACAATAAAGGGAAAGTTTTAAAAAAATTGCTTATTTTGCCAATATCCTTGACTCTTTGCTGGCGACTTGTGTCTCATTTTTATGTACGTCCTTTGCATGACCAACATGTCTGATAATTAGTGAAATCAGTTTGTAGCTCTCTCATTGATCTATGCCATTTAGGTATCCCTTCTGCCTGATAATGACCAATGGAGCGAGACCAAGTCCCAGTTATTGGCCCAGATGGATGTATGCATGGGAGGTAGGGTTGCAGAGGAACTCATCTTCGGACCAGATAACATCACAACAGGTGCATCAAGTGACTTTGAGCAAGCTACCAGGATTGCGAGCCTCATGGTCACCAAGTTTGGCATGAGTGAGAAGGTGAGAGGGGAATGTAGTTGTAAAGTACTAAGCACTGGGGTCGTTTTACCAAGGAATGTGTAAGTTAGAGACAACTTTACAATCGACTTGAAATATGATGAATATTTGAAATAGGAGCCAAATGTGATGTCCAGAAATGACACCTAAATATTCTGTACCGATGACAAAGATGACAAACATATGTGATGAAAAAGCATGACATACTCATTTGTTTGATACTAAATTTGTCATGATAGCTCAGATATTTCATGAAATACAGTAAATTTTATGATCTTTGGTAAACACACTTTTCATTGAATTTCCTGAGTGTATGTAAACTTCTGGCCTCAACTGTATCTTTGACATTCGAAATGTTTGTTTGAACATAATTATTCATAAGGATAATCTATATATCTGCATTATTTAGCTACTGTGATTAAAAAAGATATGAGCATCCCATTTCGAGTCATTAGTATAGTGGTTTGTAAATAACAAACAACTTGTTGAAACAGCCTTAAGGACAATTATCCCTCAGAATTAGGGTATATTATGGTGAAGGATATCCTGCTTCATCCTTCTATGAATGTCGTCCTACTGGTGCTTGTTTATTTCACCCAGGTTGAGGGAAGGAAATAAGTCTTGCCAATGAGATAAGTCTTGTAATAGGCAGGGATTCAATTATTGGTTGGGTACCATATCACAATACCACTGCAAGATTGATGGCAAAAAATAAAATGAAAGACAAATATATTTATAGATAGGGTCGAAAAGAGGAACTGCCTTATGATCATGTACTGAAAATGTATTCTTACTTCTATAGTTGTCATAGATACCAAGTACAGTTTAATAAATTATCAGTCTCATTTGATACTTTAATAAGATATATTTTTAATAGTCTTCCTTTGCTGGCTTCAACATTTTGTTCAGGGATATATTGAGGCATATTATCTCCACTTTGTAGACCATGACATTAACATTGTTTTCCTATTGATGGGAAAATGACTTCCATTACATAGCTGCCTGGTATACAAAACCCACGCCACAGAACCCTTAAAATATTAAAGTTGCCATACTGGTATTTCACTTGTAAACATGAAATAAGTAGATGATAAATGTAATATTCATTTTTTGTTTTCTATAGGTTGGTGTGATGACATTTCAAGACAGAGACCCACTAGTGTATGGAGACAGCAACAAACTCAGCCCTGAAACTCAATTACTCATCGAGAATGAAATTAGAACATTACTCAAGGTACGGTATTCTAGAAAATATTTGGATTGGTAAATTGTGATCATAGGTGCCAAGAAGGAATGTATCTTATACTGCCCAAAGATAAAAAAGAAATGATTATGATTATATTTAAAGGAATGAAAGCTCACAGCTCTTGACCTGTTTGTCCCTATTTTTGTCATGATTTTGTTCCACTAATACGACAGTTAATCAAAAAAAAAGAAAAAGAAGATAGCTTGTACTTTTTATGGCCTGTATAAGAAATTGGTTCCAAATATGTCCTCCTTTATTGATTCTTTATATGGCGAGAACTGTTGTGGCAATGAGTTCTTACCCTAATGCCAACATTTGTTTTGCTCTTTTCAGGCCCATCAGGCTTCACATTGAAAAAAAATGTATAGGGCCCTAACATTATCTTTAACTCATTTCAGACTTGCAAACTTGATAAAAAAAATATTCCTTTAAACCACTTATGATTGTCCTTGGTACACATTGTTAGTACACATTGTGGTACAGTGGCATCTTCTATTCTGTAAGCAATTGATTTTGTCAATCTGTGAATAGTATAATAGGTTTGATTTATTTTATTTGTACTTACCTCCTTCTACTTGGCTATCTCTATCAAGTCCAAATACATTTGACCTAGCACAGCAAAGAAGTAAAAGTAAATTATATTTCAATCTAATTCTATCTGCATACAGGACTCGTACGAGAGAGCCAAAACTATCTTGAGGACACATAGCAAGGAACATAACCTCCTGGCCGAAGCTCTCCTGAAGTATGAAACGCTAAACGCCGCTGAGATAACGAAGGTGGTCAAAGGTCAAAGGCTTGAGAGCAGATGAGATGACATCATTGATTACCGTGACAACAAGTACATCAGTGGCAGCGATCACTGTGTATATTGGGAAGAATGAATGGGAAGAACATTTTTGTCAGAGATTCATGCGAACATTTGAAGAACATGCACAGTCTGCTCAAGGTTTTTCCACTGGAATCATTTTTTAGAGAATATTATTAGAAGCTTACATCAAGTTCAGTTTCATTCTAGTTATTGGGAAGGAGCGGACACAAGTTATGCTGTTGATTGATCATACCATCATGATGACTTTAGGCTAATCTTAGCTACCTCTTCACCAAAGTGAAAAGCTTGGGATGTTTATTGCTTCGTGCTAACCAGAGGACCTAGCTTTTTAAAACCTGTCCTAAGAGTGCATGTCAATAATTACACATGAAAGGTTTCTTACATGAAATGTCCAGTGACCTGAAGTAGGTAGATCGTCTTCTTTCTTTTTTAGTGATGAATATTTTACAAACTCTTTGGTTATTATTTTTATTATTTGAAAGAAAATGATGGATGATCAAGAGAAATGTATATTTTAAAAGTTCATGCTGATGTGCTAATATTTTTATGTCTCATGGAATATATAAGTAAGAAAACACCAGAAGCAACATGGATTTTTATTCACAGTATCATTTTAGCATTCATTGTTAGCATTGTAAATATACCAGATGTCAAATATTATGTGGGAATAATCTGCAATTTGGCTCAATTTTAGATGTAACAAAAAAAAATGATTATCAGGAATTTTCATACCATTGAGGATGAAGATGTAACAAGGAGAGTAATCCTGAATAATTCTGATGAGAGTTTGAACTGATTAACATAAGCAAATGTACATTTGCCCCTAGAAGGAATCCTGTAATTTTGGCAAGATTGTCAATTCACCCACAGTTAGAGCACAAAATTAAAACCAAACAACTTTACCTTGAACTCTTTTGCTTACTGGTAAAGGGGTTTGGTGAACTAAATGGATTCCATCTATCACTTTGTTCTACCAACAACACATGTGTGCATTGGGTTTCTGGGTTATATACATAATTTAGGCATACACATGAATAAACAGACTCGGCACCCATTTGAAATATGGTGCCACACATGGGTAATTCTTTTATGTCTTTAAATCTATTTCCCCAAATAATTTCAGGTAAATATTTTGGTTAATATTATGTGTTCTAGGGGGGGGGGGGGGTGGTGTTTCACAAAGAGTTAAGTAAACTTAAATTCGCACTTCTATGCGCATCCTGTTTTAGAATGCGCAATCTAATTGATAGACGTCTCAATGGCGCACATCCCCTGGGCATGTTCTGACCAATGAAGTGATGTGTAATATACCGCAAGCAACTAGGCATTTAAGTGCGATTTTTAAGCTTACTTAACTCTTTGTGAAACACCCCCTGGTTAAGAAAGACTTGAAATAGTTTTTAAATCTGTTTATCTCTTTAGGTTGGCAATATAAGATAAGAATATAATAATAAACATATATAATGAATAAACCTGAATAAATAGTGTCAACACCCATTTGAAGATTAGTGCCATGCATGGGTAATTCGTTTAGTACTTTTAGTCTAGTAACCATATACTTTCTGTTGAAATAATTTTGGGTTATTTTTTATTTTTTATCTTCTAACTATACAAATTATTATAATTTTTGTTCGTTCTTTTACATCATAGACAAATCAAGGACAACTTCAAACAAATAATACTTGCATGGGTAATTGACATGTGCAATGACCTGCTTCTTAAAGTTTTTTATCCCTTCCATTGGGCAATATAGGATACTATATGGACTATAATATTTAACATAATATAAATTCTTTTAATCTTACAAAAATTTGTAGATAAATCTCTAATAGGTTTGTTATTCCATTTGTTGATTCCTGAGGCAATTATGAATACCTGGGAACTCCTTTGATAGATACTGTACTTTATGCAGTTTGATTTCCATCGCCTTATTATTATAAGCAAAGGGATTATTGACGCTGATGTATACACAATACTGGACTTCTGCCTTATTTCAGAGATTTGTCATCAGGAGATTGGTAATTGCATCCAAATCTAGACTAATAGTATTTGCATGGAACAATTTTTCATAGGTTAATTCAATACCTAACGCCCCGATTCTTGTGAACTTTCGTAATTGACCAGTAATAAGATGAAAAATATTTCAGGGTATATATAGCAGGGTTTCAATTTGACGATCCGGGTGCCCATGACACGAAAATAGCGACGTGCCACTATGAAAGTCATGTATTGTGTCCTGGTTGGTCACCTTAGAATCTGCTTGGAGTTTAGACTACATTTAGATTTTCAATTCAAACATTCTTTTCTTAAAATTCAGATGTTCAATGCTTAGTAATTAAGAATGATACATTTTCCCTTTGCTAATGCCATTTACTCTTGGCTAAGTCCAACTTTGTCCCACATGTTACCAACAAATAATTTACCATAAATTAATTATGGAATGATTCATCTCAATTCTACCCAAAACATGAAAAATAATTAAGATGAATCATCTCACAATTAATTTGTGGTAAAATATGTGTTGGTAATGCATGGGACAAAGTTGCAAAATGGCTTAGACTTGCCCACTTGTTTTTTTCAACCATGAACTGAGATTTGATTTCAATGACATGTACATTCAAATTGAACAATGATTGTTGTATATTGGTATTTCATTTGGTCGCAGTAATTTAATTATCATTATATATTATTGAAGAGTCTGACAGCTAATATTTCAGTTTGATCCATGGCATATCAGAAAAGATTTAGGAAAAAAAAAAGAGAAAAAAAAAGAAGAAGAAAACTGCTGGCCTTTGAGTAGAACATAATAAATATGAAGGTTAACTACAACAATATAATATATTTTATGTCCATATCTCATGATTCTACTAAGAAAGGTCAATCATGTTTTTGTAAAGGGCTGTAACCTATCATTTCATTTTCCATACAAATCTAGGGGATTGAACAAAGGGGATTGAATATTATTAGATTTAGACTTATGTAATGTGCAAATGTACACATAATCCGAAATTATGAATTGAAAAGAAAGGAGAGATTACCTATAATCCAACTGCAAGGTAATCCATTAATGCTTTCTATGCATATAGATGGATATGATTTTAGATAATATAAACTGACTAGGAAATGAATGCCTCTGTGTCACATGAACGAGTATTCACACAGTTTCATATATATCAATGCAGGCATTGGATAAATCCTTACCAAATAATAAATTGAGTAACTTCTTCATTACTGAACCTAAAACTATCCTTGGCACTGTAACATAAGGTTTTGTGATCAACAGCAAATCTTGAAGAACAATTCTGATTGGTTACTGGTCAGTCTTTTGAACAAAAATCACATGCAACAATGATCTTGATTGGCCATTGCCATTTTGCTATTGATTGCAAACCTTTGTGTTATGGAGCAATATTGGATGGTATAAGAGAAAGATTTGTAACTATTCTACAAATAGTCCACACTGGTGAAGTTACTCATTATTATGTAATCATTTTAAGCTTAGGTCCTTCACTTGTTTGTATCTCAACCATTGTTTCCGCAATTGATACAAATATGTTCTACAAAGAAATTTTCTTTTAACGATCAATATTATGTATAAACTGTCATAAAGCTAACAATGTGTGGAATAAATTTGAGTCGAATTGGAAGAGCTTATATGAACAAAACAAATCAGTTCTTGATAGAGATTTTTTTTCCCAGTCTATGTTAATTCATGTGATGCAACAATTTTTACCAAAAGTGGTTGCATGTTAATTAAAATCCAGTTAAATGTGATTTTATGGGATCACACCATGTCTTCATGCGAAGCACACTTGAATGCTTTGAGATGGACCAATTTACAAATGTAGTTACAATACAATATTAATGAAATGGCACAAATTTTTAATTTAGTCTACTGTTCTTTGAATAATGTTCCTTTTGTCCTATTGAATTAAATAAAAACTTCTGTAGGAAGCTTACCCGACGAAATCAGGGAGAAAATATACAGTTGAAGCCATAAGTTTACATACACCCAGGAAATTCAATGAAAATTGTGCATTTGCCAAGCATCATACAATTTGCTGTATCTTAAAGAATATCTGTGCTATAATGCCAAATTTGGTATCAAACAAAAGAGTGTATCATGCCCTTTCAAAATGTAATATCAATCATAGATTTGACATCTGCATGTTGCTATGAAACCATATTTGGAAATATAATGATTAACAAATATTACTTCTTTTATACAAAGAAAAATTCACTCAAAATACACTTTAGTCCAGTCGGTATCCCATTCATATGATAGAGCATAATAAGCTCTTTTATTTGATACCAAATTTGTCATGACAGCACTAATATTCCTGAATATTCAGTAAGTTTTCTGATGCTTGGCAATGTACAAGTTTTATTGAATTTCCTAAAAATAGATGTATGTAAACTTATGGCCTCAGCTGTAAGTATTAAAATGGGAAATCTGTCATTGGAAACTGGAATTTCTCATTGGCAAGGTTAAATTTGTGATGTTTTCTCTGTAAAAATGGCAGAGGTAAAATGTCAGTTCTAACGCAATTAAATTGTCATAGCAAATCCCATGAATAAAACATGTCAGTTCCCTTAGGGCGGGATCTCACTTCTCGTAAACGCCTTCGCGACAGATAAAAAATATTACGTCTCCGCGACAGTTTTAAAACTGTTACTGCTTTGTTACAGTTAATGAAAACTGTATCGGAGACGTCTCTAATACTTTGTATCTCTCGCGGAAACGATTCTGTCGCAGAGACGTCTCCGCGACGGAATCCTTTGTTTCACGTCTCCGAAAATCGAGGAAAAGAGGAGACTGAGAAGACAAGCTATATGGCAAAACCATGTTGACAAATCCATCTCAGATGTGTTTCCGCGAAGTGAGATACCACCCTTAGGAAAAGTAGCAAATAGTTAACAAAGAAAGCTAGTTATAAGAAGGGATAATAAAATATCGTTGTTGGAGGTGTTCTTAACTTTTAAATTGACTGACTTCCATTTTGGACTAGCTGATTATGAGCTATTGCAATATCGAAGTATCGGCGATTGTTATAGTGATTACTGTACGTATTACAACAAAATCGTATTGGTAATTTTATTTTATTTTTCTCTCATGAGGAATAATAAAGAATTACTTTTGTTAAGACATGTTGTTGTTTGTCTGTTATACAAAAACGTGCACACCTATTTTAAGATGGCATAATCCACACTGACGTCGCAATTTATTTATAATTTGTTATTACATATACAGTTAAAAGGCAAAAATGTAAATAAAACAAACGTTCACTTTGGTATAGCAACATCTTATAGCAGTTAGTAGGCCTACAAATGGAAGTCAGTCAATTCTAAACATAAGGACCCCTCCAGGCAGTCCAGCATCGAAATTTGAAAATCCCTTCTCAGTTTTCTTTATGAATGTTTTAACCCCTTTCCTAAAGGGAATTTGCCATAATTATAAGCATGGGCTTTGCTATGACACTTGGATTTCGTAAGACATTCCATTTTACTTCTGGCATTTTTATCTTTGCCATATTTACCTCTGCCATATTTACCTCTGCCATTTTTGCCTCTGCCATTTTTACCTCTGCCATTTTTACCTCTGCCATTTTTACCATACTGCGCCATGTTCTTGCCTCTGCTCTTTTTGCCTCCTGTCATTTTTGCCCTCGTGCCATTTTACTTCTGGCATTTTTACCTCTGCCATTTTTACTCTTCTTTTCCGTTTTTTTACCTCTGCCATTTTTGCCTCTGCTCTTTTTGCCTCTGCCATTTTTACCTCTGTCATTTTTGCCTCTGCCATTTTTGCCTCTGCCGTTTTTTACCTCTGCCATGTTTGCCTCTGCCATGTTTCGCCTCTGCCATTTTTGTGCCTCTGCCGTTTTTACTCTGCCATTTTTGCCTCTGCTCTTTTTGCCTGCTGCCACTTTTTGCCTTGCCATTTTTGCCTCTCTTGCCGTTTTTCTGCCTTTGTTATTCGCTCTGCCATCTTTTCACCTCTGCCATTTTATGCCTCTGCCACTTTTTAACCCTCCTGCACATTTTGCCTTTCTGACCTTATTCTTTACCTGGCACAGCCAAAAAACAAAAAAAAAAAAAAAAAACAAAAAGGGGGGGGGGGAGACGTTAACCACGTATGAACGTGTTTTTTGCATTACTCACTAAAAACAGATATAATATCTATTGTGAGATTAACACGTATTGAAAAAAATGAAAAGAAAAAACAAAATGAAAGAAAGAGAGGAATAGAAATTGAAGAAGGAAAAAGGTTAGGTAAATGCTCACAAGATGCCGCATAATCATCACAACAGTTAGTTTCAGCATGGATTTTTACTAAGTTGGTTCAGTGATAAATATTTATTTTGTAAGATTATCTGAACAAAGAGGAATAATTGGCAAATGATAATTTTCAATTTGTGGGCATAGGCGGAAACAAATTATATCTGTAGAAAATGAATTCTTAAGCTGTGTTCCTTGGTCTGTCCATAAAAAGTCTGAGGAAAGGATAAAATATATTTCTCAATCATGTGAGGATGAACAATAAATCTCGTGCTCACAATTTTTTATTTTATTTATGAACTCGAAATAGGGTATTTCTTGTATTAATTGCTGATTTCTTCTTGAAATTTATGGTTTTAATGAGCCTCCTATTTGAGGTTACCCCAAAACAGGATCAAAATGAAAAAAAGAAATAAAAAAAATATGAATCACAGTGTAACTGATTTGCCAAAATACCGCATGTGGTTGTCTGAGTAATTCCACATGGTGATGGTTAATTACCAGTCCCCCTTTTCCCCCTTTTTTTTTGGTTGCTAAATTATACAAGATAATGTTTCCTGTTCTAATGCTTAACAAAAATATAATTGTCGTACATGTGAATTGGGAAATACACTTACAGGACAAGTTGTAGGCCAGTATAAGTACAATTTTTCATCAAGGCACTCACAAATCTAAAGAATGCCTCCAGCAGAACATTTAAAGAATGTGCGTGATATATTACATGTTTTTAAATGATAAAATATCAAGAGAAAAAAAAAAACCAACAAACAAACAAGCAAACAAACAAACACACACACAAACAAACAAACAAACAAACATTAAACAAACAAACAAACAAACAAAACAAAACAAACAAACTAAGAAACTGACAAACGAACTATACAATAAAATCTGTTAATAAAATTTCAAACTCTGTTAAAGGACGGTATCATTTCAAAGGGCAGCGGAGCTAAGTTAAATGTGGGCTGACGTTAGAGTCAGTAAAAATGGGCGCTTTCTTACAAAGGCGTAGATTTATTCAGCAGGGGGAATCAAACCCGTATTTTCCATGTTATTTAATACATATCATGTTTAAAATAATATATTTTCAATTTTATACTTTTCTTAGTAATAGACAAACACAAATTTATTTTATTCTTTCAAAACACATTTCACTTTGGCACTACCTGTTAGAAAGCATTCTATATGACATTCATTCAACCTCTGTCGCCATGACAACCATCACTTGACGATTCAGTGGTTTTCATTTTTGAACAGGCCTTTATTTAATGTCCATTTTATGACGTTAAGTTACTTCATTAAGCACCAATGGATCATTACAAGGGGAAACCTCTAGCATATTAGGCATTGGACATTGGTTATCAGGCATTGGGTAATTGCATTCGACTTTTTAAATATCTGAGCCGACTTTTGAAATATCTGAGGTCCCTGTGACTGTGGATTTTGTGAAAATAAAGTCCAAAAAATTTACACCTGAAATGCGTCATTCAGTGCTGTAAAAAGGGTGACCGGAAACGACAGGAAACACAATTCCCATTAATTTTTCGATTGAATGCTGTGCTTCATTACAATTTTTTTTTTCTCAGTCGCAGATACATTTTGTATGTCTTTGTCTTCAAATATTTTCACAAATCTAACCCCTATTCCCATGTGTTTTGGATCCATGATTTAAACAATACCGTACACCAGACATCAAGTTCAGGATTAAAAAAAAAAATTAAAAAAAACTTCTGCAATGTCAACAAAATGTCTTTAAGCACTAATGTGATCGCAATTTAACGAGTACTATTAAACTGAGAATTCAGGGCGTGATGTTAGCACGCAGACAATATTGATTAAATACGTTTTATTGAGTACTCTTCAAGCTGATGGGAAGATGCACAGTCATGATGTCTCTCTGCTTTCCTTAAAACCATCAAGTTCAATTGGTCTTCAAGGTTATCAAAATCGTGAAGCCATGACATAAAACCTAATTAGTGACACTCTTGTCATAAATATAACTAGAGGGCTAATAATAAGATTTTAATTGACTGATTTTTTACCGGACTTCTAAGGAAGCGATGAAATGTTTTTAAGTAAGCGACAATGGGATTTACGGATTTAAATCCCATCAGAAGGACTTGAAAGTGAAGATTACCAAAGAGTAAAAGATCATCCACTAGGTTTCGAACCAGAGTTTTTTCCGTTACGAGACGGCTCATTATACCGACTGAAACTTCCAGTAAAATAAAGAGCTTTATCAGATTCCATTAATTTGATTTCTGCGTATTGAATGATAAACTTTTGGTGCGAATAGTTACTCTTTTTAATATTCACAAAAAGCGAATTCTACATGCATATTCATTACACCACATTTTAAATGAAATCTAGGTTGGCGGGGGGGGGGGGGGGGGGGGGGGGGGAGATGAACAATAATGCCCACATCCCCCCCTTTTAAAAGATTCATTTCACGTTTTATTCTAACTAGAAATACAAAATATACAGAAGCCAGAAAACATATTCATATATATACATCAGGCCTTTAACGCTTTGAACTTATATTAAACCTTTTTGTTCTTCACCATACACAAGAATATTTTCTAATTTATTGTATAAGCCACTGGACGTCTTTGAAAGTGGGGAGGGGAGGAGGAGGGATGCTAAACATGCGAAAAAGGATAATAGTCAACCGAGAAGGTGGGGGGGGGGGGTTCGCGGTCCCTCTATATTAATTCAAAATAATTAAAATAGTGATTGCCATTATCTATTGCAATATTGTGAATCGCATTCTCTTTGAAGTTTTAGAATAGAAATTGAACACAAATCCCTATATTATAGATGGCCAAGTTTGGATTATATCTGGATCACCAAGTCTTTGAAACTTGGATATTAAAACCTGCTTGAAAAAAACTTTGTCGCAGTGACATACACAAGCATAATTGGTGAAACCGTTTTTTCCCCTAGCGGGGGAGTTTTTTTTTAAAATACAAAACATCGTCATACCTACCCCTCTATGAATTTCTTGGTATACCATTGGGTGCCTGGGTGAATATCGTACGTGTTGTGCGAGCACAGCATTTCTTTTTATAGTCAGTTCAATATAGGTTTTTCCCGAGGTTTTCCCCAGTTAATTTTAAACTATCTGCAATCAAATTGATATTTGGAGCAACGGATTTATTCCGAAATGTGATCGCGATTA
This sequence comes from Paracentrotus lividus, assembly GCA_940671915.1. NCBI lineage: Eukaryota > Metazoa > Echinodermata > Echinoidea > Camarodonta > Echinidae > Paracentrotus > Paracentrotus lividus. The sequence continues at coordinate 55,973,094 of CALNVZ010002100.1, read as the reverse complement.
AAAATCAGCATTCAAATTCGTTTTTGAGCGCTTGTAATAAGAAACTCGGCAACTAAATTGCGCCAATCTATTTGACATTGTGAGCAATTCGTCAATCGTCATTTAAAACAAAACAAAAAGTCGCTTGCTGTTTGTGTTGATTTGAATGACTGATAGCTCCGCTTCGAGAAATATCGTTTAAATTGAATGACCACTAATGGAATTGATTTCAAAAAGTCTATATTTGACCCGGAAAACCTACATGTATATTTATGATATTGGGGTATTTCCCTTGTTCATTGCTCACGATTCCTGATTTCCGTGTCTCCCTTTATTCACAATATTTTATTCATTGAAGACAGAAACGCTACATTGATCAATATAAAGATATGATTCCATTGCGAGAAAAGCGTGAATTATATTACCATTTTATATTTCTGTGATATAATATAAAGTGAGCAACCATAAACCCTCCGTGCGAATCTTCTTGGTTTAACCTCAATGAGCACGCTACATCACATCGTAAGTACATTTTCCTTTCCATCGTCAAGTGTTATTGATTTGTTTTGAGTAAACGTTCTGCGATTGCTCTGCAATGTCTCTTTTAGACTAAGACACAAGACCGAGAGAGAAGTGACAACTATACAAATCAGTTCCCTGGCAGTGTATTCGTTCTGGCGGATATTCGTATTTGCTTCTCAACGACATGCTCGCTATATGAAGTGGGGGAATAACATCAATCGTCGGGAAACAAGGGGCAAAACTCTTTGGAGTTTATTTTTGTGATTTTGTTCACCTTAATTAGGCATTCTCATGATTCTGCCGCTAATGTATTTAAAATCCATTGCCATCACCTGTTTTTTTTTTTTTTTTTTTTTTTTTTGTGTGTGTGTGGGGGGGGGGGGGTAAAACTTACTAGATTCTAATTCATTGTTCTGCAAAAGTATGCTGAATTTGTTTCCGATATCACTCCTTTCGATTTCCATTTTTATCCATATATTTATTTATAGTAAATAGTGGTAGTATTTTACGAGCTGTGATTGGTTGAAAGGATGTCACGGTGTGTGCAACATTCTGGTATGTTGCACGCTTTTTGTTATGTTGAACGGTTTTTGTTATGTTGCATGGTTATTTATGTTGCAGGATAAGTTACTTGTCAGACCTGCTTTTATTTTCCGCATGGATGGGGTCATGTCTGGGGGCTGTACTTTTTTTTTAATGGGGCTATTTTTTTTAGGGGGGGCTTTTCCGAGGGCATTATTTATTCTTTTTTTTTATAGAAATGTCACATTATAAAAAAAATAATAATAAAAAAAAAAAAAAACGGAGGAGGGGCGCCCAAAAATTTTGGGGGTTAAATGGAGGGGCCAAAAAAATTTTGGGCCTTTTTTTTTTGTTTTTGTATAGAACTTCATTAAAAAAAAAAAAAAAAAAAAAAAAAAAAAAATTGGGGGGGGGGGGCTCAAAAAAAATTGAGGCCGGGTTTTTTTTATGGCCCCCGATTTTTTTGGGGGCGACCAGGGGCATGTATTTTTTTTTCTATTATTATTATTTCAAATTTAGGAGAAAATAACAGGGGCCCACTTTTTTTCGGTAGCGGCTAATTTGAGGGGGCTATTTCCTATAATAAATAGTGCATGCTCTATTAATGCAACATTACTGAGTATGTGAACTCCAAATACTAAATTATCCCTCGTGCACCTCTATTTCACCTCGGCCTACGGCCTCGGTCAAATAAAGGTGCCCTCGAGATTTTTGCGTATTTGTCGTGCACATAATCTAGTATGTTGCATGCATGGTAGAGCATTCACTATTTATATAATGTAAAAGGGGTTGCTCACATCACAGGTATATATAATTATGACATCACACATCACAAAAAGGAAGAACCGTCCATGCCATTTGTATTCTAATGGAATGAAAAATGATTTAGCATGTGTTCTTAAAATTCTATTGCTATTATTCTAAACTTGACTACTTTCTTCAAATATCGTCTGGGCACGTTGGGAGTATCTTAGTCTTATTTTAGGGTTCACCCAATATCAAACTTTAATCAACTCTTGCGTTGTTTTGCATGCAGTTGAGATAATAAACCTGTAGTGTTAGTTGTATGTGATTTATGTCACAAATGTGCTGATCCAATGACCAAGAATGGGGCAGTCCAAATGATTGAAGAAAAAAAAATGAAGAGATGATTTGTTTTCTCTCAAAGAAGCTATCGCCAAACAAACATTTTTTTTTTAAATGCCCCTATTGTTGAAAGAACTGAAATTTTTTTTTTCATATATGGGCACCTTCTCTGCGACGTGGAGCATAGGGTTAAACAAAGAAGGCTGATTCATATCAGGGTTCATATTTCTCCAAACACAACACTGGCTAAACTATTCCTAGGATCAGTATCGGGGCGGACACTCGAAGGTACATCCTACTTTAGTTCAAATTTTCCGTTTTAAAATTTTCATTTATTAGCATGGTCAATAGAACTAAACGAATTTCTTGTACAAATGGAATTTACGGCATCAAACGTCATTATCATCTCACCAGGAGAACAAACAATATAAGACGAAAAAAAAAAAAAAAAAAAAAAAAAAAAAAAAAAAAAAAAAAAAAAAAGTGGTTGCGCCATGCTTGTTGATGACGCACACGGGAGGATACACAGGTGGGTATATTATGGGGTCCGTGTGGGTGTCTCTAGGGAGTTGTAGGTCTATATATGAATTATATGAATGATTAATTTCAGGGTGAAATTGGCACTTAAACATCGTATTTGGTCTTCCAGTCACGATGAAAGAATTGTGAAAAACTATATTATTGAGTTTACGGTTAAACGTTTCGAGCAAAATTTTTACAGTGTGTCTTTAAAATTGTACTGGGTATATTCATAGAAAGTCAATAAAACAAAGGGAAACTAAGGGAACAATCTTTTATCAGCAAAATAACAGCATGTAAGTCTTGTTCAATAACTGGCCACCCAATAAATAAAATGAAATAAACGAATAAATAAAATTAAAATATCGTGGATATTTGAATATTAGAGTGGTGAATCCCAGTTTTAATGGATTTTGGGAATTGAAGATAATTTTTTTATAAACACAGAAAAGATTTCCAAGACTTATTCATGATAAAACTGGATACAGACCTCCATTGACCAAGCACCCCAATCATAGCGGAAATGACGAAAATAACGAAGGAAGGGTAAATCCTTTATGAGGGGGGGGGGGGTGCCCGCTTGCCCATTTCATTATTCCTAAGTTCTTGTACGAATAACCAGCCCCCCCCCCCCCACACACACAAAGTTAATCATGAGAAAACGCTATTATTTCAATAATCTCATTTGATAATGTCAGTACAAGAATGAGAAATATTGATATCTATGTTTGTTAAAATATCTAGTGTAGACTCATCATATTCTCATTAACCCACGCCTTTATTTTCTTAATCGTTTTCAATAGTTACTAGTCACCTAAATCTTATAGTGATTGAAAGAGAATTTAGATTATTACTTCTATGCATTTATGGACATGAACCCTTTTAGCTTCTTAACTAGTATTATTCTAAAATGCATTATGATGTAGTGTGATCATCTCCTAAAAGCTATAGCATTATCCGTGAGAGAGTATGTTATCCATGACTGTGTAAGATTAAGAAAGGAGGAATGATATTGAGGGTATCAAGTACAGAATGATGTACTTTGGGTGATTATCTTTAAAACCCATACCTTGTTATATCTTTATCTTTTCCAATAGAGTTTATCCTCTAGATTGTTATTATTCAAAACTGAGCTGAATCTTATTTTATTTTAAAAAGAATTTGTTACTTTGATAAAATGTTGGCCTACGTATGAACCATTCTAGCCAGGAAACTGGTATAGAAAATAAATACGGTTTAGAATCTCATAAAAGTTATATTATTATGCTTAAAAGAAAATGTCATGATCTTATGGTATACGGTAGATCAATTCGCCCTGTGATTGATTGGATTTGTATGACTTGGTATTCTTGTTTGATTCCCATAAAGATTTAACATTTAGAATTTTCGGAAAACATTTTTGTTTTAATAGAAAATGTCAGATTTTAGATTTCAGAGTTTGCACAAGAGAAATGGAAATGGTATTTTTTGTTATTTTGTTAAAATTTGAGTAAAAAGAAAAAAGAAAAAAAGAGAAGAAAAAAAAATCGACAAATATGCAGGTTCTATAATGAACGTTTATGAGTTTAACTTTTCCCTTCAATGGCGCTAATATTTACGACTTGAAATATCGATCTTTAATTAAACAAAGGCGAAACCGAGTTAAATAGAGCGTAATTCTTTCAACGAACGAAATATGAGCACCATTGAAGAAGAAAAAAAAAATTCATTGTTTGATTTATACCAAACTGTTTTTTAAACCAAATTGCTGAAACAAAGATGTTTACATGTCATTTTGAGTATTGAAAGTGGATTTGTTTTCATTCATTGGCACAAAATGTATGGAACCAAAACATGAAAATTGGGTGGTAAATGATAATAAAAAAAACTTATTCTTTCATACTTAACAAGGTCGATGGAAGCCCATAACCAGGAAAAGATATTATTATATACATTTTTTTTTTTATTTGTAGAGTTAATTTTAAGAATCCAATGACATTTTATATTCTTATCATTGGGAAAGTTTGTCCGTAAGGACCTCGGAATCCAGGATTTGCCCACATTTATACCTTCCAGTCATTTTTCTCGATCAACAACAAGAGTGCTTAATTTCTCAACGGTATTCCACTGGTTTACGGAAATTGGAACGCCAGTAGGTAATTTTCTAAGTTCCTCCGATCACCTCATAAGGACATCATCAACCACATCTGGATCAAATCCAAAGTTAAAGTAATTTTGAAAGTCATGTTAAAACAATACACAGGTAGACGACGACGATGTCAATGTGAGAAATCATCACATCTTTGGAATATAGCCAAATTATTGTATATTCGTGTATCGGTGCGTTGTAATAAATTGTAAGGGAGATGGGGTGAGTATGAGTGTGTGTGTGCGAATGTATGTTTGTGTGTGTGTATGTGTATGTGTGTGTGGGTGTGTTTGTTTGTGTGTGTGGGTGGACATATGGGTGTGAGCGTGTGGGTCTTATTATAAGGGAGAAAAGGAAGGGGATAACCAAGTGGGTGTGTCCTTATAATTTGAGCTGGACTCTGAGAAACTATCACTTTTTGCTTATAAAGAGGAGACGGTATAATAGTTTGCTTTTGTAAGGTTTATCCCAAAATCCACCTTAAGACAAACAATATTTACTTCTTCCTGACATTTAGAACATATTTGTCGAATCAACTACATTCTCCCAAAGTAATTAGTCATCTCAACTTTGGAATAAGCTACCCGAGAATATTAAAGAATGTACCACTGTTGATTCATTTAAGTCCATGTTAAAGTCTCATCTCTTCAAAATATAATATTGTAATCTAAGTTTTTTATCAAGTATTGTAAAGGTACAGGTGAAGTTTCCTTGTGACTTTATATATCTTGTCATTACATGTAACAGGTTGTATTAATATTTCCTTTCTCTATTATTGTTTCTTCTTATCTTTTTTTCCAAAGCGCTTAGAGACTTAATTGTAATTTGTGCTATATAAAAATGGAGTATTATTATTAGGATATATCTTCAATCGGTTTTCAGGATAAAACATTTAAGATAATTTAGCTTGCTGGAATTCCGTGCTGTTATCTCTGCTTTTACTGTTTTCTATAAGTTTTATTCTTTGAATCCACATACTCCATTTTCATTTTGAGAATGGCAAACTATATATATATATATATATATAGTTGAAACATTTATGTTGTTATACACACGTGACATCTTCATGACGTCAATACATACATTTTACTCACACGGCACATTATACAAAATAATGCAACATTGTTCTGGAATTGCAATTACAGATAAACTGATCATTTAATTAGAATCGAAGCCAATGATTTACATCCAGGTGACAGAAAGAGAAAGCGGAAAAGAGAGTCTGTACGAACGTTGAACATGATTCTATGATTCTATACAACACACTAGCCAACTACAGCTTATATCCTATTATATATACGGTAAATAGGAGATCAAATATACATTCCCTTTGCACGTTATTATACACCACACATAATACATTATATGTATATATAAGTCCCTTCAAAATTCAAAAGGAAACCTATGAGACATAATAAACACAGAAATATAATCCAAAATAAAATATCATGTGAGCTCGTGTGAAGGAGCGTGTTTATGCATTCTCGTCTTCTCTAAAGTTTAGTATGCACATCAATTTCTCTAATTTTTGATTTACTGTAGTTTAGCACTGAACGTGTAAGGCACTTTAAGGAGAATAACGATTGGTTTCCGATTCTACTAAGCACAAAAGCGTCTAGCTATAGGTTAAAAGTTCGCAATGCTTTGACAGGTATAGTAACAATAAAGACGGTGACTCCACATTTTCTTATATTTCTTTATTAAAACAAAATTGGCTTCGATGAGTTTAGATATAGTAATATCATATACTACAGTACACTTCGTAAAGGTATATACACGAGAAAAATAGTATTTCTGTGAAGAATATTTGACATGAATCCTGTCTTCAAAATATTGAGCTAATCAGAACTACTTCAAGAAATACGAGACAGGTCAGTTTTACTTCATTAAAATATCATTCTTACTCATAAAGTTTATGTTGTTTAATTATGGTGCCAACTTTCATGCGCGGGCTTTTTTTTTTTTTATTTAAACAAATTTTATAACCCTATTTTTGTGTGAGGCTTTTCGAATGAAAGAGATAAATATTTTACAAATACATCATCAATATATAGCGTGCAAAATAATAAGTATTATATAAGTTAAACTGAATTATTTAGAAATAAATTGACGTGATTATTAAATGATTCCTTTTCGGTTTACGTTGATTCTTAAAAAAAAAAAAACAGTTTACAGAATAACTCAAAGAACGCTGATTAGTCTATAATACGACATAAACAAGCATCTGAATCACTGGTGCTAATAATTCATTATTGTCGATCATTACTCATAAAATTGAAATTGAAAATGTAGTGTAAACTAGAAAAGAAACTATTTGAATAAAAACTTCGTTGAAGACAAATCTCTTACAACATTTTCCATATATGGCCTGATGAAGCCCTGGGACCAAAATGTTGTTAAAGCTTACTCTTCAAGAGTTTTTATTTACACTTTGTTTTTATACAATTACAGGAGTTTCTAGATAATAGACATTGGCAATGAGTTTATAATTTTCATTATTGGAAAGAAATGAAAAGAGAAATATGCGTAGCTTGATCCTTGATCAGAATTTTCCCCTATCTTTAATTTTTGCAAGTCTGCATAGATTGGAAAAAATAATCCTCAGTTAGAAATCGACCCCGGGTTTCCGGGCCTTAACTCCAAGCCCCTTCCTCGGGACCACTAGAGGAATCAACGAATATTACATAGATTAGAGGTATATAGTCTGACAGTTTTCCTTCTTCGTCCGTTATTTCCACATTTGTTTTTTTTTTTAAATAATTATACCTCGTGCCTTGTTAGATCGAGATTGAATACATTCAAAACGAATATAACTCCTCTGTCTCAGACAAATGAATAAATTTAAAAATAAAGAGTGAAGAAATGACTTTGTAGGACAGTGGTACTACATTTATGATGGATTTACAGTATATTAATATACATATACACACAAAACGGCATGGAATGTTACGAATATTACATTGTTTAACTGCTGCAAAAAGCAAAACACCAGATGATAGTGATTTTAGTATATCCACGTTGAAGTCAAAGGCAGTGTCCTTTTTTATGATGGACGGCGAAAACAATTTACCGGAACAAAACGTGCATCATTTATCAAGAAAAATACACTTAAAATGTCACAATAACAAAACTGGTGTTGGATTATCTCCCTAAAGAAGGTTACGTTTACCCCATTTTTAAAAACATTGATAATTATGTCGCGGTCTAAGAAGAGCGGACTGCAGATAAATGTCGCCTCAACATACGGAAAGGGTTTGACCCCCTACTATTTACTACTAATCATATTTTCTTAATCATTATTAATTTTGAAATTCATCCGTTGTTTTGAACACGTCCGACAAAACAAATAAGTTCTGACTCATTCATTAGTAAAGACCTACATCTTTGGTAATTTTTCTTCGATTAGTTTTTCTCCTTTGAGCATGTTGACAAACTCGATTGTTGTCAAAATGTGTTTCATATACTGTTTAGACTTCAGGCTTCAGGCAAGAAACTAAATTATTATAAAAAGTAATGATATTAGAGAATTCAAATCTTTTAAGTAGAGATAGCTTTTAACACGGGTATTAAATAATAATGGAAAGTTAATGGGAAAGGGTTTATTGTACACCTATAGGATCACTTTGTCTCCGTTGATAGAGCTGCATATTATGCTTTAATGTTAGATTTCGACAAACACAATTATTTACCACATTATTCTGTATTTTACCATCGACGATTACATGGAATCATAACAAAATAAAGCTATTTCCTTTTTTTCACATTCGAAAATGACTTTTTGCTAAAAATTCCCTTTTAAATACAAATATCCAGTTCTATTTGATACCCTCTCGATATTATAATGAGGAGGGCCCTACGAGGGGAACAATATTATACTCTACTCGGGATACTCATGAATTTCCATAAACTTTATTCTTAACCGATATTGTCTGTGGTGAACGTATAACGTTACACAAGTAGACATATATATTACACATACGTTAATGCCCATATCCTATAATACAGCTAAAGAATCCACAAAGAGAAAACTTGACGAAAACGTTTACAAAACAAGTGAAATTTATTTTGAAAATCTGCATCGTTGTCTGACTTTTCCAGATGACTTTTAATGAATTTTTCAACTTCGGTGTTTATGCAGACTGAGCCTCGTATAAAAATAATGCGTTTTGGGTTAATTCATAGCCACACCTCAAAATACAAGTTTAAAGGATTAAACTCAGTCTGGTAATATTCAAAGAAAAGTTGCGTTCCAAACAATGCTTATTACAAACATAAACAGGGCATATTGGTTTAAGCTATACTGCCATCACTCGATCACATGGCAACGAAGATTGATAAAACAGATTCATAACCTACATTTAATCTCTTTAATTGTTTATGACATCGAAAAATCATGAAGATCTGTTACAACATATTCAAATTGACATTGATATAACAATAAGCTGTGATTTTAAAACAAGTGAATAGAAGAGGCAATGAATACTATCGAATCAATCTTTTATGAGGGTCATTGTGACAATACATCAATTTAAGCAAGGACTTAGTAATTCCTTGATTTAAGTAATCTAATAGCGCATCTTAAAGATTTTCGAGATAGCAAAAAAAATAAAAATAATTTCAATTCAATTCGATTCAATTTTGCTGTAAGAATATTCATACTGGGAATTTCTGTATATATATATATATATATATATATATATATATATATATATATATATATATATATATATATGTGTGTGTGTGTGTGTGTGTGTGTGTGTGTTTGAAATATTTCAAACTTAAGGCTTTGGGAAGGGTATAAACTTTTTGTAATTTCCTGATTTTCAATGACAGGACAAAGCAATACACTGGTATAAAGAAACTACACAAACTCAACAATGAATAAATTATTAGGAGCTCTTTGACCGGAGGGATTTGTAATATTAAAACGAAACAATGGTTTAGGAAACATCTGGCAATAATGCATTACATTCAATTGTGCTTATGGGAAAGAATATATTCATTAGCAGTTCGCCGACAATGAGAATAATGTATCACTCGGCTTGTGTATAGTTTCATAATAAATCACAGTTTGCAGAATAAAGGGTTACAATGTTTACTGCGTTTCGACACCATATGTTCGTGTGAATTTCGTCAAGCTGACACGGCGCAGTAAAAATTAATGGATTAATGAATCAGATATACGATAATACTAACTAGATAATGATGCAGACAGGTTAATCGCTCCTAAACGTAAGCTAATATCTTCGGTCTTTAGTAGCAGCTGGATTATGGATATGCTCTATTTTCACACAGCATTATCACCAAATATGATTAGACCATTCCCACTTCCTTTCTGTTAAAAGAAAAAAAAAATATATCGAGCATTTTTTTTTATACAGGCTGATATTATGTGACAAATAACCTAACAGGAAATGAATGATTACTAATTCCTGCACTATGATCCAAATGAATGATAGGCCTATAACAATAAAGTTTCAAATATATTTTTTTGTTTTTTTTATTTTTTGAAAGACAACCGAAACCATTAAACAAAAATAAAGGTATTGCACGCGAGCACGGTCGTTACAATTCTCTGTTTCTCTGTTTGTATGTTTTGCTCTCCAGCCTTTGATTTTATCGTGATGATATGTTTTGTCCCGTGTCTTTTTATTAGATGGATCTTCAAAGAACTGGTCAGGTACCACACAATGATGAAACCCAAAGTACAGTGTGGTGACTATAAGTAGTTTTCTAGCTCTGCCATCTCCGCCTCTTGGATCAACTAAAAAATATAAAGGGAAAAGAAAAGAAAAGGAAATAAAATACCATAGTTACGCATATCGTTTTGATATGTAGGCCTACGATGTTCGATGTTGGCTAAATTGATCTTAATTAGCCTGATGCATACATACACGATGATATTTTTTTTTTACAAACGGAGTACGGTAAGATCCTAAACAACAAGACTAATTTGTAATGTCATTTTATCTCTTTTATCCTGGAATAACATCTACAACATTTCTTGATAACAAAGATTGATTTTTTTTTTCAAGAATAAGGGTTATTATGTTACCATTTATATGATTTATACAAATCAAGACGCCACCGGAATGAAAAACTTGGGTATAATCACATTTACATATAAATAACAGAATACGACTTATCTTTAACATGAGATGAGAATTCAAGTCACATAAATTATTCATTTCTCATATTTCTCTAATACGATTTTTTTTCTTCCCCCCTTCCCAACTTTTTTTTTTTTTTGGGGGGGGGGGAAGGAGGGGTGCACTCTGTATTATATACAATTACATTCGGTGCATGTATACCATGCTACCGAACCAAATACAAGTAGAGATCACAGACAAAAAAAAATCATTTGAGAATTTAATTTGGAAAGTCACGTAGAAAGGTACCGGGTGTATCCGAAAAACGGAAACCCAAGTTTGATCATCAATAATTTTAAAGATATTTCAGTGAAGATTATAAAATTTATATCACTTTAAAGTGAAACTCATTACCATTCTAATGGTACCACTCACAACTCATCAATATCATGCATCGCTGAACCAAATTGCTCTAAAAACATTCTTGCAAAATTGTGTGTGGTTCCCTTTCGTGCTCCTTGAGATGGATTGTTTGAATGTGCCTAAAAAGGAGACCCAACTTGATCATCAATAATTTCACAAATGTTACAGTGGTGACTATGAAGTTTATATCACTGGAAAGTGCAACTAATCATCATTGTAATGATACCTCTCTCAGCTCACCAATGTCATGCATCACTAAACCCCATTGTTCTGAAAATTGTCTCGCAATTGGTTCACTTTCATGCTCCTTGAGATGAGTCGTTTGAATCTGCCTAAACATGATTAGCAATTATAAGTAAAGCATTCAAATGATTTTCAATAAATGGTTTTGATAAATGGGTGGAAAAGCCTACTTATTTACTTCATCAAGCTCGCAATCCAGGTATTTCATCATGTTACAGCTCACGACAGCCCAGAGAACATTCAGTTCACCGTGGATAATGTAAGAATCATGACAGTGCATCAATCACAATTTCGTGATATGTTTACAGAACAATGGGGTTCAGTGATGCGTGACATAGGTGAGCTGAAAGAGGTATCTTTAAAATGAAAATGAGTTGCTCTTTCCAGTGATGTCAACTTCATATTTTTGAAATTATAAATAATCAAATTTGGTTACCTTTTTAGGCACGTTGAAACAACCCATCTCAATGAGCATGAAAGTGAACCACTCACAATTATGCAAGACATTCTCAAAACGATGGGGTTCAGTGATGCGTGACATCGGTGAGCTAAGAAGTACCATGAAAATGGTAATGAGTTGCACTTTTCAGTGATATATATTTTATAATCACCATCGTAATATTTTTGAAATTTGTGATAATCAAACTTGGGTTTCCTTTTTTTTTTGATGCACCCCTTATAACGCCCATCAAACATTATAATAAATGTATGTACGTGTTGCATAATTTTTTTGGGGGGGTATCATAATTTTGGAAAACGATAAAAGAATCTACTTTTTTTCAAAATGAACTAAGAGAGTGAACACTTCCATTTCTTTATGAGTAAGAAATAACATTATGTATCCTTGACACAGTGACATCGACCTAATTCACAATTTATTGCTTAGGGCTCACGAACTTTTTTACATTATTGATATAGCAGTCATGCATATTGCGCACCTCTTAGCAACAGATATAACTTAATTTATATCACAGCCACTCAGCATTTATGTTTTGAAAAGTGGAAAATTTGATTAGGAACGAATCTCTGTCATAACTACTTAGATTTAAGTAATTTTCAGATTGTCAAATACGGCTACATCGTTGTATTTTAATCATATATATCTTGATGTCTCAGTGTCTTCCAATGATAACTCCTCCTGTCGGCGGAGCGATTTCATGTCTATTTCCTCACACATCACTCAAGTAGCAACTCTATACACTAATACTTGACTCTTTCTTTGAAGATTGTGCTAATATCGCGATCGATCTTTCGCGTCAAATTGAATACTTTTACCGAGGCTGTTTAATTGTAACTACACTTTTCAAAGTTGAAACAAATTCCTTAGGTTCTTAAAATTCGGTCCACGGGCCAGCATTTTGAACTAATCATTGTTACATTATGTATTACCATTACTCTTTCGTTTCGCAAGGCTGTCAGTAACTACTAAAAAAATACCGAGATAATTTGGCAGCATCTGTCACTTAATTGGTCTTAGGGGACATTCTAAAATTGAGGGATTTCTTTTAAAGTAATAATCTTTATTATTTTGATATTAATATTTTAAAAAATATGAATACTTGAGGGTAAGGAGGGATCTTCTATTTTAAAACTATAAACTTGTGATATAACGTGTGCCGTCAATCACTCTATAGGTCCTTCCGTTCCACCCTTTTTAAATGTTTGTTTGAAAATAACAATAATGATACAAAACATCCATACTCCCTTTTCTTACAAGGATAAATTTAAACTTATTTATGCATTGGTACAAAATGTCCAAATCCTTAGTCGACCTCTCCGAATAAAATATTCTAAGATGAAAGATTAATGGTAATATTACCGTCGAAATGATCTATTCTCCGTAATTCAATTTTTGAACTTATACTTTTATTTTCTACCCTTGACATGATTGATTTACGGAAATAAAAACAAACGCATATTAGATGTACCCTTTTTAAATTGTCTTTAAAAATAACAGTAATCATATAAAAGACCCTAGATCCTTTTTCATCAAAGGAGAAGTAATTTACAGTGATTTATTCATTGATATAAAATATGAAAAATCCATAGACGATCTCTCCAAATACAATATTGATATCTGACCTTTGAAACACCTGATGCCCTATATGATATAACGTTGAAACTAATACTCATTAATATTCTATCAAACTTACTGTTGATTCAAGAATGTAAACGTTTTGGTGAATGACCTTATCTTTTGGAAAATTATACTAATATTATGAAAAATTAATTCCAATTGTTTAATTTGTTTGCAAATAACGTCATCATTTTCTTTTCCACATAAAAATCCGTTGCAATTATACATATAGGCCTACCGATCACTGATCTCTTTAGATATACCGATGGCTACACAGCCGCAATTATATTATTGAAAATTGAAAACCTTGACATAATAAAACATTTCCCATGATTTTACCTAATTTTGAACGACAGAACTTGCGAATTTTACCGGCAATGTAATTATATGTGGATTCAATTTAGATGATAACATTTTGTTTTATTTTATCAGTCATAATACGACCATACGGACGAACGATCCAAAATTTAATGTGTATATTTAGATAATGTTGCAGGGTTTGAAATTATGTTTCTACGGTATATCATTCGAAAGACATCCTTTAATGAGCAAGTACAGAAAGGACGAGAAGCCAATGTTTCATATATCAAATATTACATCAGATGGCATGTTGAAATGACTGCCATTGTCAAAATTAACAATCTGGAAACCTTCAGAGTTTTAAACAGGGAAAAAATGACTAGAAGACGTCAGATGTATTACTAACCCATTCTAAAAGGTCGAGAGACCGCTCCAAGAAGAACCTCAAGATCTATCTTACTATATCATGGCAGGTATACGTATGACAAATATCTACTTAAATTGACCCAGTACAATAATAATATGTCGAATCAACTCAAGTCAGGCAGCATTGAAATGTACAGGAGTAATCTTTATTAGCTACTGTGGCTCTTGGTTTGTGATGGGTGGAAACAACAAACAACATCAGAATGAACAAGAAAGAAGGGTCAATATAATCACACATCTGATTAATGGAAACTCGATTATTTACATCCAATAGGAAGTTTTATATCATTACCCTAATTTGGTTGTTGTCTCACACCTTTAACTCAATTTAAGTTTCTATTAAGCCTTTTAATTATTTCAACCCTGTGTGTGCCTATGATGGCTTTTTTGCTATAATATCTGTAAGACAATCCCAACACTGCTAGAAGATATCAAATTACTACCATTTTGTGTACTTAAAAGTCGAAAGATACATTAACTCCTAATTTAGATTCACGGGTTTGCCATTTCCACTATCTGTAATTGCCACTCTCATGCGATTGTTGGCACAAGAAGCAGTATTATTTGTTTTAACTCACCCTGTATATGTTTCTCCTCCAAGGAAAAGGTAAGCTGTCCAAAAGTTCCTCGAGGCTGGGGGAATCGGCTGAATTCCTTTGATTGGTGTCCACAAGATCATCATATATTATATCATCAACTTCTGATGATTGCTGGAAAAAATGTTGAAAGAAAAGCACACAATTGTTTTTATTTTTTTTATCTCCAATGAAATGACTTTATACATTTTCAACAAATGAAAAAATTCTCTAGCAGATGAAAAGAGATGATTCTGTTGAAAACAAAAATTGAAATTCGGATCGTAGGGGGTCCATGCTATAATTGTACGGCGTTTGAGAATTGGGGCCAAACAATGAATTGGAGGTTTAGCTCATTCAGAATTATCATGAATAAAAATTATATATTCGGATAGCTTGGATTCTCGTCTTTTATTTGTCGACCATAATTAAAGAATAAATTCAATGTAAAGCAGAGCTACCAAAATCTTGCTTGACGAAAAACATTCAAATTTCAAAAGTAAAATAGTAATTTTGGAAAGTACATTTTCTGCATTCCCACATGACAGCTCAATCAGGAAAAAATGAGCAAAAGATTGATAAAATCTGTCAATAATTCATGGTTGTATTTCAGTGATTTTTCTTAAACGTGGCTAGTCTCCTTGTTATTGATAGCCAATTTTTATTCAAAGAATACATTATTTCAAAGGATAGTGCATCTCAAGGTATTCACAGAGTCTGAAAGCATGGACCATTAAAATCAAACGCTTTCATTTGTTTCGATTTCTCCGAGGCACATGGCCAAAGTCCAATCGTTCAATTAGCAGGTTGTTTCTTTACGGTGGAAATGTGCATGGCTGATGTCGATGGAAAACACTATGCGGTGCCTACACTCTAATAGAGTAGCTATTCAGGGAAAATTGTGGGATGAGACTGGGTTAATTGATTTAGACTAATCTGATAACATCCAGTGCCAATATATAACATTTTATTCCAGCATATCTATGATACTATCATACTTGTCACCGCGAATGAGATTCCACGGAGCAATGTTATATTAACATTATTTTAGAAATAAGAACAACGGGAAAAAGAACGGTCACATTTTTCTCCACAAACGTTTGGTATTTGTAAATCACATCAAATTGCAAATCCTCGAAATTTAGCTATACTTAGACTGGAAAATATGTATGCATAATGAGATCGGACATTGATGTGAAAAGGCTGGTTAACTTAATCATTTTTCAGACGCGATGATCCGTTTAAGAGTTAATATTTATAGCTAATCAACCTCACGGCGCCCAGATTAACCTCAAGCTAAGAAGAATTTAAAACCACCAAAAGAATAATAATGCGAACTTTCTATTTGATTTAACCAGCACACTCAGATTATTAGAAAACAATGTATTTATCAATTATTCTTTGTTTTGTATTATCACGGTTTGTGTACGTATATCGCGGTCTATGAGTGAGGGAGTGAGTGGGGGAGTGCGTGGGCGTGTGCGTGTACGTATGTGTGTGGGTTTGGGTAGGTGTGTGGATTGTGTACGTCAGCATATAAGAGCTTTGGCATAGAACTAATGTGTGTTGATAGGTTCTGCATGATCGATACGAGATTAACCATTTCAAGTACCTTTTCCGTGTATGATTGAAGTTTTAACATGCATGAGATGCATATTTGGAATGTAAATAGACATTCGACCTTGACGTATCATTTGACATTCGTACTCTCATCGTTATTTAACAAACTCCGCCCTAATTATGATATAATTTTTTGATTGATTTAATCTCATTTTGTTGTTCAAAGAGAAGACATTTTTAAAACAATAGACAGGAAAGCATGAAATGCAGTTAAACAAAATGATACAAAAAAAAAATTTTTTTTTATTTTTTATAAATGGATGGTTTCAAATATTTATATGTCACATTAGTAATGATGAATATGAATATCTTGTAAGTGTTTGCAGCTGGTTTCAAATGTACTAGGAAATTCGTTGTTGCAAAATTTCATAGATCGCATGTATTGTGAGCTTCTCACATAAATTTTATCTCTGATATTTTAAATGCCTAGATGAATTCTCAACATTTTTTTTCCCTCTAGATTATTGCTTTTAATCTACAAACCTTTTCAATATATATATTTTTATTTATCAATAATTTAATTTAGTTATGTTCGTCAAATTATAACGTTAATAATGAAAATAGCTTGCGTTGTGGTTATACGGGAAAATGTAATTTCTATTTGAAAGTGAAATTAACGTGTATCCAAGTCTATTGAAATTTTAAATATATATATATATATATTTCAGCCATTTCTGGATCAAATTTGCTAGAATAAACGGTAAATATATTGAAGATTAGTACTGTGGTATCGTAATATATACCCAATTTTTTTTAACCTGTCACTGTAGTTGAATCTTTAAAGCGCTAAATCTAAAAAAAACTCATTAATCCCTTTATTGAGCTCTTTTGATGGCATGCATATGGTTTCAAAATGATATCTAGCACTCATGTTCACTTTCCAGTTAAAAGACAAGTAAAAATCCAATACTTTTGGTAGTTACAATCTATATCACATGCATAGTTTTGATATAGTTTCAAAACATACATAGTGTGTCCCCATTACAGGAGCGGCGGAGCCGGGGCTGGGGGCTGCAGACCCCCCTCCCCCCTTTTGTCAGCAAACGTGTTCAAAAACGCAAGAATGACCATACATTTGTGATTTTTAGCCTGTTCACACCCACAACTTGTGGCTCAGCCACTCCACTTTGAAAAACGCTCCGCGGCCCCTGCATTATATGAACATGGTGGAACCCAATGTTATTACAAATAGGTAAATGGGTAACGAGAAATGTAACTCCAATGAAACCAGGCATCTGGAAGGCGAAGTAATAAAATGGAGCATTCATTCTGACTAATGGCTGTTTTCTTAGTTCACACTATTTCCCTTCATTTCGTCTGCTCTGCCATTTTCACAAATTAGTGCAAGATCAATATTATTCTTTAGCAGGAGAACGGTAAATTTATCTTGGCCAGATGCGTAAAGAGAGCAGACGTTCTTGACACTGATGCTTTTACGTAGGTTTTGATACACGGTGCAAATGGGTAATGTTGAAGACCTTTGGCTTACATAGGTACGAATAAACGAGTTAATAGAATCAACGATTCCATTAAAAATTGACAGAGAGTACTTGGCTCAGTGTAAATCCAATTCGATGTAAATGTGATAAATCGCTGTGACTCTATGTACTGTTTGGCTTCACTCCATCAGTATTGTATTGTAAGAAATGGTAATAACGTATCATAAATATCGGAGACAGTCTATTAGGTATTTTAATTAATGTATATTTTAAACCAAAAAAGAAAAAAAAAGAAAGAAAGAAAAAAAAAATGTACCCATGATTAGGCGGAACATAACACCAATGGTGGTAAGATCGAATGCTATATTATCTAAAGATAAATACAACTTGGAGACGGCTGATATATCCATTTCGAAATTACACCTTAAAAGATGTGAACATTATTACATTAGTTCCAGCTTTTTTTCTACCGTTCTTGTTTTCTCAAATATATCTTATCTCAATATATTTCTTGAAGTGCACGCATAGCTGTGGTCAAAGGCACCTATATACACAGAAAAAAGGGGTTAATGGTGATTGCGTTATTTTACATTCTTTTGCATTGTTATCAGCAAAAATGTATTGGGACATGTCGCGTCAGAAAATATTTCTGTTTACGAGCTTTATAGCGACCATTTCCCTTGTGTCATCTATATTCATGAAATACATATCAAATGTAGAAATTGTATACCCTGCTTTGAAGTAAACTGTGATTGCTACAAATCTCAGAATATGTCAGGTATACCTTACATATCACAAAGCTGGACAAGAAAATTTACTCCTGATTAATATTAATTGATAATTTATTGAAGATTACATTCTTCCACTATGATGTCAAATTTAACTGTCATTTTCTCTTCCCATAATAATAAATTTATAATCACGTTTCCAAAAAGATATTTTTGTCGAGCTCATTTCTTTGAGTATCTATACTGTAACACCGGGAATGCTAAATTTGTATTTGTAGGATATACAATTAACAATTTATATTTTTACGATAACAGAAATAGAATCCATAACTCTTTTACAATATATACATATTTTTTTTTCATATGCAGCTAAAGAATCATTTTGTAAATGTAAAAAATATTTTTGTTATAATGAAAACCTTGTTATGAATTCTGTGGAAATGATGAATAAAATTCAAATATAAATTTAAATTCACAATTAAAAAGTACAATAAAATTAGCCTGCTTTATTTCCGGATTTACGGAATTAAGGGGCTGTTACATGTCCAATATATACATTAATCAACAGTGTATGTTTGTTTTCGACATGATGAATTAAAACTAAACTTTGCGTTTCAAAATAGTAATACAATTCAATTGGAATGAATGCACTTTGTTACTTAACTCAATGAAAAATATCAATATGTGTTGATTGGATATCAGATAATATGCTCTCTTTACACTGAGCAATATATATATATATATGTATATATAAAATAGAAATACAATTTGAATGAAAAACCGTAGAGACAAAATATAAATTTATTTTGTCTCTACGGTTTTCCATTCAATTGTATTTCTATTTTGTTTAGTATCATAAAGCCGACGCAGAATTCATATATATATATATATATAAACCCCTCCCAAAAAGTTTCGCAAGTGGACTTTGGGCCATCATAACTCTTCAGATACGCTTTAGTTATTCCTGATATACATAACATTTGAAAGATAATTCATTCCCCTTTTTATTGATATCCTATTTGTAATGATTTTGTCATGCTTCAATGCACAGAATATCAGAATATGGAGAAATGTAAAAAGTCAAATGTTGCAAAATGCATTCATCAAAGTGGAGTTCCGCCACTCGACTTTAGGCCCTGATAACTTTTTGGGGTATTTTATAATTTTTATTGAATTTTATACCATTGTCAAGTAAATTTATTCCTCTTTTTAACGACACCCTAATTGTAACGAGAGTGTTGTTCTTGCATGCACAGAACACCTGAATGTTAGGACAAGTCAGAAGTTAAATGTTCCAAATTGAATGCCTGTTGTCAGTATTACTGTCTGTTGCCAGCAATAAAAAAGCATTTCGCTATTTTTCACTTTTTACTTTGCATTATATTCATGAGTTATGTGCATTGAAACATGATGTTACTATTGCAATTTAGGCATCAATAAAAAGAAAAATAAATGAACTTTTTACTGCTATGATTAAATCATAATGCTTGAAAACCAATTAAAATGTATAGCTTCAAGTAGTGTTAGAGAAATTTTACGAAAATTATCTTTCGCTTTGGCATGTATTCAGGTGTATATTCAGGTTCCTTGGAGCCAAGCATGCATAACCATGAAATAAGGTATATCAAAAGGGAATAAAATTAACTTTGCATGGTATAGAAATTTCAATAAAAATTAGAAAATTCCCTAAAGTTATTCAGGAACCTAAAGTCAAGTTGGGAACTTCTTGTGATCATAAAAGTGCATTTTTACAAATTTGGACTTTTTACTTTTTCTCATATTTTGATATTATTGCATTGAAGCATGACAAAACCATTGCAAATGGATAGTCAATAAAGGGGAATAAATTATATTTCAATGTCATGAATATCAGGAATAACTAAAGCGTACCTGAAAAGTTTATCATGGCTCAAAGTCCACTTGCGAAAGCTTTTGGGACGGGGTTTATATATTTTATATATATATATATATATATTATATATATATATAATATTATATATATATATATAAATATATATTATATATATAATACATATTTTTCCCACAAAGATATAAGAAAAAAAAGTACATAGAATATGAAATTATTAAAAGAGATAAAAAATAAAACAATAAAAAAAGAAATATCGGTGAGATTTTGCATTGATTTAAAAAGCGAACCGGGTTAAAGCTTTTCAATATACATATTAAAAGTGCAATGATTCCACTGGCGTTGATTGATTGATTGATTTCTTTTAACATTTACATAATAGTGCTTTTGATCACATTCAGTGTTATTTGACTATATGCTAACGCTGCGTGGTATTCAAATTTAGGCAAATTTGACCCCCCCCCCGAAAAAAAAGAAAATCATTCAAAATAAGAGAGTAATTTTATTCGGCCTAAAAACACATGTTGATTACAATGAGATCTCGGCAGCTGGTCTGTATTTGATGTAAATCAAAAAATAAAACAACTCGTACTGCACCACGCGCACAAAGCACGCCGAATAAAAAACAAAACAACAAAAGAGAAACAAAAAATCCAAAACAAAAAAACAAAAGCAATCATGCAAATGATAATATTTCTCACTTTTCAATGTATTCTGATAATAATTTGCGATGAATTATTATTTTAAAAAAAAAATTTTTACTGCCAAAACTAATCTCTTCTATAGAATACAAATAATACCAGCACCTTACAAAAACCCCATGAAGTTGAACGATTGACGAAATTATTCAGAATGCGTTATTTATCAGGAATTCAGTAATACAACCCTTTTTTTTCATGGGAGATACAATCTTAAATACATGTAATCATAAAACCATTGAATATGTTCAGATAGGGTGTCATAGTTTTACCAAGTTAAAAGTCATACAATACAATACTGATGAATTTAAGATGGTATAAGGCCCCTTGAGAAGTATTTGACTGAATGGCGGACACTGAAACCAATTCCCAAGACGAGCTTCAAAGTATTATCTTTTCATTCAGAGGGCAGATCCTTTTTTTTTCCTGGATCGTTTGGCAGAGGTAACAAGGGCCGTCGCACTCTCGACGTACCGTTGAATCTATACCTCCATTCATTATTAATGCATCGTCCCCACTGCTACAATTTCTTTATTATACTTCACGTGGTCGTTTAAGCTCCATTTGCCACTTGTCATTTGTTTATATTCACATCACCCGACCTTTATATCTATGCGCACCACCACGGCTTTTGCTTGGTATTTGCAAAAGAAGCATGAGGCAACAGGCCGAGGTGGAAGTGGAAATAACTCTTTAGTAGCAACCTATTTCAGCAACTCCATATATCCTATTTGATTGCAGTGTCAAAAATATCGACGTTTGAACAACCTCTTTCATCCAATCACACAATTAAATAATCAATCATCGTTTAAAGGGGCTATTGAAAATGACTGGGTACGATAAACTATCATTCCAAGGAGATAACCAATGCATGATATAACGGAACAAATATTTCACCGGCGGGAAACCTTAAAGGAAACCAAAACCAAGGAAATAATCACTTTTATAGGAAAAGGCATAATGAGAGGAGCAATTTAAAAAACGTTTCATCAAATAATATAAAATAAGAGTGTTATTGAAGTTTGAAAAGTCTCGTTGAACCTTTTATGGGGATCCTCAAATTGGCAACATCGGCTTCAAAATGGCCGATTTTATGGACAACTCGCCATTTGTTTTTTAAACAAATTTTCAGATTTTCCCCACTTTCGTTCAAAATATGTCTTATTTACTTCTGAGCTCAAAATATGTAATGATAAGATATATTTCACACAACATATGTTGAGCTCAGAAGGAGATAACATATATTTTGAAAGAAAATGGGGAAAATCTGAAAATTTGTGTACAAAACAAATTGAGAGTTTTCCATAAAATCAGCCATTTTGAAGCCGATGTTGCCAATTTGAGGATGCCCATAGAAGGTACAACGAGACTTTTCGAACTTCCATAAGTCTCATATTTTATAACCGATTTTGATGATTTTTTTTAAAAATTACTCCTCTTATTGTGTTCTTTCATATAAAAGTGATTATTTACTTGGGGATTGGTCGTCTTAAATTTGTGTCTCAGTAATTTGTGTTAATTTGTCACACGTTTCTGACATTTATTTGAACCCGTCTTTTATGATAATCCCAATATAATACTGTACTGAAATATATTTGACAAGGGAGGGTTAAATGTGCGTTTACACACTGTTTATATTTTTAAATAACTTGTATTTATTGGGCTTCTAACAAATGAAAATCTTTAAACTCTTAGTTATCAATAGTGCTACTGGGTTTGTTCATCACCCCGTACAGGGGTATTGCTCTGAACTGACGTCTTTTTAAAATCTTATTTGTCTCGATGGTGACAGGAGATTGAATCTGGAAATGCCATTACTTGTTACCCAATACATTCAATGGGCTATTAGTAACACTGTTATCAATGATACCCTATGACTCTAAAAAGAACATAGAAACGAAAAACTCAGTCAGCACATTATCAATACGGTATGTAACACCTTTTCAGATGTTCAGCCCTACCTTTTTTTAAAATAAATTTGTACCCATCGATCTTCTACCTTCATGTCTGTCTCACTTATTTACGTACCATTCTTTTGTTTGATATTGACTGTACTTTTGACGAAAAAAATGTAATACATAAGAAGAGGGGGGGGGGGACAACACAAAATATTGGGCATATTCTGATGGAATTATCAATGGTTTCAGTATAGTTTATCAGTTTATAAAACGGCACAGACGACCTCATTGCAATTCGCTGTGATAAAAAAAGTTTTCTAGGACTTATAAGTGGTAAATTAAGCAAACAGACCGTGCTGACTGAACTGGGAACTGATTGCTTATTACTCACCTTCAGTATATCTGGTAGTGTCTGCTCGGATTGTGTACTTTCTGCACCTCGCCTTTCTGGTAAATTAAATAGTACAAAAATAAGCTTATTTGCAAGAAAAAAAAACACTGTACAGGTTGATTTTTTTTTTTTTTTAAGGATGTTTCTTTATTTCTTCATTGCATATTGACATTTCTCATTTTCTAAAAAATTATATATTATCATATTTGTAAGACTACCATTATTTTCAAAAGAGGATGATAAAGTTGGATGATAAGTGCAAAGTAAAAGATATTACTATAGTTTTTATAGTAAATTACCGGCAACTCTGCTGCATGGTAAATAGCAGCATATTTTACTGTATTGTCATGAAGCTAGGGTGAATTTACAGTCATCATTACTGTTGGAAGTAACTTACGGTAAAATAAAACTACAGTACATTATCGTGCAGCAGATTTGCCGGTAATCTACTGTAAAAAACAATAGTAATTTTTTAATAGTATGAAAGCAACTCATGTCTACATTTTAAGGTGTGGCATTCTTTATAATTTGTTTATTGATACTCACTTTGATAGAGTCTAGCACATCTCGTCCAGCATTCTGTAATGAGGCAAATAATTGATTTTTATTACTAGGCTTCATAAAATATTAAATAGAACATGTTGATTTCTTGGAATATAAGATGCAAAACATTGCTTTAATATAAAAGTATAATGTAGCCAAATTCATATCATTATATAAACATGTGAGTTCTTTAGAATTATTATGATGAGATGCATACCATGCAAAATAGAAAACTATACAGTAAGTAAAACATTCACTCATTTGAAACCCTTCAGAAACCCGCATAGTAAACCATTTCTAATTTTGTTGATATTAAGTAAAGATGTTTTCACTTATATCCAATGCGCTACGGAAACGAACATTATTGGGCCCCTTATCTGATTTTTATACAATAAAGTTGATCTTAATTAAAAAATAGTCAATTTGGTGACTTACTTTTATTCCCTTTTCCGCAATTACACCCTGTAGCATCTGCAAGATATAAAGGAAAATTGAAAAAAAAAAAAAAATTGTTAATTTATAACAATAAACACTAGTTAAAGGGATTAATTAGTTATTGGAAAGATGGCGCTGTAGATATTTAAACACGTTGTCAGCTGGAATAAAATTGAGTACATATAATACAAATTTTTCTGAGATTTTTAACATATTTATCTGGTTTTTTAAATGTATAAATACGTATATAAGAACTTCTCTCAATCTCTCAATTGACGAAAGTACACGTTCATTTTACATCAAGTGCCAGCGCACACGTAAATCAAATAGAAATTCCATTTGCCATTATACACAATTAAATTTTGCCAGAATTATTGAAAAGAATGCCACAACATTTCTCAAACATTTGTTTTATGCATGCAAAGTAATATGAGAATACTGTTAGCAATATTCAGCAGAATTTCTTTACTGCACCCATTATTAATGTATCTCTTTAAAATTACTCTATTGCACCGTCACCATATTTAAATTTTCATGTCCATCAAAATCAATGTCTTGTATCAGGGGCTGCGGAGCGTTTTTGAAAGTGGAGGGGATGAGCCACAAGTTGGGGGGGGGTGGGTGAACAGGCTAAAAATCATAAATGTATGGTCATTTTTGCGTTTTGTACACGTTTGCTGACAAAAGTGGGGGGGGGGAGGGGGCTGAAGCCCAGCCCCCGGCTTCGCGGCCCCTGGGTATGATATGGTATGTTGAAATATCATTTGATTTAAATGTTTAGCCTAAAGAGTTTAGGTTCAAAACTAGCCCTGCCTCATTAAAGACGGGACATGATTACATCACTAAAAGTTCATATCTAAAGTAGATTGTTGATTAATAGCTACATTACATCGAAGTATGCCCGATATCGTGAAGTAAGTGTGCGACTTTTCAGACCTTTTAATTGGAGTCAAGTTTTGGCAGGTGCTTTTTCCAAGGTAATGATATCCTTTTGTATAAAAGATCTATATAAGGAGACATTTTGTCTTCATAAGAACTCGATATTGCTGCTCACGTCATTCTACTTTCGTGCTAAGAGAAGAGACGGTCGTGTTTTAGACGACACATTTTAGCGCCAAACAAGAAGCAAGGTGAGAAGGGGCGCGCGCTTCAAGTTCAGTCTTAAAAGGCTTCTATCTATGGGTCTCTCGCGGTGAAAGATGACAGGATCAAACAAAGATAGAGAAAACAAGAATGGGAGAGAGATGGAGAGAGAGATGGGGGACGATAAGACCAAAGGTTTGAACTATGTTTAGCCCATCGAATGCCCTTTTCTCATGTTAGAGTAGAATCAATTTACTACACTCTGAATTACATGATTTAAAAAGGTAACAACAAAATTGACTATTGTAATCAACCGATTTTTAATTTACCATTTAAATCTTTAGGACTCAAATTTAAATCCCTGTCAGCAAACATTTCATTTTATAACAATAATAAACAATAATAGCAACAATATCATGTTAGTAACATTTTCTTTTATACTGTGGCATATAAAATTAGTACGAGTATTAATATCGCCATTTTTTTATCGACGTTAATCGGGGCTAAATTAAGGAGATAAAATAAATGTGCTAGAGTCCTTATTTTATAAAGAAAAATTAGTTTTTCCAGCAGCTCTTCCTTACTGTTGTGTTAAATGAACACTTGCTCTCTTTTCCAACCTTTATCCCGTGCGTGCGAACCTTCGCTCTACATTGAGTTATTCGATACAATAATGCAGCGTGTAATTGGAATCGAGGTTCCAAGGTTGTATTCGATGTATAGGCATTGATTACGCGCATGAAGATATACCCGTTATATGAAGCCGGAAAAAAAACTTTTTAGTGACGGTACATCCTTTTGAACAAATTAAGGGCAGTTTTTATGTAGTATGATATTTAGTGAAAATGTTAAATTTTGATATGTGGATTCAGATATTTCATGACGTTGGCAACGGAGCATATGGTATCTAAATAATTTTGCCTTGAACTGTATTAATGATTTCAGTTGAGTGTTTCAATGAAACAATCAAGTATCAACTATGTTAAAAAAAAAAGATATGATAAAATGACGCATAAATATAGAGTACCATACTCATCATCATCAGCATCATCAGCATTATCATCGTCAAGAACAACAACAACAGCAACAACTACAACAACAATAATGATAAGTAGATGTAATATCAAACTGAAATTCTGTACTTTAAAAGTACTAACAAAGAACCTAAAATCACAGAAGCGGCAGGAATGTTACAATAATTTAATATAAGCAATCAACTTGTCGTAATTTTACAAACAAACCCTAAGCATTATGGTAAACATGTCGTATGCTGTTGATTTACGAGACCATTGGGAGAACTTGAGGAACATGATAACTTAGTTCACTGAACATCAATATTTATAAAAGTCGTATCATATGATTGATGTTCTGTAATGTCAGTTTAGGACATCGAACAATCGTTGGTTGTTCACATAATCTCAAAGTAAACAGATTGAGCAAACTGTTAGAAAATCACGTTCAAGTTTAACAATATTTAATACACTGTCCGTCATAAAGGTGGAATATTTTTTTCGCCGCTATAGCGACATGATTTTGCTCTGACTTTAATTTCTTGAATATGTTTGTCCCTGCTTTTACTTTTTGGCACACTGGCTATATCTTGGACATTCTCCCAACCCTTCACGTGGACCTTTTTCCAAAAAAGTTTTGTCAACCCCCGTGAGGCCCATTTTTGTCATTTTTTCTCATTTTGGGGCCCCTTTTTGTTTTCCCGGCCAATCAAGCCCCCTTCAGTCCTACCCCCAGGAAACGCGACTGAGGTGTACTGTTTTATATGGTTCTTTAAGTTAAATATATATTTCTGGGGTCAGGCTTATGTCTCTTGTCTAGGGGAGGGGTTGAAGTAAAAAACGAGATTGGTGAAAATTCGGAATATTTTTTTCCATCTTTATGCTGAAAACATAAGAAATGAAAAACCACCCTTAACCCTTAAATATCATCATTTCCCCCTTACATTTTGTTTAACCTTGATGACAAGGCTGTAAATAGTCATTATTGATAATATTTTATTTTGATTTATGTTTGGTTGAGATTTTACAATACAATTTAGGGAAGATAGAAATTTCCATGGTGTAAAAATGAATAAAATGAATGTTGAACCCCAATAAATTTTGACCCCTCCCCTAGACAAAAGAGTCGAGCCTGTAACGATAAATCTAGATTTAATTTAAAGAACAATAACAAATCTCCACCTCAGACGTGTTTCCTTGGGGTATGACTGAGAGGGCCTTGGTGGGTCGCGTGAACAAAAAAGGCCCCCAAATAAGAAAAAATGACGAAAATGGCCATCTTCTGGGGGCGACAAACTTTTTTTGAAGAAAAATCCCCGAGAAGGGTTGAGGGAACGTCCAAGATATACCCAGGATCCCAGAAAATGGAAGCGGTGACAAACACATTCAAGAAATTAATAACGGAGCAACATAATGTCGCTTGAGCCAGAAAAAAATATTCCACCTTTATGACGAACAGTGTACATAAGCTTGATTAATGTTGGTCTGTTTTGTACCTTGAGAAATATTCATACAGAACCATTTTAATCTTGCTTACACTGTTAGCATCAAATCTAAAAATGGTCAAAGTCAAGAAGAAATATGAATATTGGTATATATGATGTGCTCAACATTTCTGTAAACAACATGAATTCCGAAGAAGAAGATTTGACTTCCTATATGCTTTTTTTTGCAATACGTACATGCCTGTATATCTTATATTATTTATACCTTTCTTAATTCACAAAAATATTCTCATCACTTTCATCGATTTGCACTATTTAGAATACTCCTCATATCAACAAATTAGATTAGCGTATCAATAAGGTGTAAGATATTGATAAATTGAAAACTGCATATACATAAGCATATACATTGGTCTACAGTATACTAGGATATGGAACAAAAAGAAACACAACATAATCTTGTTTACATTTTACATCTTAGTCAGTGGTATTTTAATTCTCTATTAGGGTAATGCCACTTAAAATAGACGTATTATGAAAAAAGACGAATATGTAATTCATCTACATAAAACCTATATTTTCGGAAATTTATCTCAGCAACCTTGATCTAATTACTAAAAAAAATGTAATCAGATCGTCCTCCTATCTTGTTCTCGTGAAGTTTGAAGTGCATATCTCAAGTCGTTCTTGAGATATCGCGAGAATGAGGCCAATACCAGGAATTTCATAAGTCGATGTTTGTGAACCCTAGTTACAGCTCCAAAATCTAATCAGATCATCTTCATAAATATTATAATATCATCAAGCTTGAAGGTCGCATCACAAGTGGTTCTCGAGATATCATGATAACAGGAAAGCGCGACAGAAAAAATGGACAACCCGAAACATGATGGAAGGTATAACAAAATGACAATGCTAGAGATGGAAGTTGTTCTCTGAGCGAGGGTATTCGCGTTATGACAGAGTGAAGGCTGAATAGTATTTCTCAAGAATATATAGCTTCCCGTATAGCTATACATATATATTTATTTGACCTGCAATGTAGAGTTATTTCGCCAACCTATGGACATGAAAAAAGTAGATCAATCTAATTTGCGAGATGACCTTCATGAAGTAGCACTTTCAGGCCTGACATGAAGGGAAAGCAAGTAAGAATAGGAAACCTGTATCGATAATTATAACGAGCTTACATGTACATGTCTAGACAACGGTGGAGAAGAACGTATTAAATTAATATATCGTAAGCATTACCAGTAAGTTTACATATTATAATATTGTTTGGACAGACATTGTTGCTTCTGACAAATAAATCTATAGCCCTGTATTCTAAACTGCATTCTAGAAATGAACTTGAGTTCAGGTTTAACTAGCAACTAGGCTCAAATTGAAATTGTGCAATCATATGCAATCAGATGCGCAAGTTTGCATTTATTTATAGATAGCCATCCAAAATACGGATTATAAAGTTGTATATCATCCATGATGAGTAACCCATGGGTAATTTTTTTGCTATACCCCTCCCTGGGCCTGTGTAGCGCATGTGACGTAATGTATATTTTTTATTTTATATGTAATTTTTATTTTAACGGCACTTACAAAGAATTCTACATTTTTCATTTTAAAATATATAATCTCATAACAAATTAATTTATAAAGACAAAGTTGTCGACGTGAATGAGTCCCTTACGAATAAAAGGAATCCAGTTCGATATGACCAAAAACTCTCTGTCGATCAGGTTCATTCAAATATATTTATCTTAATAAATTTTCAATAGTAAAAAAAAAGGGATTGTAGAAGTGTAACAAATCTGCTGAAATGTTAGAAATTTGCTCATTCCAAATCTTTTCGCCCGTGTCTTTTAATCATTTTTAAATGCATACTTTCACTTTAGCAATTATCATTTCTCTCATGCCATTTAATAGTCGGGCCTTTCCAAAAATATCGCTTACATTATTTTCCACGTTCCAGTAATCGAACAAAAAAACTAATGAAATTATACAAACGTATCCATGGCAATGAAATACACTTTGGGGGGTAAAACATTGCAATTTCCGTCCCTTTTTAACTGAATCTAATTACTCAAATGTACAAGACAAATCATGAAGCATGTCGTTTCATTCCATTGCTAGTCGATACACGAATTAAGACACAAAAAGCAAGGCGAAAAAAAGGAAAATAAAAAGCAAAGTGAAGAAAGCCCGTTACTAAAAGTCATTGGAAATTTCTTGTTCAGGTATTCTCCTAGCCTGTAACTAAAAATAGCCATCGAAGGTAATATCTTATTTTTAATATCTCAAATTCCCCACTTTTATCTTTTCCAGTTAATTTCTTCATTAAACTCCTTTCAGTGACGTCGAAATACGAATGTACATATATCATTTATAGTGATTGATCAATGCATCTCGTCCCTTATTCAATATATTCAGTCACGCCCTTTCCCACTTTAGATAGGAGAAGAAAAAAGAACGCTTTGTTTTGCTCTAAGTTCATTTCTAAAATGTGAAATAACATTTAGAAACTTTCTACCCTCTTGTAGTTTGGATGTAGGCCTATAAAGTCATAAATCTCGAGAAATTTGGTTAAAGGCACTTTCGATATCATACGCCCACATGGCGCACCTCGGATACCCCGGGTAGTGTTTTCATCTAGGGACCGGATAATGACTTTATAAATGATATTTACTGCACGTCCACAGATACCATGACTTCTTACTTTGAGTATACATGATACATTTCAGAACACTTACAATGACCTAATGCGGAAGTATGGAAGTATCATGGATCGTGCACTCGACCTTAATTGCCACATTGGGGCTACCATTATCTGCTCATGTGTTGACTTTAAGAAATACATTCATTTTTACCAAGTTATAAACAGTAAGCAGATTGGATTATGAAACTATAAGCTGAGAACGACCTTGGAGATAATGTCATCGAGTACTCTGCAAACAAGAGTCACAGATATGTTTCTTTTTAATGTAAGTTTTTCATCTATTTCATATGATCTAAAACAAATGAACCATTTAAAATATAAGACAATGTATATCTTCCATCTATTGAAAGTGAGATTACAAAAGTTAATTGAATAACTCTTTACAATTTCAATCGTGATCTTCACATCTCATTTAATGATATAATTCGGTAAAACAAGATGCAGACTGCAAAAATCCCTTTTCCTGGTCATATAGAAGCAGAGAGAGAGAGAAAAAAAGGAGGGATGAGTTGGAAAGCAGGGGGAGGTAGTGATAATATGTAGAGAGGGGAAAGATGTTCATATGTCATGGTCAAGTTAGGACTTAGGAGTATTTAATCATCGGCTGAACAAAATACCACGTTAACCACAAATCGATATCATTGTGAAAACAAAATTGCGCTTGGAGGTCGGCTGACCTGAAATTAGTAAGAGCATCTAGAAACGAAATAACTTCAAACAGAACTTAAAGGACGAGATGATAGAGAATTGACAGAGCATATCCAGAACCATTTTAGTATTGTGAAGGTCATAACTCGGAGAAGGCACATGAAAGTATGGGGAATTAAAATGTATTATCCCTTAAACTTGCTCATTTGGGCACTTAATTTTTGGTTCTATAAAGGAGAAAAGCTCATATGCACTGATTATTCTTGATTTACACTAATCGCCAAATAAATTATGTGCTGTGTAAGATCATATTGTATTTATTTATTTCTATATGTATTCTTATACATCATCTTCACAAAGGAGCCTATAATGTAACAAGCTTAGCTTTTAACTTAGGCTCCTTCATATTTCTTTCTTTCTTATGCTACTGATGTCATTCGTTTTATGATTTATCAAATAATGTATAGTTTTGAAATGACATATAATTGTTGTTCTTATTATTGTTTGATTGGAATATGTAAATAAACTGAACTGAACTGAACTGATCTGATATTGTCTAATCATCTCATCAACATACATTTCTAATATACAAGACACACTGATAGATGAAAAAAATTTATGAGAGAAGAATGAAGAGGATATGAAGGGCAACCGTGCAACAGACAGACGAAGCGACATACAATGTCTGGTGACAACAGACGGCCAAGACATGAGCAGAACAGTGTAATAGCTAAGTCACACTAGTGAAACCGACTCCAAACCAAACACTAACTTGCCATTCATGGTAATGTAACATTTTGTTCGGTTTGGTGTCGGTTCGGGGTCGGTTTTTACTGTTGTGACCCGGTTATGCACCGGGATAGGCTAAGTCAGTGATGAAGAATTAAGTTGTAAGGTAATCTAAAGCAGATCCCAGAGGGTGTTGTGTAGTATTGATGACGGTGTACGTCATCAGTTGGTCGTCTTTGATTACGTATCTGTGTGAAACCATCCTGCCCCTTCTCAAGAAAGCATCACTTAAAGAAGTATCTTAAAGCTACTTTTATGTTATCAAGATATGTGTTTTAAAATTGTGTAAATCATGCAGGTTTATGCTAAAACATATCACAAAAAGACAATTATCCTCCCAACTACATGGATGGTGGAATATAAAATTACATTTTTACTTTGCTATACAATAAAATATCATATACAACAAATCTGTACGTCAGTTAAAACTTAATACTTTAATAGGAGAGAAGGGAACTCAGGAAAAATACGTAATTTCACATGATATATGAGATTTTGTCTTGTTGGACACTGCCATTTTATCTAAAAACCCTGTTCTTTATTTCATAAACATTTATCATAGTTGTGGTCGTATGTAGATCGACCACCAAGAAATGAGCTTCTCACCAAATCATGTCTCTGACCAACTTTAACTTGCGATGTTTCTTGATCATCATTTACAAAATTCTGCTTGAAATGTGGCATAATCGAAATCTTCGATTGAAACCACCCATTAAAAATGACAGAAGACATCAAAATTTTCGTATTTTACCGCCTATTTACAATTTATGATCAATGAAAGGATAACCGTTCGTATGATTCTTGGTAAAGTTCAATAAATTCATTTATAATTTTTGTGATATGTTTTCTTGTGGTATCCTCTCTTTAAATGAAATCAATACGAAGCCAGGCAGTAGAAAGTAGTCTTGATGTTAATTAAAATTTGTCGTACTTGTAGGTTCAACAGTCTGACGTTGCTTTTGGTTGGTTTGTGCGAAGGGGAAGTCACAGGCGAATGTCAAAGTCCTCGCTAACTACAGGATAGCCGATAGACATCTCCATAGGCGATTCAATACTCTTGAAAAATCCCGGCGTTGGTATTTTAAGATGATTTCACTCTCGTTAAAAAATATGTGAGAATGTCAGTGACTGATCACTGATATAAGAACATGAGACTATGCTTTAATATTTCTGTAGGGCAAAACTTAATCTAGAGTGGCAACAACCTTATATTTATAGTATAAAATAACCAAACTTCGTTTCCATTCATTAATAAAACCGCTAATGTTTTTATGAATAAACGTGAACCATCAGGCAAAAAGGAGAGATTAAGCACGTAGTAAAGAATATACGTGGAATATTTTTATGTTATACGCTAAAAGTAAACCTCGATACAAGATTTAAGATAGCTTTCTACTGTATTTTATTGAAAATCGAAAAGCAAAAACAGTATTCATGCCTATGCTTGCATGCCTATGAATGCTGGTTATGAGAGTATCTAGGCAAACAACATGTTTTAATCACCGATTTACTTTGCTGTAACAAAAAGTACACTCACTGGACACTGGACTCTCTTCTACTCCAAATGTAGTATAATCAACTCTCGTTTAGAAAGTGGGTAAACAAAATGTATCTCTACAACTTGGACCACACTGAAGAAGACATTATAATTGAATATATTGATTCCCTGTCCATATAAAATAAATGATGATTTAGCTTAAGCGCGTAGTAATTATATTTCGGGTAGCCACAGTTTGTACGGCTGGTTTGAAATGAGTTTCGTGCTGTCTACCGGTATGCCCCTAATTACTGAAATGATTTAGGAATAAAAAGGTAATGAACTAGTATTAACGAAACACTACAAAGATAATAGACATTCGAATCAGCATGAGTTAAATACATGCACAGCGATGCATTCGGGGTTGTATTCCTACATTGTTTTCACGTATCGGAATGTTACACCTCTATTCTAATATAAATCGATGAAAATGTTTGTGTACCAGGGGCAATGACATTGCGACCTTCTATATAATCTAGTATTCTGGAACAAAATTATGCGAATACAGAGGGAAATAACCTTATCTAAACTTACGATTATGCCCATGGGCCATTTTGTGAAACATAAAAGACAATGAGCAAATATTGGATTTTGTTTTATTTTGTTGTAAAAGCCTAGTTAAGCATTGAACTAGTTGATCATATCATATAGCTAATCATATTTCTCGAATTGTATCAGCACTGAAAAAACAAGGAATTGATTATGTTCAATTATTAAAGAAATGAAAGGTGAAGCACCTCCGGGCCCTTTCTCTGACAAGGTGAATTCGTGAACATACATGATTGAACTCACTAATGTCAAATTGAAGGAAAGATAAGAAATTATACCATCGAGGAAGTAAGTGTTATGGTAGGGGATGTTTGATATAAAAAGGTTAGATACACATTCATGATAAAAATGTAAGTTTTCATTCTAACAAAGTACGTTTGTATCATAGGGGATAGAAAGATAGGTGGGGTTAGTGTATTAAAAAAACCCCAAACAGTTATGAAAGAGATCGAGAT
Source organism: Paracentrotus lividus (assembly GCA_940671915.1). NCBI lineage: Eukaryota > Metazoa > Echinodermata > Echinoidea > Camarodonta > Echinidae > Paracentrotus > Paracentrotus lividus. The sequence continues at coordinate 55,938,357 of CALNVZ010002100.1, read as the reverse complement.
ATAGAAAGAGAGAGACCAGTGTGAGTGTGTGTATGTGTTTATGTGTGTTTGTGTGTGTGTGGGTGAGTGTGGGTGTGTGGGGGTGTGTGTGTTTGTGTGTAAATGAGAGGGGTATATATACACGGATGCTTTTTTTTTTGAAAACCATGGCAACAATAATCCAATAATATTTTGCTTTCATCATATATCACTAACCCAGTTTGCTAAATAGGGCACCCACATAATTATTTTGATACCTCAGAAAAAGAAAACAAAAAAGGTCCCTTTTTTCATTTGCACCATGAATTCTACTGCGGATACTATATTCCAGGGTGGATTGCCAATGCAGGATCGTGACTAGCACACTTAACAGAACCTGTCTCATTGCTTGGCAGAATGGAGTCTCCCAGCTGAAGACAAGGTTCGGGAATTGTAAGTCTATAAAGAAATAATAAATGAATAAAATGACGTGTCCGATTTTGAATTCACGGGAGTAATTTTGGACTTCATTAACAGAAAGGATGCCTCATTTCTATGAAACAGAAGCTAAGAAAAAGTTTCGGTCTATTGCAATTATTTTCTCACAATGTCATATTTGGTGCCTTTGTTTTGTTGCATATTTCGTATTCATAGAAAAAATGTCGTCAGATGATTATTCATGGACAAAGCAGAGTTTTATTAATGAACTTACGAAAGCTTCCCTTAAGACATACCACAAGGATAAGGTCATTTTGGAAAATATTACGCACATCTCAGGTTTATTGCAAAATACGAGTGTGTTTGTTAAAAGTTAACATTCCATTATAATACGTAAACGATTATTCGCCATTTTTAGAATTTAGAAAACGAGCAACTCAGTTAACAATTAATTTAACGTCAGCGTTCGTTTCTCTGTGGTGTACACATTCATGGGATTACAACTCAGAACGGTTAATTTTTACGTTGTTTGCACAAGAACTAGAGCACGAATAACGTGCCACTTTTCAAACTTGGCGATATCCGCATTCGACTGATATACCCCACTAGTGTCGCTGCTCCCTTATACCTAGCCAGAGGTTGAAAACATTCTACCCCGATATCCGATACTTTCTTTCAAATACACTTACAAAAGAAACCCAATCATGGCCGTGTTCCATACTAACTGAACACCGTGTAACATACATGTTTAATAGGATCAGACACTTTAAATTCAGTGATATAAAACACGATGAAAATGTTTATAATACACATTTATTAACACGTCAACATTGATTTTTCATTTTTCTATACGAGTTTCAGAGATCAGTTGATCCATAATTAATGATAGCTAATGCACTAATTTGTCATATTTCCGCCAGCTCCATCATGTCGTAACACCGTATAATTCGATATTGAGTTCAATTCAAATATAAGGGAGTCAATCTCCTCGTGTAGGCCGATAGAAGTAATGTCAATTAGCTGTGCAGGAAATATTCATTTCACAGCACTCTCGTAGATTGTACAATAAGATCAGTAAAATAGTCTCGCGTGAAATAAAATCTATAAAAGGTTAAAAAGGGAAATTATTGAAAAGTATTTAAATGACAAAATTGGTAATGACCTCCATCCCAAGATCATGTATCGTTGTATTATCTGTCTCTTTGTAACTGTTTCCCCTGTTCTTCTCTGTCCAAACTCTTTACCACTTTCTTTCTGTTTTTAACTCTCCATCTCCCTCTCTTCTTTTCATTTTTTGGTTTGGTGTCTGAACTTAACTTTTCTTGTTGTTTTCTACTCTACGACTCTACCACTCTTCTATCTTTCTCAACGGCGCACAGTGGGCCAGGCGTCAGCAAAAGTGCGCCAAAACTGGTTTCCTGTCACCAACAATTTTGTTTTTTTATTATTCTCAGCAAAGATAGCAACCTCTGGAACATCTCCATGAAATATCATCATGAAATTGATTTTTAGTTGGTTATTTTTCTTTGAAATGACCAGAAAATGACTTGTTAGTGGTACACCATGATGTAAATGACAAATTTTCGTTATTTGGGATTTTTACTAAATGGGTAGTTCAATATATTAAAATTAAATTTTCTTGTTTAAGAAATGATCATTTTTAGTGCCCATAAATTTAAAGACAAATAATTAATCTCCGGAAGTAATTTTGGGAGAAACCACTAAAATAATGGGGGAAATTGCATTTTTTTATTCATACGCATAAATTTTCAAAATTGTGCCGATTGCTGCGCTAAAAATACAATGAGGGTCTTTGTTATAGTTTATGCTTTACATCAATACCAACAATTAGCTGCACCCCTGCAACCTTCGGAGATATAACCAATTTTCCATCCGCATGTTCGCGCTATTTTACCGTCAAAATCTGCTAAAGCGATAATGCCACGTATTGCGCACACAAAGTCTCACCGTAAGTGGTCGTAATATTTCAATTGAAGCCGAAAACCAAAACAGCCAAAACACATGAATACAATGATATTCCATGAAATACAGACATGTGTGTTTATGGCGCTGATATATAGTCTTTAGACTGTTACCCCGCGCCCCCCAACCTATCAATTTCATGACCATCTGAATTGATCTTAATCTTTGATATGTATTATGGTATTTGATTGGGGGCTCACCTATGTCATAATTGGTTATTATCGTTTGTTTCCAAACACTTATTATGCAATAAAAGTCATAACCGATTTACAATTACTTAATATAGACTATGTTATTACATATTATTTTATGTTTTGCTACTTCGGTCAGGAGAACATGTAAGACTGCCTACTTATAACACATTTTAACTGTGTCTTTATCATATACTCTTTTCATTTTTTATATTATAGTTTTATATCATTGTTTTTTTTTTTCTTTTTTTTTTCTTTCGAATTTCTGTATATTTCTGGACCCATGGAAAATCAGCTCGTCTATTGTTTAATACGTAAATGTACATAGAACTGAGGGCCATGAAGCCATTTGTACTTTTTTTATTTTTTTTTTATTATATGTTTATATGACAACTGTATTTTTTATTGCTGCGATTAGGAAAATAAAATACAATAAGTTCATTTTAAGAAAATCGTAGATAAATAATATAAATTGTATAAACTTTTCCGTCATAATCAAGACAAATTAGCCAATTCAAAATGTATTTTACTATTATTTGAGAATAGGAATCCACTGTGTCTCATCAGAAAAACCGTATTATGAAATAAAAAAGAGACTCCCTTTCATTATCCGTAAAACCCATTAAAGTTCCAAATAATATATAAATCTCTCTAATAAAAAGCATTTTTTCCTCGTGCAGAAAAAATGTATAATGAAGTCAGATAATTTAAAGATACTCTAATCATGTTAACAATGTTTCTGTGGTCTATAACCCCAAACACACCTCACTTATGAAAATAATATCAGTATAGTAACTTTTACGAAGAAATCCGCTCTAACCAATCAGAAATGGTTTTAATGACGTCTAGACATTTTAAAAACTTCTAGTGGTGTTTCTCATGTCTTGAAACCCCTATAAAGTCCCACTAATCAAAGTAAAATGAATAATCGTATGTGTACTATTGATATTTGTCTTGGTCCAACAGAAAAGAGCATTTTAATGACGTCATAAGTTTTTGAAATTGTTCTCATCGAATTCTGCGGGTCAGAGAACACCATAGAAGGACTTCTTTTGAGAAATTTAGATCCGTCTTCGGTGAGGAATTAGTTTTGTCGCACTTTTAGTTCATTCTGGCCCACTGTGCGGCGTGTCTTCTCTCCATTCTATTCACTTCTCCCTGTATTCTTATGCCTTTTGTAACTTTTTTTAATGTTACATATATAACGTCCTTAAATTGGTGTAATGGAAATATGTAATTGTATGTATCGTGTATCACCCGGATGCAAATTCTTTGTCACTTTGTGAAGAAGACTAAAATTATATTCTTTTCGATGTTGTGTACATCGTACATATACAGTCTATGTCAAACATATCAATTCTAGTGTAAACTTAAGAGGAAGAGGGCGCTATCACTCTACGCAAATCAAACGCTGCCATAAGACATTTTGTATTTTGCACAGTTTTTTTCACTTTGTTTTCTTGATTATGGCGAGCAACTACCTTTCAAAAAAATGATCAACTTGAATAATTACGCTAAGAGTCTTTTTTTTTTTCAAAAAATAGGAATAACTTACGTGCAAAGGGGAAAAAAGTCCTGTCACTTGTGTGTCAATTCGAAATCCGATCAAGAGCTAGACTTCACACATAAAGTCCCTAACAAAATAATGCGGCAATCTTTGCATCTCCAACAAACATGGAGCTCATATCGCCTAACATTAATTGGGTATCTCCTGGACCTAAAACGCTATAACCATTGCGAAATAAATCAGCTTATAATACTATTCAGCACGCTTAATTTAAAGCTTAGAATATTCACTCGTCTCCAGATAGGGTAAATTCATTTTAGTGTATTAAGAAAAAAAAGTTTCCTTTGAACACTGAACAGTCATTATACATCAGAACAAATCTGGAGTTACCGATGGGTCAATATTTCCGAATATAACACAGCCAATATCGCATTGGGATCGGCGTTCTTTCGCAAGATGCTGTATCAAGATCACTGTAATTTATTAATCATACTCATAATACTTAGATCATCAATTCTATGCTCGAAATGAATAGAATTTGGACTGATTGACAGACTAATTAGCACAATGGTTGTTATTAGTGCCTGCAATGTATTTCACCTCACACTACTGCGTCGAAGGCATCTACGCTACGTAACATAACCTGACAAAAGTTCAATATATTTAAATTCACGTCCCCATGGAAATGGTAGCCGCAACTGTGTCGATGACCAGACCATTTACAACACATGGAAAAGTTTTCAATAGCGAGTTGTCTTGTACGCCTAAGCTAATAAATGGGCATGCAGTTGACCTCAATCGGCGCTTCCCGCGAACCCCGTTATAGCGCGGGTTTTGTTGACATTAATGTAGATACAACCGTATAACTCTTAATCTGCAGCCACGCCTCAAGTTGCTATTTTTCCACATGAACATCCACTGCAATGCCTAATGTCCCTGCGTATTCCTCCTAAATAACCTGACGCTCTATATGAATTATAACTTTACATGATCATAACGTTAGTGATATAAATTTCATTCGATGGCAGTAATGAATATAAGACAATATCCGGAACAAGTGGATAACACATTTATTTGATAGTATGAATGATATAATCGACAATCCGGTTCGGTAGGTATCAATAAGCTGCGACACCTACGTCTCTCTGAACTTTTTATATAATCACGAATTATGGTGTTGTAATGTTTGAAGAGAACCTAGTTTTCTCAATCAAGAAAATATAGATTTGCCTCCACGACGTTCCCATACCTTTGTGTAAGGTCTTCGCCATAATGTCACTGAACAGCGCTACCAAATCAATAAAGAAATGCGGAATTTTCGATTTGAACCGTCCTCACTCGTCTTACAAATTTGAGCACAATAAAGATCTGTGCTGCTGCTCTGATCTTTAGCCAACATGTTACCCGTACCAGCAAGCCATAAATGCGTATCAGGCGAGAGCCGAGAATTCCTCCCTCTAGACAACTTCTCATTACTTGGGGTGACCACAACCGCATCTACTCCTAATATATTAAAGATTTCAACACCTAATTATGTAGTTTTCCCTGAGCTCCGCTACAATTTTTTTTTATACTATCAGTTACTGCTCTTTATGAGTCAGGCCCCCCATTTTTTTCGCTAATCGATCGCATACCGACCATCGTGTCGGCAACGTCCTGCAGAGCCAAAGACGCGTAAATGACGAGTGTTCTTGTGTGCATTAATCTGTTCTGTTCACGTATTAAGTACGAAGTTTTAGAACTGGGTAGTGTCTTATATCTTGTGGTGCATTATAAGGGGGAGAGCGGATCTAAGCTCTCAGAAATTACAACATGTAAGAAAGTGCGTGAAGTTTTCTGCGATATATCTTATATATCTTTGGTAGACGTTAAAAGTTTGTACAAGTGATATTCCCATATCTATATCGAATTAAAAAGAGTATTTTAACGCCCAACCATAACACTAATGTATATTTCAATAATATTCACCACCGTAAAATTTTCATTTTAACCGTAGGAAGACTTGAACAAAAGATACCACGTATTATATAATAATGAATTATATTTATAAATATATAAACTAAATCTGGTATAAAAAATAGCCTGTATGCTTCCGTAGAACAACTCCTCTTGTCTCCGAATATGTAGCTCTGAATGGTTGAAAGACATACCGCCTTTTAAGTATACCAATTATTAGTGGGTGGCGTAATAAGACTAGGAACAAATGGCCGAGTGGAAATGAGAAAAGGCGAAATTTGATAAAATGCATTTCTACACACCGCCGCGCCAGCATTGTCAATTCGACTACGTGTGTACTTAGATAGTCCGCACGGCAGATGAGTAAGAAAGTCATTAATTTCCTTACACTTCCCGACCACACAAAGAGATCCTAATCATAATACAATCTTATTTTCGGCTCTTGCCTTGCTGCGTTCTATATATTGATATTAATTTTTGGATAGAGAGTGTGTTCTATCTTTGCTATTAGGCAAGGTCCTCTATATCTTCTTACAACTTATTTGGTATGAAATAATTCCCCTTTTTTACAATGTGCCCAGGAAGTTGTCCCCTTTCAAGTGAATGTAAATTGATAAATTTGTTACGTGTCATCTGCATTCAGATTAACTAACGAGGTTTTATGTTCTCTGCCCAAAGTCATAACCACATGACTGGGAAAATCTAATTTTGTTGTAATAAATTTATTTGATAGTTAGAATAGGCCACACACCAAAAATATTTGCAATTGATATAGTCAGGATACCGCTTTCAAAAAAAAATAATAATACAGAAAGTAAACAAAAAAAAAATTATCACAGTTTGAGTTCGATTATGTCGATTCATTCTAGGAACTGAAATAAAACGAATATATATTTTCCAAAACGCAGGGTTATGCGTAATCACACTATGAAGTTTATCATTTACTACTTAATCAATTTCACAAAAGCATAACATTTTTAGGGAACAGTAGGACATGTAGTTGCAAAATCTGATACCATGGGACTATTCAAAATGAAAAGTCGTTTTTTTTTTAGGGGAGGAGGGGAGGATTAGTAATGACGAGTGAAGTGTTAAACAGGATATTCATTAATATATTGATGATTAATTCAGCATGCATAAGATTGAATGAGACTCGGTATCATGACCCTTAGTAATGCAATGTTTATATACTGGAGATTTGAAAGAACTGACTGAAATACATGTACTCTTTCTCATTACCGATAGTGACGACTAGAAAGATTATGGATATTCTCATGGTCTGTGGTATATTTTATATTAGTTTATTCATGGCATTTCTGGAGAAACTGGGCATTGTCCTTAAATGGTGTACTACAGTACTGAACATTATTACGCCTTATATTAATGTTAGTACTTTTATTTGCCACGAAATGAAAAAAAAATGAATAAATGAAAATCTAGAAAATGTGACTTCAGGTAATAATACATTTCAAACACTTTTAAAACTGTTTGCTTTAAAAAAAAAGAGGCTACATGCATTGTGAGATTTAGTCTATTTAATACGTACATGCAAAAGAGAATCGGAAAAAATAAAATAAGTGAGAGATACGGCAATACATGGATACGGGCAATACAAAGAGAGAGAGAGAGAGAGAGAGAGAGAGAAGAGAGAGAGAGAGAGAAAGAAAGGGAGAAAAGAATCATAAAGAGAAATTAAGGGGGATATAGAGTAAAGAAATACTGGGTTAGCGTCCAAAATGTTTCATTCATCATATCCGATAGATAGGTACAAAAATAACCTATGCATGAAAAAAAAAAGGAAACCACAAACACACGAAAAAAAACAAAAACAAAAACACGAACAGTGAAAGAAATGCACTTTTCTCAACAACAAATTTGATTGCTATCAAAATGCGTTACGATCGTAGATACTTGATATCAAAATAGTTAGTTGTATGACTAATTTCGCAAGCCCGGTAGATTTAAGAAAATGGCTGTCAAACTGTAAACTCACTTGAATATTTTTTTTTTATTTGCAAAGGAAACAAACAGATGATTCAGTAATGAACATTTCATCGATTTAGATATTATTCAAGCAACTTTTTCCCCATTTCGCATTTTGTGAGCGTGGCGAAAATCGATAGGTTTATTACATACCCATTTTCTATAAATCAGTATACCACTTATCTCTCTAGAGATCGAGGCCCAGTAGATATCTGCAATGGTTTTTACGATCTAATTTTAATCCGGAGGATGTATTTTTGAGGAATTATCGACGATATGAATAACAGACGGGTAAATGTTATTAAAAATCACTATGCATGTCTGTACGCGTTCAAAATTAAATATCGATAAATAACTTACTTCCAGGTGCCGTTGATTAGTCATTATCTTTCATTATGCATTCACGCAATCTTATGATTTATCTCAAACTCAAATTGGAAAAATGATATAATAGAGATTAGATTAATAAGGTGTTAAAACAATAGACGCAAGGACGATTCACTATTCAATCATGTCCAGTAACCTCAACATTACAACTTAGTTTACAATAAGCCAGAGGTGAACCCCTTTGAAATAGCCCACGTCATCAAAGTCATGTATCGAATAAGACAAAATATTTAGAACTATTATTATCGACATATTTGTTTACAGTTGATGATATATCAATTTGCACATTTTTTTTTTTGGGGGGGGGGGGGTGAGAAGAGACTTTTCCCATTTCTTGGTTTTAGCCACCAGGCCAACATATAAATATTTACCTCCCGAAATAAAGCACAATTTATGGGCTGCTCACAATGCCTTGTAAATAAGCCATTGTACTCGTCATCCTAATTGTGAATCGAAACGAATATTTTTGATTGACTGGACAGTCTATCTCGTCAGCGGTAAAGAGCATGACGCCGACATTATTTGAAGATCCTCGTTCGATTGATTTTCGCTTTTAATCTCGACTGTGTCGTCGGGACGTTGTGACGTAACACAGTGCCCCCGAGACCCACACATAAAGTAACATTTGTTTTTTGTTCTCCTCTTGCACTCAATTATGTATCCCTTCTCACGTGAGCTGAATGAATGACTCGATTGGAAAAGTCAATAGAGTCACTTGAGCTAATTAATTCTGATGTGTGATTGACACGCATGTTGAGTGTTTAAGGCACTTGTATCCTTGCTTCGTAAACTTTCCACGAAGGAGTTTCGTCTACTTAGTAAGTCCATATGACCGTTATTCACAAGATAGACCGATGAAATAAATGCTGGACACAAATTGCTAATTCAACAAACTTCTGTTTTATTCAGCTTACTCCAACACTTCTGTTCAAACTCTGGTCGTCTTTCAGATAACAATCTGTAACGAGAATAAAACAACAAATAATAAACAAACTGTCTTAATTAATCAACAATGAACTGAATTAATATACTTAATATGGTTATGACCTGAAACTATCATTTGAGATGGATCAATTACGCTAATTATATTTCTTCTAAAGTATAATATTGACTGTTTAAGTGTAATAATGATTTGTTAAACATGCGAGTATAACAATTCAAAATGTTAAAGTTAATCAACAATCAGAATGAATAATATCGTTCTTAAAAAGAAACATAATCTCATACTAATAAGAATGATTATATACTAGGATTATAGGAATACAACATAATCCATCATAGCCATAAACTATTAACCAAATATAGAAAGTTACTAAATATTTCTACACAAGACTAAAGTTAACTCAGATTAAAATAGTAGTGTGACTGAACCCTACATTCACTACATGCAGTAAACTATCTAACCAAAGGAGAAAGTAAATAAGATTAGTGTGACTGGGCCACATTCCAAAGAGTGGGTGACACGCCCTAGCTTACATAATCAACCAACAAGCCCTCTTTGTTTCCTACCAAACTCAGTTCTACAGCTCTAATCATAATTGCCACTGTATCACTTCTTCAACACACTCTATTCTATTTATATTTGCAGAATTATGGAAATAACATATATCACAAATTCAATTAAACTTCTTCCTTCCAATAAAGACAATAAATTATCATCCCTACGCTAACATTATATACTACACACTCTTCACATACATCATAATCTTAACTAACTAAAAAACTTTCAAATCTTACTAAAGATTAATATTAATCTACAATACATTTATATCAAACAGTAATACAATAATATAGTTTCTTACCGAATTGGGCCTTTGTAGATGTCCACAAATAACTAAAACTTACTTTCTGGAACAGTATACTTGTTTCGTTCCTTTCTGCTTAATCTTTGACTGTGAGAATGACTGGTATCTTTACTTCTGAGAAGATACTTTTTGGGAGAACAAAGGAATACTTATACTTTTCTAACTATGGGATGTATTACTTGGACAACATATACCACTGGAATTTGTGTAGTCTTAAGATACAGACTCTGTGTCAAAGGGGAATAAAGCATATTATATCACTACACACTGCTGTAGTGACATGGCTCCTTTAAATGTACCTACATTTACTCAAATAACTAAAGTTAAACATTCATTTAAAAATGAATATATAAAAATAATAAAGAACAAATTATACTACCAAGGAACTATGATCTATTTTCAGATCTACTAGATTGCAGATATCTCAAAGAATTAAGAATTATACATATTTCTACTATGAAATATACTGTCTTAGTAAGTAACACAACTAAGAGAAACTTATCATTAAATATAATACAAAAATTAGAATAAACTATAAAGGCTCCTTGAAGGGGAATCCCTAAAGTCTTTTGCGTGACATCACACAACTTACACAAATGACTAAATAAACAAATTCAAGTATAAGAGATAAAAGTAAGAAGGATAGAGAGAAGAAAGAGTGAAAGATGGAAGCACAAGAATGTGAGATAAGGAAGGGGAGAGAGAAGATGAAAGGCGGAAGAAAGAAGAATTAACAACAGAAACAATTATTCCTGCGATTCTGAAGATAGCAAAAGCACAAGCTTTTGCACGGGTCTGTCCAAGTAAGAAGGCTTACGCACGCGTTTACCGCGATTGTCCAATGTTCCATCGGCCATTAAGATCTTTACCTTCCTAACACGTCCATCTTGGCTAGGAAAGACCTCAACCACTTTCGCTATTGGCCACTTGAGACGAACGTCATCCGTCTCCTTCACTATGACTACGTCGCCGACGACCAAGTCCCTTCGCGGCCGAGTCCACTTCTGGCGAGTCTGTAGTTGCTGGAGGTACTCTCGACGCCAACGTAGCCAGAATTCATTTGCGAGGTACTGCACTCTTCTCCACCACTTCCTAGCGTACTTATCCTCTTCCTGGAAGTTCTCTGGCAGTGGTAGGATCACCTTCGGCTTCATCGTCAGCAAATGAAGTGGGCAAATGGGTTCAGGTGCCTCGGCGTCGCTCAAGTTCATAGTGCTTAGAGGTCGAGAATTCACTATGCATTCAGCTTCAATCATGAATGTGCGAAATGCATCGTCGTCAAGTTGACTGCCAGCCTTGGCAAGCACGGTATCCAAGGTCCTCCTCACTGTCTGTATCTGCCTTCTCCAGACACCGCCAATGTGCTGAGTGAGCTCATGATAATACCTTATCAACAGCTTGCTGACGTGGCTCTTGTGGGGAAGAATGACTGGGTGTCGTATCTGACTAGAGATGTTGGCTCTGTCAATGCGGCCGCCAACTCTGATGATTCCATACTCATCCTGATATGGGTCTAGACGATACAGGCCGCTCGTTTTCTTCAGGTCCGAGTTCCGCTTAGCAGTCACTTGCCTGTTGGTGACTTCACCGGTCGTGTTTAGTTTCGTCAGGACTTCAAGTTCCACTGGGAAGTACTCTGCTTGGAGACCCTTGATTATGGCTCTTTCTGCTCTTTGCAGGTCTTCGACGGTAGATGGCTCTGCCAAGGATATGCTGCTTGCATTCCAATTTCCATCTGCTGTGGCCTGAGCTCTCCTAACTCTTTCCTTTAGTCCGTCCCCAGGTCGTTGACACTTTGTCACCGCTTTCTTAGCCTGGTGCCAGTTGGAGAAACTCTTCAGCCAGCTTGTCTCGAGATGCCCATGGCGTTTGCTGACTTCACAAAGGAAAGTAGTGACCCGTCTCACCTCTGGATCATCATCACTTAAGCCAAGTCCTTCCTCAGGCTTACCTTGGAATACACTATCCGTCCAAAGGAACTCTGGTCCAACTAACCGGCGGCTCCCTTGTGTGAGATCCTTGACACTGATCCCTCTTGACGCTTTGTCGGCAGGGTTTCGGGTCGTGTCCACATAGTTCCGTGAGTTTGGGTCTGTCAGGTTCCAGATGAGCTGCACCCTGTTGGCAACGTCTACATGAAACCTCCTGGCTTTATTCCTTATGTAGCCCAACTCCACCTTGTTGTCTGTCCAAAAGAACTCCTTCAGGTCTGGATACTTCAGCTCTGATCGCAGGAAGGCACTCATTCTGGCTGACACTGTTGCTGCAGCCAGCTCGGGTCTTGGTATGGTGACTTGCTTCAAGGGGGCTACTCTTGATTTACCACTGATCAAGGAGCTGTGGACTGTATCATGCTCGTTGATCAGGCGAATGTAGCTACACTGCCCGTAGCCTTCCTTGCTCGCATCTGGCTTCCTGAACTTTGTCTCATCAACAGAGTAAGGTTCACCTTTCTCGCTCGCCTCAATGAAGTCCTTCTCCTGAACCTGGATGATCCTTTCCGGGTTGAAGACCTCTTTGGCTTTCTGAGAGACTGCAAGGTGGGGGTATCCTGGACTGGTCTGAATCCTGTGGCAAACAGCACCATCATCACGTTGAGGACCTTTGCATACTCTGCCGACAACACCCCATCCAAGAGAAGTCTTTACTCCATACGGATCATCCTCTCCACCAGGAAGCACTTCCCTCGGTCTAATAGCTCTTGGACAGTTGTTGCCTATCAGCAATGACACCTTTGTCGAGGAACTGTATGGCATCAACTCAGTTGCAATAGGTTCCAGGTGCTCCCACTTCTTCACTACATCCGCTTTTGGAATTTGCGAACGTTTGGCTGGCACCTCCTGTCGTCTGAAGGATGATGGCAGCTTAATGGATGTAGACCTCTTGTAATCTAGGACTTCTAGACCACTTATCTTCTGACAGCTCACACGAGTACTCTGGTGCATGGTTGTCAACATAAGCTCCGTCTCAGGTCCCTTGATACCAAGTTTCGAGCAGAGACTCTCCGATACGAACCCCACATTGGATTGATCGTCTAGTATAGCATATTCCAGAGACTCTCTTCCAGGGTTGTCTACGTGTCTTACCCAGACCGGCACTATCATGCAGTGATCCTTCCCATCTTGATCGGGCAGAGCACAGATACTGGTGCAGTTTGATGTGCCTTGCTCTGCCTGTTGTCTGTGAAGGCATGTCAGATGTTTCTGCTGGCACTGCTTGCACTGGCGTCGTTCCTTGCAATCTTTCACCAGGTGCTGACTGCTTCTTCCACACCCCATGCAAAGGTACTTCTTGAAGAAGAACATCTTCTTGTCTTTGTATGGCATTTTGTCAAACTCTGGGCAGTCATCTACATGGTGATCTTCGCTACAGAATGGACAAGAAGAATACTCCTTTCCTCTTTCATGTCTTTCAGCCGTTGTGGAGAGCGTCCGTCCCTGGAACGTCTTGGCCCGGGGAGAGGATGGCTTGACTCTTGGCTCCTCTACCCTGATATCTTCCAACTCTGGAATGTTGGCCGTCTCTCCTGCGCTGCTCACAAAATGCACAAACTTTGTGAATGTTGGATAGGTTCCATGGCTAGCACGTTTCCACCTGCCAATCTCTTCCCTCCACTTTCGCTCGAGATAGAATGGGAGCTTTTTCAGGAGCTTGACATTCTCTTGTGGGAAGTCGAGAATGCCAAGCGAGTTGACTGACATCTTAGCAACACTGACTTGCTGAAGGAAGTCCGCGAAGGATCGTAGTCCACTAGGGTCCCTGTCCGAAATCTTGGGCCATGAGTTCAGCTTCTTCATGAAGGCAGAGGAAACCACACTTGAGTTGCCATACCTGTCGGCGAGCGTCTCCCTTGCTTTAATGTATGCCTCCTCGGTTCCTAGTAGAAGATAATGTTCAACCACCTTCTTAGGTTCTCCAGCTACGCAGGTATGTAACATATTCAGCTTTGTGGCTGCAGTCAGCGGTTGAGCGTCGACAAAGCTGGAGAAAGCATTTCTCCAAATGGGATAACGCAGTGGATCCCCATTAAACACAGGCACGTCCACTTTGGGGAGCTGACTTGATGCCAACACTTGTTGATTGGTGGCATTCTGTTGCACCATCAAGTTTGCTACCTGCGCGAGAGACTCTGCCACCAGCCCCATGTCTGTCGATATTCTGCTGGGTTGAAGCTCTCGTGAGACTGGTACCTCTTGGGACTCCACCTTTACCTCCTCTGATGGCTGAGACTTAAAGAATCGCTCCACAGACTCCTTACTGGTCTCCTCGGGAAGTTCAAAACTTAAACTTGAAGCAAATTCTTCTTCTCCTTCTTCTTCAAGTTCAGCAATTTTCTGAGCATGCTCCTGTTGTAATTTTAGACGCTTTAGCTCCATTTGAGCTTTCTCCATTTGAATTAAATGTTCATGCTCTTTCTTAAGGAGTTTGATGTTGTCCTCCTTATCCATTACATCGATTTCTGCTTGGAAAGCTTTCACAAGCAATTCGCTCTTCACCGACCGTTTGCTGGCTAGACTCCTAGCTTTACTTTTCCCTTCTGGCAGAGATGATGACAGCTTCTGATGATCTGCACCTGCAGCCTGGATGACAACTTTGTCCTCACCAATGGTAGCCATGACGACGCACCTCCGCACTGACTGGATACTAGTTCAAAATGAGTATACAACTCACTTATAATTTCAGAACTTTCTGAAATTAGACACGTGGACCGCACAGTCCTTCGATTGTTATTGTGGCTGCCTTCGTAAAACTTTCCACGAAGGAGTTTCGTCTACTTAGTAAGTCCATATGACCGTTATTC
>CALNVZ010002100.1:55883844-55923323 GCA_940671915.1 Paracentrotus lividus | reverse complement strand
GATGGATTAATCCTTCATAGTCTCACATAAGATTAGATGATAAGCAGTGTTGTAGACCAAATTTATTGTTCTTTATCTCTTTTTCTTTTTTTTTCAATTCAGATTATGTCTTAAAAAAGGGACTGACTTGGTTGTTAACAGTGTCAGTGGTTATGGCGACGTTTATGTGTGTATATTGTGTGTGTGTGATGTTGTGTGTGTGTGTGTCTGGGGTTTGTGTTTTGGTTGATTGTGGGCGGAAGTGTGTATTGGTGGGTGTACGGTGTTTTGTGTTTGTGAAACAGTGCATGTTAGAAAATGGAAGTAAATTTTAGAAAAAGTAGTTACCAATAGAATTTACAACAGTTTCTACTATCTACAGTAGATTGATATAAAATTAGATAAGAGAAAATACACTGAGAATATATATATAGTACTAATAATTATATTTATTTTTATATAGAATAAAAGAGTTAGTAGAAGGGTGTTGAACTTGAAAGTGTAAGGCGCGGGGTGTGTGTGCGTGTGTGTGTGTGGCGCGCGTGTGGACGACGGTGTGTGATTACTTTCATATCAAATGAAGCCCGAAGTTAAATTATTCAAATTGAATTTCCTTGATCATCAATAGGAACAGCCGGAGTTTTACCCTCAATCTTTGGTCCCAGCCATCATTTACTAGAAATCATAATCTTATCCTATTCTTGCAGAGCCACTGTCAATGATACCTGTTCACATATGTTACGAAATCGCTTGAAGATTGATAACTTATTGCTTACATTCCTGTTAAGGTTCCCCACAAAATTATGACTGGTAATGATTTGTCAAGGCTGACTGGTGTGTATAGGTGCGTTGATCAGGACTGTTTCCAAAACATTTGAATCGGAGGTTTACAAGCGCATAAGTTGAACACATACGATACAATTGGCCCCATTTTATCATTTGAAGGAAAAATATCCTACCTACCTGTTCAGTTCTTTTATGGTCTCTCTGGGTATAGATTTCTCTATCGATGCTTTGCTTTGGATCAACACGAGAGACTTGGTTTTGCTAACAGTGCGTTTATGTTTGACAAAGGGCTGAAAAGTACAGGCACTTCACCTCTTGGCGTGTTTGCAAACTCTTCTCTTTTAGAGAACCCTGAATAACCGACAGATCTAACTCTCACACCTTGAATCCCACTAGAGTGGCACGTGTGTGCCATGAATGCTCCTGAGAAGGCTGACATGGGTCATTTCCAATAATTTGGGATAAATATTGCCCCCACATATAAATAAGATAATGATGATATCTTCGATCGAAATTTAGCTGTAATTTTGAAGGGATAAAGAATCGTTTCCTGCAAAATGTAATTTAAGTTCAATTAGTTTTTTTACTTTTCCAATAAAAGCAATAATTGCTCATGAACCAATAATACCCATCATTCCCAAAGGTAGAATAATAAAATAGTATAATTAGTATCTAAGATATGCAAATAATCATTCAAAGGAATAGGCTGTTATTAAGCCATATAGATCCATTTCGAACCATTTTATATGTACCGCTTCTCAAAAATGATAAATGGAATCATGATATCTCGCAATATGATAATACAAGTTAGCTAAGCCGTCTCGTATGCATTGTAGACACTAAATACTTAGGTATTACATACCAAGAAAGTTTATGACCTGGTATCGATACTGTTCTATTCGTAAATTGCGCTGCTGACGAACCTTTTTACTGACGGAAGTAGAGAACCAAACAATAGACAAGTTGATTAAAAGACCGTATCTAGACACATAATGGTTTGGGAGTGACATCGCCTTTATAGGTTACGTCTGACTGAGAACATTGCTCTCGAACCGGTATATTTCCATGGGAAATTCGAATATGACAATGAAATAGAATGTGACAAAATAAGGAACGAGTATATATACAAGGGAAATGAGCTACATGAGGAAGTTTGTAATAATTTTGTTCTCCCTCGGGCATCTGGAACAGAGATAAAACTATTAGTAAGAGTTCAATATCAAAAACAAGAGATAAGGACGGAGAGATAGACGTAAATGGTACAGAGATGAGCGAATGTAAAAGAATAAAGAAAAAACTTGTAAGGGTGTGCGGTGACGGATTGTCTTGAAGGATGTTCTTCTCATGGTCTTCTTAAATATTAATGTTTTGTAACACTTTGCACCTAGACTGTAACATTTTGAGTCTTAATTTCCGATGCTCTCCGCTTAATCCCTCAAGGGCCGATGAGTGGTGAAACTGTTCCCATCACGTTCATTTGGACATCTTCTTTTATTGCCCGCACTCCTATGATAGGCAGTACAATAGACTATTTTTTTTTTTTTTTTTTTTCTTCATCCTACGTTTTCCCTTCTCCATAGCATGCCATATAGATATAGGATCAAATGACATATCTTCCCCGCAAATTGAAGTAATCATTTCAATTAAAGAGTGGTAAGCTGCAACTTGTAGTAACTTTAAAAACTATTAATTAATGATTTTAATGAAATGTAATGGACCTAAGAAAACCTGTTGCTAACGTTTGCATCACTCGAGATTTTTATCAGTGAACATAAAGGTTGTGCACGAGGGGCAAACATTGTAAACTGACGCGTACATTGAACGGAAGTATTCATATAAAATAGCCAAATATAAAATTATTGATGGTAATCAACAGTGCCTATTATGATCTCCGTAAACAGGAGAGAGTGGTTGCTTTATCCAACTACTGACTGAGAGCTATAACAGATTATATCGTGCATTATTACTAAACACATTAAATGATGAGGTTCTTACGTCTCATGCAATGCTATCACTGACCTCTACCGGCCTACTGGTCACTTCTTTTACCTGCTATAGTACGCTTTTAATTTCTTACCATATTTGCCGCAAACCACTATTCCTCTTTACCAATATATCCTATATTTGTGGATTGGAATTGCCCAAGAAATTCAGTAATCCTGTCCTATTGCAGAACTGAAAATTGCATCCTCTCATACATTTATTGTTGAGTTTACTTATATATTACAACCAACAACTTTATGTGTTTCCCTGCATAGATATAATGTCTACATGTTATTTAATAACTGCAAAAAGGTAGAAAACATGAAGTAAGAATAAGTGTTTAGCTGATTAATATCTAAATTCCTTTGCACATGGATTCTTTGTCTAATTTAGTAATTGGGTACTCACTATGTCTCGCATCACAGCTACCAAAATGAAGAACTAGTTCATGAGTAAAAACCCGTTTGCTACCTGGAGCCGAGTGTTTATCGATATATCTACTAGTTATTTACTTCCAGAATCTGTGTTTCTGTTAACAAGACACATCTGTCTCGCTATCCCAGAACATGTAAGTTACTAAGGGATATACTCAAGAAAAAAAAAATATTGAGTATATATACCGAGTAAATTTTTTCTGTGTATCCTTAGTAACCTTTACATGTAGTTACGTAAAAAAAGTGCAAGTGAGTTTCTCTCACTGGACGCTGGTGATGATCGGGTGAAAACACTAACAATCGAAGTAAAGTGAGAAGCTGAGAAATTCTAAATAGGCACTGTAATTCACTAATGAGTTAAATGCGACACTCTTCGTACGTTTCAAGTCTCGTGAAAGCTTTGAGAGTAATTTACTGGTATGCGTACTTTCATGTTGCGCCGGTACGCTCTACTCGGAAAATCCGAGTAAGACATCGAGACTGCACACGAGGATGTTTACGCTATACGTACTAACATGTATACGGAACCATAGCGTTACACTCTGTTTTATGTGGACGGTACGGGAGCGGAGAGCCTGCAATGCTCTTAATATGTCTTTGGGTGAGTGCCTATCCTTTGTTTTGTTTTGTTTTGCCTGTTTTATAATGAATGATTGAATGTTCCGATGATATACATCGTCTGATAACACAGACAACTAGATTAAAATGCATGGATTTCCCATACTTTGTCAGTCAGATACACAGTTTGAGTAATTTGATGCATTGTAAAATGCAATGTATTGGTTTGGTGAATGATGCACTGAAGTGAGCGGATTCTTTAAAAATTTGCAAAAAAAGTGGGTAAAATGGTATGAATGGTGTATGACATCGGAAACATCAAAATATTCATTAATAAAAACAGCAAACAAAACAAACAAAAAGAATAGGACTCACCTGTTGAATAAATGCGCTTTATATACCAGAGAGTCAGTAAGTAAAGGTTGCACAAACTCATCACACGCAAGTTGATGAGTTTTTAAAACCTTAGCTTACCTAACTCTCTAGTAAGTGTAATAGCGTTACTCCACAGATTAGTTTGTGCAATGTATCAAAACAATTAATATGTTAACTCAATAAACATGAGTTAATTAAAAACTCATTTGGTTGTGTCAATATATTGGTCAAATTTAAAAATAAGCAAGATTAGGGTGCGTTTTCAAAGTAGCTTATTGAGTGAAAGCACTCATGAGCTGTGTCACTATATTGTCAACATACTTGGATATTTTGAGGTGATCACGTCAATATGCAAGTTCTGCATTTGTGTGTAAACAATCTTTTCTTTGGCTTGGTGTGATTGTGATATTTTCGATTCGAATATGCCTATGTATTGTATGATAAACTAAATAATAATATGAAATATGGATAAAATACTCAATACAATATTTAGCATAACATTCCAAAACAGCTAATGAATTACTGAATGTAAAAGATGTCCCTGAAAAACGAAGCCATTGTTTGGTGATTTAATTCATTAAAAATATTCGTTTTTAACAATGTAACCAATCATCTTAATAGCCATTCTATTTATTTTATTAACATGACTCCATATAATGATTAGAGTCATGCAAAACTATTAACGATGATAGAAAAGATTACCAGTGTTTTTAAATGCTACGGTGGAAATATGCTCCCTGCAAGGACACGATGGTCCAGCTCACAAGAAAAAAAAATTTTTCCAGGGATGCAAGAAAATGTGTATAACAATGAATATGGACACAATTACAATAGAAAGATCATGTCTTCAATACAATGCACTCAATGTAGCAGCCATTCGCTTTCTTGTGAGAAAGAGTTTTCGTGATTTTGAGCATGTTTTAAGGTGGTGTGCATAATGGAGAAAAGAAACATTTGTATTTCCTTGTTTCTTTTTTCAAAAGCGTAATAGGAAATGCCATCCTTATTTAGGATATTGTAGAACAATTAGTATGATTGCAAGAAAGAATGCTCATGACCGATGAAATGAAAAAATGATTAGCATAGATATATCGCACGAAGCAGTCACATTTTTTTTTTTTTGGAAATATAAAGATATACGTCGTCTTATTTTGTTATTAAGGGATGGTCAATCGAATAATATGACAAGTTATGATTTGCACAAAAGGGGTATCCCTAAACAAAATCATGTGCACCTCTCGACCACAGCCATGAGGTACACAATAGGAAAGGAACCTCTAAGACATATACCGTGGTGAATCGTAATGACTTTGAAACAATTAACGTCCTTGTCATACAGCAGTGTGTAGTGATGTATATTGCT
The DNA here is from genome assembly GCA_940671915.1 of Paracentrotus lividus. Lineage (NCBI taxonomy): Eukaryota > Metazoa > Echinodermata > Echinoidea > Camarodonta > Echinidae > Paracentrotus > Paracentrotus lividus. The sequence continues at coordinate 55,917,845 of CALNVZ010002100.1, read as the reverse complement.
TTATTCCCCTTTGACACAGAGTCTGATTATAAGACTACACAAATTCAGTGTAATGTGCAAGTAATTACATCCCATAGTTAGAAAGTAAGTAGTCTTTGTTCTCCAAAAAGTATCTTCTCAGAAGTAAAGACCAGTCATTCTCACAGTCAAAGTTAAGCAGAAAGGAACGAAACAAGTATACTGTTCCAAAAAGTTCAAGTTTTAGTTATTTGGACATCTACAAAGGCCCAATTCGGTAAGAAACTATATTATTGTATTACTGTTTTGATATAAATGTTTGTAGATTAATTTAATCTTTAGTAAGATTTGAAAGTTTTTTATGTAGTTAAGATTAGATGTACTGTGAAGAGTGTGTATGTATATAATGTTAGCGTAGGTGATAATTTTATTGTCTTTATTGGAAGGAATAGAAGTTAATTGAATTTGTGATATATGTTATTTCCATAATTCTGCAAATATATAGAATAAGTGTGTTGAAGAAGTGATACAGTAGCAATATGCATAGAGCGGTAGAACTTGAGTTTGGGTAGGAAACAAAGAGGTGTTGTTGGATTATGAAGCTAGGGCGTGTCACCCATCTCTTTGAATGTGGCCCAGTCACACTAATCTTTATTTACTTTCTCCTTTGGTTAGATATTTACTGCATGTAGTGAATGTAGGGTTCAGTACACTACTATTTTAATCTGAGTTAACTTTAGTCTTTGTTAGAAATATTGTATGTATCACTTTCTATATTGGTTAATAGTTTATGGCTATGATGATTATGTTGTATTCCTATAATCCTAGTATATAATCATTCTTATTAGTAATGAGATTATTTTTTCTTTTTAAGAACGATATTATACATTCTGATTGTTGATTAACTTTAGACATTTTTGGAAGTTGTATAACTCAGTTTTAAAATCATTATTACACTTCAACAGTCAATATTATACTTTAGAAGAAATATAATTAGCGTAATTGATCCATTCAATGATAGTTCAGGTCATAACCATATTAAGTATATTAATTCAGTTCATTAATTTGTAGGTTAATTAAGACAGTTGTTTATTATTTGTTTGTTTATTCTCGTTACAGATTGTTATCTGAAGATGCGACCAGAGTTTGAACAGAAGTGTTGGAGTAAGCTGAATAAAACAGAAGTTTGTTGAATTTAGCAATTTGTGTCCAGCATTTATTTCATCGTCTACTTGTGACATCGAGACATGAGACCCAATTACATAAATTAAGACAAAGACATCCATGGCAAAGGAATTATGATATAATCAGCTAAACTTATTCTTGACTTCATGTTTTTCTACCTTTTGTGCATGTTTAATTAAATATACATGTAGACATTTATCTAGGCAAGGGAAAACAAAATAAACAGAAGTTGTTGGTAATAATAAGAACAAAAATAAATGTATGGAGGATGCAATTTCAGTCTGCAATAGGACAGGATTACTGAATTTCTTGGGGCAATTCCAATCACCAAATATAGGATATATTGGTAAAGAGGAATAGTGGTTTCGGGCAAATATGGTAATGAAATTAAAGGCGTACTTATCAGGGTAAAGAAGTGACCAGTAGGCACGGTAGGGGTCAGTGATAGCATGCATGAGACGAAGAACTTCATCCATTTATGTGTTTATAATAATGCACGATAATCTGTTATACTTCTGCAGCAGTATTGGATAAAGCAACCCACTCGTCGTTTACGGAGATCAATAATAGGCACTGTTGAATACCATCAATAATTTTATTTTGCTATTTTATATGAATATTTCCGTTCAATGTACGCTAGTTACATGTTTGCCCCTCGTGCAACAACCTCTTATGTTCACTAAAAATCTCTGAGTGATGGAAACAGTAGCACAGGTTTTCTTAGTGTCCATTACTATTCATTAAAATCATTAATAATAGTTTTTAAAGTACACAAAATGTGAGCTTCACCACTCTTTAATTGAAATGATTACTTCAATTTGCGGGGAAGATATGTCATTTGATCCCTATATCTATATGCATGATATGGAGAGGGAAAACGTAGGATGAAAAGTCTATTAGTACTGCCTATCAAGAGAGTTGCGGGCAATAAAGAAGATGCAATGAAACGTGATGGGAACAGTTTCACCACCATGCCCCTTGAGGATTAAGCGAGAGCATGAATTAAGACATACGGGTCAAAATGAATTACACTCTTAGAGTGCAAAGTGTTACAAACATTAATATTTAAAAGACCATGAGAGAACATCCTTCAAACAATCCGTCACCGCACACCCTTACAAGTTTTTTTCTTATTCTTTTTACATTCGCCATCTCTGTAACCATTACGTCTATCTCTCCGTCCTTATCTCTTGTTTATTGATATTGACTCTTACTATAGTTTTATCTCTGTTCCAGATGCCCGAGGAGACACAAATATTACAAACTTCTATGTAGCTCAATTTCCCTTTATATATATCGTTCCTTATTTTGTCACATTCTATTTCAATTTCTATTTCGAATTTCCCAATGGAATATAAACGTTTGAGAGCAATGCTTCTCAGTCAGACGTACCTATAAAGGCGATGTCACTCCAAACCATTATGTGGTCTAGATACGTCTTTTAATCAACTTGTCTATTGTTTGGTATTCTCATACTTCCGCAGTAAAAAGGTTCGTCAGCAGCGCAATTTACGAATAGAACAGTAATACGAATCCCAGGTCATAACTTTTCTTGGTATATATATATACCTAAGTATTTATGTGTCTACAATGCATACGAAGACGGCCTTAGCTACACTTAGTATCATTATCATATTGAGATATTCATGAATATCCATTTATACATTTTGAGAGAAGTCGTAATAAAAATGGTTCAAAATGATCTTATATGGCTATAATTAAAGCCTATTCCTTTGAATGATATATTTGCATATCTTAGAATACATAATTATACTATTTTATTATTCTACACTTTGGGAATTGATGGGTATTTAGGTTCATGAGCAATTATTCTTTTATGGAAAGTAAAAAAAAACTTAATGAACTTAAATTATACAATTTTGCAGGAAACGATTTTTATCTCCTTCAAAATACAGCTAAATTCGATCGAAGATATCAGTCATTATCTTATTTATATGTGGCATATATCAATTATTTGAGAAATGAACCCATGTCAGCCTCTCATGGAGCATTCATGCACACCACGTCCACTCTATGGGCACTCCAAGAAGTGTGAAGCAGTTAGAATCTCGGTTATTCAGGGTTCTCTACAAAGAGAAGAGTGCAAAACACGCCAAGAGGGTGAAGTGCACTGTTACTTTTCAGCCCTTGTCAAACATAAAACGCACTGTTAGCAAACCAATCTCTCGTGTTGTCTACCAAACAAAGATCGATAGAATCTATACCAGAGAAGACCAATAAAGTAACTGAACAGGTAGGTAGAATTTCTTTCCTTCAAAATGATAAAATGGGGCAATTGTATCGTACTGTTCAACTTATGCGCTTGTAAACCCCATCGTAAAGTTGTATTTGGGAAAAGTCCTGATCAACCAGCCTATACACACCAGTCAGCCTTGACAAATATTACCAGCAAAATTTTGTGGGGAAACCTTAAAGGAATGTAAGCAAATAAGTTATCATCTCAAGGCGATTTCGTAACTATGTGAACAGGTATCATTGACAGTGGCTCTGCAGAAATAGATAAGATTCATGATTCTAGTAAAACTCTTGTGGCTGGACCAAAGATTGAGGGTAAACTCAGGCCTGTTCTATTGATGACTCAGGAAATTCAATTTGAATAATTCAACTTCGGGCTTCAATTTGATATGGAAAGTATCACACACACGCGCACACACACGCGCGCACACACACACACACGCACACACACACCCGCCCTTACACTTTCAAGTTCAAACCACAACCCTCTCTTTATATATACTATATATATATATATATATATATATATATATATATATATTTCATGTATTTTTCTCTATATCTAATTTTATATCACATCTACTGTAGATGTGAAACTGTTGTAAATGTCTATTGTAACTAATTTTTCTATTTACCTTTCATTTTCTACCATGCACTGTCTCACAAACACAAACAACCACCCACCCACATACACACCTTCCCACACACCCAAAACACAAACACCCACAGACACACACACACACACACACACACACACACATATACACACATATAACGATCGCCATACCCACATACACTTATACAAACAAGTCAGTCCCTTTTTTAATGACATAAATCTGTAATGAAAAAAAAAGAAGAAGAAAGAACAATAATTTGTCTACACTGTCTTATCATCTAACTTTATGTGAGACTATGAGATTAATCCATCAAGTCATACATGAGTCAGCACGTAGACCAAAAAGTAATTTTTTATGAAAGTCAAAAGAGTTATTTTTGTGCCATAAAAGCAGTGAATGTTAACCGTTATTAAATCTTTTTCACGACTATAACCTCTTATGTTTACAAAAAAGTTTAAGACACAGGATTTTTGTACAAATATCTCCTGTAATTCTGTTTTTCGAGCAAACTCAATGGATTTCGCAATTTAGAATTTATGAGGCCTGTACATAACTGTTTCTGTTAAAAGCTTCACTTCTTTGATTATGGAGTGACTTACATTGATTTTTTGATTAATCAAAATTATTTTACATGTCCCGACATCGCATCCCATTTTCACAAAAATTATTAAGGTAATGGTATAAAAACGTACCTGTTCTTTCATACATTAACCTTGTATATTCTTAGTGTAGAAAAGCAATTTCTTTCTAACCACAATCCTTTCTTCGATTGATATTACTTGCGTAATAGTAAGCCAAACTGATTTGTTAAGTTCGTGAATATTTAACTGCACAAAGAGCCCCCGTCGCTACATGTTGCAACTGTTTAAAGTGTTAAATGTTTGATATCTGATCCAATGCAAAGGGTATCAGTATTTAGTATCCACGCCCAAATTCTACCCCTATGGCGTGAAGTTCAATATTCATGAATAGGAAGCATGCAGTCCCACGGTTCCGTCTTTTACTAATCTTCTTCCAAACAATACTTTCCCTTTAGAGACTATTTCGACCGATCGAGCGATTCTCGGTGGGCTCTCTGATTGACAGAACCTATATTGCGCAAATAAGATTGCTTCAGACTGCGTATGTCAAAAAGGGCTCATCTAACAAGAAGTTATTCTATGTGAACATACTAAACGAAATTTCATTATTGAAATAGGCCGCAATGATTAAAAACTCCGAGCACAAACGAGTGGAGGAAGAAACAGACAAATGAACATGATGAATAAACGAATGACATTCGCGAAATTCATTTTTCTAAAATGAAAAGAGGACATTTGTAATGAAAAAGCTCATAATGATACCTTAAAAATAAACTGCTGACCAAAGTTCACTAATTTTTTTTAACACACACACACACACACACAAAAACACATGGGAGAGAGATAGGGGAAAACTCTGAAGTTATCGAAAGAAAAAAGGAGGGGAGGTATCATTGTATAGGCCTAAACGGTTTCTTATCCGGATAGTACAACAAACTGTCTGGAGTACGTCAAGTCTGCTCGTCTCTCACGTGGCCACCCTTAGGGAATTGGCTTATCTTCAAGTAGACCTGTGGGAAACATTTGAGAAGATGGTGGTTTCAAGAGAAATGTAAACTTTCATTAAATTCAGTGTCAAGAACCTCTGCTTGTTGCAGTACTTCCCACCGTGCTCGCGGAAGAAGACAAAGACCACAACTGGCCAAATTCTGATAACGGCGTTCAAGATCTTATTTGTTCACATAATGCAATATACTTGAAAATATACAATTGCAATATACATGAAAATGACACTCACTTTTCAAACCTTCTTGATCACATAAATCTATGTCAACAAGACAAGTGAGCATTATCATGATCATTCAAATTATCCCGTTTTCTATTAAAATCTAGCAAACCGAACACCGACCTTCTTCAAATACTGTCCGTACACCATACATAGAGTAAAAGTCAACAATGCGTCGCAATTACAAATCTGATGGGAAGCAAAATGGGCAAGAAAACCGAAGTACAACAGTGACGATTTTGCATATTTTACGTTATAGTAGGTATCAAAATGACGAGGTTTGGTATATCTGATTACGTTAAGCATAAGTCGTTTGCTGGTAACGGCACGTAATACACTCTAAAAGCAACTTATATCAAATAGCATGTCCTTTAAATAGGAATACCTGTTTTTAATGGGAGACGGATCAATTTGTAAAACTGACGGCCATCGACTGAGATGAAATCGAAACTTGTCGATACACTTTCAACTACTGTCAAACTCAAATAGGAATAATATGTATAGGCGTTTTTGATAAATTGCAATTTGTTGGTACCTTGATGAAGTGATAATAAATGTATTCATTACCAAGGTAACGGTGAGACGTGTTTAGAAGGAATGTTTGACAACCTTTAAAAATCTTGTAGGTTCCACACCCATTCATTAATTTTTGCTGGACATTCTTCTTCATTGTTTGTCAAAGAAAGTTATTCTACCAATGAATCATGCGTGTTGGCTGTCAGATCCTCGCAGTCATACACTGGACACTATCATCTTGTAATATCACCCCCTAAAAATGGTTCGAAGTCCAAATGGACATTGCTTATTTCAATGAGCAGGGAAGGACTTTACCTAACATAAGAAGAGAGAAGTAATTCTGAATAAAAAAAACCCACAACCAACAAAACATTATTCATAGCCTGCACCCCATTAGCCCAACGCTGTCGTATTACAAGGAATACTAATGAAGAAACAACATTTTCACGGGATGTTTTCCAAATCCTCATACTTTTCGTCCTCTCCTTCTTTTTCTGTCTCAATCTCTCCTCATATCAAACTATGATAGGAAACATACATGTAGAAGGGTCACTTCAATTAACCTGCTATGTACATACATTTACACTCGGAGAAAGCATCCATGCGTCTTTGGTAAATTTGTTTAATCCAAACTAAATCGGATTGCACTGAGTACCGAAGATGAATAATCATTGCTCTGCAACGGCAGAATTGGTATATTTGAAGAGGAGGATGAGGGGGAGGAGGAGGAGGAGGAGGAGGAGGAAGAAAACGAGGAGGTTGGTGAGGATGACGAGGAGGACGGAAAGGGAGAGGGAAGGATTTCGGATACCCAAATAAGTTTAATATTCACAACTGATGTGTTCTTCTGGAAAACAATAACTTACGAAGCAAAGAAGAAGCCAACGCAAATCCCCCTTTCCTATTTGTATTGTTTAACTAAAAATCAAGCAAATCAAGGCAGCAACTTCCCCACACCTTTAATTAATATTCTTACGTTTGATAATTATTACAGTGATTATGATATACATACACCGGAAGTACCGGGATAATGACAGAAGCGATACTTAATCAACACGCTTAGAAAAGGCTAACTATGTTGACATCTTGCATTAAAACACGAGGAAGCAGTCTTTGTCGATGAAAGCCCCTATCTCATCCAGAAGAAGCGGAGATACAATGTTGACACGTCTTTTTGCAACGGTCGAGTTAAATATAGCGTAATTCATCTCATAACGAAATGAATCGTTTCCGCATTGCCTGACCATGCTGACGGCTCAATATCTCTTGCATACACCTAGCAGCATGGGAGTTATGGTATCATGATTCACATCTTGTGGTTATAGCAGTGACACACCAGTGAAACTGACCCCGAACCGACATCAAACCGAACAAAATATGATTTTACAAAGAATGACAATCTAGTGGTCGCTTTGGAGTCGGTTTCACTGATGTGACTCGGCTATTACTGAATGAAAGGTTGGGTATGATTCCTATTCATGGTACTTGCTAGTTCTGAATTAAAAGCATACATGAAAATGACTGGACAAGGTGGAAATAATTACCCTGGATAAGTAATTTGTCGTGAATATTTATGACACACTGCGGTGGGGACCTTTATTTCAAATAATTGGGAGGATGAAATTGTGCTCCATTTGGGTGATGGGACCTGTCTACCGTCTGAGATCACGAATCCCATCACGAGAATGAGATCCTTCCAAACCGATCCATGTAACACAGTCTAGTCTTCGATCTGAATATGATGAAATTGACAGCTTTTTCATACAAAAAGGCCTATTTGTTTCAGCTGTTACTTGCCTTTGTATAGATATAAAACTTAACACCATGCGATTTTCCAAAATATCAGTCCGAACAAAATCAAGTGATATTGTATCATTATGCCCAATGATGTTACATTTTTATGCATTACATTTTCTATTGGTCTCCACGTATTTGTTCTCTTCCAGTCAGCTTTTAGCAAATCCGTCAAAGATATTTAGACGGTATCATATTAATAGTAACATTATAAAGAAGGAATCGCTTGTGGGTCAGAGTTCACACGAAATAATATTTCTTCCTGAGGCAGGGGGGGGGGGGGAGGTGTTGGTGGCAGCTATGAATAAGGTAATAATAAAGGAGAGATTTTCTTGTGTTAATGTCTGTTTCCGTTTAAGCATTATATTATTTAGCTCCCCTTTCATCTCCATCATTCCGTACAGGAAAAAATTATGCGTTTCAAATTTCGAAGCTTTTGCATTAAAAGTTGATAGCCTTCAAGACGTGTATGAAAAGAAATAGAGACTATTTTGTGTAAAATGTAATAACGAGCAAAATCGATATTCATTCAGAGCACAAGAAATATTTTAAAGTCAGCTCTAAATTGCACAAATGACGACTTTCTATCATTTCTACGTTTCTTTACCGATCAAACGTCAATAAAACTCACAAACCTGAATTATCGCATTAAAATAATAATTCAGGATACCATGGATACGGGATGATGATTGGCTTCATACCAAATTCCGCCTGTGAAGTGATTTGCTCAGATTGTGTAATCGGAGTAGGATCGCCTCTCCATCATGCCTACCAGCAAATCCTCACAATAGACTTTATGGAAATGAGATTAAATGAGAAGAACATACCTTTCATTAGCCTAATCATGGAACACCACAAATGTCATTCCTACATTTGATTAAACACATTTCAGTTCAAATCCCATAACGGGATATTTGCATCGGGATTTCGAAAATAAGTAGGTCACGTTGTAAAGAACACAATGAAGAAAGCTTGTGGGTATGTTAGAGGAAACAGATTTTTAATCTAGGGCCAGGGACTCTGAAATAAAGTAACAATATAATTACGTCCACAATAAAAGAAACAAAATAAGTCACGTCATATAGACATGGACAAAGGAAGATATTAATCAAAATCAGTGCCTAATCCACACGGCATAAAACATTAAGATACACCTAAACGTTGTTACAAATAAAAGAGAAAGAGCAGTACGGCACACTGGTTGAAAATTGACAGCTGCGGATTAGAATTCAAGCATCGTCTTATGAAATTGAATAGATGTTCGTGGAAGGTTGCTGAAATATGTTTTGATAAATAATGTGGTTAGCATAGTAATGAAAAAAAGAGGAAAACATCGGAAGCAAATTATGTCCTTTATTGGAACTTATCAATACATTTTCAAATAGAATCACTAAAATTAATTAATTTAATTTCTTTCGAGCTGTTTTCATTTTATGGTTAGATGAACATTCAAACTTGATAATCATAACGTAAAAAGGGCATTGCAGCGCCAAATGAAATTATTAGGTTTTTCCATATTATTTATTTCTGAATTGTATTAATTGAATACATTTAACAACAATACAGTATATCTCTCTCAAAAGTAGAAGAAAAATGAATTATCATACAAACTAAATACATATATTTAGTTTAAACAAGGAATTAGTTTCAATAAATGAATTTTTAAGAAACTCTCTCTTTCTTCAGGGATTCGATACTATTACTATTACTATTACTATTACGATAACGTCGAAAATGCGAATAGTCCCTTTAAATTCATTTCTCCAAACAGAAGTCTCGGGAGGTCAGAGCTAATCATGAGAAGAAAATAATGTGATATAATTATTCCCACTCAAACCTGTCAAATATCAAATCAATTTGCTGTCATGAATAACGGCATAGTTTGCGGCGAATAAAATAGAGCTTATCAAGCGAAATAGCAAAAAAAGTAGGGAGAAGTATAAAGACAAAAAGAGAGTGGGACAAAGAGGGAAAAGAACAGGAAGAAAGAAAACGAGGGAGGGAGAGAAAGGGAGAGAAAGAGAAATAGAGGAGGAAAGGAGAGATGAGAGAGAGGGAGAGATATAAAGATATTAAAGAAAAACTCAGAGAGTTCTTTTCTGATAGAATAAATTTTTGAGATGCGTCGGGCTGTGTCGGTGGACGAGAATGCGTGTGTGCATGTGTGTGAGTGAGAGAATGTGTAAAGATGTGCGTGTGCGTTTGTGTGTGTGTGTGTGTGTGAGAGAGAGAGGGTGTGTGTATGTGTTTGTTTGTGCGTATGTGTGTGTATGTGTGTGTGTGTGTGTGTATGTGTGTGTGGGAGGGTGTGTATCTTTGTTTCTTTGTCAATTACTTGCTATAACTACGTGAAAACGTCATAATGTCCCCAGATACGAATTTTGTCAATGGAAACGATGTTTAACTTTCCGTTTTTGTAATTATCTCTCCTTGAGCGATATGGTCTTCGGCTATTTATGGCAATGAATGGCACGAATCAAAAGGTAGACTAAAAGCAAATACAACAAATGATAGTTGTTCTAACATGGTTAAATATTTTTAGATTACTAATAAAGTAAAAATAATATAATCAAATCAAATCAAATGATTGATTGATTGATAGTTCTTTCTTAAAAGTTTTTGACGAAAATGTAACAGAAAATTTAAGTGCGGGCAACGCTTTTTGGTCGGCGCCAAATGAATACAGACATTTTCTTTTATGGTAGCAATATCATAATTCAGTGTTATTATATATTGTCTTTGTCAAATATTAACTATATTACTTTAAAGTGGGATCATAGTTTTCATAAGACTGAAGAACATTCAGTACACTGGTCTCTTTTTAAACACTCTCAATATAAAACACCATTTTTTTTACATGTTGAAATTTGTGAAGATATGTCAGATATATCATTTCCCTTCAAATAAGCCTACCGTAAAACCATAGATTTAAATAATTTTTGCAAGAAAGATAATACAAAGATAGTATCCTTAATTCTCAATTCGTGCCTGTTCATTTTGTTTATATTAATGAAACGAAAATACAGCGCGTCCCCCCCCCCCAAAAAAAAATGTCCCTCTGATTGGGCGCTGAATAACTTTTATAATAAAAAATTAATGCCAATTGCATATGCATATTTTGAAAGCCCACATAATTCCCTGATTCTTGTGAAAATTTCGAATGTTTCTCTTTATTGGTTTTGAATACACAGGCTCTTTTGTAAGAATAGTCATTTTTGGCCCATTCCAAGTTTTATGAAAAGGAATACATTACAAAAATGCCATACATTATTTTGTTCTTCACTTTTATTTTAGTTTAACAACTGTGAAGTTTATGCTTTTGTTTTCAAGGAGCAATGCCATATCTTATTGGCCATGAGTCTACACTAGTTCGCGATTTGAGTCTCGAGAGTCGTGGAGATGTCTCCTGAGTCTCCGTAGAAGTGTGTGGAAATTGAAATAAATGTCTCAAAAAATAGTTTTTCCAGTCGTAACTGCAGACAACCTGACAACGCCGATACTCTTTTGACTACTAGTGATAAACAAAATCGGTCGTGACCAGTTCGCGACTCGAGTCTCTGTAGTCTTGAAGATGTCGTCGCGACGACTTCTGGGTCTCCAAGGCGTCGCCCATAAAAATCAATTAAAAGACTTTGAAAATAAAAAGACGTGCTTGCATGTATTAAAAAAGTGGAAAAATTCTTCTTTTGTTTTAAAGTCACACATGTCTGACTTTTTTTCAAAGTCTTTTAATTGATTTTTTTGGGGACAACTCCCTCGAGACCCAAGAGACGTCGCGACAACGTCTTCAAGACTACAGAGACTGGAGTCACGAACTAGTCGCGACCGATTTTGTGTATCACTAGTAGACAAAAGAGTATCGGTGTTGTCAGTTGTCTGCAGCTGCGACTGGATTAAAAAAAAAAGACTTTTATTTCAATTTCTACACACTTCTCCAGAGTCTCAGGAAACATCTCCACGACTCTCGAGACTCAAACTTTTTGGGGGGACGCGCTGTATAGCTAATTTGAATGGGTACCAACTCACGATATATAAGCCATTTTTAAAAGTAACATAATGCACATTTGTAATGATTTAAAAATCTTATTTTGCAAGTAATATTTGTTTTATCATACAATCATTCACTCTATCCCAAAGTAGTTTCAATTGGTAGATTATATTTTTCGATTTTAAAGCATGTTATTATTATAGTTCCTTTATTTTGAGAATCATTCAAATGCCTTATATATAACTGTAATATTTTAATGTCATCAACAATTTATTAAAATATACGCTTATTTAATATTAATGTTAGTAGCGTTAACGGATTAAGAATGAACGCTAGAAATTCAACACATTGATCTTTAAGAGTTAGAACCGTTTTCTTTCTTGCGCTTGAATCAATATGTCATTCCCATGAATGAGTCAATTATGATCCAGAATCGTTATTGAGATGTCTCCAGGCATGGCTTGGAGTGCAATAAAAGGTAGAGGTATCAATTTTCTGGCCGCCGAGAGACGCCGTTTTTTGAACGAGAAAGATTTGTATGTATGCAAGGAGATTATTTAAAGTAGCATGCGCCTTTTTAAATTCGATTGATCGAGCATTGATCCCTTAAGCGGGTATGCTGTAAGGTCGAAACCATATACACATCAAGGATACTGGGGCATTGAGTACAGCTTTTACATTGTTGCTGTGAAAACGCCTTACTCTAGTATTTCCCGAGGACGTTTAGCAAGTATTGATTCAGAGCAGAGGCTAATGAGTGGAAGAATAGGAAATGATCTAGCCCACGTCTGTAATTTGTCAAAATATTTCCAAAACAGTAGGTATCATGAAGGGATTATTGATTTCCATTAGGAGCAAAAGTGGGCTAAGCCATTGATAACCTAACGTATACATGCTTTATCGGCAAAGGCTGCATATTTTATGTGTTTGATCTCCAATATTGTACCAGCTATTATTTATTAAATGTGAATACGATAATACAATTATTGTCTTTATTTCCCCACTTCGTGTATGTGCAAAGTAGTATCTTTGTCTATTTTCCTTGCGTGTGTTGGTGTGCGTGTCCATGTCTGTGGTTGGTGGGCGTGTGTATGGGTGCGTGTTTGTGTGTTGAGAGTTTTGACGTTTAGCGGTTTGAAGGTTATTTGATTGGCAAAAGTTTTGCTAATAGATACCGATATCTTTAAAACGGTTTGTTGGCAACTCTTTTCATTAAACTCATACATTAATTTGGTCACACGCTTTTCGAGTTTTCCTTTAATCTGAAGTTTCTGATGGAGTAATCTTGAAATGGCGTTCTCCGAGAAGAAACAAACATTTTCTCCACTATGCAACACCAACAGAAGGATACAGATTACTCAGTGGCTTACTTTAAAATACATATATGTGCCGTTTACATAAAGGTCTTCATTTAAAAGTCGAACGGCGCTTAAAGGAATAGCAGCAATCGATAGTAACCCTTACAGATCAGGCGACAAGCGCTATCTTCTATCAGGCCTGCGGTTGACGGAGGAAGGGAAGGAGTCAATAGATGGTGTTGCATGTTCAAGAGACCAGTATGGTCTTAGCTTGAGTGTTCTCCATCTGATCAGTTGAGGATCATCTACTATTACACAAAACAAGACGGTATTATTTGTAATTGTATCTCTTTGTTTCATCATCTTGCCCTGAAGGTTTGGCACCTGATCTGAGGATGTGTTCAATGATACGTACATGACCATGGCAGAATTATGCACCCGATAGTCATACAAGTATTATTTGCATTCTTAAAATATTAATAACACGGGGTGGACGCAAACAAAGTGCAGCCTTCACTCTCTTTCGAATGTTAACACGTTTTTCGCATTCATTTTCATTAACCAAAATAACATTTCAAATACACTAACATAAAACCTAGTTTAATTAACATAAAATAAAACATAATTTTGATGTCACCAACTTGCTGTTCTTTGATGTGCTGGCATATAATAATAATACCCCCCTCCCGAATAAGGTGACTTGCATAGAAGAATTGAAGTGAAAGGAAAAAGGTTTAATTCTTTTAAGATAAGATAGTATCACCTCCAGATGTTTTGTCACGGAATATTAAATTAATTTGTTCCCCTATCCTTCAAGATTAGCCATAATGTTGTTACATAATATACATCGTATTAATCATAATAGCTTTTAAGATAAAGACATAATTGAACTTCATGAACATCATGATGAAGGTCAATAAAAAACGATAATGGAAAACCTGGAAATGGTATGAAGGGTGTAAAGATATATTAAGATAAGATTTTTTACTTTAACAAGATCATAATGTACATTTATATATACACGTTCGAGGGAAGGAGAGAAAGAGAGAGATGTATAGAGAGAAAGAGATAGATAGAGAGTGTTTGTGTGTAAGAACGAGAAAAAAGGGTGAAAATAGAATTTAGATGGAGAGGGAATCTGTTGATGATGGTAGATGATGATAAAAGTGGTACTCGGAGCAAAGTTACTTTCATGCACTCGCGAGCGACATTCACACGTCCTCCTGGTCTCCCTTCTCGTTTTTGGTGCAACCATCTCCCTTTCAATCGACACAAAATATCCTTTGAGGCTGAATGCAGAAGGAGGGGTAATTGACCCTTTGGGAACAGTCCATCTTAATAATCTTGATGATATATCTATTTCCTCCGCGGTTCGAAGAAGAATACATGGCATGCATATTGACAGGATAACATGTTGTGCTATTAATGGAGTAATATTTCATACTAATCCATTAGTACACATTATCTGAGTAGATCGAAGATAACATTGGATTATTTAATAACTTAATTTCTAAAAGGGAATGTTACTGCTATCGTGTATGAATGATGAAAAAAGATGCCTTTTTTCCCAAATGTTTAAACATTTATTTTTAATTTAATACTCTCCAGATCACAACGGAGTTGTAGATAGCACATGGAAACGAACATTTGCTAAGAAGGCGCAACTTATATTTATTCGCCTAATGGATGTCAGCACGTTACTGGATTAAATGTTCATTGTAAATTAATTACTTTTGTGTCCCTTGGAAAGAAAGGCACTCATCAAAGAGCGCAAAATGTATGTCATCCCTGTCCACACTCGTGTTGCCTGAAATATGTCAACCCATTATTAAAAGATCAATTAGGAGATAATCACCAACCGACAAAGTAGTTCAATCATTAAGTTTCTGAGTCATTAAACAGCGGTGAGAGACTTCGTTTATTGGTGTTTAGGTGTGAATTATTGAAAGGATTATGGATAGTCTACTGTGTAAATGTAAATTTACCATAGCAGGTAAAATGAGTCAGAATGACCTGTTGAGAGAAGGGAGGCGAGAGCGAATGAGGAGGGGGAAGAAAAAGGTTAGGAAATTGGAGAGAGATGGAGATAGAGAGAGGAAGTGAGAGAAAGGTATAGGAACGAGAGAGGTGGAGAGAGAGATAGAGCGAGAGAGGGGTGGGAGAAAAGAGGGAGGGGAAGATATGAAGATCAATTCCCAATCTATAATGCTCGGTTACGAACATAACGCTTAATATCAAAGCAAGGTCGTGTACATTACCATAACGTAATTTACGATGAAGATGAGATACAAGTTCAGCAAATCTAGCTTGGACTTTGTATACCCTACGGCAAACGAAGGTTGTTATATTACATACTTTGTCTATTACGAAATTGTGTTTTTCGGTCAGTTTTAGTAATATCCCATATGGACAATTTTCAGGAAAAAATATCTACGGCTTTTGTATTTCTATGGTAACTTAACTTAAGATTTCATACCAATAAACCAATTACCAAAATTTCATGTAGGAATGAATGTAATTGTTGTTTGACTACAGTGCAAACGAACCAATGAGGTAGTACAATTAAGTTTAGAGCCATGAACTGGGGCTACGGGTTCGATATTGATACCACGTGTATCTACGACTATAGGTGAACCATAGTAAACTCAAACGACTTATATCCCCTTGCGTGTACTCAATAGAAATCAAAGAGCAAAAGAGAACTTCTCCGGTTAAATTATGAAAAGAATATATTGAATTCCTTTTTTACGATGTCCTACTACTGTATAAGTACTATAATACATCGTCAGACTGATAATAATATTTCCTCCCCTCGAACCTTCTAACACATGGGCATTTTCCATTTATATTTGTTTTGTAATTTAATTTAAAATTCAAAGTTAAACATAAACTTTGTCAATTTGTAACTTCAATGAAGCATTTATTTCCAAATAATTTTTGTTAAAATCCATTATCTTATTCAATATTTAGTAAACTGTTATTAGGAAAAGTAATTAATCATGGAAAGAGCATTGACGTATCACATGATTTCACCTATTATTAAATTCACGACATTAACCATTCTGTGGCGAGCTTTTTAATCTTCCACAAAATAAAATATAGTCGGAAAAGATCAGATCGACCTCGGAATATTATTACTATTCTCTTGGGATGTTTCTATTTACCGATAATTTAGTGCCACGTGGCATTTAGACAAAGTCAACTTTTGAAATTGATATAATTAATAATTTTTTGGAGGACCGAAACGTGCAGCTTGTAGTTCGATTTCCGAAAGACACCATGTTGGACATCCGCTCACGATGTATTCCCAAACAATTTACGTGTGTTTTGATTTAAATAACATTTTAAGATAATATACAAGAATCAAGTAATCCACATGTGAAAGATTAAACAAATTACAACATATGAAGATATAAAAAAAGTAATAAAAGTAATACTAAAATGATAAAAGGGGGAGAGAAAGCAGCTATAATGAAGCCAACTTTAAGTGTTTTATGATCGGTATTTGATATCAATGGATCGACTTAATTTAGAGTATTGAAATTTCAAATTGTTAGATTTTCAAATGCAAAGCTTCGTCATTCATAGGTATCATATCGTATGAATAAAGGGTATGAATTTGATTTAAAAAATTGAAACAACATAAGTGATGAATGTGCTTTTCAATATCGTTTCACCTATTTTACATATCTTATGTTCATTTCTCTTATTTTTTTCCTCTCATGTTATGAAAGCCCAGCTAGAAAACGATGGCCATACCCTTATTAAAGAGATTTAGATCATTATCAATATTGTTATTATCAGCATTATGAATAATAATAGAAGTAGTACACTGTAAAAAAATATATGTACTTTTACAGCAAATCTGCTGTCAGCAGAGTCGCCATAAAAAATGTAATTCAAAAAACAGTTTTGTTGTAAGTTTCTCCTGCAAATAATTACGTGAGAAATACAAAATATACATCAGGAGTAACACATTTGTTCCGTTTTAACCGAATACGTATGCTATAAAACTCTAAAGATATTTTTCCTTCTCTTTCATCAATTCTTAAGGGAGAAATTTACAGCAAAACTGTATTTTTAAATTACATTTTTGTATGGCGACTCTGCTGACATCCCTTTCTCTGTATTTGTTCTGTTTTTTTTTTTTTTTTTACAGTGTAGTAATCGTTGTAGTAGCAATTGTAGTAGAAGCATCATCAACACCAATATCTAAATAAAATTTTATAATTTTTCTCTCAATATGTCCCTTTCCAGTCCACTTCCCATATCATGCATATATTACACTCTGAAAACTGAAGTGCTGTTTTTAGCAGTTCAGAGGCTGAAATCAGCACTTTTTAAGAGCTTGTATAGTGACTGCACTCAAAGTAGGCCTACTGTTTTTGAGCACGTTCACGTGAGCTGAAATTTCAGCAAAAATGTGCAAACATGGCGTTAGGATTTGAACCTGGGTCCCCTGGATGAGAAGAGCTTACGAGCACGTTACACTAATTCACATCTCACGATTAGTAGCAGATCATATTGTTTCATGATGAACTTTCTTCAAAGTTGCCATAATAATCTACTATGCTTTCATATTTCAAACAAGTTAGGAAGATCTCCTTTGGTCTATTGGTAACGTCAGCGGTACTCTTCCATGTCTAGATGAACCCGGTTCGAATCCCATACCGACCATGAACACTTTTGTTGTTGATAAATTAGCACTTGGGTAAGTGCTAAAACAGCACAGTGCAGGCACTATACGAGCACCCATAAATTAGCACTTCAGTTTTTAGAGTGTACATATAAACACTGACTTCTCCCCAAACACACACGGACACACACACACACACATACACACACACACACACACCTACATTCACTCTCCCACAAAACACACACACGTTCGCGCGCACGCACACTCACACAAAAACACACACCAACACATACTGATATACAGACAAGGACTCAAAACACATGGCCTGTGTACCTGCCTTTAAAAAAAAAAAAAAAAAATTGATTAAATGGATTATGCGAAAAAATTAGAGCCATCACATGATCTAGAGGAAGGCAAGGGTGGATAAACATCTGCAAAACACTAGTACCTCTTTAGTAGATTGTACCTGATGCTTGATGATGATAATGGATATTGAGAACCATGCCTGACTGAACAAACCCTTACTCCAATTGTCTGACGCTCACCTCGGAACAAACACAATTTTCCGGAAGGCTTAGAATTGCTTTCCAGTCGTTTTCATTTGGGTTTATAGGGAATTAAAATGCGTGAAATAATTATTTTATTAAGTAAGGGAAATTAATTTAAAACATATATGAAGGGGTGTAAAGCAGACCAGGGAGTGAAAAGTAGCAACATTTTATGACGCAAAATTAAAAGATAAAAGATACACACCATACATTAAAATGGGAAGCAATTACATTTTTTTACAATGGCTGCCAAACAATTAAAAAATATAATTTTTTTTTTTTTTTTTTTGGGGGGGGGGGCATAAACTCAAATTCCAGATGACACCAAAAAGTCTGAAACATTTCAAACTTGGATTACCACTTTTGTAAATTGTATGGAGGTGAGGTTCCATATAAATTTGGCATTCAATGCGGGTGAAAAGAAAATATATCAAGTTCACGAATTTGCTAATCGTTTGTTGATAGGTCTGATATGTATATTGCAGAGAATGGTATGGAAGATGAATTCGAAAATTTGTGCATGAGTGATCAAATTATGTCATTTTAACCACTATTTGATTCTTTGTAGGAGCTACCATTTCATTTCAATGGTTCATCTGTAGAAATTGTGTTTCACTTTGACTCCAAACAACCAAAAATGAAAGTGCAATCCTGAACAACCTCGTTTTCGTGTCATTTACAAAAGTTGGCAGACGTAACTCAGGCATGAGGGGTTCGGAGCATGAAAGCACCTCTATGGCGATATGAGAAGTTGGGGGGGGGGGAGATAGAAAGTGACATTGCATGTGGAAACTGTTAAACTACCACTTTCAACGCATAGTGCTACTATAAAGATAATTTCATAATATTAAAAGCAATAAACACCAATTAAAACAACTAGCTAGGATTGCAATTACAACCAGTGATTCATTATTTTAAATTACACATTTTTTTCTTCTTTTTTGATACATTGAATTTAGGAAAAAAGCAGTTGCAAAGGTAAAGCCACCTAATTATCAACTAAATTAAAATTATTTTTGTAAGTTAGTTCATGGAAACGAAATAATCTCTATCACTACATGTATCTACATCATGCACGAATTAATTGAACACAAACTTGACAATACAATATTAAGGTTGACAGAGTACAATATATCGACATAAATTATGATTAAAAGTTGATATGACGTCACAACCTCTTAAGGCCATTCGTCACATACCAATGAGAATGAAATATGATGAAAGACGATAGCAATTATTACAGAACATCCGTGTATATGTGTCAAAAGAATCCACAATTGATTGACATAAGCAGGATCATATCTGATAGACTATTCTCTCGCTAGAGCATGTAGAGTAGTCAAAGTAAAGAAACTTTAGTTATACCATGCCATATTCTGGATGATTAATATTTCAGATCTTGTATTTAGCCCTCCCCACATTCTAAAGAATTTGAAATGTCTTGTAATATTTACCCAAAAAACTTTCTATCCCATATTGAATCAGCTATCTACGGCACAACTGATCATTTGATGTTTAACACTTTAAAGATTGTATAATTTTACCGGCCTCTTTATCGTGTGTTATTGCAATAATTTAACATGTAGGCGTAATGACTAGATTTCATCCAAATATCTCAAATAATGGGAAAGGGATTAAACCCAGATATAAAAAATCCCAAGCTCGAGATTTTCAAAACCCACAAACCCATTTCAATTTTGATTATTCCTTCGTACTGATGTCTTTCGAAAAGGAAATGTTACGTTTCCATGGTTAACTGTTAAAATGCTTCTAATTGTTTAGAATTTTAGAAGAAAGAGCGTCATGAATCTGTGGATGGACATATTAACCCGATATTGTGTACTGGTATGCAAGTTAAGTGAATCAAATTGAATTAAGTAATCAAATCAAATTATCATAGTATTTCTTGACCGAATAATAGTAAAATTCTTTCTTCTTAAGAGGCTTTTTATCATGTTTATAACCATATCACTTTTTCCATTCTAAATCGACCTTTCTTGCATTTAAATTTTGAGCAATGTCTAGTTGTTTTGAATCGCCGATATTGACACGGTATAGTGACAAAGAAAAAGCTTTGAAGAAAATATATTTTGTTTCTACTTTAATATTTAATAGAACGCGTTTTCTTGTTTGAAACATCAAAGATTCAGTGCTTTCCTGCCGTGAACTAATGGCAAACACTCTCTTTAGAAGCTCGTTTTTCTTGTTTGCATTATATACTCCGACTAGCAGCTTTAGAAAACGCCAAAATAATAGCATTTCCGAACTGATTCGGCAATCGTGATAATACTTTCAAATAATTTGACATACATGTATATATTTCCAGTTGGGTCAAACTTGAACTTTCTTAAGCATCTTAAAGATAACCAAAAAAAATAAATAAATAAATAAATAAAAAAATACCTGAATGGAATAGGAGTAACGTACATGTATATATGACCTACAATTAAAATTTATTTGCAGTAGATTTATGTGCTTTCTTGTCCAAACAAACTCCCTTTCTCTATTTAAAAAAAAAAATCAAGTGAAATTACAAAATAACATACACATCTGACGGATTAGCCACGAATATGTAACAAAAACAATCTGAAATGATGAAACATAGATATCATACCTGAAACAATTAGAAGAAATACCAGCACACCCGTTAGGAGAACAATCGTCAGTTTTGCCATTTCTTATTTGCAGTTGTTCCACTCCACTCCCGGTTAAAAGTTATCAAATAAAGACCAAGCCGTATTCCGGCTGCCAAAGAGCTTCCTTTTAGAGTGACGGTGTACTATGTTGCTGTTTCTTCAACCAACCCTGACCCCTTGGCTACAAATCCGTATTTATATCGATCGATCTCACGGTCTCCGAGGTTTGTTTCAAGTTGACAAAATTACTTTCTTTCTTTTCTCCCTCCAAAAACAGTGTATGTGAGAAAGAAAGAACCACAAATAATGAAGAATGCAATCCTGGTATACTGGTAGACGAGTGTGTTCTACGTGATGGCAAAAAGTGATGACGGTGAATGGAAACAGATAATGCTACGCGTTGTGTTTGTTGCCACGGTACTGGTAGCAAAAAGGTAGAAAGTTGTTAATGCTGCATGTTGCGCGCGAGTGGGAAAAGATGCGTAACTTCGCCGTTACCTCTCCCCTAAATGATAGCAGTCTTTGAGTGTGGAAGGTTCTTAGCCTCTTTACTCTTTGGTATGCACTATTTAAGATCTGATAGTAATACAGGGGAACAAAGAGATGAGTTGACTTCCCGTGGAATAGGATAAAGCGCAGGAGGATTTACTATTGTCTATCTAAAATAATATCGTTTCTAATATTGATTGATAGCAAATATTGCGTAAACTTATTACCGGGAAATCACACCGGAAGGATAATGAAAGTGGGTGGAGGGCGTCATCATTTTTCAAATACTATTTTCTAATAATCATTTAGTCTAACATACAGTTATTTGGAAAAAGTCAAGTGTTGCAAAGAGTAGCATTAAATAGAAAATATGTTTCAGGAAACATGTGATCCTTACAGGAAATTACTGAAGACGAGGTTTGATAAGCTAATTGTTTTATTTTTGTCATTTCTTTCACCGTTACTACTTATCGAGTTGCATATAAAAATGTGGCGTAATTGAATGAAGCGTTTTTGGGATAAGATCTTCCACAAAATGCAAATAATCTTTTTTTGTAAAAATTCTTCCTTACAATAATTGTGAGCAGGTTAGTGAATTCAGTTGACAAAGCAATGGTTAGAGGAAAATCCCTGGTTCAGAATGAAGTCCATGCACCATTTACTTCCCTTTGGTAAGGCATTATACTTAAATAACGAGTCCCTATCATAGGATTTTAATCCGTAGTCTCCTTGTTATTTATTTTTAAGCACTTTATTGCATTCTTAGGAATAAGCTAAACTTTTTTTTTTAATCAGAAAAAAAATAATACAACCCTCCCTTAAATATGTCATACTAATTTCACACACGTACAAATTAATAACATTACATCTACAGAAGATATTAACATATTGACATTCGTCAAAAAAAAAAATAAAATAAAAATAAATCGTTTCATTTCTTTTTTACTCTGTCCACTCCGTTAAAAAAACCAAAAAACTCTGTATTAGCCTCTATTGCTCCATCTCCATTTAAAACACACATACAAACACACACACATACACACACACACACACACACAGACATGCACACACACACACACACACACACACACGCACTTGCACCTCTCTCTCAAAATGACAAAAGAAATATGATATATGGAGGGTATGGAGTTGACTCAGAACAAACACAATGATTAGGATGAATTGCGATTACTAGTAAATAACCCCGGTGTTAACGGAATCTCTTACCAGTCGAGAAAAAGTAGGCTATTGCACATCTGCAATCCCATAAATTTTTGATATATTCGTTTTACAATATATCACAAATCATAATTTATAAGGAATATAGATGACTTTTCCTTTCTCACAAATATTCCATATCTACCAAGCCGTTGTAATGATTTTGTTCCCCTATTCAACATAAGAATTTACAAAAAATGGTCCAGTACTCAAAAAACATTATGAAAAAAAAAAAAGAAAAAAAAAAAACACACATACACAAATCAAAACCTAGATTGAATATGAGTAACCGCTTTATTTCTAAGCAAAAAGACCGGAACCAACTAAAAGTTCATAAACCTTTATGATACTATTGCACGAAAGAAATTAAATCAGCAGTAAAAAACAAACAAACAAACAAACAAACAAATCGGTTGTTAGACATCGTTTTCAATCATTGGCTCAAATTTCACTATAAGTAAAAATACTTTTCAAACCATAGCTAATATGTTTATACCATTTAAAATACATGTACGAAAATTCCATTAAAAAGATTCAATTAAAGGATTTGAGACGGCATATAGGAACCAAGTGATAAGACACAAGATCTAAATCTTTTTAAAACATTGGTTAAGATTTCAAAGCTAGTTAAAAATGCCTATAACCATAAAAAATACAATTAGAGGCTTTTAGATTTGTACTTTCAAATCTCTAACTCATATACATTTAAGTAACAAAATTAGAACTTTATTAGAACTTTAGGCTAATATATAAACAGATGTACAAATACGTGCACTCCTTCGCTGGAATAATGATTCGGCTGTAATTCTATTAAAACTATTAAATGGCTGACCCTTTCTGTACCCATCTTCTTACGAGCAATCTTTCATCAGTTTTAAACGTTTTGTGGTTGAAAAATCTTCGTATGATATTGCGAAAGCCTAATTGACCTATAGGATTGTGTGCAAATTTCTATCTAAACAATATACTACCTACAAAAGACATAAAGTTTTGATCAAAATCTTGTAAACAAGGGATCTCCAAGGTCTTTCAACTTTCATCTAAATTATTTTGATAAAATCGGTTTATCTTTGTCAATTCTCTATTGTCTTGCATTGGGATTAAAAAAACATAGAAAGGCTGATACTATATCGCGGAAATAATTCATATTTAAAGCATGACAGCCTTGATGATGCTTGTGAATATTTTCCTCCATAAAAGTCGTGTACATATTATAGACAATATATTGGGATTGATTCCTTTAATATTGCTAGTGAGATCTATTCCATTCTTCTGCTCGCGTTTGTTCTGCAAATAAAGTGGCATGTTGAATATTCAAATGAACATGCAATACACATGATACACACTCTGTCAGCCATGTAAAATAATACCCCGAATTGTGTTTTTTCCTTTACATAATTTTATTGATTATAAATATTCCTACACTCGCTCGTTCTAGTGATGAAAAATAATCAGTCAATTTCACTTAAAGGGATTAAGTAGCTTTCAAAAACAAGAGCAATTATATCAAGATTAATAAAATTATATTGATCCAACAGTAAAAACAAACTACTGAAAGTTTCAGATCAAATGGAAGTCATTTACTACCTTAAAACAGTGTAACAAACAATGCCAAGCATACAGCTGAACACCAGTACCCTCTTCTGATAGGCGCACCAGGCCGCTAGAGACGGGGGACTTTACAACAGGAAATGGGTGTGTGGAAAAGCACATGGTTTTATAAACCATCCGGTGTCGGTTTATAAATTTTGAGTATGAAATCATTGATATCTCGAAGGTAAAGCAAGCAATTAGCTTGCAATTTTGAAGAGATACCAGACTGACCTAAGTGTTTATAATTATGTTGGCAAAATAAGCTAAATCGAATAAATGTGATTTGAATATCATTCAATGTTACTGCATCCCTTTAAGTTTGTCTATTGCCCTCTCACTAAAATTAACGATAATCTTGATTTTAGCCTATCATTTCGTATCGTATTAAAGGTATTAAAGAAAAAAATTTGGGTGCCACTGTCGCTAATCCGGAATTGTTTGGTGACGAGTTTACTAAATAATTCCATATTCGCCTTATCTTGATTAAGTAGTATCTTTTTTGAGATCATCCCTACAATTTATAGTCCGGAAAAAAAAAAACAAAAACAAAAACAAAAACAAAAACAAAACGAAGTGCATATAAACGTAAATTAAAACTTAGAATTAAAATCTTTAGCTGTAGTACCCGGCTTTGACAAATAACTTAAGTCTCTGTCACGCCTCCAAGATTTCGATGGATATCCTGATGTATAACGAGATGCCGCCTAAGTGATTGACACGATTTATTTCGATATTATTTACGTACCATTATATTTGGCCTCAGATTGTTTTGCTTGGATACACACAGCTCTTTTTTCTTTTTTTCTTGAATGAGTCACTCTTTTAGAATGTGCATAATAATTTGGGGTTTATAAATTGGTTTTCTTTTTATTGACATCTTTCTAGGTGTAAAGTTTTTTTCTGACACACTCGGTATTATATAGTGGTACCATTTTTGTGTGGTATGTCTTCACGCTTGGATGAACACGACGCATTGTTTGCGAACATGTAAATTTCGAATTGTGCAAGAGTGGGATAAAAATTGAAACAACAAAATCTAACAAAAAGCAACTCTATCCGGAATGAAGATGTATAACTTATTAAAGAAAATGTTCTAAGCCAAATAACTTAGCAATGATGCTAGATTCCGTGTAAAAAAATAGATTGATTCATCAAGTAATCCATGAATGAAAACACCTCAAAGAGTAAATTGTCAGTGACAGACCTAAAAGGGCCTCTTAATACTTCTGAAAGTGATTATTTTGTCTTGGACGTGTGCTCACAAATGTAGTCGATATGTGTAACAACACCCCTGCCAAGTTATTTAGCGCAGGACATTTTAGTTAAAAAGTTATGCTATTTTAATCAGGATGGAGTAGTTTTTTGAGAGCTTTTGCTGTTTTGATTTTACTCCCACTTTTGAAAAATTCGAAATGTACATGTTCGCAAACAATGCACCGTGTTCATCCAAATGTGAAGATATAACAAAATTGGTACCAGAAGAAGCGGGAGAAATTTCGGAATATGTATAATAAGTTAGGGTTTCTAAATTGGTGTTTTGATTTTTTTTAATGTTTCTGGGTGTTTATTTTTTTTCTGACTCACTCGGTATATTACATGTATATCTATAAAATTACTAAATTATGACCTTTTGAAACCCAAATTGCGTATGCGGACTTATACAGCTCTTCTCATTGTTATTAGGGACTTAACAACAGTGTTGACTTTTTATAGAAATTGATACTTACCTTAAAAAGAACAAGGCCAGATATAGTATGAACAAATTTTTAAAAATTTCTGGAAGGTAGCTTCCCAGGAACTGGATTTTACATAATTTCTCGAAATTTCTTTCTTAGCGTGACAGAAGTCTATTTACCTATTTATGTACCTTATTTTGTTTAGGTTACCATACGGTTTAATATCTGAGGACTGTTTCACTTGTGCATGACAAATTCGAGGAATCATTTCAAACTATATTATTACGTTCGATCACTTTAAAATACTCTTGATGAAATTACAATCAGTCGATTGATACTATTTTTATAGGATAGTTGGTCGTACTAGTTTTCTCTTTTGAAGTTTATAACTTTCTATAAAAAATAAAAAAAATTGATGATGATGAAGCAGTGCACTCAGTAATTCAGTGCATAATGTATAACCTGAAAACGGTGGATATCAATAATGAGTATTTTTAATTCATCTATATGAATTAGCCATTTGTCTATTGAATAGGTAGGGATATGATATCAAGAGTCTATACCTTTCGGGTTTACGCTTAGGTAATGGAGCAAATCAAATTACAGAAATGGATCGGAACAAAAGTGCTATTTAGCACGAGACTGTTGTAGAGCTAACAGTGTTTTATTGAATAAATTTGCAAAATGCCCAAACAAATTCAAATTATTTCAAAGCATATTAGATACCACAAAGAAAATAGTTTCATTCAAAGAACAATAGGCCTATTACTAAAATGTAGTTCGTTGATCCTTTGAATAATTCTTTATCCCTCTTTCTTCAAATCTGTAAGTTATATATACCGTACTTCAAATATATAATACAATACTTCTTTTGTAATTCGCTTCTCTCGGAGAAGATCCGGTTTGAACATGAGCAGGTATTCCGGTGCACTTATCTTCATATCTTTAGATTACAGTTTCAGTTTCATGAACTCCAAAAAGACATAATTAAATGATTTCTGATAGAATGAGTATAGTTTGGTGCTATTGCCAATGATGGTTCTTCATATTGCGTAATATGTTAAAGTATCATGCCTTGTTCTGAGCATGATTCATGAATATTGTAAAGGGTTCACTTTAAGGGCTGATTTATGTATATGATGAACCCAATTAATTTAGAGTATGGTCTCAATCGGTATAAATATATATACGAGATAAAATCAATTCCAATTATGACCCCATATTGAATCTTGATATCAACGACTTAATGACGTTTTACTTAAATTACATGAAGCGATTGAATTGAAGGTCTATATTGATATACTTATTGCTCTATCCTTAAAAAGATGACACGATTTTAGTGAGATCTCTTTTAGTGATATTTTATTGCATCAGTCAAATATGTATCAATATTGTAAGTAACTTTAATCCTGACTGATATAATCTGGTATGAAACCAACTATATGGAGAAAAGAGAAATAAACTCACAGAGAGACCTGAGTAGGGGTAATACAGATTTGGGAGAGAGTGAAAGAGAACACGGTTTTCTTGATTGAATGTAACCTTGAATGTTATATTACATCACTATATTACATCACCTATTTGTTTAAACGCAGACCGATTCATAACGTGTCGATTTCATCATGATTGATAAAAACCATGTTATCTTTCGGTTTCAAACTTCACTTATACTTTTTTTATTCCAATGATGTTGATAGCAAATGTCACCATTGTTTGTTACCCACATAATGCATAACCTCTAAACGTATCTTTTATCCCGAATATATAATACACCCTATCCATATCACTGAATATTCCAGGCCAGACATGACAATGGACCCCTTTTGCGATTAAAATGAAAAGTGATTTTACGGATGACCTTTCTCTAAAAGATGCTTTTTCTGATAAGAACAGCTCAAGGCTTTTCTCAATGACCTTCAAGTAATATTTGCATTATGATTTGATCTTCGGTTGATTAACTATACATGATTGATAGTTACATAGCATTTTGAGTTTTTAACGGTCAAAACACTGGAGGGGTTGGTTTTTTTTTTCCTTGAAGCTCAAACACTTTATAAATTAATTAATATCGTTCATGATTACATCATCACATTATCTCCAACGATATTTTTGTTTTCTCTCGACCGAAAAACGAAAAAAAGGGGGAAGCACATGTTTTATGGAGTGATATTTCGATCCGTCTAATTGGCAAATTTGCGCACGTGTGTGTGTGTGTGTGTGTGTGTGTGTGTGTGTGTGTGTGCGTGTGTGCGTGTGTAAGTGAATATGTGTCTTTGAAAAGGCTCAATTATGGCCATATAAGTAAAAAATAAATTATTAGTGAAAATCTACATGGTATTGGAATTGACCTGAATTTTTATTTTGGCAATTTACCATCTTCAGTAGATAAAAGTAATCGGAATGTTTTATTAATGACCAAACTTAATTGACTTCTCCAACATTCTTACACGGTAGAATCCAATTGCATCTGCATTAATACCCGAATTAATATAAATCCTGTGTGATTTAACTGTTATTTTGGCTCCTAGGACATAAGTTTGGACGAAACATAGTTTCGATAAAAGATTATAGGAGCGCTTAATAAATCGCACTCCATGATTAATGTTCGATTTTTGTGTAAGCTTACTGTACCACGTGCGATTTTAAATAACGTTTTAAGTGTAATAATTATGATAATTACTCCGACTAGGGCGTAGAGGTATACATACTTATAAAATAATAACAGATAACAACCTGCTTTTCTGCAAGGCAGACGCTAAAAGAAAAATGGGGCATGAGAAGGACTAGACAGGGACACAGAGGAAATTATTTATATTGAAGGGGGTCAAAAGAGTGGCGAGAGAAGAGTTTTGCGTGTAGTGAGATACGAATCGGAGAAAATATGGGGAAGAGGGGAAAGAGTGAGAGAGATAGATAGGTAGAAAGAGGTATAGATAGACAGAGAAAGAGAGAGAGAGAGAAGGAGAGGTATATGAGGGCGGAGTAGGAATCTTAGGATTAAAGGGTTTACATGCGGGAGAAAATAAAAATGACGAAAGATTGAGCTTAAAGTTAAATAGTACATGTAATGCACATAGATCATTTTATATTACTGCATAAGTCTTTCATCCGAGATCTACCATGGGAATTGCAATTCTCTTCACAATATCATGCTAAGTGACAGATATCATTATCAGATGATGATTGAGATTAAATAGCCGTCATATTCAGTTTAACTACTAGATCACTCTCAATTCTATTCTTCAAACATCACTCCCTTTCTCTTGTATCATATTCTTCTTCGTTTTTTTTCAGTATGAGGGCACGTATCGTATTGAAGGTATTAATTCTGGGTGCCACTGTCGCTAATCCGGACTTGTTTGGTGACAGGTTTGCTATTAATTATTCATCTCACAGTAGATTGGCCGCCCCCTAGTAAGGCAAGTTCCAGTCATGCTTCTATGGTCCTATCATCAGATCTCGCCGATTTATTGCAAGCCGGAAATCATCAAAACTTTGCGCGATATGATCACACGCATTATTTTTGTTCATCGATATATTTTCCTGTCTATTTTGCTGACGTCGCTTTCAAAATTGAACTAGCTTTTATGTCTGATTGGGCCTTTTGTTTGCCGCAAATTAACGACTAACTTATAGCCTTAAAACACTTTAATAATGATTTACAGCATGAATATATATATATACCAGAAAGAGGTTAGTGGCTATTTGGACACCTGGTTTACGAAGTATGAACCCATGATTTAGAATGGTTTGAAAATACTAGTCAATAATCAATAAATAATGAAAGAGAGAGAGAGAGAGAGAGAGAGAGAGAGAGAGAAAGAAAGAGATAAATTGAGATGGAGAGGGGGGAGAGAGAGAAAAGAGAGATATAAAAAGAGGAAAGAGAAAGTGATGTGGAAAGAGGGGAAAGAGAGCGCGAGAGAAAGAGAGATCATCACTGAAACATCTTTAAAGAGTATTTCCATTAATGTATTTCCGCAGTTTTTAAATTTGTATTCTTCTTTCCCCATGTATGTCAGTTGAGAAGACTGTTTAAAACAATCACCCTTTTTTGTATGTAAAAAAAAAAATAATAAAAAAAAAAAATTCAAAGCTGTTAAACTTCCATTTCTAACTTTTGATTTGATATTCCGAAATAATATACGAGAACCGATATTTGGATAATTTCAAATTACATATATAAAACAACTTTATTTCCAAAATCCTTTAATAACTAACTTAAGATTTTGTCACCATAGGATAGGCAGGTGTATCACAGGTATTTTAAAGTTATGGTATACGGCATACACATAAATATTGACCAACTTTTTTTTCCCTCGAAGACAAAATTGAAAGGAAATCTCTCTCTCTCTCTCTCTCTCTCTCTCTCTCTTTCTCTTTCTCTCTCTCTCTCTCTCTCTCTCTCACTCTCTCTCCCCATATGTATTTATATATATTGCAAGGCAGTATCATGTAAATGTAATTTGTGACCCATGACTCCCTGGTTAAATTTGTTGCATTTATGGAGGATATAATTATGATTGGTGGTAATTTTATTAAATGGGATTTTAGCGTAAGGTAGAGCTGAATCAATATAACAAATGATACTTATTATCCATCTAATACATGCGGTTTTTTTTCTACACGCTAGAGCGAACACTTGCTCTTTGTTCATTTAATAGAAATTAATTTAAAGAAATTGCCAAATTAGGAATACCTTGACAATGTCTTTCATACTTAAAAATAAAAAGGCTGGTGTCCCAAATTGTTGTTGAAAATATATTGTCGTGAGAGCATCTGATGCCGAAATTTCTCTGAGAAAATTGCTGAAAACCAACAAGGCAGGTAAAATTTACGGCATTTTTTTACCTGATGTAAAATTTGATATTTCACAGAATGTGATGGTGAAAGAGTGTTTAAGGGGGTAACCTCAATTGTTTTGTATATTTAGTAAGCTTATAGTTTCATTTTGATCATACTAGCGTGTACAGGTCAATTTGTTTTAGTGAAGGAGTGCAATGTGGCATTGAATGCATGCCTGACACAGCAACATTAGTGCAGGTAATATGGGACATCCAAAATGGCGAAAAAGATTCTGGTACTTAGTATTGGGATGAGGCATCAATCTTTTTGCTACGCTTTTTTTGGGTATATTCACAGTATATAATTAATATAAATAACTTATTGTAGGCCTATATTGACTTGTATAATGAAAATAATATTTAAATAATATCAAAAAATGAAATAATATACAAAATACATAACAATGAAATATATAGTCAAAGGATTTACTGAAGGGTCTTATAATGTCAAATTATATCTTAAAGTTAATGATTTTCAACATTTTAAGCAAATTCCAGACATGGTAGAGTCATTGTAGTTTTTAAAACATACATTAAATACACGTGCCCATATTACCTGCATGTACCCTAAATTTATCCACTTTCTCAAAAACGTCTGAGTGTAATTTCCTGTGGTGGACACCAATATTATAATACAACGTAAATCGATGAGTAATGAATAGTATAGTGACGTGTTTATGACTCTAGGAGATTAAAAAATATATTGACCGAAGTTCAAAGGTCAGTCCTTTCAAAAGTACATGGTTTATTCTGTTGATTTGTTTACTAGAATATTGCGTAACTCATCAGCTTTAATTTGAGACATTGCTTACGTTCTAGTTGTCATCGGTCACAGAGTTAGGGCCATTTGAACGTAAAAGGTACAAAACCAACTTTTCCAAGTTTTTTGGGTTTGTAGGGTACCAAACAAACCTTCTGAAAGTAGTTGGTGTAATTGGGTCTTTTTCAGCAAGTTTCAATGAAATGTTATCTCCTTTGCTAAACTGGATTTCTCATTGGTAATGGGATGCGTTCTCGATTATGAGTCTCTTGAGTCGGGGTGAGGTCGCCGCGACATCTCCGGAGTCTCCAGGAAGTCGCGAGAAGACCAAACAAATGTCAAACATGCACAATCTTGTAGTAGACTTCTTTCATAGGTGAGTGAGTCTCTGTGACGTCTCTGCAGGGTTGCCGCGACATCCCCTAAGTATCCACGACATCGCAAAGACGTTTTCAGAACTTTCTAGCGATTAAAAGAAATCGAACAGGTTTGACAATTTTTTAAACTGATGGTCGATTTTCCCGCGTCGCCCTGGAGACTCGGGAAACGTAACGATGAAGTCTCCGAGACTCAAGAGACTCATTATTTTGAGACCATCTTATTGCCAGTGAGATATGTACTATGGCAAATGAGATTGCATTTCATTGAAACTTGGTGTGAAAAGAGGAAACGAACCCCCCCCCCCCACAAAAAAAAAGATAAATAAATGGTTTCGTATCTCCACCAACCAAAAACTTAAAAAAAAGTGGGGTTTGTACCTTTCACCCTCAAAGGACCCTAACTCTGTGACCCGTGATGATTTGCCATTGCCATCTCGCAGTTTCCACCGTATATAGTAGGTTAATTGTATTATTTTAACATAGAATAATTTCATAATTTTCATTTGATATGTAGAATCCCTGAAGAAGTATAGCAGTCAACGAGTCTACGTTTTCAAATGCACTAAAGACTTCATCAACGAGTCAGTTTTGCCTGTAAGTAATCTACTTAGAAGCAATCTGTAATATTAAGTGTCAGACTTATAAACTTTTGACACCCTTCTAGCAAAGTGCGTTCTTGCAGTTAATATTGGGATAGGTTACATATCTAACTAGTTCTTACATTAAAAAAGGAAGATCTTTTCTACGTAGGCCGACTGTCGAGATATTACCCACGAACCTCGCGTCTACATTTATATTTCTAATCTAAAATTCGTTTATATGTAAATTTCTTTGAAACAACCTTAAATATCATTTGTTATAGCATACTAATCGTTTAATACCTTATCACAAAATCTCTCTTTTAGATGATTATTTGGATACTTTACTGCTTATGCTATAATTCTTCCTGACACTTGCGTAAGACACGGTGATTACCATAATAATTACAAACTGCACACCCCCATTATGTTAAAGAGATAGCGCAACCCTTTAGAAATATGCCCTGCATACGGTACTTAAAGGCCTGTCCCACATGTGGCTATCGTTGTGGCGACAATCTGATAATTTCATAATTGTAAGGAGTTCGGCTTTAAAAAGGCGATTATAAACCTAAATACGACTATATGTACACTAGGCTACAACAACAACTTGCTACCACACTCACAACAGCAAAATCGCCAGTTGTCGCAACAACGATCGCCTCAAGCGGGACTGGCCCTTCAGGGTGCTATCTCACTTCGCGGAGACGTCTCCGCGAAGCACCCTAGCAATGGAGGATTTTTCGTATCATTATTTCAAAATAACGTTGACTTTTATTTGCGAAAGCGTGAAAAAGTTTTTTAGGGGTTCAAGCAAACAATTACATTACACTGGCATGGTAAAATTTTATTGTACTTTCACATAATAGGCGAATTTTGCCCATTTTTAATGGAAAGATTCCGCAAGTTTGTCGGTAATAATCAATATCTCGCTGCATATTCAACGAGGTGAAAATATTCTGTTAGAATAAACCTCCCGCAGGCCATCCAATAATTTTGCTTTTAAGAGCTTAGGATGGAAAACAAAAATAAACAATCTCTTTAAATGCAGATCCAATCAGCTGGGTATAAGGGTACTATTGCTCATATGGTACCAGGTAAAAATGGCAGAGGCAAAATTGGCAGAGGTAAGAATGGCAGAGGCAAAAATGGCAGAGGTAAAAATGGCAGAGGTAAAAATGACAGAGGCAAAAATGGCAGAGGTAAAAATGGCAGAGGCAAA
>CALNVZ010002100.1:55862328-55883819 GCA_940671915.1 Paracentrotus lividus | reverse complement strand
GCCTCTGCCATTTTTACCTGCACCATAATGTTCGACCAGATCATTTTTCAAAATCGTTGCGTGTTTTGTTGTTTTATTTTGTTTTCTGGGGAGGGGGGGGGGGGTTGTTTGTTTGTTCGTTTGTTTGTTGTTTTTGTTTTGTTTTAATTTTGTTTTGTGTTTCTGATCGAAACTTGCTCTGATCAGAAAAGCATGTCATAATTTAAAGTGGTTGACCTGCTGCTGCAGTTTACTCTTTTCTAACGATATAAAACGTAAGAGATATAATATATATTAATATATAATGTTAAAAATTATCAGTTCGTGGTTTATTATTTGAAAGTAATCTTCTAATAGCTCTACGAACTATTTTATTTCACAAATTGAATGGCCCATGCCCAAAAGCTGAAATGGTTTGAATTTGATTCCGACATCACGCTAAACATGCATGCGCAAAATTTTATCAGCGTTAGGTGCATCCCAATCAGTCTTTTCTTAACATTTTTTTGTGTGTTCTTTTTTCTGTCGCGAAAATCTCGGGACGTCTCTGACGTCTGCGCGACCGAAAACATTCAAACCAGTCTCAAATTAGTCTCAACTAGTTCCAAATCCGTTTTAATCCCGTGGTAATGACTAAGTGAAATTTCCACCAAATGTCCTTTCTTCAATAGTCAATGTCAACAAGCAACTGAATCGGCTGGAAAAATCGAATTGTTTGTTGTGACTTCGATTAACTCATCACATTTATATATACGAATACGATGTGGGGACCAGTTCATAATAAGCACCAATATTCATATTCTTAAACTGAGGGTATAAGGCGTAAAATTTAAAGCGAACATTTAACTTCAAGTTAACTGTTAGAGAAAATAGAATAAATAGACGTTCCTGATATATCCTTTGCATATGGCGATTTGCGAAGTAATATGCGGAGAACAAAAAAAAAAAAAAAATAAAAACTCGCAAAGCCATATCAAATTCCAACCACCTATACCCTAGTTAAAAGAATTATTTAGCTTTAATTCTTATATAGAGAAGCGGAAGCAAGCCAAGCGTTGCATTTCTCGTTTAAAATCCGCAGCATTTGGTCGACAGACAAACTCTACAACTCCTAGGTAGACAGTAATTACGGGCTATCCTATTCTGTTTCTGGTTCTAGTGTGTTGACATCTGTTGAGGCATATATCCAGTATTTAATCCAGGGAATTAATTATCTTAATATAATCAATTTCTAATAATCGTTGAGTATTTAGTTTTGGAGATAATAAAATTGTGAATAAAGGTAAATAATAATTGTAATGACAGTAATTGTTCCAGATTAAGGAAAGTTGTCCTTACCAGCATAATCATAATCCAGTCAGGGAGTTAAAAATTAAAAAAAAAAATAGAAAAATTAGGTTATTGTACCCTGTTTTTCAAATTCATTTCAGTAATATAACATCATGTCCACATGCCGAATGAAATTTCCTGTCCTGGAAAAAAACCCACTCCCCCCACTGTAGATCCAAATAAAAATAAAAATAAGGAAAATCCATTTACACATCTAAAGTCGGAATTTTTCTAAAAATCAAATTTCATAATATAATAGGAGACGTGACTTATCACCCATTGACACCGGAATGCAAATGTTTTAAAAAATAAACACCAAAAAATCAGAAAGAAAACCACACCCCAAAAACAACAACACAACAAACCTACAGAAACAAAAAGCAACTCACCTTATTAAAATTCAGTGTGTCACACAACTTAACATCTAACGGATAATTTCGACTTCTCGTTGACTTTATTGGCGCCAAATCCAAACCTGCTCGAACCACATGTGATAATAGACATCCAGAAATAATATCAATGTGTACGCAGGTACGGGTAATATCACGAAAACAGCCCCCGTGTATTTGAGGGCTCAAAATTGATTTTTCTAAGCATCCTTCTTTTTTATTAGATCTTAACACGCTAGAGTAACGAAATCCTGAATGTATGCTGACAGTTTTAGTTCGTCTTTATTCCATTGTATATGAAGTACTTCAAGATCTTTTAATGTAACGACATTCATGGTCCGAAAATAAAAGAAGATAAATTGGAAGGGAAGACGTAGAATTTACCTAATTTAGAGCCTGATATGGCGCCACCCCTAAAATGAAACCCACAGGCAAGGAAAGAAAATTGAAGAAAGGAATTGGGATCTGTCATTGAACGGAAAACGATTGAAAGTTTGAGACTATTGAGACCTGGTTTGGGGTCTGAATAGTTATGACCCCATGACTGTTGGCCGACGTTGGACCTATCAAGGCATCTCACACGAAGGCGATTGTTTCGGCGAACAACCAGCAACCAACCTGTCCACCACCCAGATACCGGGTACGCAATCGCTTATAATATTCCGAATTAGTCGCGTCCGCGTGCATCCCAAAAAGAGACGGTAGCACAATTCAGTTCACCGCTGGATTTCCAACGATTAAACAAATAGCAGGCGCCGTCTGTAAGGTGAGCCATTTCAACGATAACCGAAAGCCCTGTCTTCTCTGACAGCAAGTCACACACAGGTTTATCGTGAGAGATTGTCACAAGATTCTCATGTTAAGTCTGCACGCACGGAGGCCATTTGTAGGTTGCCGCGCGAACAGCGCGATTGCAGCCGGCGAACAAACGGCCCGGAAAACTCCAAGCTACGGCCTTCGAAGGTCTCCAACTAATTCACCAAAATTAAACACGGCCTCCTAAATCAAAATGACAGAGGTTAAAATGGCAGAGGTAAGAATGGCAGAGATAAAAATGGCAGAGGCAAAAATGGCAGAGGTTAAAATGGCAGAGGTAAAAATGGCAGAGGTAAGAACGTCAGAGATAAAAATGGCAGAAGTAAAATGGAATGTCTTACGCAATCCAATTGTCATAGCAAAGCCCACGCTCATAATTATGGCAAATTCCCTTTAGGAAAGGGGGTAAAACATTCATAAAGAAAACTGAGAAGGGATTTTCAAATTTAAATGCTGGACTGCCTGGAGGGGTCCTTATCTTTAGAACTGACTTCCATTTGTAGGCCTACTGTGTGCTATGAGATATTGCTACACCAAAGTGAACGATTGTTTTATTTACATTTTTACCTTTTAACTGTACATGTTATAACAAAGTATACATAAATTCTGACGTCAGTGTGGAAATAGGTGTGCACTTTTTTGCTTAACAGACAAACAACAACATGTCTTTAAAAAAGTAATTCTTCATTATTTTTACCTCGTGAGAGAAAAATAAAATAAAATCAGTAACACGTGCAGTAATGACTAAAACAATCGCCAATATTGCAATACCTCATGATCAGCTAGTCCAAATGGAAGGCAGTCAATTTAAAAGTTAAGAACAACTCCAACAATGATGTTTTATAATCCCTTCTTATAAAAAATGAAATAAAAAATGATACGTCTCCGCGACAGAATCATTTCCGCGACGGATAAAAAGTATTAGCGACGTCTCCGATGTCGCGGAGATGTAGCAGAGACGGCTCCGATACAGTTTTAATAAAACCGTCTCAAAGTTGTATCCACGACTCATTACACGTTTTAAACAAGTTTTTTTTTTTTCAATTGCCGCGGAGACGTCTCTCAAACGTTTCATGAGTCGCAGAAACAACTTTGAGACGATTATTTGAAAGTGCTTTGTTACAGTTGTTTAAACTGTCGCGGAGACGTCGTGGAGACATTTCTGCGACGTCTCCGCGACATCGGAGACGGAGACGTAATATTTTCTTTGCCTGTCGCTAAGGCGTTTCCGAGAAGTGAGATACCACCCTAAGGGAATTGGCCATGTTTTATTCATGGGATTTGCTATGACAATCTAATTGCGTAAGACCTGACATTGTACCTCTGCCATTTTTACCTCTGCCATTTTTACCTCTGCCATTTTTACCTCTGCCATTTTTACCTCCGCCATTTTTACCTCTGCCATTTTTGCCTCTGCCATTTTTACCTCTGCCATTATTACCTCTGCCATTTTTACCTCTGCCATTTTTACCTCTGCCATTTTTACCTCCGCCATTATTACCTCTGCCATTTTTACCTCTGCCATATTTGCCTCTGCCATTTTTACCTCCGCCATTATTACCTCTGCCATTTTTACCTCTGCCATTTTTACACCGAACCGCTCAAATTGATACTAAAATATGCAGCGCGTTATAATCCCTAAAAATTCATGAACTGAAGATGGCGATGTTTGCTCCAGATCTCATCCACAATAGAATTTTCATTCCTAAATAGAAAATCTGAACGGCTCCCTATTTTTAATCGTTATAATATGCTACTCACAAACTAAACTGAATTCATAAACAAAAATATACTGAATACCTTGTAATGCTTAATGGTAACATTAAAATAACCACTTGATCTGATAATGAATGATAATGATGATGAATTAGCCATCAACTCATTTAAGCTCTATGATAGCATTTCCTCTCACCATGAATTGAAATGATTAATGTGAATTTGTCTAGTCTATATAACTAGTGACAATCGTTTTACCTTGTTGATCCTCAATGTTTAATTTGTATTCCTTACTTTCATCAACATGACTTTTAAGACATAATGAAATATTCTTTAAGCAAAACAGCCAGACTAATCTATCAAAATATGAAAAAATAAGAAACCAGCAAATTTATTCAAACTTAGCAAACATGAAAATAGAAGTTAAAATCTAAATTGTTATTATCATTTTTTTAATTCAACATTTACAAAGTATTTTGGTGCATTAGTTTTCATCTCCATTGAATATTCAGATCAAATTTATATTCCTTTAATTATGTTAATTAGTAAATCTCTCGCAGTTCTTTGAAGCAAAGCAAGAACAAATTGATGCAAAGCACTTCGTCATCCATTCGTGCATGATTATTCAACAGCGGTATGGATAACTTCCGAATCGTACTCAATGGTTGTTGGATATTCCCTGAAGTGGCCAGGCCGGCCAATGACTCGAAAAAGGTACTTGCACTCAAACCAAAAATAAACCAACGCCATGACCGGAACAAATACCCCCACTTTACTTGTGTCACTGACAATCACAAAACGTGTCGACAGTGAATAATGTAATAATGAAGAAGCTTGACACGAAATCTCGATGTCATTCAGATAATGATGATGTATTAGATGACGAATCGGTTTTCATCTTTTTTTCTTAACCATTAGCAGCCAGCACACAGGTTTGGAGAATACAAGTCGATGAGGACAAATGATAAGAAGAGAGAGAGAGAGAGAGAGAGATAGTGGTGTGTGTGTGTGTGTGTGTGTGTGTGTGTTGTGTTGTGTGTGCGTGGGTGCGTGTGTGTGTGTGTGTGTGTGTGTGCGTGTGTGTGTGTGTGAGAGAGAAAGAGAGAGAGAGAGAAAGAGAGAGAGGATAAAGTGAGATATGAAGGGGTTGCAGTAATGGTTCGCAGTTACTAGTATTGCTGAAGTGCTTTCTAACACGAAGTACATTCTCACCTCCTCTGATATGCAATCTTTGAAAACACTTTTTACGGGCGGTTAGAACAATAATACCTTTCCCCTGGATGATGACATGGACTTCTGTTACAACATCACAACTATCCACTAACCGGAAATGTATCACATACAATGATATCTATTAACGATGATTGCAAAATAAAGATGTTATGTCCCTTCTGATATCAAATCTTCGTTAAAAAGTACTAAATATATCAACAAACTAAACTTTGAAAGTATCGTTGCATACTAAATATGTAACATTTATGCATGAATAACGATATAAATTCATATTCATCATAATATTGGTAAAATTAATTAGTGTAAATTTAATAACAAATACATGTATTGGTAAAACATACAGATATATATTTGTTAACTAACTTACACAATTTGAGGGACAACTCGTAATGGAGTTTACTTCGTCACAATACAAACCTTACGTTAGGTAGATGCTTTGGGTCATTAGCAGACACTTGAAGCGATAATATGAAAGTAATAACGATGTGCACCAAAAGACTAATGATTGTTATATATTGTTATATTATGTTACTATTTTATTTTTATTGTTTATATAGCGAAAGAAATTGTTATAAGAGATTTTGTGACGCAGCTTGACCCAATGGCCCCAGAGCTGTCATCCATTTTTGAATTTCAGGTTGCAAAAATTGCCTCTGCCGGGACTCGAACCCGGGTCACTGCATTTGAACTGCAATGCCCCGCTAGACCACAGAGGCGGGCTAGTAGCTAGGCGCGACCGAGCTCAGTTGACCGACCGGCATTGCAGTTCAATGCAGTGACCGGGTTCGAGTCCCGGCAGAGGCAATTTTTGCAACCTGACATTCAAAAAGGATGACAGCTCTGGGCGTCATTGGGTCAAGCTACGTCACATAATTTTCTAATAAACCAATTTTTTCGCTCTATTATATCAAAAAGGGAGTTTCCACGGTTGTTTGTGTTTGTCAATAATTTCACTATATATATACACCACACCAACAAAGACAAAAAATACCAAATAATGTGATACATGGAGAGGTTATAGGATAAAAAGTTGATATAATGTGCAATAGCCAATAGCCAACTAACATTTATAGCAAAATTTATCATAAAGTTAAAAGATAATAAAAGCAATGAGTCAAGACATTGTTCTCCCTTTTCCTTTATTTCGGCAAGCTTTCGACTACGTATCTCATGTTTGTCGAGATTTGATTGTCACATATACTAACAATGTTTGTTTCACTTTGTTTTTACTTTGTAGGCTGCTGAAGCTACAACTACATGGCTGAAAGCTTGCCAAAATGAAAAGGGAAAAGGAGAGCTACGTTTTTGACTCATTATTCGTCAATTATCTTTCGCCTGCATTAAAAAAGGGTCACTGTTAAATAAATCATTGATACTTAGCAAAATATTTCCCTATCGTGGATTGGCATCGCCCCTTATCAAAACATTACAAAACAAATCTTTGACAATTTTTATGCATTTATCTACATCTTCTGTGATGTCACGTTGACAATACGGAGGATTAACCAAGATCTATAGAAGGGTAAGAAACACACACAAACACACACACCACACACACACACACACACACATTTTTTTTTTTAAAGATTCAGACATTTTATGACACTCATTTGTTGCTTAAAATGATTAGGTCCATTCTGAAGGGCAGCGGCGTAAATCCGTGTCGAGGATGGGGGGGGGGGGATGAGAGAAACATTTTGCCAACTTTTCGCGATTTTTGTTGACATACACAAGCACTAGTGTATACAAGGAACGTTTTTAATACCCATATTAGCATTAGAGAGGGTGCGAATAGCATTTGTCTTTGAAAAGTAATGCGAGTGCGAAGCGCGAGCCGAAATTTTAAGCTAAAAATTTGAGATATTTGTGCATTAGGCTACATATCCGATTTAGTATCAGCGAGCGCGAAGCGCGAGCCGAAAAGTTTAAGCTGAAATTGGAAATATTTGTGCGTTATAGATCCTGTATAGTATCCAAGAGCGCAAAATAAGAATAATATATATATATAGCGGAACCGATTAGAAAGTGGGGTCACGATGGAAAATGCATTTTTTTTCTGAAAAGGGGGACACTTTAGATCAGAGGCATATACCTAAAGAGAAATGTATTCGGGAGAGGGAGGGGGTACGAAGAAAATTTGTCATTTCATGTATGCTTTTAAGAATCTTTTGGCTGCCTTGATTACTGTTCATCTTAATAATGATTAAAAAGGTAATGCGAGCGCGAAGCGCGAGTCGAAAATTTTAAGTTATAATTGGAAATATTTATATAATTTTTATCTGATTTAGTATCAGCGAGGCGAAGCGCGAGCCGCAAATTTGAGCTCAAAGTTTGATTTTAAATAATTGTGCATGATATTCCCTTTTAGTATCTATTTTGAAGATACAATTTTCATTTTACGTGCATATGATGCTTTGTTAAAGACCGGTGACAAATCAATTAAAATCACAATCTTGCTATGAAAATTTCTGGGACTGCAGGCCCCAAGCCCTCCATCAACCTAGTCCGTACACAACTACATTAATGTTTTTGATTGTCGAGACACCCTTTCCAAAGGTTTGTCCCAGACGAGGGCATTCGATCAAACTTTTTATTTAGCCCTATACTGATTGTACTTAGTGCGAGGTCGCATAGCGACGAGCAAGAAAAATTTGGGGTTTTTGGAGCTAAAAAGAGGCACTTTGTAGTATTAAAAGCGCTATTTTAACCAATAACAATTATGTAGTTATTTTTTTTTCCATTTCTTTCTTGAAAGCTGGGGGGGGGGGATGTTTGTACAGGCATCCCCTCCTCAAAATCTGGGGGATGTATCCCCCCCCCATCCCCCTGATTTACGCCAGTGCTGAAGGGTTAGCATGATCATGATCACCATGTTTTGTTCACGATCGATTGTTGTCCTTTTGAATACACAAGTAATTACATCAATAATGTGATATGAAACACAAGTTTCGTCGTCCATCTCTGCATCAGTATAGTGCAAATTCCAAGAAATTGCCACAAAAGAGACATAATACACGACAGCTGTCATTGACCTACATAGTGAATTACCAAAGAGATGTGTGAAGTAACATTATTATTCCCCTGAGGGTTTGTAATACGTCATGCACTCGACCGTGGCGCTAGAGGGCATGTGCAGAAGCCAAAGACTTCATGATCGTTCCAAGTTTAAAATACGTGCACATATAAGTCTCATTTAATTTAAAGACCGTCTACGAAGAAAATACAGAACACCCATACGTTGCGATAGAAAGGTAAAATACATAGCATAGCAATACACACAAAGATAACTCATTTTTAATATCAGTCTTCAAAAAGAATGATCGAACCTCCACGAGGTTGCCCCGCCCGAAACACTCGAAAAGGCTCTTATTTCATACCGTTGGTGGATGACATTGATACTATGTAAAAATATGTCAATATTTGTGGTTAATTCATTTATTAAAGGTCCATTTAATACCTTATTTGAAAGAAACGTCCGTCTTCAATTTGAATTTATAATTTAGTTAACAGGTTGTCCTATTGTTGCCGAATCGAAACTTTTCGAAGGACAAACTCATTCATGTGCAGACATCTGACGGATCTGGCATTATATAACGTCATTCAGCCATGCATAAATTAAGCCCGTTTGCGAGAAAATACTATTTTCGAAGCTCCCTAATTCGACTGTTTTGAAATGAAATACCTCTGGGTTGTCAACAAAAAAAAACGCTAAAATTGGTATTGTTGTATCATGTAGCTTATTACGTTTCGTTTGATATGTAATTTGTAACAGGGGTCTTTAATATAGAAAAAAAGTAATTAAAGCCTGGTTTAACTGTCTTTTGTTGTCATAATTCAGACGAAATACATGGTCTTACAATCATGGTTATATACTAAATATTATGTCAT
This sequence comes from Paracentrotus lividus, assembly GCA_940671915.1. Taxonomy (NCBI): domain Eukaryota; kingdom Metazoa; phylum Echinodermata; class Echinoidea; order Camarodonta; family Echinidae; genus Paracentrotus; species Paracentrotus lividus. Next base: position 55,874,469 of record CALNVZ010002100.1, on the reverse strand, counting down.
GTACATACAAAATTAAACCAATTAATTAATCCACTCCTGATATAGGCTATTAATTTTTTTTATTTATAAGAGTTGGATTAATGATATCTAGACTTTTTATGTGTATCAAGAGTCATTATCTTTCATATTGTTATCCTGTACAAAGGATCATTAAGTCATGTCACGATAATAAACAAGTATCTCGTTATAATTTCGACAGGAGTCGTATACTGGGATTATCATTATTGTATTAGTTTCAGGTGATCATACTTTTTCTTTTAGAAGCCATATTCGTGTGCATTGGGAGCGGTAAGGCGTGAGAAATGCCGGTTCCGTCGCCCTGTCCATTTGTGATATTTGCTCATCGACTAATGAACTCGTAAATTATACTAATGGATCTTCGAAAATACCAAACTCCCTCGCGTAATATGTTCTTTCTTTCACCGCTCTTGCCCCTTGTTCCTAACATTTCTTCTTTCCTTTCATTTTTACATATTTGGTGAGAATGATTAGTGACTTGATATGTTATTCAGGTATATATTATATATATAAAAAATCGTCTATCGGATGCAACCGTCTTCAAAGATAGTTATGGTAATGAGTGATATGTACTGCACGCTGTGCATCAAAAGTGAGTTAATAGCGATTTTTTTTTTAAGGTTTCTAATTTGGAATAATACTATTATTATTTATTAAAATTCCTCGAAGTGTTTGATGGTTTGTTCTGTTTGTTTTTGTTTTGTGTTAACTTTCTATTCGTTTATTTGTGGTGGCTTTGTGTGTCGTTTGTTGTTGGTTTTTAAGAGGAATTATAGAGGACCGGATATTTATCTAGTCTAACCAATTGAATTGATCTGATTAAGTAATCAAAATAATTTTATGTTTGACAATCGGAATTTTGATATTTATTGAATAATAAAATAGAATACTATATTTAAAAAAAAAAGAAGAAAAAAAAATAGAAAATCCATTTTAAGTAAAATATTTATTTAACCTTTAATTTACGTATATGAGACACATTTTAAGACTCTGTAACGACCGCTCTCATTATAGTATAGTTATAATAGATATTTTGCAACGATGCCGGAAGACATGGGATGTCTCGTATATACCTCCGCCTACAAAAGAAAGAAACAAACGGACACATTTATCTCATTACCTATTGGTTAAAAGGACACGTAAACTAAAATATTGATAATTAGTATTGATGAGTTTGTGCTTGCTCTTAAAGCCTGTCCTACAGGAGGCAATGAACGTAACCAGACTTCATATATTTGGCGTATTTGCATCGTAGATATTGCCAGGTAGCATGGGTTGCCTCACGTGGTATTATAGGCTAGCGTTACAGTCTGTGTCTAATAAAATGGTACAAGTGAAAAGCATTTTTTAAAATAATAATAATAATTCAATATTTATATAGCGCCTATCGAAAAATTCTCAAAGCGCTTTACATAAAAAAACTATACAAATACTTAAGTAACTTAACTATACTGCTTAATTCACTTAAATAACTTAGCTACTGCTTAATCAACAACTTAAATAAATTAACTACTGCTTAATCGAACCTAAATACTTTAACTATTGCTTATCAACTAAAATACTCTTAACTAACTTTACCACCTATTCTTGGATCATTAGAGGAAATAATGATAACAATTAAAAATGCCTTCATTTAGAGTATGAATTAATCACACCAGGTATGTTGTTGGTATTTCCATAAAGCATGACAATCAAGAATATTTTCTGCAATTTTTTTATCACATTTGGTGCTGTATTTTTGAGATATTACAAGTTTTCTACAATCAAGAAAAAATATTTTTTTCGCACGACCGACCATGCCTTTGTGTAGGTTTCCGCATAATGGCCATGAATTCAGCGCTCCAGAACAATAGAAGTGCGTAATTTCGATTTGTTCCTGAACGCTTATAATTAGCAACTTTTGTTTTACGAAAGCAAAGTAATACAGAAACAAAGTGCATCAGCAGGGAAAATCTTTGACTTTAATTTGGTACCCAACATACAATATTTGAAAAGATTTTAAACCTAATTATTTTCCCCCCGACTGTACCATTTTATTTGACACAGACTGTACACTCAATGGCTGTTTTAGCACTTTCACGCGAGATGATATTTCAGCAAAAAACATGAAAAAATGGCGTGACCTCGTTGAGATCGAACCTGCATGAGAAGCGCTGACGACACGTTAGATCTAATTCACATCTCACGATTGCTAGCAGATCATATTGCTGCCATGATGAACTTTCTCAACTTTTGCCGCATAATCATCTACTCTGCTGTCATAATTAAAGTAAGTTAGGGAGATCTCTAATTGGTCTAATTGGTAACGTCAGCGGTAGTCTTCCATGTCTAAGTTGACCCCGTTCGAATCCCATGCCGATATTGAACTTTTTTGTTGATAAATTATCACTTGGGCAAGAGCTAAAATAGCACTTCATGTGCTGGATATAGCACTTCAAGTGCAGTCACTATAGGAGTACCCATAAATTAGCACTTCAGTTTTAAAAGGTAGGCCTGAGATGTAGCCTTTGATTTGATGATTCATAGGTGAGAACCTTATTCAACTATTTGCTCCACCTCTCTTGGCGACAGAGGGGACATCACGAATGATACGTCTCTGCGCCTGATGGCGACCGCCTATCACTATGTGCTCGCCTCTTGCTGCATTAAAATCCCATAGTGGGACATGCCGTTTTCTATCGCATACGATGACTTCGTCATGTGTACAATATTGTCTTCTGTTTGTCATGAAATGTTATTGTTGCTAGATAAATAAATCATATCATATCATATCATATCATTCATATATCATATCATGACATGTAATTTTAGCTTTGACAAAAGCATTCCGGTTATCAGCACACCGTTGCGAATGATTTTACGCCATTTGTCGCCAATAGTGTCATACTTATGAGATTAGGCCATGAAATTTTGTGTACTGTACCATCGATAGATGGCGTAAGGTCTCTCTTTGAAAGTATACAAGGTTGAACTTATTTGGTGATTTCAAGAATATGACAGTCCATATAATTATGCTCCTTTCTTTGGTACGGGTAGCAATCAGACTGCGACATTTGTGAATGTGAAGCAGAGGAAGGGGCGGTTTGATTAATGTTATATTTATACCGATTGGGCATTCTTAGTGGGAGTGCAAAGAAACAAACCAATATTATGTAGAGGACATTATTTGGGACAAAACAAAGCGAAGGGGTATCATATTTGGAAAGAACAAGGATCTACAGGTCTAGAACGTAAACTTAGAAAGTTTAATGTAAAGTTAAAATAACGAATAAACTGTACTTGCAATGAAAAAAGGGACAATTGAACATTCATGCCATAAATATTAATAGATAACTTACAATGAACAGTGTTTCGGGCTCTTCTATTTGCTCTTCTTTCAACTTGAGGTAACATCCAAGGTTTGATTGCCTTCTGATCCTAACTCTAAGAAACTTTTCTGTAAATGATCCTGTAAAGAGTAATATAAGACATCCAATAACAAAACAAATATACATTATTATTACAAGTTGTATAATACAATATATCAGCCTTTGTGTAACATGCAGATAATGAGAAATAAATATGTTACGACGATAAAAAGAAGACTTAATTATTCTTTTTAGTAATGACTGTCATTTCCTTGGATTTTTTCAATAAACCTGACCACAGTTTTTTACAGGCAGTAGTGGGAGAATGAAGTCACAGAGAGAAAGTTAGCATGGTCAGTATGTGAGTTAGAGCTTTAATCGAATTTAAAGAACGTTTCAAGGAGATGGAGGGGAGGAGTGGGTATAAATCAAGTTAAAAATGTTATTTCTTTTTATATAACGTAATATTGCTTAATAACATCCACAAGTCAGAATTTTTGAGAAAAATGGTTCATGCCAGGTCATTCAAATTACTTCTGATATGACTATAAAGGAAGTATTGCATTAAATAACTGATAAATATAAAATATTTTGACTTAAAATTAAACAACAATGTTAAACACAATTCGATCAATTATATATGATATATTGAAATGTGTCAAATTGAGTTTTTTTGCACGAAATATTCAAAATGCATGCAGCACGAAAAAGCGTCTGTTGTAGGACGACAATCTTCCATTGATGTAAGGTATATCTTGTCCACTCCATTATATACAGTTGCATGCAGAATTTTCAACCCCCATGCATTTACGACATTTTGGCCAAAAAAAAGTAATATAACAGCTGCAAACCCCTTCTAAATAATTTATTTGGTGAACATAATAGCTCCTTGCAAATGGAATATAAAGAAAGATCAATATTAATATTCGTAGTCCAGTCAAAAATGTGATTTACATAAAAGCAGGCAAAATTATTCAACCCTATAACGCACATAGATATTTAACATGAATAACAACATTAACAGACGCATGAACATGTTTTAAGGTGATTAAAAGATTAATTTATAAATACAAGCAACTTTTACAAACAACTTCTTAACCACAAAGAGTTTGTCTTTGGTACTTTGTGGCAGCACCCCTTGCTGCAAGGACCTGCTTTAAAGACAGAGTGTAGTCTTAAAGCTTCTGGCAGCGCACCTGGAGTTTTGGCCCATCCTATGGGCAAAGGTCTCTGGTCAGAAAGATTCTCATGGCTACGTGCTGCAACACCTTTCTTTCAGATCCAACAACATAATCTCTGTACGGTTTAAGTCTGGAGACTGTGATGACCACTCAAGAACCTTCCATCCTTTCTTCACGAACCGAGACTTGGTATCTTGGAGTCGTTGTCCTGGTTGAAATATCCATTGATACCAAGCTAACAATTTCCTCACGGATGGGGTGACATTGTTGTGCGAGATATCGAGATACCTGACAAGAATCTATGGTGCCTTCCGCACGATGGAGATACCCCAAAGTACACAGAACCTTCACCATGCTTCATGGTGGGCAGGGTGTTCTTCTCCTCGAACGCCTCATTCTAAAACCCTCACAAAAAGTTCACAAGTAGACTTTGGGCATGATAACTTTCAGGTAAGCTTAGTTATTCCTGATATTCATACCATTGAAAGATAATTTATCCCTTTTATTGAATCCTACTTTCATATATATGTCATGCTTCAATGCACAGAATATCAGAATATGGAGAAAGTAAAAAAGTCAAATGTTGCAAAATGCATTTATCAAAGCGAAGTTCCGCAACTCGACTTAAGGCTCTGATAAACTTATGGGGTAAAATTAAAATTTTGTGAAACTTTAGACCATTGTCAAGATAATTATCTTCTTTTCAATGACACCCTAATTGTAACGATAGTGTTGTTTGCATGGACAGAACACCTGAATGTTAGGACAAGTTAGAGAGTTAATTGTTGCAAATTGATGCCTATAGTGAGTATTATTGTCTGTTGCGGGTAAAACAACGCATTTTCGCAACTTTTCATTTTTACTTTGCATTATTTCGTGATTATGTGCTTTAAACATGATATTACTATGCAAATAGGGTATCAGTAAAAAGAAGAATAAATGAACTTTTTAATGCTATAAAAATTGACAATGATTAATCCCCACATTAAAATGTATCAAGGTTCAGAGTTGTGTTACATAAATTTGAACTGAAATTATCTTTCGCTTTGTCATGTATCAGGTGGTATTCAGGGTTCTGGGACCCAGGCATGACATCACCATGACAATAAGTATCAATCAAGAGAGAATAAATTAATTGACAATGCTATAAATTCATAAAAATGAGAAAATATCCCCAAAGTTATCGGGCTAAAGCAAGTTGCGGAACTTCAGTGTGATCAATAAAAATGCATTTTACAAACTTTGACTTTTACTTTCTCCATATTCTGATATTCTGTGCATTGAAGCATACAATCAATAAATAGATATCATAAAAAGGGAATAATATTATCTTTCCAATGGTATGAATATCAGGAATAACTAAAGCGTATCTGAAAAGTTATTATGGCCAAAGTTGATTGCGAAACTTATTTTGAGGGGTTTATTTGCGCCAGATGTAACGCTGATTGATCACTAGCACTGAAGAGCTCAAGTTTTTTGTCTCTCACTCCAAAGAGCGGTGTCCCAAAAACTTTAGTGCTTTGTGAGGTTGTTTTGAGCATACTTGAGACGGCTACTCTTGTGGTTAGGCTTCAGGAGTGGTGTCGTCGAGGCTTCTGGTACTGAGCATCTTCATGCAGTGTGAAGCATACTGCATCCATCGAGACATCAGTCCCCGCCTTCAGCCAAGTCTTTTCGTGGTTTATTGGATTGTAAGCTGAGGGTTCTTCATCAACTACCTTTTCAGGAATCTTCTTGCGGCTGACGAAAGCTTCTTCTTTGTCCACCCAAGTTGTGTTGCTGCAGTACCAGTGGCTTGACTTGCGAATGATTCTTCTAACAGTTTTTGGAACATTTAAGAGCTTGATATCTTCTTGTATCCATTTTTTTTCTTGTGCAAACTGCTATCACTTCTCTAACATCTGGGACCACTCTTTTAACTTTAACCCATTTTGCCAGTACTGTACGGGCAAAAATCAGGAGTATTGACACAGGGTGTGCCTTTTGTTGAAGTACATGTACTAGTATTATGTACTAAATGCAAGGTAGACTGTAAGTATGTGTCATAGCTGAATGCACATACAAAATGTGAATAGGTTTTTGATATGTCATTAATTCATGTATTAAATCATGTGTTATGGGTTGAATAATTTTTGCAACCTGCTTTTTTTTGGGTTAATTTGCATTTTAACAATGGACTATCAATTAAATATTGACGTTTCTTGTATTCCCATTGCAATTAGCATATGTTCAGTAATATAATGATTTAGAAAGGAATTGCAGCTGTAATGTTACTTTTTTGGCCCAAATGTCCAAATGCAATGGGGGGTTGAATATTCTGCATGCAACTGTACAATAAAAGAAGATCTAATACTGTTCTACTTGGCAATAATTTACTAATAATGATAGATATTATAATCCAGAATAATTACATTATTATTATTCTGGATTACATACCCACTACAAAGTTAGATAACGTTCTCTATTACTCGTCATTCTGATTCAGAATGTCAGTTCCCCACATTTCTCCGCTCGAGTCCCCTAGGAGCATTCGAGCTAGGTGCATTTTAATAGGTGCAGGGTGCTGACCCCACTTACACCTGGGTCTTTCTGAAATATACATTACATTTCAGCAGTAAAGCATTATGTATATCTTGTAATGTATTTTTGAATATATTTTTGAAATATTAAGTAAAATATATTTTGTTTGCAAAATCTGCTTAAAAGATATAACTTGTCTTATAATAAACAATACCAATTGACCACTGAACTTTTCACACAACTGCCTCTCAAAAAATAGTGTGCAATATTTTTGCTGTGCACAATCATTAATTAAAGAAGTTGTTAAATTTAATGGCCACCGGGGTGTGACCTCGACTGCATTAGTTAAGCAAACAGTTTTCACTTCGCCGGTGCAAATTTTACCCTCTTTCCCTACATTTTTATGAAAAGGTAATAACTCTGGTTTAAAATTTACTACAAGAGCATGTCATTGAAACACTAATTATATCACCTTTCTCAAATATACATTAATGAAGAGTAAATAGAAAAGTGGGTCGATATTTGGGCGTTGTTCATTCATGCATCACATTTGTCTTTCTTGGACAGAAACACCGCTTCAAATTCTTTACAGAGCAAACATTGCCCACGATTTGGAGGTTGAAGAATAGTTTGTTTAATGGAACCTCCACTTCTCCCATCCGTATTTACTTATCAACAAGGTTAGATCACAGGCAAACTGTGGGAGTAATGAATCATCGTTTATCCCTTGGCACTTGAATTGCTCTTCAGTTTATATACTGATTTATACGTTGCTGACATCACATAATTAATGTAATGCTAATTCATTCAGTCTAAAAACATACAGATTTATATCAATAAGAAGTTAAGATGAAACTAAAGTTGGATCATTTCATTTACGAAGTTTGTAGCTTGGCGCTAAATCGAAATTTTTATCCGAATTCAAATAAGTGAATTGAATAAATTATTATAAAACATGGTGCGACTGATAAAAATTGGAAGGTTGCTTAGCTTCTTTCCCAAAATAATTGTTTGTAAAAGCTTTCTTATCGATGTGTTGATTTGCTTTGTACATGTTATATTTTTTAATTTTGCACTTTTGAAGGGATCCTGGTCAATACCCTATATGACCTTATGCAATTGATATCATCCGCCATCTAGTGGCGAGTCCATTGCCTTGGGTGCACCGAGTAATTATGGCACGCAATGTATTTCGGAAGGCGTAGTAAAGATGTGCTAATTTTTTTTATTGATTAAAATACTATTAAATCATGTATTATTTTCTGCTGTGCTGTTTAATGAATAATATGCGCTTTAAAGTGATACTTACTTTTATAATTTAACCATTTTAGTTGATAATTAGACGCTTGATGTTATTTTTTGGATTTTTTCCCCTCGTTTTTGTATTTCAATTAAATCACGCTCAAAATCAGCTTTCGTGTCATAGTCTCGTTTCAAGGTTTCATGAATTTTTGTTGGGGCGTCAAATTCCAAATAGAGTTCCCTTAACAGTAATTAAATTTCGACTCTGCTTTTGATAATTAAACGATTTCAATCGACAGAATTGTGGAATTGATTTTTTGGAAGAGCGTCATTTAAGACGTTAAGCCAACGAGCACTTTAACTATACTTCGTGTGACCTCACCCATGTGTGTCTGCAGGCTGGCGCATCTTGTGACAACCTCCGTTATTTTTCCTATATTCCTTTGGGGAGGGCGCTGTAAGTTTTGACTTTATAGTTATACTAACATCGAACATTCAAGAATAATGGCGTTCAAAGAAAAGGGAAGCAGTAATTCGAGTCCCTGATATCACATCCTCATGCAACCCATCCTGGTCATCACTAACCCATATGGAGCAGTTGAGTTATAAGGCAATTTCGTACTCGACATGTATGGTGTTTGAATCTGGAAAGGGTGAAAACAATTCCTATAAGCCTATTCATTCATATTCTTGACATAAACGAATGATGAAAGAGGGCATTCTTCAATGACCAGTGAGACCGCGCATCATTTACCAACAGCTATCAATTTCTCTAAATTTCTGGCATGATGACTGCCCTACCGATTCTCTCACCTTTATGAAGCAACCTTACAAGAGTGTCGAGTGTTCTTTTAACTAATATTCCCATATTGTGTTCCTTAACGAATTATGGATCTTCAATTCATTTTTCCATCGGTAGAAATTTCTGAAATGTATACCTAATCTGAAATAAAGGTTTTGATCATGTTTTATGACGAATTCGAATCAATTTTTTTAAAGATACCACATTGTGGTCTAATAGCATCGTATTGCTAATAATGCTTGTATTTGATTAAAAGGAAAAAAGATTTACATCATCGTTTTTTCGATTTTCTTCTCTACTCTAATTTTTTGGATATAAGAATATATATTCTCTGTAATTCAGATGATATATTAGATAATTCAGATTAACGTCAATCTGGATTTCTTTCGGTAGTTGAAATAAATAACCATTTCCTCCCGAATTGAAAAGAATATATTGTATAAACATCCCTTATTTTTATATTTGGGCTATGTTTTTACCTTAATTGAATAATGCAGAAAAAGACATTTGAATTCGTTTTAGAAATATTTTGGTTAATCAATTACGAACTACCTTGGATACCAATGGGCTGCTAGGAACTCTTCGCATTTCAATGTTTTAACGATAGAGGCTGATTAATACTATTCGGAAAGATATTATTGTGTTCATTTTTCACACAGTCTCCATTGTTATGTACATGTAATTAATCTTCCTCCCAACAAATATGTAAATATCTTAAATTATCAGGCCTTGTGGGACTCACACTCCCATATATCATGCCAGAGTGGCTGATGCATAAACTGAAGTACATGATTGATAATGATGCTGTGGCAAGACTATTAAATAACTAATCCAAAAAAATCATTTGGTTCAAATTATAAAGATTCACCCTAGTGGGCTGCTAGAACGTTTACCATTTATCAGCCGTGCCACACTCAGATAATGTATTTTGGGATGAAGTTTTAAAAATGCCATGCGTATTATATTATTTAAAAAAATGGTTTAATAATTATTATCAGTTATGTATAGCTAAAAAAAAAAAGTTTAAAAAATTCTTATTTAAATTTTCCTCATACATTGATCACAGATTAACTGTCATTCAAAACTTGTCCGAACCGTTCAATCTTAGATGAAAAGGACTCTCAAATCCTATCTGCTGTAGAAATAGTTTATGGGATTCGCGTCCCACTTTACAAATTAGGCACTTTAAATTTCTAATAATATCTCGGAAAAAAAGAAGAATGAAATAATCCTCAGCAAGTGGAAATACAAGGTGTTTGGTTACCGCAACCTAGTATAGTAATAACGCAATGGAAAGGAGTATCAGGTGCTGTTCTCTTATGAGCCTATGACTGGGAAGGCCGACAGCTTTAAATTATGTTAACAGGGCTACGGATTCGTTTTTGGGTAATATAGGTTTCCCGTCAATTTTAAACTCTCTGGCATCGAATTCGTTTATTTCATATCAATTTAAACGAATACCTCATGGAGAGGATTATCGGTTTAATTGGAATTACGTTTAGATTTTTATTTGCGACCACATTTCGGAAAGTGCTTGTAAGGAATGTCAAATGGATCGGAGATAGTTTAAAACTTGACCGGGAAAACCTATATTAATGGAATGAAATGGATTGCAAAGGTTTTGACCGAATTTATTTGAATTGTAACCTTCTGGGATCTAAAGTCCCTTCGGAACCCATTCACCGTCCGATGGGTCTTGAAGTCCCAGCAGTTACTATAAATATTTTGTTTAAAAAAAATATTTATCCTTTTTTTTTGGGGTTAACCGTCGTTTAATTAGCATATGCAGAATATATTTAGTTTTACATGTTGTTTGGTTACAAATTTAATACTTTTATTCAAATCGAAATGTTTGTTTATTAAAAGAACCAGCTGAGCAGTTATTAGCTTGCATAAGCATCTAAGCAAGGACAGAGAGTATAATTATGAAAAAATTATTACTGCGGGCGTTTTTCCCCCTCTTTTTTTATTATTAATCTTATTCAATTAGGTTATGATTAAATATCTTAATATCCCGTTTTCTTATTCATTGCCGACACATATCATTGGGAGCTGCACTTACAAGCTTTCTTTATCAGGTCCTGTCAATTTCTCTTATGAAATTAATCTCTTTATTGGGTCACTTATACCTTCTTATGTTATTTCAGGTAATGTATTTTTACACCATTGTAATCTGTACACTGATATGTTGCGTGGAAATATGAAATAATGAAAGTGAAAATGAAAATGAAAATTGTCGAAGTGGAATTGAACGGTTTTAGTTGAACCTTTTGATCATTCACTTAATCTTCAAAGGGAAACAAATTAATACAATCGATAATTGCGTTTTCATTTAATTCAAAACTGCTCGGCCGTGATAACCATAGGTAATTGTATGAACATTTTTTTAAAATGATTGAAGCAAGTCAAGATAGAGCTTATTTATATCCTGCATCATATTTATTTTTTTTTTTTTTTTTTATTTTTATTTATTGTAAAAATTAATTTGGTGAAATCTTTTTTGAGAGACATATTAATACATTTCATAATTCGGGATTAGTTTGCTTCCATTTCTATGTTCAAATGAGGTACTAATATTATAGGATGTATAATATATTCACTTCGTATTTTATTAGTGAATCAATGCACTTATTCAGTCATCAATCTGTGTCCCACTTATCGACGCCTTAAAATGCCAGACACTTTTTTCGTGTAATTAATGGTAATTGCCATTTTTCCATTCAAATGAAAAGTATTATAAAAGATCTATTCTTTTTTCGGCTGAAGGCGTTCAGTGTTTGCTTGGGCTTCCCATACACAGTTATTGTCTAAGACAGATCTGACCAATTGTGTTTGCCCACGATTGCTCAGCATAAGCAATCGAGATATCTTTCTGGAATTAAACTTCATACTACTGTTCCAACGTGCTAAAAATCTCAAATTTATAGATTCTATTCAGTACCTGGTGGAAATAAAATACTCGGTTTGATTAAAGGATAGCCATTAATGCAGAGTTTAAATTAATGCTGTCCTGCGCTACTACTTTTGGAAT
>CALNVZ010002100.1:55829768-55862303 GCA_940671915.1 Paracentrotus lividus | reverse complement strand
AGAGAAACATTTTGCCAACTTTTCGCGATTTTGTTTGACATACACAAGCACTAGTGTATACAAGGAACGTTTTTAATACCCATATTAGCATTAGAGAGGGTGCGAATAGCATTTGTCTTTGAAAAGTAATGCGAGTGCGAAGCGCGAGCCGAAAATTTTAAGCTAAAAATTTGAGATATTTGTGCATTAGGCTACATATCCGATTTAGTATCAGCGAGCGCGAAGCGCGAGCCGAAAAGTTTAAGCTGAAATTGGAAATATTTGTGCGTTATAGATCCTGTATAGTATCCAAGAGCGCAAAAATAAGAAAATATATATATATAGCGGAACCGATTAGAAAGTGGGGGTCACGATGGAAAATGGCATTTTTTTTTCTGAAAAGGGGGACACTTTAGATCAGAGGCATATACCTAAAGAGAAATGTATTCGGGAGAGGGAGGGGGTACGAAGAAAATTTGTCATTTCATGTATGCTTTTAAGAATCTTATTGGCTGCCTTGATTACTGTTCATCTTAATAATGATTAAAAAGGTAATGCGAGCGCGAAGCGCGAGTCGAAAATTTTAAGCTTATAATTGGAAATATTTATATAATTTTTATCTGATTTAGTATCAGCGAGCGCGAAGCGCGAGCCGCAAATTTTGAGCTCAAAGTTTGATTTTAAATAATTGTGCATGATATTCCCTTTTTAGTATCTATTTTGAAGATACAATTTTCATTTTACGTGCATATGATGATGCGTGAAAAAATCATAAACACCAATTGGCTATGAAAATTTTCTGGGACTGCGCCCAGCCCCTCCATCAACCAGTCCGTACACAACTACATTAATGTTTTAATTTGAGAACACCCTTTCCTAAAGTTTGTCCAGACGAGGGCATTCGATCAAACTGCTACTGATTGTACTTAGTGCGAGGTCGCCATAGCGACCCGGAAGAAAAATTTGGGGTTTTGGAGCTAAAAAGAGGCACTTTGTAGTATTAAAAGCGCTATTTAACCAATAACACAATTATGTAGTTATTTTTTTTTTCCATTCTTTTCTTGAAAGCTGGGGGGGTGGGGATGTTTGTACAGGCATCCCCCCCTCCTCAAAATCTGGGGGGATGTATCCCCCCCCCCCATCCCCCCGGGATTTACGCCAGTGCTGAAGGGTTAGCATGATCATGATCACCATGAGTTTTGTTCACGATGTTGTCCTTTTGAATACACAAGTAATTACATCAATAATGTGATATGAAACACAAGTTTCGTCGTCCATCTCTGCATCAGTATAGTGCAAATTCCAAGAAATTGCCACAAAAAGAGACATAATTACACGACAGCTGTCATTGACCTACATAGTGAATTACCAAAGAGATGTGTGAAGTAACATTATTATTCCCCTGAGGGTTTGTAATACGTCATGCACTCGACCGTGGCGCTAGAGGGCATGTGCAGAAGCCAAAGACTTCATGATCGTTTCAAGTTTTAAAATACGTGCACATATAAGTCTCATTTAATTTAAAGACCGTCTACGAAGAAAATACAGAACACCCATACGTTGCGATAGAAAGGTAAATATACATAGCATAGCAATACACACAAAGATAACTCATTTTTAATATCAGTCTTCAAAAAAAGATGATCGAACCTCCACGAGGTTGCCCCGCCGAAACACTCGAAAAAGGCTCTTATTTCATACCGTTGGTGGATGACATTGATACTATGTAAAAATATGTCAATAATTGTGGTTAATTCATTTATTAAAGGTCCATTTAATACCTTATTTGAAAAGAAACGTCCGTCTTCAATTTGAATTTATAATTTAGTTAACAGGTTGTCCTATTGTTGCCGAATCGAAACTTTCGAAGGACAAACTCATTCATGTGCAGACATCTGACGGATCTGGCATTATATAACGTCATTCAGCCATGCATAAATTTAAGCCCGTTTGCAAGGAGAAAATACTATTTTCGAAGCTCCCTAATTCGACTGTTTTGAAATGAAATACCCTCTGGGTTGTCAACAAAAAAAAACGCTTAAAATTGGTATTGTTGTATCATGTAGCTTATTACGTTTCGTTTGATATGTAATTTGTAACAGGGGTCTTTAATATAGAACAAAAAAGTAATTAAAGCCTGGTTTAACTGTCTTTTGTTGTCATAATTCAGACGAAATACATGGTCTTACCATCATGGTTATATACTAAATATTATGTCATGTACATACAAAATTAAACCAATTAATTAATCCACTCCTGATATAGGCTATTAATTTTTTTTATTTATAAGAGTTGGATTAATGATATCTAGACGACTTTTATGTGTATCAAGAGTCATTATCTTTCATATTGTTATTCTGTACAAAGGATCATTAAGTCATGTCACGAATAAATAACCAAGTATACTCGTTATAATTTCGACAGGAGTCGTATACTGGGATTATTCATTATTGTATTAGTTTCAGGTGATCATACTTTTTCTTTTAGAAGCCATATTCGTGTGCATTGGAGCGGTAAGGCGTGAGAAATGCCGGTTCCGTCGCCCTGTCCATTTGTGATATTTGCTCATCGACTAATGAACTCGTAAATTATACTAATGGATCTTCGAAAATACCAAACTCCCTCGCGGTATATATTGTTTTTCTTTTCACCGCTCTTAGCCCCTTGTTCCTAACATTTCTTCTTTCCTTTCATTTTTACATATTTGGTGAGAATGATTAGTGACTTGATATGTTATTCAGGTATATATATATATATATAAAAAATCGTCTATCCGGATGCAACCGTCTTCAAAGATAGTTATGGTTTATGAAGGTGATATGTACTGCACGCTGTGCAGTCAAAAGTGATGTTAATAGCGATTTTTTTTTTTAAGGTTTCTAATTTGGAATAATACTATTATTTATTAAAATTCCTCGAAGTGTTTGATGGTTTGGTTCTGTTTGGTTTTGTTTTGTTGTTAACTTTCTATTCGTTTATTTGTGTGGCTTTGTGTGTCGTTTGTTGTTGGTTTTTAAGAGGAATTATAGAGGACCGGGATATTTATCTAGTCTAACCAATTGAATTGATCTGATTAAGTAATCAAATAATTTTATGTTTGACAATCGGAATTTTGATATTTATTGAATGAATAAAATAAAGAATACTATATTTAAAAAAAAAGAAGAAAGAAAAAATAGAAAATCCATTTTAAGTAAAATATTTATTTAACCTTTAATATTTACGTATATGAAGACACATTTTAAGACTCTGTAACGACCGCTCTCATTATAGTATAGTTATAATAGATATTTTGCAACGATGCCGGAAGACATGGGAAATGCTCGTATATACCTCCGCCTACAAAGAAAGAAACAAACGGACACATTTATCTCATTACCTATTGGTTAAACAAAGGACACGTCAAACTAAATATTGATAATTAGTATTGATGAGTTTGTGCCTTGCTCTTAAGAGCCTGTCCTACAGGAGGCAATGAACGTAACCAGACTTCATTAATTTGGCGTATTTGCAATCGTAGATATTGCCAGGTAGCATGGGTTGCCTCACGTGGTATTATAGGCTAGCGTATACAGTCTGTGTCTAATAAAATGGTACAAGTGAAAAGCATTTTTTAAAATAATAATAATAATTCAATATTTATATAGCGCCTATCGAAAAATTCTCAAAGCGCTTTACATAAAAAAACTATACAAATACTTAAGTAACTTAACTATACTGCTTAATTCACTTAAATAACTTAGCTACTGCTTAATCAACAACTTAAATAAATTAACTACTGCTTAATCGAACCTAAATACTTTAACTATTGCTTAATCAACTAAAATAACTTAACTAACTTTACCACCTATTTCTTGGATCATTAGAAAGGAAATAATGATAACAATTAAAAATGCCTTCATTTAGAGTATGAAGATTAATCACAACCAGGTATTGTTTGGTATTTTCATAAAGCATGACAATCAGAATATCTTCTGCAATTTTTTCATCACATTTGGTGCTGTAATTTTTGAGATATTACAAGTTTTCTACAATCAAGAAAAAATATTTTTTTCGCACGACGTACCATGCCTTTGTGTAGGTTTCGCATAATGGCCATGAATTCAGCGCTCCAGAACAATAGAAGTGCGTAATTTCGATTTGTTCCTGAACGCTTATAATTTAGCATAACTTTTGTTTTACGAAAGCAAAGTATACAGAACAAAGTGCATCAGCAGGGAAAATCTTTTGACTTTAATTTGGTACCCCATACATACAATATTTGAAAAGATTTTACACCTAAATTATTTTCCCCCCGACTGTACCATTTTATTTGACACAGACTGTACACTCAAAGTGCTGTTTTAGCACTTTCACGCGAGATGATATTTCAGCAAAAAACATGAAAAATGGCGTGACCTCGTTGAGAATCGAACCTGCATGAGAAGCGCTGACGAGCACGTTAGACTAATTCACATCTCACGATTGCTAGCAGATCATATTGCTGCATGATGAACTTTCCTCAACTTTGCCATAATCATCTACTCTGCTGTCATAATTAAAGTAAGTTAGGGAGATCTCAATTGGTCTATTGGTAACGTCAGCGGTAGTCTTCCATGTCTAAGTTGACCCCGGTTCGAATCCCATGCCGATATTGAACATTTTTTGTTGATAAATTATCACTTGGGCAAGAGCTAAAATAGCACTTCATGTGCTGATATAGCACTTCAAGTGCAGTCACTATAGGAGTACCCATAAATTAGCACTTCAGTTTTTAAAGTGTAGGGCCTGAGATGTAGCCGTTGAATTTCGATGAATTCATAGGTGAGAACCTTATTCAACTATTTTGCTCCACCTCTCTTGGCGACAGAGGGGACATCACGAATGATACGTCTCTGCGCCTGATGGCGACCGCCTATCCACTATGTGTCGCCTCTTGCTGCATTAAAGATCCCCATAGTGGGACATGCCGTTTTCTATCGCATACGAGACTTCGTCATGTGTACAATATGTCTTCTGTTTGTCATGAAATGTTATTGTTGCTAGATAAATAAATCATATCATATCATATCATATCATATCATATCATATCATGACATGTAATTTTAAGCTTTGACAAAAGCATTCCGGTTATGCAGCACACCGTTGCGAATGATTTTACGCCAATTGTCGCCAATAGTGTCATACTTATGAGATTAGGCCCATGAAATTATTTGGTACTGTACCATCGATAGATGGCGTAAGTCTCTCTTTTGAAGTATACAAGGTTGACTTTATTGGTGATTTCAAGAATATGACAGTCCATATAATTATGCTCCTTTTCTTTGGTACGGGTAGCAATCAGACTGCGAATTTGTGAACTGTGAAGCAGAGGAAGGGGCGGGGTTGATTAATGTTATATTTATACCGATTGGGCATTCTTAGTGGGAGTGCAAAGAAACAAAACCAATATTTATGTTAGGACATTATTTGGGACAAAACAAAGCGAAGGGGTATCATATTGGAAAGAACAAGGATCTACAGGTCTAGAACGTAAACTTAGAAAGTTTAATGTAAAGTTAAATAACGAATAAACTGTACTTGCAAATGAAAAAGGGACAATTGAACCATTCATGCCATAAATATTAATAGATAACTTACAATGAACAGGTGTTTCGGGCTCTTCTATTTGCTCTTCTTCAACTTGAGGTAACATCCAAGGTTGATTGCCTTCTGATCCTAACTCTAAGAAACTTTTCTGTAATGATCCTGTAAAGAGTAAATATAAGACATCCATAAACAAAACAAATATACATTATTATTACAAGTTGTATAATACAAATATCAGCCTTTGTGTAACATGCAGGATAATGAGAAACTAAATATGTTACGACGATAAAAAGAAGACTTAATTATTCTTTTTAGTAATGACTGTCATTCCTTGGATTTTTTCAATAAACCTGACCACAGTTTTTAACAGGCATGTAGGGGAGAATGAAAGTCACAGAGAGAAAGTTAGCATGGTCAGTATTGAGTTAGAGCTTTAATCGAATTTAAAGACGTTTCAAGGAGATGGAGGGGGAGGAGTGGGTATAAATCAAGTTAAAAAATGTTATTCTTTTTATAACGTAATATTGCTTAATCAACATCACAAGTCAAATTTTTGAGAAAAAATGGTTCATGCCAGGTCATTCAAATTACTTCTGATATGACTTAGAAGGAAGTATTGCATTAAATAACTGATAAATATAAAATATTTTTGACTTAAATTAAACACAATGTTAAACACAATTCGATACAATTTATATGAATATTGAAATGTGTCAAATTGAGTTTTTGCACGAATATATTCAAAATGCATGCAGCACGAAAAAGCGTCTGTTGTAGGACGACAATCTTCCATTGATGTAAGGTATATCTTGTCCACTCCATTATATACAGTTGCATGCAGAATTATTCAACCCCCATGCATTTACGACATTTTGGCCAAAAAAAAGTAATATAACAGCTGCAAACACCTTCTAAATAATTATATTGGTGAACATATAGCTCCTTGCAATGGAATATAAGAGAAAGGATCAATATTTAATTCAGTAGTCCAGTCAAAAATGTGATTTAAAACATAAAAGCAGGCAAAATTATTCAACCCCACTATAAACGCACTACGATATAATACATGAAATAACAACAATTAACAGACGCATGAAATGTTTTAAGGTGGATTACAAGATTTTTTAAATTAATATGCACTTTTACAAACAATTTCTACCACACAGAGTTTGCTCTTTGGGTACTTTGCTGCAGCCCACCTTCGTGCACATGGACCGTGTCTTTTAGACATGGAGGTATGCATTATGCACTGTCGCAGCCAGCTGGAAGTTTATGGCGGTGCCATTTTTTGCCCTTCCGATGGCAAGAGGTTCCTTGTCCAGGAAAGAGTTCTACATGGTAGTGCTGCAACACCGTTTACTTTCAGACTCCAACCAATAAATCTCTTACGGTTTAAGTCCTGTGAGACTGTGATGACCACTCAAGAAACCTTCCATCCTTTCTTCACGAACCGAGAACTGGTATGCTTGGAGATCGTTGTCCCTGGTTTGAAAGTATCATTGGATACCAACAGCTACAATTTCCTCACGCTGACTGGTGGTGATATTGTTTGCAGGAGATATCGAGAATACCGTGACAGAATTCTATGGTGCCTTCCGCACGATGGAGATACCCCAAGTATCAAGATACCTTCACATGCTTCATGGTGGGCAAGGGGTTCTTCTCCTCGACGCCTCTATTTCTAAAACCCCTCACAAAAAGTTTTCAGCAAGTAGATTTGGGCATGATAACTTTTCAGGTAAGCTTGAGTTATTCCTGATATTCATAACCATGAAAGATAATTTTATTTTCCCCTTTTTATTGATATCCTACTTTTCATTATTATGTCATGCTTCAATGCACAGAATATCAGAATTGGAAAGTAAAAAGTCAAATGTTGCAAAATGCATTTATCAAAGCGAAGTTCCGCAACTCGACTTAAGGCTCTGATAACTTATGGGGTAAATTTAAATTTTTGTTGAACTTTAGACCATTGTCAAGATAATTTATTCCTCTTTTCAATGACACCCTAATTGTAACGATAGTGTTGTTCCTGCATGGACAGAACACCTGAATGTTAGGACAAGTTAGAAGTTAAATGTTGCAAATTGAATGCCTATAGTGAGTATTATTGTCTGTTGCGGGTAATAACAACGCATTTCGCAACTTTTCAGTTTTTACTTTGCATTATATTCGTGAGTTATGTGCATTTAAACATGATATTACTATTGCAAATAGGGTATCAGTAAAAAGAAGAATAAATGAACTTTTTAATGCTATAAAAATTGACAATGATTAAATCCCCACATTAAAATGTATCAAGGTTCAGAGTTGTGTTACATAAATTTGAACTGAAAATTATCTTTCGCTTTGTCATGTATTCAGGTGGTATTCAGGGGTTCTGGGGACCCAGGCATGACATCACCATGACAAATAAGGTATCAATCAAGAGAGGAATAAATTAACTTGACAATGCTATAAATTCAATAAAAATGAGAAAATATCCCCAAAGTTATCAGGACCTAAAGACAAGTTGCGGAACTTCAGTGTGATCAATAAAAATGCATTTTACAACATTTGACTTTTTACTTTTCTCCATATTCTGATATTCTGTGCATTGAAGCACGATACAATCATTACAAATAGGATATCAATAAAAAGGGGAATAAATTATCTTTCCAATGGTATGAATATCAGGAATAACTAAAGCGTATCTGAAAAGTTATTATGGCCCAAAGTTGATTTGCGAAACTTATTTTGAGGGGTTTATTTGCGCCAGATGTAACGCTGATTGATCCATAGCACTGAAGAGCTCAAGTTTTGTCTCATCACTCCAAGTAATTATATATTATTGTATTTTATTACAGCAATCGCGATAATTCTGACACTTTAATGATATTAGTCTCGGCCTTAGGACATACCAATGATTGTACAATATCGCCACTTGAGCAAGCTAGGGAACATTCTTTGGGCATCATTCCTGGGGTACTTATATTAGGGGTCAAAGGTCATGTATATGTTTGTCCTCTGGGTGGGTGTTTTTTCTTCTTCTCTTCTTTCTACTTTCTTCTTCTTATCTTCTTCTCCTTACTTCTTCTTCTCTTATCTTCTTCGACCTTTGTGCTTTCTTTATTTTTCCATTTACACATTTATAATGCTAAAAAAAAAGTATTTGGGCCATAGATTTTGGACCAAATGTAAATGTCATAAACCAAAACTGAGAACATTTGGTACGGTTACCTGAATCTCTTGCAGGATTATTATTATGTAGCTCTACGAATTGGTCGACAAAACCCTGCGCCATCGACTGTGTAGATTTAAAAGATGCAAGGATCAGCTATAATAGGGCATATTAACATTGAGTGGCAGAATTGGTGTAACTACAATGTATCATTCATTGGTGTTCTAATAGATTAACCTTTTCTTAGGCTCCTATTTTTCATAACAGAATCTTGCGCCATGGGATTCTTCTTCAGTGACAGTTGCACATAGCCTGCGGTACTAGCGGGATAGTACGAGAGTATCAGTTGCTTGCGTGTTTCATGCTTGGCCGTGCAACAAAGATATCTACATGTTTGTTATTTTTTCAGAGATGATCTAACTTAATGACCACACTGATCGGTGACAAAGGAAACGACTTTGTAATTTTAGTTCTATACTTACACAACAAAAACTCGCCAAGCGGTAATATCAATGTCCTGATCGACTGTGAATACTTACCCTCATAGATGAATCCATTGTAAATCGAAATAATACAGTACTATTAGATGGCTCTCTTAATCCCGATGTTGCTGTTCTGATGATAGAGTACTAGCAGTATATAGGGCGATTCGTCACGACTATTTAATGCACTTCACCTAAGAACCATTGACAAGGTTCTCCTTGTTAGTTTTATATCGTGGAAGTGTAGTGAGAGTTTATACTGAGGTTTTTAAAGTACTAGCAAGATAGCAGTGTATCTTCCTTACGCTGTCTACTAGTCGGTCACAAGCTAATAACCATAATGTGACCATATGTAACGTGCACTGTCAAGAACTTGGTTATTAACTTTGGAGTAGATAGTATAACCGATTGCACCAATCTTCTATGAACTAAACTAGTTTTTCTCTTGCGCTGCCATAAGTTCCCTTGTTCACGTTTGGAGTCGTTTTTATCTTGCAATCTTTCACACTCCTAGAATAGGTTTAGTAGGGCATAGTAGCATCTGATACTGATAGGTCATGTGAAGATTTGTAGACTTCAGTGTCAGCCGCCATGACGCGTGGCATATCCTGATATAGAATCTTGGCGAGGCAATTATTTAAACTTTGCACTGAAAGTATTCATGTGCCGGTCGAATTCTCTGTCTCCTTAAGGGAATTCTGAAGCTTCAGAGGGGTGTCTCACTGCGAACCGCATGACCCAGGCTCCTTGTGTCGAAAGAACACGAATCTTGGTAAATTCAGTCACGGTCAGCCCCTTCAGAGATTCTCGTGGCAGATCTAAGCACACCTACTGATGTAGGAGAGCCACAAATTTCTGTCCTTAACAAGACGAGCCAGAACAAATCGACATTTCTACTGGGCTTTATGCAGTGAAAGTATGAACATTCTGGACTGTTAATAAAGAGGACTTTCTACCTCTTAGGAAATACTGTATGATTAAAAAAATTCAATTAACTTATAATAATCTTACATCTCTTAAAACGCGTGTGGTTCCTACCTTGAATGGTGTGAGAGATTTCAGAACTAATTCACCTAACAATATCCGCATTTCATGTTCTCGGCACAGTTTATGGGAAGAATGTTTTACAAAAAGCTCCGCATGGGAAATAATGGATAGCGCTATATTCCCAGTCAATGTGTCCTTTAATCAGACTAGAAATGCTATTCTCATTAACATTCTAGATTTGCAGAGGTAACAAAAAATAAATACGAATCCCATCCCACGTGCCTTTTGGGGTTTGGACAAATATTAATTTATATATTGCGGATCAGTCGATCAGAAACTCTTCTAAATGACTCATTGAGGGATAGATTCTTTAGAAATTTTGACCTGGGTGGAATTTAAATTTTCAATATGTTCAAACAGCATGTTCAAACAAATATTGTCCAATCTGTCGGTCCTTGGTTAACGAATAGCCATCCTTGCCTAACTCAACGCAAACAGTTTGGAACATGATGTTTGGAACACCGAACTTAGCAAGGGGTACCTCAGATTCATAAGCAAGTGAAGCAGGATGTGAATGCCAGCTCCCCAACCATTTTGGACATTTCTATAACAGACTTGTTCGACTCTCTAGAATATCATTTTACGGAATGACCACACCCCTTCCGAGTTCACTTCCTCAACAAATATAATCAAAATATATGAAAATTACTATATATATCTTATTGAAGAACACTCCTTATACACTCTATGATTTTATGTAGCATGTCATGATGAAATGCTTCTAGGACATATTTACGCATTTAAATTACGCCTCTCGACCGAGAGACTGCGGTTTCGTATTGCGGCGTTTTACTAAGCGCTGTATTCGGTAAATAGCTTGTGCACGAAGAATCTACAAAGCACTATCCTTGGATATGTATATAACGAGTATACCGATTAGGAATTTGCACTAATAACAATGTGAAGTGAAAATATATTGATTGTATTATTACGCATATATAAGCAACTTACTCAATACAGATATTTACAGGATTGGACAAATCTTCGGAGTGCCTCTACTTGACATGAATATTTAGTGAGTATTAATCAGCCAGTCAGCCTTCCTAGGGTTTAGATACATGTAGACTAATAGGTGAGAGAAACAGATTTCCAGACTAATCTAATCCTTTGCTTCAAGGATTATAGATGATGTTACATATCTCACAAAAGGGTAATAGCAATCTGGATCCAATGATGTCATAACAGAAACTGAATTTTTCACGCTCAGGAATGGATCTCATATTAGCTTACTACGTAATCAATACCAATACAGAAAAAAGAAAAATAAAAAAGAGATTTAGTGTACTACAAAGGAAGTAGGATACCAGTGTAAATATAGGTATAGATTTCGACGCACTCTCATGAACATAGAGCTGCTCTTCATCAGATTTGAATAAAACTATGTTTCTACTATGATAAAAACTCGATTATACAACAGGTATATTTGGATCTGTGTGCTAACATACATACAACGACGGCCAGCCAGTCTATAGTTGGTTGTTTCTAAGAGATTAAGAAAGTGAAAATTAAACGGCCTAATAACTTTTGATTGTATTTGTGTCAGACCTAAATCCGCACATAAGTTATGTTGTTCTCAACTCTGAACCGACTATCCATACTCACAACCTACTTTATCATAAGAAAGGCGACGATCCTAATCCACGCAAGGCACACTGGAAAGCGGATTAGTTCTCTGACAATACTCTTTCTACGTTTGCAAACAACGTGAGTTTCAATATGGCTCCTCAGACCGTTGGCACTATATAATAAGAGCTCGAACTCATTTCAGAACCATTTTTCCATATTCTATGCAAATTTCATTTGCAACTCATCTGTCTATGCATATTAGTTATCTTCTGTTCAACATCGGAATATCTGGCCATCTTATCAGTTTAATCCTCACAACGAAGTCTGCGACCTCGAGTAGCCTAATTAACGTCTATAAATCCACGTTCGTTTTAGTGACTGTGCTTGTACGCACATTTGTGCATACCCATGAGTGAACAGGATGGTGTGAACAATCACAAGCTGTATTTGGTCCTTTTAAACTGTTCTTTTATGAAAGAAAACAGGGCGAACCTATACTTACTGATGGACGGGAGAGAGAAACTATGAGTATGAACACAATCATTCGACTTATCGATGACGATGACGAGGAGGTGGGGTATATCAGAGGAGATTGAAACCCGGACTCGAAGCAAACGTAGCTACCCAGACAGTTTGACAGAATTCGGTGCGGTGATGCACAAGACCCTAAAGAGCATTAATTTTCATTATAGAGAACACGCTTGTATAGTTCTTAAACATCATGACCGATGGCCGATCGACGGAGGTGTTAACGAACACAGAGTTGAAATAACAAAGCCTGGATCGATGCGTTGAGCATTCGAGCCGACGAGACTGCATGGCTCTCACTCAGGCCATCTCGCAACTCTGGACTGGTATGGTGTATCAAAGATCGAGAGGAGCTAGAAGTGATTAAGTAAAGACTAATACTAACTGGAGTATTTTAAAAAGGTGACGAAACATTCCTCATTTGACGGACATTTGTCAATATCATAACTAATGTGCCGGATAATTATCTACGCAGTATAAATCAGATACACTCCATAAATAAGAGTCTTGTGGCAGAAGAGAATATAATCACGGACAGAGATTATGTGGGAGATCAGAACTTTGTCAAGGCACACTTGAAGCAAGCAGGATAGAAATGTACACTGATTTCTCGATAATTATACGCTCTGTATCTCACTTATCTAAGACTTGAGAGTGATGCATTAAATGCACCTCGAGATCGATTAAAATAATAGCGTTTACAGGGTTTGTTTAAGTGGTAGTTGAGATCACATCCATACCAAACACTATTTATGTGTCGAGTGTAGATGAGTAATAAAGAGTAGTGTCCTTTGCTCCAAACTTTCCTCAGATCTATATGGTATATGAACTCTTAGCTAAATTACGACTGTTTAATAAGTACGGAACATACATGTGTTAATTAGGTCATATATATCGTCATATTGCATTTTTGAGTTCGGGTTTGTTTGAGCCCATTATAGCGTAACAATAAAGGATTAGGAGGATAACAAGAGCGAGCACAAGTCTTTGGGTATGACGCACGTCACACCCCCCCCTCATCGCCTGAGGTTGAAACATCCTTGCCATTGCCCGTTCAGACCACCATCGCCATGTTAATCCGACCCAGGTTGGGACGGGTGCACTGGGGTTCTCCCGACAGGCGCACTTATCTTGAGTATGCTCTGGCAGATATAGCGTTCACTCAGCTAAATTTCAGAAATAAATATATAGAGCTGTACAATAAATACCCTTGTTGCTAAATTGCCCATGATTGCTACCTCCTATAGTATATAGCGTGTTTTGCTCACCGATGTTCAAATACTTTAGTAAAAACGCTTGATTATCATGTATCCGATGCAATGATCATTCCGATACAACAGAGCACTTTAAGAATCGAATTGGTGATCCGGCAATTAAAATAATCTATACGTGGTAAATTTAAGTCGAAAATTAAGTCTGAATGCGAACTATTTCCCTCAGCATTTGAGTGAAGTACTCAGTTTATAAATTGTAATACACATCTATTCAATCTCTGGACATTCGGGTATCTTACCTGTTACTGCTGACAATGGGGAAGATATAATAGAAGATTGAGCGATTATTCGGGTTCATTGATATACCCTCATTTATTATGCGCCCATAAAAAAAACGACTCACGGTAGCCCGTGTTAACATAATAAAGCTGTCGGCCTTCCAGTTCAATAGGCTCATAAAGAACAGCAACCTGATACCGTTCCTTTACCATTGCGTTTAATTACTATACATGTTACTAGGTTGTAACGCCGCCATCAAACATTCCTGTATTTTCCACTTGCCTCCTAGAGGATTATTTTCTTCTTCTTTTTTTTTCTCCGGAGATAACTATATAAAGTGCTAATTTTTGTAAGTGGGACTTTGCGAATTCCCATAAAACATTTCTACAGCCAGATAGGATTGAGAGTCTTTCCAGTCAGAACGGTTCGGCACACAGTTGATGACATTGTGTAATCTAGGAATCATGTATGAGAATTTTAAGAGGAATTAAGACTTTTTTTTTTAATATACATAATCTGAAATATAATTACCATTTTTATAATAAATATACGCATGGCATTTTCTCTAACACTTACCAAATACATTATCTGAGTGTGCAAACCAAGTCCCTCTCGTAACAATTGCGTAATACTTGTATAAACCGCCCGCTCGCAGGCGATGTGTGTGGCGAAGTGGCAGCGCATGCCCACCGGTGGGTGGAGCTAATGCGTGGCGTGCTGTGTGCGACATACGTCCGGCCCCCTCTCTCCCCGCCCCCCGCTGCTCCGGCGCCGGGGGCTGATAAAATGGTAAACGTTCTAGCAGCCCATAGGGGAATCTATTAATTGAAACCAATGATCTCTTTTGGATTAGTATTTAATTAGGTTTGCACAGTCAGTCATTATATCATTGGACTTCAGGTTTGCATCAGCCACTCTGGCTGACTAGCTGGGAGTTGTGAGTCCCACAAGGCTGAACGATTTGACACGAATATTATCATATATTTGTGGGAAAAGATAATTGACATGTACATAACAATGGAAGACTGTGTGAAAAATGAACACAATATATATCTTTCCGAATAGTAATTTAAATTCAGCTCATCGTAAACATTGAAATGCCGAAGAGTTGCCTAGGCAGCCCATTGGTATCAAGGAGTTCGGTAATTGATTAACAAAATATTCTAAAACGAATTCAAATGTCTTTTTTGCATTATTACAATTGAGGTAAAAACATAGGCAAATATAAAAATAAGGGATGTTTATACAATTTCTTCTTTTCAAATTCGGGGAGGAAAATGGTTATTTTTCAACTACGTAATCGAATATAATCTAAATATAAGCTATACTTCGATCAATTTTTGACGTAGAAATAACTCAATTATATTCCCAAAATTAGAGAAAGAAAAATGAAAAAACGATGAGAAATCTTTTTTTAATCAAATACAGCATTATTAAGCAATACGATGCTAATTAGACCACAATTGTTTGTCATCTTTAAAAAATTTGATTCGACATTTCTTGTCTAAAACTGTATCAAAACCTTTGATTCAGATTAGGTGTACACTTCTCAGAATTCTTTACCGCATGAAAAATGAATTGAAGATGCCATAAATTTCGTAAGAGAACACAATATCAATATAGTTGGAAAGAACACTCGACACTCCTTGCTCAAGGTTTGCTCTCATAAATGGGTTGAGATATTACACCTCGGCAGTCAGTATGGCAGAAATTGATAGTGTGGAAGAATGGCGACCGGTTCCTCCACTGGATCACTTGAAAGTAATGCCGCTCGTTTCATCATCCGTATGTCAAGATTGGATTGAATAGCCTAGATAGCGAATTGTTTTGCAATCTCCTTTCCCAGATCAAGTACATTGAGCAGAGATCATGGTCGAGTATCCAAATGGTATGCTCTCATGATACCTTTTCACACTGCTGCCCAAAGGGCATCGACCAGGATGGGGTGCAAGAGGATTGATATCAGAGGACTCGATCTCGCTTCCCTTTTGCTTGAAACGCAATACTTGAAGTGTTCGAGGTGAAGGTTAACTATATATGAAGTCAATAAACTTACAGCGGCCCCTCCTCAAAGGATATAGGAAAATTAAACGAGTTGTCAGAGATGGCCAGCTGCAGATCACACATGTGTGGAGGGTCCACACGAGTAAAAAGATGCTCGTTGGCATTACGTCTTAAATGAAACGCTCTTCAAAAATACACATTCCACAATTCTGTCGATTGAAATCGTTTTAATTATCAAAGCAGAGTCGAAATTTAATTTACTGTGTTAGGGAATTATTGGAATTTTGACAGCCCAACAAAAATCATGAACCTTGAACGAGACTATGACACGAAAGCTGACTTTTGTAGGCGTGAATTTAATTGAAATACAAAATAACGAGTGGGGAAAAAAATCCAAAAAATAACATCAAAGCGTCTAATCTTCAACTAAATGGTAAATTATGAAGTAGTATCACTTAAAGGCGCATATTTATTCATTAAACAGCAACAGCAGATAATTACATGATTTTTTATATGAGTATTTGTAATCAATAAAAAAATTAGCATCATCTTTACTACGCCTTCCGAAATACATTGCGTGCATATAATTTACTTCGTGTGCACCCGCAAGGCAATGGACTCAGCCACTAAGATGGCGGAGTGATGACGTCAATGCATAAGGTCTATAGGGTTATGACCAGGATCCCTTCCAAAGTCTATAAGGAAGGAAATATATACATGTAAAAGCAATCAACACAGTCGATAAGAAAGCTTTACAAACAATATCATTTTGGGAAAAGAGCTAAGCAACCTTCATCAATTTTTATCAGTCGCAACTTGTTTTATATATAATTTATTCAATTCACTTATTTGAAATTCGGGATAAAATTTCGATTTTAGCGCCACTAGACAACCAATTCGTAATGAAAATGATCCACAACTTTTAGTCATCTTAACTTCTTTATTGATTAAATCGTGGTGTATTTAGACGATGAATGAATTTAGCTATTACATTATTATGTGAGTTTCACACTCGTATAACATCAAGTATATAAAACTGAAGAGTCAATTCAGTGCCAAGGGATAAACGATGCATTCATTACTCCCTCTACAATTGCCTGTGATCTAACCTTGTTTGATAAGTAAATACGGATGGGAAAGGAAGTGGAGGTTCCAATTAAACAAACTATTCTTCAACCTCAAATTCGTGAGGCAATGTTTGCTCTGTAGAAGAAATTTGGAAGCGGTTTTTGTTGTGTCCAAGAAAGACAAATGTGGATGCATGAATGAACAACGCCCCAAAATCGATCCCCTTTACTTATTAACGTCTTCATGTAATTGTATTAATTTGAGAAAGGTGATATAATGTGTTTCAATGACATCTCTTGTAGTAATTTAAAACCAGAGTTTATTACCTTTTTCATAAAAATGTAGGGAAAGATGGTGCGGTAAAAATTTGGCACGGCGCGAAGTGGAAAACTTTTGCTTAACTAAGTGTCAGTCGAGGTCAACACCCGTTGTGGCCATTAATTTACCCAACTTCTTTAATTAATGATTGTGCATCAGCAAAATATTGCACCACTATTTTTTGAGAGAGCAGTTGTTGTTGAAAAGTTCAGTGGCTCAAGTATTGTATGTTTTATAAAGACAGTAATATTATGTTAAGGACAATTTGCATACAAATAACTATGTTTTTTCTTAATGATTTTCAAAATATATTCAAACAATTAAATACAAATAACATTAATTGCTTTATCGCAGAAAATGTATGTACTATTCCAGAATAGTATACCCGTGTATGTGAGGGTCAGCATCCTGCACACTTATATAAAATCACTAGCTCGAAGATCTCAGGGACTCGAGGAAATTGTGGAGACTGAACATCTTGAATCAGAAATGACTCGATGTGCAAATTCGGAATAGAGAGTTATCTAACTTTGTAGTGATGGGCTATGTAAATCCAGAATAAGTTAATAGTAATTATTCTGGATTTGAAAAATCATCATTATTAGTTAAATTATGTCCAAGTAAACAGTTAGAGTCTTCTTTTATTTGACATGCATGGCAGAATTATTACAACCCCCCCATTGCATTTGGAATTTTGGCCAAAAAGTTAGCAGTTACAGCTGCAAGAACTCCTTCTAAATCCATTATTACTGAACAATGCGCATCTTGCAATGGTGAAGTACAAGAGAAAGCGTCAATCACTTTAATGTGATATACCATTAAAACTAATGCAACATTAAAAACCCAAAAAAGCGGTTGGCAAATTATTCAACCCCATAAAACACCCTTGAATTAATGAAATGATATGAATTGATTGATAAAACCATATTCACATTTGTTCATGTACTATGACACTCTTACCATTCGTCCCCTTGGTGCATTTAGTACATATACTAGTACATGTAACTTCGATACAAAAGGCAACCCCTGTGTCAACTCCTTATAGTTGGCTTATCTGCCGTCAGTTACTGGCAAATGGTTAAAGTTAAAGAGTGAGCACCCGATGTATAGAGAGTGATGAGCGTTTTTGCTACAAGAGAAATAATACTTAGAGATATCAAAGCTATCTTAATATGTTCAAAATACACGATGTGAGAGGCTCATTCGCAATGTTCAAGGGAGCCGAGCTGGTCTGGCAGCAACACAAGTGCTTGGTGGTGATACGAACAAGAGAAGCTTTCGTTTCAGCCGCAAGAAGATTCCTGAAAAAGGTAGTTGAATCGAAGAATCGCTCAGTTGTATGTACACATCCAAGTGAGACACGAATAATGACTTGGCTCGAAGGCGGGACTGTCGTGGTCGGGACGGATATTGCAGTATGCTTCACACTGCGATGAAGGGGCTCAGTAACCAAAGAACGCCTCGACGGCGTACACCACCTCCTGGAAGCTAACCACAAGAATGTAGCCGTCTCAAGTATCGCCTCCAAACAACCTCACAAAGGCCACTCAAGTTTTGGGACGTCCGCTTTGTTGGAGTGATGAACAAAACTTGAGCTCTTACAGTGCTATGGACTATCAGCGTTACATCTGGCGCAAATAAACCCCTTCAATAGTTTTCGCAAAATCACTTGGGCCATAATAACTTTTCAGCATACGCTTTAGTTATTCTGATATTCATGACCATTGGAAAAGATAATCTTAATCCCCTCTTTTTATTGATATCCTATTTTGTTAATGATTGTATCGTGCTTCAATGCACAGCAATTATCAGAATATGGAGAAAAGTAAAAGTCAATGTTGTACAAATGCTTTTTATTGATCACACTGAAGTATCGCAACTTGTCTTTAGTCCTGATAACTTTGGGGAATATTTTTCTCATTTTTTATTGAACTTTATAGCATTGTCAGTTATTTATTCTCTCTTTGATTGATGACCTTATTTTCATGGTGAGGTGTCAGCCTGGGTCCCAAGGAACCCTGTACCACCTGAATACATGACAAGCAAAGGATAATTAGTTCAGCAAATTTTATGTATACAGACAATAGTATGAAGCCTTGATACATTTATGTGTGGGATTTAATCATGTGTCAATTTTTTATATGCATTAAAAAAGTTCATTTATGCTTCCTTTTTAACTGATACCTACACTTTTGCAATAGTAATATCATGTTTAAATGCACATAACGTCACGAATATACATGCAAAGTAAGAGAACTGAATATAGTTTGCGAATGGCGTTGTTATTTACCGCGCAACAGACAATAATACTTCACTATACGGCATGTCATTTGCAACATTAACTTCTAACTTTTGTCCTATACAATTCACGGTGTTTTCCCTGTCCATGCAAGAACACATATCGTTACAATTAGGGGTGTTGGAAAGAGGAAAAATTTATCTTGACAATGGTCTAAAGTTCAACAAAAGTTTAAATTACCCCATAAGTTTTATCGAGCCTTAGTTCGAGTTGCGGACTTCGCTTTGATAAATGCATTGTTGCAACATTTGACTTTTTACTTTCTCCATGATTCTGATTTCGTGCATTGAAGCATGACATAATTATATTGAAAAGTAGGATATCAATAAAGGGGATAAAATTATCTTTCCATGGTAATGCAATATCAGGATAACTAAAGCTTAACCTGAAAAAGTTATCATGGCCCAATAGTCTTACTTGTGAAAACTTTTTGTGAGGGTTTAGATGAAGCGTTGCGAGGAGAAGAACACCCGCCCACCATGAAGCATGGTGAAGGTTCTGTGATACTTATGGGGGTACCATCGTGCGGAAAGGGCACCGATGTAGATTGCTGTCAGGTATCTCGATATCTCTGGCAAACAAAGTGTAGGTACCGAGAAAACGTCGTGCCATCCGTGAGGAAATTGATAGGTGGGTTCATGAGTAGCTTACAGGAACGAATCCAAGCATACTAAGTCCTCGGGTTGTGAAGAAAAGGATGGAGAGGTTCTTGGGTGTCTCATCAGTCTCCAACTAAAGATGCGTACAGAGATTAGTGTGTTGGATCTGAAGAAAGGTGTTGCAGAGGCACGTAGCCCCATGAAATCTTTTCTGGACCAGTGGAAGACCTGCGCCATGAGGAATGGGTCCAAAACTCCCGAGGTTGGCGCTGACGAAGCCTTGTGACGACTGACACCAGGTCGCTGACTAAAGCCAGGTCCTTCCAGGCGAGAGGGGTCTGCAGCAAAGTAAAAAAACTCTTGTTGGTTAAGAATGTTGTGTAAAATTGCGATGTATTTAAATTGAAATCTTGTAAGCACCGTAAAACATGTTCATTTTTTCAGGCGTCCTGTTTAATGTATGTTCGGGTGAATTCGATTAGTTTCATGTATCTAGTGGTGTGCGTTTATGGAGGTGGGTTGTTGATAGTAACTGTGGATTGCGCCTTGTTGCTTGTAATAAGATGTTAATATTGTCACAATAGTTATCTTTTGGTGTAGGTCGCTTTACTGATGTTCATCAATATGTGATCTGCATATTATGCTCTTATATCTGGCTCAAGGTTGGTGTGCACGAGTGTAGAGCTATTATGTGTTGACACACTGGCGAAATTAGATCTCACGATTGACATGCTGTAATGGAAGGTGTTTGCAGCTGTATATATCGTGTTGTTCGTTAGTTCTTTTTGCGCGAGAATGTGAAGAAGTGTGTGCGGTAATGTTGAGCACCATGTGAGGGCCGGGTTTAAATATTGAAGTTAGCATTGCTGTGTGCGCAGTAGTGTGGCGACATCGACCTGTTGATAGGTAGTGAATTGTTGGGACGCTGGTAGGACAGAAGTGATATTACTTCATCAATGGAAGATTGTCGTCCTACCAACAGACGCTTTTTGTGCTGCCAGCATTTTGAATATATTCGTGCAAAAACTCAAATTGACACATTCATATCATTGATAAATTGTTATCGAATTGTGTTTAAATTGGTTTAATTTAAGTCAAAATATTTTTTATATTAATCAGTATTTAATGCAAATACTTCCTTCTAAGTCATAATCAGAAGTAATTTGATGACCTTTGGCATGAACCATTTTTTTTCAAAAATTACTTGGTGATGTTGATTAAGCAATATTACGTTATAAAAAGAATAACATTTTTTAAACTTTGATTATACACACGTCTCCCCTCCATCTCTTGAATACGTCTTTAATTCGATTAAAGCTCCTTAACTCACTACTGACCATGCTTAACTTTCTCGTCTGTGACTTTCATTCTCCACACATGCTGTTAAAAACTGTGGTCAGGTTTATTGAAAAATCCAAGGAATGACAGTCCATCTTACTAAAATATGAATACTTAAGTCTTCTTTTATCGTCGTAACATATTTTAGTAATTTCTCATTATCGCTGCAGTTACACCAAAGGCTGATATTTGTAATTATAGCAAGCTTGTAATAATAATGTAATATTTTGTTTTGTTTATGGATGTCCTTATATTTACTCTTTAACAGGATCAATTAACAGAAAAGTTTTTCTTAGAGTTAGGATCAGAAGGCATCCAACCTTGATGTTACCTAAGTTGAAGAAGAGCAAATAGAATGAGCCGAATCACTGTTCATTGTGAAGTTATCTCTTAATATTTAATGGCATGAATGGTTCAATTGTCCCTTTTTCCATTTGCGAAGTACAGTTTTCTCGTTATTTAACTTACATTAAAACTTTCTAAGTTTAACGTTATAGACCTGTAGATCCTTGTTCTTTTCGCAATTGGATACCCCTTTCGCTTGTTTGGTCCCAAATAATGTCCTAAATAATATTGGGTTTTGTTTCTTGCAACTCCACTAGAGAATGCCCAATCGGTATAAAATAAACATTAATTTCAACTCCCGCCCTTCCACTGCTTCACAGTTTACAAATTCGCAGTCTGATTGCTACCCGTACCAAAGAAAAGGAGCATAATTATAATGGACTTGTCCATATTCTTGAAATCACCAATAAAGTCAACTTGTATACTTCAAAAGGAGACTTAGCCATCTATCGACTGTACAGTACCAAAGATAATTTTCAATGGGCTAATCTATAAGTAACGGACACTATTGGCCGACAATGCGTAAATAATTTCGGCAATCGGTGTGCTGCATGAACCGGAATGCTTTTGTGCAAAGCTTAAGAATTACATTTTGTATGATGATCTGATATGATATGATATGATATGATGATGATTTATTTATCTAGCAACAATCAACATTCATGACAGCAGAAGAATATTGTACACGATGACGAAGTCTCGTATGCGATAAGAAAACGGCATGTCCAACTAAATGCGGATCTTTTAATGCAGCAAGAGGCGACACTAGTGGATAGGCGGTCGCCCATCAGGCGCAGAGATCGTATCAATTCGTGGATGTCCTCTGTCGCCAAGAGAGGTGGCGCAAAATAGCTTGAATAGGTTCAACCTAATGATTCATCGAAATTCAACGGCTACATCTCAGGCCCTATACACTTTAAAAACTGAAGTGCTAATTTATGGGTACCCTATATGTGATCTGCACTTGAAGTGCTATATCCGCACATAAGTGCTTTTTAGCTCTGCCAAGTGATAATTTATCACAAAACAATGTTCATTATCCGCATGGGATCGAACCGGGGTCAACGTTAAGCATGGATAGAACTACCGCTGACGTACCAATGACCAATTGAGATCTTCCCTAACTACTTTAATAATGACAGCAGAAGTAGATGATTATGCGCAAAGTTGAGGAAAGTTCATTACATGCAGCGAAGTATGACTTGCTAGCAATCGTGAGATTGTGAATTAAGTCTAAACGTGCTTGTCAGCGCTCTCTCATGGCAGGTTCGATTCTCAATCGAGGTCACGGTCCATTTTTCAATGTTTTTTGCTGAAATATCATCTCGCGTGAAAGTGCTAAAACAGCACTTCTTGAGTGGTCAGTCTGTGGTCAAATAAAATGGTACAGTCGGGGGAAATAATTTAGTGTAAAATCTTTCAATATTGTTGTATGGGGTACAAATTAGTCAAAGATTTCCCTGCTGAATGCACTTTGTTTCTGTATACTTTTGCTTTCGTAAAACAAAAGTTATGGCTAATTATAAGCGTTCAGTGACAAATCGAAATTTACGAGATCGCCTTCTTATTTTCTGGAGCGCTGAATTCATGTGGCCATTATGCGAAACCTACACAAAGGCATGGTACGTCGTGGATAAAAAAATATTTTTCTTGATTGTAGAGAAACTTGTAATATCGTCAAAAAATTACAGCAACGACCAAATGTGATTGAAAAAATTGCAGAAGATATTATCTGATTGTCAGCTTTATGAAATATAACAAACAATACCTGGTTGTTGGATTAATGTCTTCATACTCTAAGATGAAGGCATTTTATGTTATCATTATTTTCCTTTCTAATGGATCAAGAATAGGTGGTAAAGTTAGTTAAGTTTATTTAGTTGATTAAGCATAGTTAAAGTATTTATGGTTCGATTAATGCAGTAGTATATTTATTTAGTTGTGATTAAGCGTAGCTAAGTTATTTAAGTGAATTAAGCGTATAGTTAGTTACTTAGTATTTGTATTAGTTTTTTTATGTAAAGGCGCTTTGAGAATTTTTCGATAGGCGCTAAGTACAATATTGAATTATATTATTTTTTAAAATGCTTTTCACTTTGTACATTTTATTAGACCACAGAGCTGTATACGCTAGCCCTATAATACCACGTGAGGAACGCCATGCTACCTTGGAATATCTACGATTGCAAATACGCCAAATTAATGAAGTCTGGATTACGTTCGCATTGCTCCTTAGGACAGGCTCTTAAGACTAGCACAAACTCATCAATACTAAGTTATCAATATTTAGTTTGACGTGTCCTTTTGTTAAGCCAAGTAGGTAATGAGATAAATGTGTCCGTTTGTTTCTTTTCTTTGTAGGCGAGGTATATATCGAGCATGATTCCCATGTCTTCCGGCATCCGTTGCAGAAATATCTATTATATATCCATAATGAGAGCGGTAGTTACAGAGTCTTAAATGTGTCTTCAATATACGAAATATTAAAGGTTAAATAAATATTTTTACTTAAATGGATTTTCTATTTTTTCTTTCTTCTTTTTTTAATATATGTATTCTTTATTTGATTCATTCAATAAATATCAAAATTCCGATGTCAAACTAAATTATTTGTTACTATAATCACATCAAGTTCAATGTTTAGAGACTAGATTAAATTCCCGGTCTTCTATAATCCTCTTAAAAACCAAACAAACGAACACCAGAAGCCACACCAAAATAACGAATAGAATAGGTTAACAACAAAACAATAACCAACAGACAAACCATAAAACTTTCGAGGAATTTTACTAAATAATAGTATTTTCCAAATTAAGAAACCTTTAAAAAAAGAAATCGCTATTAACATCACTTTTGACTGGCACAGCGGTGCAGTAACATATACCTTTTTTTTTTTTTAAAGGTTTCTAATTTGGAATAATACTGACTTATTATTAAAATTCCCGAGTGTTTGTGTTTGGTTCTGTTTGGTTTTGTTTTGTTGTTAACTTTCTATTCGTTTTATCTGTGTGCTTTTGTGGTCGTTGTTGTTGGTTTAAGAGGATTATAGGAGACGGGAGTTTATACTAGTCTACCAATTGAATTGATTCTGATTAAGTAATCAATAATTTATGTTGACAATGCGAATTTTGAATATTTATTGAATTGATAAAATATAAGAATACTATATTTAAAAAAAGAAGAAGAAAAAATAGAAGAATCCATTTAAGTAAAATCATTTATTTAACCTTATAATATTTACGTATATGAAGGACACATTTTAAGACTCTGTAACGAACCGGCTCTCATTATAGTATAGTTTATCATAGATAATTTTGCAACGAGCGGAAGACATGGGAAATGCTCGTAATATATCTTTAAGTCCCGCCCCTACAAAGTAAAGAAACAAACGGACACATTATCTCATTACCTATTGGTTAAAAAGGACACTGTACAACTAATATTGATAACTTAGTATTGGATGAGTTTGTGCCTTGCTCTTAATGAGCCTGTCTACAAGGCAATGAACGTAACCAAACTTCATTTAATTTGGCGTATTTGCAATCGTAGATAATAGCCAGGTAGCATGGGTTGCCTCACGTGGTATATAGGCTAGCGTATACAGTCGTGCTTGTCTAATAAATGGCAGGTGAAAAGCATTTTTAAATAATAATAATAATTCAATATTTATATAGCGCCTACAAAAATTCTCAAAGCGTTTACAATAAAGAACAATAATACAAATACTTAAGTAACTTAACTATACTGGCTTAATTCCTTAAAATACTTTAGGCTACTGCTTAATCACAACTTAAATAAATAACTACTGCTTAATTCGACTAATACTTTAACTATGGCTTAATCAACTAAAAATAACTTACTCAACCTTTACCACCTATTTCTTGGATCATTAGAAAGGAAATAATGATGACAATTAAAATCCCTTCATTTAGAGTATGAGATTATCACTAGGACCAGGTATTGAGTTTGGTAATTTTCATAAAGGCATCGACAAAATCGAAATTCTTCTGCAATCTTTTTCATCACATTTGGTGCTGTGAATTTTTGAGATATTGACAATTTTACAATCAAGAAAAATATTTTTTTCGGCACGACGTCCATGTCCTTTGTGTAGTTTCGCATAATGGCCATGAATTCAGGCTCCAGACATAGAAGTGCGTAATTTCCGATTGTTCTCTAGAACAGCTTATAATATTAGCATAACTTTTGTTTTCGAAAGCAAAGTATACAGAACAAGTGCATCAGCAGGGAAATCTTTTGACTTAATTTTGGTCCCATACATACAATATTTGAAAAGATTTTTACAACCTAAATGTATTTTCCCCCCGACTGTACCATTTTTATTTGACAAGGATCTGTGTTAACAGCTCAAAGTGCCTGTTTTTAGCACTTTCACCGCGGATGATTTCAGCTAAAAAACATGTCGGGAGAGCGGTAGTTCAGCATGTTTGGCAGGGTGACCTCGGTTTGTAGAATCGAACTTGCATGAAGACAGCGCTGACGAGCACGTAGACTATTCACATCGTCACGATTGGCTAGCAGATCATATTGTGCATGATGACAACTTTCCTCACTTGGCCATAATCATCTACTCTGCTGTCATAATTAAAGTAAGTTAGGGAGATCCATTGGTTCTAATTGGTAACGTCGAGCGGTAGTCTTCCATGTCTAAGTTGACCCCGGTTCGAATACTCATGCCGATAATTGGACATTTTTTGTGATAAATATCTACTTGGGCAAGAGCTAAAATAGCACTTCATGTCTGATATAGCACTTCAAGTGTAAGTCACTATAGGAGTACCATATAATTAGCCTTGTCAGTTTTAAAGTGAGGGCCTGAGATGTAGCCGTTGAATTCGATGAATTATAGGTGGAGAACTTATCAACTATTTTGCTCCACTCTCTGGCGACAGAGGGGACTCAGCGAATGATACTCTCTGCCCTGATGGCGACCGCTATTCCACTATGTGCGCGCTTTGCTGCATTAAAGATCCCCATCAGTGGGACATGCCCGTTTTCTATCGCAATACGATGACTTCGTCATTGTAACAATATGTCTTCTGTTTGTCATGAAATGTTATTGTGCTAGATAAACTAAATCATATCGATATCATATCATATCATATCATTCATATCAGAATGTAATTTTAGCTTGACAAAAGCATTCCGGTTTATGCAGGGCACCGTTGCGAAGATATTTACGCCAATTGTCGCCAATAGTGTATATTACTGAGATTAGGCCCATGAACATTATTTGGTATGTACCATCGATAGATGGCGTAAGTCTCTTTTGAAGTATGACAAGTGTTGACTTATTGGTGATTTCAGGAGATTATGCGTCCATATAATTATGCTCCTTTTCTTTGGTAGGGTAGCAAATCAGACTGCGAATTTGTGAACTGTGAAGCAGATGGGGAAGGGGCGGGTTGATTAATGTTATATTTATACCGATTGGGCAATGTCTTAGTGGGAGTGCAAAGAAACAAATCCAATATTTATGTTAGGACATTATTTGGTGACAAAACAAAGCGAAGGGGTATCATATGGAAAGAACAAGGATCTACAGGTCTAGAACGTAAACTTAGAAGTTTAAGTTAAAGTTAATATAACGAATAAAACTGTACTTGCGCAAAGAAAGGGACAATTGAACCATTCATTGCCCATTAAATATAATAGATAACTTACAATGAACAGGTGTTTCGGGCTCTTTCTATTTGCTCTTCGTTTCAACTTGAGGTAACATCCAAGGTTGATTGCCTTCTGATCCTAACTGCTATAAGAAACTTTTCTGTATGAACCTGTAAAGAGTAATATAAGCAATCCATAAACAAACAAATATACATTATTATTACAGTTGTAAGATAAATATCAGCTTGGTAACCATGCAGGATAATGAAGAAACTAAATAATGTTACGGACGAAAAAAGAGACTAATTATTCTTTTTAGTAATGAACTTGTCATTCCTTGATTTTTTCAATAAACCTGACCACAAGGTTTTTAACAGGCATGTAGGGGAGAATGAAAGTCACAGAGAGAAATTAGCATGGTCAGGTATGTGAGTTTAGGAGCTTTAAATCGAATTTTAAAGACGTTTCACAGGAAGATGAGGGGGGAGTGGGTATAGAATCAAGTTAAAAAATGTTATTTCTTTTTTATAACGTAATATGTGCTTAATCAACAATCAAAGTCAGATTTTTGAGAAGAATGGTTTCATGCCAGTCATTCTAATTACTTCTGATATGACTTAATGAAGGAAGTATTGCATTAAATAACTGTAAATCTAAAATGATTTTTGACTTAATTAAAACACAATGTTAACACAATTCGATACAATTTATATGAATATTGAAATGTGTCAAATTGAGTTTTTTGCACGAATATATTCAGATAATGCAGCAGCCGAAAAAGCGTCTGTTGTGAGAGCGGACAATACTTCCATCTGATGTTGATAGGTATTAGTTTGTTCCATCCATTATATCAAGTTGCATGCAGAATTATCAACCCCATGCCATTACGACATTTTTGGCCAACAAAAAGTATATAAGCCTGCACCCTTTCTTAAATAATTATATTGGTGAACATATAGCTCCTTGCAATGAATGATAGAGAAAGGATCAATATTTAATTCAGTAGTCCATCAAAAAATGTGACTTTAAATAAAAGCAGGCAAAATTATTCAACCCCCTATAACCACATAGATTAATAACATGAATACAACATTAACAGACGCATGAACATGTTTAAGGTGTTACAAGATTAATTTAAATAAGTGCAACTTTTACACAACTTCTTAGCCACACAAGAGTTTGTCCTTTGGTACTTTGCTGCAGCAGCCCCTTCGCTGGCAAGGACTGCTTTAGACAGGAGGTGTAGTCTGTCAGCAAGCTTCTGGCAGCGCACCTGGGAATTTTGGCCGCATTCCTATGGCAAAGGTCTCCTGTCAGAAAGATTCTCATGGTAGTGCTGCAACACCTTTCTTCAGTCCAACAACATAATCTCTGTACGGTTTTAAGTCCTGGAGCTGTGATTGACCATCAAGAACGCTTCCATCCTTTCTTCACAACCGAGACTGGTATGCTTGAGTCGTTGTCCTGTTGAAATATCCATTGATACCAAAGCTTAACAATTTCCTCACGGATGGGGTGAATCTGTTTGCGAGAGATATTCGAGAATACCTGACAGAATTCTATGGTGCCTTCCGCACGATGGAGATACCCCAAAGTATCACAGAACCTTCACATGCTTCATGGTGGGCAGGGTGTTCTTCTCCTCGACGCCTCATTCTAAACCCCTCACAAAAAGTTTTCAGCAAGTAACTTTGGGCATGATAACTTTTCAGGTAAGCTTGAGTTATTCTGATATCATACATTGGAAAGATATATTTTATTTTCCCCTTTTTATTGATATCCTACTTTTCATTATATGTATGCTTCAATGCACAGAATTTCAGAATTGGAAGAAGAGTAAAGTCAAATGTTGCAAATGCATCTTATCAAAGCGAAGTTCCTGAACTCGACTTAAGCTCTGATAACTTATGGGGTAAATTTAAATTCTTTTGTTGAACTTTGACCATTGTCAAGATAATGTATTCTCTTTTCAGATGACACCCTAAGTAACGATGGGAGGTGTTGTTCCTGCATGGACAGAACACCTGAATGGTTGGACAAGTTAGAAAGTTAAATGTTGCCAAATGAATGCCTATAGATGGAGTATTATTTGTCTGGTTGCGGGTATACAACGCATTTTCGCAAACTTTTCAGTTTTATTACTTTGCATTATTTTCGTGAGTTATGTGCATAAACTGATATTACTATTCAAATAGGGTATCAGTAAATAGAAGAATAAATACTTTTTAATGCTTACAAAATTGACCAATGATTAATCCCCAATTAAAATGGTATCAAGGTTCCAGAGTTGTGTTACATAAATTTGAAACTGAAATATCTTTCGCTTTGTCCATGTATTCAGGTGGTAATCAGGGTCTGGGGACCAGGCATGACATCACCATGACAAATAAGGTATCAATCAAGGAGGATAAATGTAACCTGAACAATGCTATATATCAAGTAAATGAGAAAATATCCCCAAAGTTATCTCAGGACCTAAAGACAAGTTGCGGAACTTCAAGTGTGTCAATAAAAATCATTTTACATACATTTGACTTTTACTTTTCTCCATTATTCTGATATTCTGTGATTGAAGCAGCGATAACAATCATTACAAATAGGAACATAAAAAGGGGAAATAATTTATCTTCATGGTAGGAATTCAGGAATAACTAAAGCGTATCTGAAAAGTTATTATGTGCCCAGAAGTTGATTGCGAAACTTATTTGAAGGGGTTTATTTGCGCCAGAATGTAACAGCTATTGAATCCATAGCACTGAAGAGCTCAAGTTATTTGTCTCATCACTCCAAAAGAGCGGTGTCCCAGAACTTAGTGCTTTGTGAGGTTTGTTTGAGCTACTTGAGACGGCTACTCTTGGTGGTTAGGCTTCAGGAGTGGTGTACTCGAGGCGTTCGGTAGCTGAGCCATCTTCATGCAGTGTGAGCATACTGCATCCTCGAGACATCAGTCCCGCCTTCCAAGCACAAGTCTTTTTCGTGGTTTATTGGATGTAAGCTGAGGGTTCTTCACAACTACCTTTTCAGGAATCTTCTTGCGGCCTGTACGAAAGCTTCTCTTTCGTCCACCACCAAGTTGTGTGCTGCAGTACAGTGGTTTGAACTTGCGAAATGATAGCTTCTAACAAGTGTTCTTTGGAACATTAAGAGCTTTGATATCTTCTCTTGTATCCATTTCTTTCTTGTGGCAAAACTGCTATCAACTTCTCTAACATCTGGACCACTCTTTTAACTTTAACCATTTTGCCAGTACTGTCGGGAAACCAATAAATCAGGAGTATTGACACAGGGTGTGCCTTTTGTTGAGTACATGTACAGTATTATGTACTAAATGCAAAGGTAGACTGGGTAAGATATCGTGTCATAGCTGAATGCAACATACAAAACTGTGAATATGGTTTTTGATATGTCATTTTTCATCGTATTAATCATGTGTTTATGGGTTGAATAATTTTGCAACCTGCTTTTTTTTGGTTAAATTTGCATTTTTTAATGACTATCAATTAATATTGACGTTTTCTTGTATTCCATTGCAATTACCATATGGTTCAGAATATAATGATTTAGAAGGAAATTTGCAGCTGTAATTTATCTTTTTGGCCAAATGTCCCAAAGCAATGGGGGGGGGTTGAATAATTCTGCATGGCAACTGTACAATAAAAAGATGATCTACTGTTTACTTGGAAATAATTTACTAATATGATAGATTTTATAAGTCCAGAAAAATAATTAACATTATTATTAATTCTGGATTTAATAGCCCCATCATACAAAGTTGATAACGTTCTCTATTACTCGTCATTTGATTCAATGTCAGTCTCCCACATTCTCGCTCGAGTCCCTGAGGGCATCGAGCTAGGGTGCATTTTTAATAAGAGTGTGCAGGGTGCTGACCCCACTTACACCTGGTCTTTCTGAAATATACATTACAATTTCAAGCCAGTAAAGCATATGTATATTGTAATGTATTTAATTGATATATTTTGAAAATAAGTAAAAAACATATATTTGTTTGCAAAATCTGCTTAACAAATATTAGCTGTCTTATAAAAACAATACCAATTTGACCACTGAACTTTTCACACAAACTGCTCTCTCAAAACATAGTGTGCAATATTTTTTTGCTGTGCACAATCATTAATTAAAGAAGTTGGGTAAATTATATGGGCCAACCGGTGTGACCTGCAGACTGGCATTAGTTAAGCCAAAAGTTTTCACTTCGCCGGTGCCAACATTTTACGCCACCTCTTTTCCCTCATTTGTTATGAAAAGGTAATAAACTCTGGTTTAAATTTACTACAGACGATGGTCATTGAAACATTTTTTTTTTTTTATATCCACCTTTCTCAAATTAATACATTACATGAAGAGTAAATAGTAAAAGTGGGTCGATTGTTGGGGCGTTGTTCCATTCATGATCGCCATTTGTTTTTCTTGGACACAAAACCGCTTCCAAATTTGCTTTACAGAGCTAAACATGCCTCACGAATTTTGAAGGTTGAAGATAGTTTGTTTAATGGAAACCTCCACTTCCTTTCCCATCCGTATTTACTTATCAAACAAGGTTAGATCACAGGCAATGTGGGGAGTAAGAATGCATCGTTATCCCTTGGCACTTGAATTGTCTCAGTTATATATACTATGATGTTATACAGATTGCTGACATCAGCATAATTAGATGTAATGTAAATTCATTCATCGTCTAAAACATACAGATTTATATCAATAAAGAAGTTATAGATGAAACTAAAGTTGTCATTTATTTAGAATGGTTGTAGCTGCGCTAAAATCGAAATTTTATCGAATTCAAATAAAGTAATTGAATAAATTATTATAAACATTGTGCGACTCATAATAAATTGGAAGGTTGCTTAGCTCTTTCCCAAATGATATTGTTTTGTAAAGCTTTCTTATCGATGTGTTGATTTGGCTTTGTACATGTTATATTTCTTCCTATTTGCACTCTTTGAAGGGATCCTGGTATACCCTATAGACCTTTGCAATTGACGTCATCACTCCGCCATCTTAGTGGCGTGTCCATTGCCTTTGCGGTGCACACGAGTAATTATACTGCACGCAAGTGTATTTCGGAAGGCGTAGTAAATGA
Organism: Paracentrotus lividus; assembly: GCA_940671915.1. Classification (NCBI taxonomy): domain Eukaryota; kingdom Metazoa; phylum Echinodermata; class Echinoidea; order Camarodonta; family Echinidae; genus Paracentrotus; species Paracentrotus lividus. Next base: position 55,829,777 of record CALNVZ010002100.1, on the reverse strand, counting down.
TGTGCTAAT
>CALNVZ010002100.1:55825752-55829743 GCA_940671915.1 Paracentrotus lividus | reverse complement strand
TTTTTTTTATTGATTACAAATACTCATATAAAAATCATGTAATTATCTGCTGTTGCTGTTTAATGAATAAATATGCGCTTTAAGTGATACTACTTCATAATTTACCATTTAGTTGAAGATTAGACGCTTTGATGTATTTTTTGGATTTTTTTCCCCCTCGTTATTTTGTATTTCAATTAAATCACGCCTACAAAAGTCAGCTTTCGTGTCATAGTCTCGTTCAAGGTTTCATGATTTTTGTTGGGCTGTCAAAATTTCCAATAAGTCCCTTAACCAACAGTAATTTAAATTTCGACTCTGCTTTGATAATTAAAACGATTTCAATCGACAGAATTGTGGAATGTGTATTTTTGAAGAGCGTTCATTTAAGACGTAAGCCAACGAGCATCTTTTTACTCGTGTGACCCCTGCACACATGTGTGATCTGCAGCTGGCGCATCTCTGACAACTCCGTTTATTTTCCTATATCCTTTGAGGGAGGGCGCTGTAAGTTTATGACTTCATATAGTTAACCTTCACCTCGAACATTCAAGATATGGCGTTTCAAGCAAAAGGGAAGCAGATCGAGTCCCTGATATCACATCCTCTTGCACCCCATCCTGGTCATGCCCTTGGAGCAGTGTGAAAAGGTATCATGAGAGCATACCATTTGGATACTCGACCATGATCTCTGCTCGAATGTACTTGATCTGGGAAAGGAGATTGCAAACAATTCCTATAGGCTATTCAATCCATCTTGACATACGATGATGAAAGAGGGCATTACTTTCAAGTGATCCAGTGGGAGGAACCGCGCATTCTTCCACACTATCAATTTCTGCCATGACTGACTGCCGAGTGTAATATCAACCCATTTATGAGAGCAAACCTTAGCAAGGAGTGTCGAGTGTTCTTTCCAACTAATATTGATATTGTGTTCTCTTACGAATTTATGGATCTTCAATTCATTTTTCATCGGTAAAGAATTCTGAAATGTACACCTAATCTGAAATCAAAGGTTTTGATACATGTTTTAGACAAGAAATTCGATCAATTTTTTAAAGATACAAACAATTGTGGTCTAATAGCATCGTATTGCTTAATAATGCTGTATTTGATTAAAAAAAGATTTCTCATCGTTTTTCGATTTTCTTTCTCTAATTTTGGAATATAAGAATATAATATTCTCGTAATTCAGATGATATATTAGATTATATTCAGATTACGTAGTTGAAAAATAACCATTTCCTCCCCGAATTGAAAAGAAGTATATTGTATAAACATCCCTTATTTTTATATTTGCCTATGTTTTTACCTAATTGAATAATGCAAAAAAGACATTTGAATTCGTTTTAGAATATTTTGTTAATCAATTACGAACTCCTTGATACCAATGGGCTGCTAGGCAACTCTTCGGCATTTCAATGTTTTACGATAGAGCTGATTAAATTACTATTCGGAAAGATATATATTGTGTTCATTTTTCACACAGTCTTCCATTGTTATGTACATGTCAATTATCTTTTCCCACAAATATATGATAATATCGTGTCAAATCGTTCAGGCCTTGTGGGACTCACAACTCCCATATCATGCCAGATGGCTGATGCAAACCTGAAGTCCAATGATATAATGACTGACTGTGCAAACCTAATTAAATACTAATCCAAAAAGATCATTGGTTTCAATTAATAAGATTCCCCTATGGGCTGCTAGAACGTTTACCATTTTTATCAGCCGTGCACACTCAGATATGTATTTTGGGTTGAAGTTTTAAAAAATGCCATGCGTATATTATTATAAAAAATGGTTTAATTATTATTCAGATTATGTATATTAAAAAAAAAAGTCTTAATTCCTTCTTTAAAATTCTCATACATTGATTCACTAGATTACACACATGTCATCAACTTGTGCCGAACCGTTCATGACTGAAAGGACTCTCAAATCCTATCTGCTGTAGAAATGTTATGGGAATTCGAGTCCCACTTACAAAATTAGCACTTTATCTAATAATATCTCGGAAAAAAAGAAGAAGAAAATAATCCTCAGGCAAGTGGAAAATACAAGGATGTTTGGTTACCAACCTAGTATAGTAATTTAACGCAATGGAAGGAGGTATCAGGTTGCTGTTCTTTATGAGCCTATTGACTGGGAAGGCCGACAGCTTTATTATGTTAACACGGGCTACGGATTCGTTTTTGGTAATATAGGTTTCCCGGTCAATTTTAAACTCTTTGCAATCGAATTCGTTTATGTTCATTCAATTTAAACGATACCTCATGGAGAGGAGTTATCGGTTAATTGAATTAACGTTTAGATTTTTAATTGCGATCACATTTCGGACGAAAGTGCTTGTAAGGAATGTCAAATTGATCGGAGATAGTTTAAACTTGACCGGGAAAACCTATATTATGGATGAAATGGATTGCAAAGGTTTTGACCGAATTTATTTGAATTTTGTAACCTTCTGGGACTCTAAAGTCCCTTCGGAACCCATTCACGTCCGATGGGATCTTGAAGTCCCAGGCAGTTACTATAAAATGACTTTGTTTAAATTTATCCTTTTTTTGTTACCTCGCATTAATTATGCAATTATGCAATTAATATTATGTTTTACATGTATGTTTGTTACAAATTTAATACTTTTATTATCGAAATGTTTGTTTTACCAGCTGAGCATTTATTAGCTTGCATACACATCTAAGCTAAGGACAAGAGTATAATTATGAAAAATATCACTGCGGGCGTTTTTCCCCCTCTTTTTTTATTTACTTATCTTATTTCAATTGGTTATGATTAAATATTTATATCCGTTTTCTATTCATTGCCGCACACCATATCATTGGAGGCTGCAGCTTTACAAGCTTTCTTTAATCTAGGTCCTGTCATGTTTCTCTTAATGAAATTAATACTCTTTATTGGTCACTTATACCTCTATGTTATTTCAGTAATGTATTTTTTCACCCATTGTATCTGTACACTGATATGTTGCGTGGGAAATATGAAAATAAATGAAAGTGAAAATGAAAATGAAAATTGTCGAAGTGGAAATTGACGGGTTCTTAGAATCTGAACCTTTCCTGATCATACATTAATCTTCAAGGGAAACAAATTATAACATCGATAATTTGCGTTTCATCTTAATTCAAAACTGACTCTGGCCGTTGATAACAACAATAGGTAAATCGTATGAACATTTATTTAAAATGATTGAAGCAAGTCAAGATAGAGCTTATTTATATCCTGCATCATACTTTTGTATTTTTTTTTTGTATTTTTTTTTTTTACTTGTAACAATTAATTTGAGTGAAATCATTTTGAGAGACATATTTATACCATCATAATTCGAGAATTAAGTTTGCTCCATTTCTACATGTTCTAAATGAGGTATACATAATTATTAGGATGTAATATAAAATAATATTTTCACTTCGTATTTTATTAGTGAATCTAATGCACATTATCCATCAAATCTGTGTCCCACTTATCCCGACGCCTTAAAATGCCACAACTTTCGTGTAATTAATGGTATTGCCATTTTCCAATTCTAAACAAGTGAAAAGTATTATAAAAGATCTATTTCTTTTATTTCGGCTGAAGGCGTATCATGTGTTGCTTTGGCTTCCCACACATTGTCTGAACGACAGATACTGACCAATTGTGTTTCCCACTGACTTGCACCAGCATAAAGCAATGCGAGATATCTTTCTGGAATTAAAAGCTTATTACCTTACGTGTTCCACGATGCTGAACAATCTCAAATTTAATAGATCAATCTATTCAGTACCTGGTGGGAAATAAAATACTCCAGGTTTCGATTAAAGGATAGCCCATTAAATGACAGAGTTTAAATTATGCTGTCCTGCAGCTAAATCACTTTTGGAATTAAAAATATCAAACTCACAAATCCAGATTAAAAGGACTTGATGTTTAAATAGTCTCGAGTTACTATTCTTAAGAATGGTAGGTCTACGATATTTCATACAATTTAACATGAGGGAGACAGGGG
>CALNVZ010002100.1:55813252-55820752 GCA_940671915.1 Paracentrotus lividus | reverse complement strand
TACATGATAGCACACTGTTTCTATTGCGAGACGTAGCCCTGAAGAACATCAATTAAATGTCATCTTCTGCAAGGTATCATGTCAAAACCAAATATCAGTTTTAACTTTTCTCCCCTCCAAATTGCTCAAAACAAATAAAGGGCATACACATTTAAATCGAAAAGAAAAAAATAACCAACTAATCTCACTCAATGAAATACATCGACTAGTAACCAAATTTTCCATAAGTATTTCATCCAGTCCATACATACATCATTTTAGTATTTATCCTAGCATAGCCTGAGCCGATAGGATTTATGTCACACGCTTCTCATATAAGAACCTGTGATCAAAGTGTCTAGGAACGACATTCATGACCAGACATCTAGCAAATAAATGTTGCCCGCAACCAATTTAGCATTTTCTCACAGTCCACAGCCATAATACACAGTTACATCATGCAAAACAAAAATCCACTCGTAGAGGCGAAATAAAACTTCTATTATGTAATCCATAGGTATCATGTTGTCTTGCAGTTGTCTACTTTCGCGTTATTAAGTACAGGACAGTTTTTCTTACGTTAAACTAATACAGCGAGACCTAACCAAAGTGCAACATATATGACTAAGCACAAACTGAATCATTAATGGACTATTGATAACACAGCGCTTCTTCGAATATTCTACCAAGAAGCAGTATATAAGTAATATTATTAGTCCAATATGCTGGTTCCTCACTTGGTGCAAAATATAAATATTGGAAATAATAGTGTTGATCCTACAGCTGTGAGAAAGGAGAAAAACACAATTTTTTCTCCCGTAGTACTCGAAACATAAACAATCCCTTACTCTGACACAGGACCGCAATAATGTCATTACGAGTTCATTAAATTTTTCAAGCTTCATATAGCAAGATACATTCTTTCTTTCTGAGCTTAAATATATATATGGAACCCCTGATTCTAATTGAAATTCTAACATACTATGATTAAAATATTTACACTATGTTCTTACCACGCATCTACCAATTCAAATAGCGAAAACATTATACCTTATCCACTAGGGAACATCCAACTCTGTTCTAAATCTGTTTATAAGATGATTTAAGGATTACGCTTTCCATCACTTCTAGCTCTCGACCAAGTCTCATTTCAATATATACTTTAAGAGTCGAGACTTCGCAATCATGCTCCTAAAATCGCTATAACTTTGCTTTAATGCCACTAGACGAAACTCTGACTAGTTGCAAAATAAATATGTCTTGCTCATGGTTGAAACCCATCCGAAAAAGTATATACATATGCAAGATATTGTATGCGAATATTCATAAACCTCTAGGATTTAATCCTTTTTTTTAAATTTAGCACGCTATACTTTAAGTATCGCCGTTACAAAAAAAACCAATAAAGTCCTTGATAATCTGGCAAAATCGTATACGCGTCCGGCTGGCTCTTCACACGCAGTTCCAAAAAAAAATAATGACATACGAACATTACACAAGGAGGCCAAAAATGGCCAAATGGCTAACGCCGGGCCGCAAAAAAGAAAATAAATAAAATAATAAATGAAAAAAAAAAAAAAAAAAAATGTAAAATGAGAACATATAGTTCCAGAAGAAAAAAGCTATTGTACTCAGCATTGAACAAAAAAAAAATTATTTCCTCCTTCACCTCGCTGTTCATAAAACTTCTAACCGATTTTTTCCGCGTAAAATCTGAAACTCCGTAAAGTCCAAAAACTCCGTTACAATATTTCTGATTACTGTTTTCCAGATCAGAAAACATACAGAGTTCTCAAAAGTATTATAGCAAATAAAATATTCTTCTTTAAAACTCAGGATTGATAACCTATATGAAATAGGTACTACATAAGCTGAGTTTTTTAACCCGAGAAAACTAGAGTTAGAAAAAAAGTTTTATGCAACAACCACCCTTCTTCCACAAAAGTAAAGTCATGCAGCAACGCCTGGAAGAAATCAAGGTACATATGGGATAATTCGTTTTTCTGTTTCAGTCTGAAGGGATGAAAACGGAATTTGGCTTTGCCATTTCATTTATGAAAACACAAAAACAAAACCGCAAAGCAAAAACAACGCTCTGTGATTTTGTTTTTGGCAGCACAAAGACCAATATAAAAGGGCGTCCTCAATACTCAAGTAAATATAACTAGGGCCTAAATTATCTGCAAGCCATCAATTTGAACACTAACAAATTTCAGTCAGAGTGCAGACTTTGTGCCTACAAATTAGGCCTATATCTAGGCTGCACGGGCCTTATGCAGCACAAATGGGCCCGAATTCACAAACTGTTTAGTTAGTCATGGTCCTAAATCCGAGGTTTAACCCAGGAATTAGACCATGGTCTAATTTTGGTAATTCACAAGTAGGTTTATTTTAGACCATGGTTTAAATGCGTCATTGGTATCATTTTTAAGTCAACTGTTGGGGTAGTTTAGAATAATTTAGACCATGGTCTAAATTCCATGCCGCATGCGCAAGTTGCTGAATTGTCTGTCTGATTTTTTTTTCCCGCTCAAAATAATAAAAACTGACTGAATCCTACGTGAGAGGGTGGTAGATTGCGGTCAATGCCTGTTACAAGCTTAAAATGTAAGTATTTTTCAAATGCCTCTTATTAATGAATTGGATCATATGAGAATTATGTCTAAATTCGCAATTGTTTCCTTCAATGCAGTAAAATCGGATCGTTCTGTGGCTGCAATTATGTTTTCATTTCATCGCTAAGAGCTGTGAAAGTTCAGGTCCCCATTCGTAGTTTATGTGCTGGAAGATATAAATTGGACTGATCTCCGACTGAGACTGAGAGCAGCACGAATGATCAAAATCACCTTTTAGATTAGAAAACCAGAAAAACCTTTTATCCCCGATTTCTGCTTCTAGATAGTCATGATTAACGTCATCAAGTGGTGGGGCAGGCCAAGGGGACATTTAAAAAGTTATGTCCCGATTGCGATTGCCGCGTTTTTTTTTTTTTTTTTTTTGTCAACCCCCCCCCCCCGACCCCCACAAAAGTTCACGATGAATAAAAAAAAAAAAAAAAAATGATATGGGGCCCTAAAGTAAAAAATCTAAGTAAGTCCTAACGTTGTAACGTTAGACTTACTTTTAAACAGTTAGATTTTTTTACTTTAGTAACTCTAACGTTAGGACAGGTCTAAACGTTAGATTCTAAATTAAAATAGAAAAGAAAAGAGGCCCACACAAGACGCTGGCTCTGTCCGACGTCGTCTGAGTCTGGCCATGCACGGACGGTGTTCGGATTCATGACATTTTGCTCCCGCGACAATTGCTCCGCTATTAATTCCATACCCTAATCGAATGACTAACTTCAACCAGGGCTTTACACTAACTATACCTAACCCTAACGTTAAAGAAATATAATCCTAGATCTATTACAACCCTAACCCTAATCTATTCTAGACAATAAAAGCCCCGGAGCAATTGTCGCAGGAGCAAATGTCGTCTCACACCCGGTGTCGACAATCGTCATCAAAAAAAAAAAAAAAAAAGTGTGAAAGACAGTCGGACACGGCCTAGGCCAGGCCGGCCGTATATAGCGTTACTGTGAATGTATTAATGTTTACGTTTCGGCTAACGTTAGATTCTAACGTTAACTTGTTAGATTAAAATAAATAAGATCTCAATGTCTTTTTTTTCTCTTGTTTTCATTTCTGCCTGTCTAATTGTCGCGGGAGCAAATGTCATGAATCCGAACATCCGTCCATCAGGCATGGCAGAACTCAGAACGAGTCGGAACAGAGGCCAGGTCTAAAATGTATGAAGGGGGGGGGGTGGGATTTGAAATTTGAGATTTGGTAGGCCAGAATCTTTGATGATGAGATCTTAGGCAGATCAGGCAGAGTACTATAAGGCCTAGATCTAGGCCTAGGGCCTACATGTACATAATTTTTTTCCTTCATGTCAAGCTGGCCGTGTGATAAGTGATAGGAGAAGGTTGTAGCTCTAGATATAATTTTCAAATTGAAAATAGGCTAGGTGTTAATTTTTGTTGTTGTTGTGTTTTTGTTTTGTTTTTTTTTTTTTGTTTTTTTTTGGGGGGGGGGGGGCCTTTTGCCTATCTAGAACACGCAAGAAATCTAATATAAAAAAGTTCATGGTTTCAGTGGTCAATCAGGTTCGGCCATCCATCTGCCCCCCTTTTTTTTACGCTAGCCCCCCCATGGCCATGGTACACCTGAATGATAATCTAACATGGCTAGAATCTCGCTCTAGAGTAGAGATCTACCAACATATATTTATCTAGAAGGTCTAAGCGTCCCACTTATTTTGTGTTTCTGTTTAATTTTTATTTTTTTTACGTGGGGCGAGGCTAGATCTAAGGCTACCAAAAATCTCAATTCAAATCCCCCCCCTTCATGAAATCCTTGATCTGCTCGTCATAGTGACAGCAAATTTTAACCAATGGGGTAAAAGGATGATAATAAATATAATAATGAACAGCCTTAAACATTTGACCTAGATAGGGCCGAGGCTGCTGGACATCAGACTTCATCGTGTATCCCTTTTCCCCTTTGGGATTACGATGAGGACAGAGGCAGTCCTCGGTCTAAAGATGGGTGTAGTATTAGATCTGAATTTAGATGCAGACTAGACTTAAAAGATTAGATCTAGGTAGATCTAACCACCCCCCCCTCCCTGCTTTGGTACTGGTCTAGTTCATTAATAAACCTAGGCCTAAAGACTTTTTTCCTGGCTAGCCTGATAATAAAAAGAAATGGTATCAGATAAACTATCTAACCGGTACTTCTCTCTTCTCGACTCCTTTATCTCTCAAATGAGTTGTTATTTATGTCATGCGGGGACTAGACTGAAATTTTGAAGCTATGGTCCTTTGGGGTTTCTCAACTGTTCTACTTTTTGCAATGTCTAGCGTATCTTCAAGTAGATACTCCGGATCAACGCCTGCAAACTAAGTACTGTTATTGTAATTTATAATTTATGTATATAAAAAAGATGTTAATCATTTATCATTTGTTTTATATATTTTCAGAATTCGACATGAACACGAATAGAAGTAACAACGTTTCTAGACTGACAACTGCAACCACTGTAAGTAATACAGATTGGAGAAATCAAAAGGCGATAAGATATCAGGTGAGTTGTGCTTAGCCTTTGTTATGGTCGGTTTTTGGGGAAGGATTTTAATGCCAATCCAGAAGTTGGCAAAATTAGAATTTGTTTTTTGTCAGCATAAGAACTACACTACAAATCCTCCACTATAAATTTCAGCCTGTCGGGGGTGGGTACTAATAGGATTGAGTCAATGTTCAAAAAGGCCCCCATTTAAATGGCCCCCCCCCCCTTGAAGGTTTTTCCCCCCAAAAACCCCCCTGAAAAATTTTCTAAATTCTTTTTATTTTAATTCTCTTTGAACTGAATCTTTAGATCTTAATTTAGGGGAAGGGTCTGTTTTTTGCTGATTTTATGGCCAAAGCCATCTTTCCGCATTAGAGGCAAAAGCAGCACCTTTTTCATGATAAATGAAATATACAGACCTTTGCTTTTGTTTAATTATGATGTTGGAACGTGCTGCTCAAAGACTCTTTTAGATAGAATTCCTGACTTCCGTTATTTTTATCAATTATATCGCATAAAAAATTGTTCATTTCTTTTTCTTTTTTATTTTCTATATTGCAGGACCTCTTAGTGTGTAAAGACTGGAAGATCTCCAAAGAGAGTAAAGAGGGCACTAGATGCACAGAAATTACCGACAAAAAGGGGGCCATTCTAGATATTATGTAAGACCGAGACCGTAACATACGCGTCGATAACAAAAGAAGCAAGACGTGGAAGCGGCGAATCTTGTACTGAAGAAAGAGAAACCCCCCCCCCCCCCCCACCCCACCTTAATTTAAAAAGAATGTAAGATGACCGTCCCTCATTTATTTTTTTATTTTAATTTATAAAACTTTTTTTATTTTTCTTTTTCCCTCTCCCTGTTCCATGTCCTCAGTATTTTCGGTCAATTTATTCTTGTGATCCCTAAATTATAGAAATGCATTCACCTTTTGGAGGTGCAGATTAAATATTAATTAAAAAAATGTTTCACATTCTCCCAATTAACTCTTATGGTTGTTTATCATCCTCTGACAATTAAATACAGACCGAAGAGGTCCCTTATATGGCAATGGGAAAATTCGGCATGCATCCTCATAAGATTGTTTCTCAGTTGCCAATGGAACACTTATTCCTGGTATTGCAAGGACGAATAATACTAAAATAAATCAGAAAAATCATTAGTCATTTCTACACTAAAAAAAAACATACAATAAAAACCTGCCACTTTTTTTTTGTAATAAGATAATATTTTGTGGTGACTAGACTATTATACAATCACATAAACATTCTGTGAATAACAAAAATCACAGGTATTTTGATATACTGGTGACCCAGAAATACAGGAAACCCAAGTTTAGTCATCAATAATTCAAAATATACAGGTGATTATAAAAAAATTTATCATTGGAAAGTGTAAGGCAACTCATTACCATTAAAAGATACCCTCGTCGCTCGACAATGTCACGCATCACTGGAAACCCCATTGTTTTGAAAAATGTCTTGCAAAATTGTGAGTGGTCACTTTCACGCTCATTGAGATGGCTTGTTGGCAATGTTGCCTAAAAGACACCAACTTTCAATCATCAATCATTTAAAAAACATGATAGTGGTGATTATGACTTATATTACTGGAAAGTGCCACTCATTATCATTTTAGTTGATATCTCCTTTCCAGCTCACCAATGTCACGCATCAACTGGAACCAATTGTTCTGAAAATATCTTGCAATTGTGCTGATGCACTGTCATGCTTCTTACATTATCCAAGGAGAACGAAGGTTCCCTGGTTTGTCCGTGAGCAGTAACATGTTGAAAATTCCTGGATGGTAAGATTAATCTGACTATTTAATAAGTAAACATTTCCAACCCATTTATTTACAGTCACTGGGATGCTTTACTTAGAATTAGTTTGGAAAACCTTTTTCGCACTCATCTCAGGAGCATGAAAAGAGAACTTACAACAATGTTGACGAGACCAAATTTCCAACCATGGAGTTCAGTGATGCATGTATTGGGAGCTGAGAAGAGATATCATAGAATGATAATAAGTTGTACTTTTCCGTGATATAAACTTAAATCACCACTGAAAATATTTTTGAAATTATTGATGATCAAATTGGGATTCCTTCCAGGCACATCAACCATCTAAGGTTCATGAAATGAACCATGCACAATTTTACAGACTTTTTTTTTAGAACAATGGTTCAAGCGAAGCATGAATAAGGGTGAGGTGAGAGAGGTATCATAGAATGGTAAAGGAGTTTGCACTTTACAGTGATATTAAATTTATAATAGTTGATCAGTTGGGTTAACACCCAGTATTTCTATACTTTTGACAGGTGTGGCTTAATTCAAAAAGAAGGAAAAAAATTAAGTGATGTATATTAGAGAATAAAAATATAACATTACTTAAGCAATATCTCTT
>CALNVZ010002100.1:55794758-55811582 GCA_940671915.1 Paracentrotus lividus | reverse complement strand
CAGCCTGCATCATAATACATGTAATCATTCAAAATACTATTTTCAGATCCATTTACGGCTTTACTACTTAAAGTAGTTATATCTGTCCTATTTTTAACTAACTTTTCATATTTGATTTAAATATGCCGCCTTTTGATTTTGAGGAGGAATACTAGTTACAAAGCCAATACTATAAAAACTTCTACGTAGCCTCTAAAAGTATAGTGAAGATGACTACAGTTTACGTGTTAACTACAATCAATACTTTGAAGCGTTGGGATTTTAGGTGAAGTTCAATTAGCAAATTATGCATGATGTCATTGTATTTATTCTTTTTCACTGTTCATGAAGTTTACTTCTACACTAATATCCTAAAAGAGAGAAGAGTAGAGAGAGAAGGGTGGGAAGAGAGATTAAAACATATGAGAAGGAAAGAAAGACATTATACAGAGGAAGTTAAAATGCATGGAGATCGAGATCAGGAGAATGACAAGTGATTGTGGTTGAGGAAGTTGATGTATGACAACAACAAAAAAGTTGAGAGAAAGGGAGAAGAAGACTGGAAGCAACAGTCATGTTTGGAGAATCTATAATACTAATTTTGTACTCAGGTGCATACCCCTCCATCGCAATACTTACTACTCTTGGAATTCTTCTCCACTACTCCCTGTATGTAACACAATAATCGACGTGCCCTGGGAGCATCTAGTAGAAATTTATGAATGCCAATGGTGACATGAATTAGCACTTGTTTATGTCGAGGACGTAGCCCTGAAGGAAGATATCTAGTTCTTCTTCTGCAAACAGAGGTATCCACATTGATTAAAAACAGTAAATTATTAGTGGGTTTTAACATTTCTCGCAAATCTTGAAGAAAAACCCAACACATTAATGAATAAATGAAGACCAATAACCAATAATCTTTTCACTCAATGCAAATTCGGACAGCTCCATTCTGTATACACATCACTATATTATGCTCTATGCATGAGGCCGACGCGATAGATTTTGTACACGTTCTCATTAAGAACCTGTGATCAAACGTATGTCTTGTGCGACAGTCAAGAGACACAATAAATTTGTCGCAACCATTTAGCACTTTTCTCACAGTCAAGCCATAATACCCAGTGTAACATTCATGCCATAAAGATTCCACTCGTAAGCGAGAATAAATTTCTTATGTTATAGTATGAATGTGCTGCAGTTTGTCTATTTGGTTACTTAGTTGTACAGGACAGTTTTTTTCTTAGAATTATAATAAAACCATGCGTACGCTAAAGTGTAACAATGCCCTTACACTGAACATTGAGGACTATTTGAATACACATTGCGCGTCTTCGATTCTACCAAGAATGCAAGTATAAGTATATTTTAAGTCCAAATGCTTGCGTCTCACTGGTAGCATAATATTAAATTATTGCGAAAAAATAGTGTTCGGATCGGCTAGGCAGGCTGGAGGAAAGGATGAAAAACACAATTTTTTTCCCGATAGTATCGAAAAAACCAAATGCCTTTACTTCGTTGACACAGGCGTAATTTTTACGAGGTTTGAAATGTTTGTGTGTCGCTTATTAGTTATGCCAAGATTTTTTTTCTTGCTATATGATATAGGACCCCTGGTTCTATTGAAAGTTCTAACATACTATGATTGAAAAAATATGTTTACACTATGTTCTTTACACGCATCTTCCAGATTCCTGAAAATAGCGACAAACATTATACCTTGATGCCACTTAGGAACATTCCACCTGAGTTTAATCTGTTTATAAGATGATTTAAGAGATTACCTTTCATCCTTCAAGCTCCTGACCAAGAATCATTTCAAAATACTTTAAGAAGGTGAGATTCGCTGAATATTGCTCCTAAATATTCGCTTAAATTTTGCTAATGACCAGAGGCGAAACTCTGACTTAGTTTGCAAAAAATATTTGTTTTGCCATGGTTTGAACCCCTATCCGAAAAAGTTATATACATTTGCAAAGAGTATGTATTGCGAAAATATCATAACCTCTTTAGGGATTTAATCCCTTTTTTTTTAATTTTAGCACGCCATTATGTACTTTAAGTATTCGCCGTTACAAAAAAAACAAAATCCGATAGTTCTTGTTAATGTCCTGGAAATTATCGGTCCCGCTGTGCTCTTCACTACGAGTGTCCAAAAAATAGATGACAATACGAAACATAGGTCCACAAGGGAGGGCCAAAAATGGCGCCAAATGGCGTAACGCGCCGGCGCGCGCAAAAAAAGAAAAAAAATAAATAATAAATGAAAAAAAAAAAAAAAAAAAAAAAAAATGGTGAAGAATGAAGGGAACATATTTAGTTCAGAAGAAAGAAGCTGATTGTGACATCAGGATTGACTCAAAAAAAATTGTATTCTCTCCTTCACCCTGTGCATAAAACTTCTACCGGAGTTTTTTCCGGTTAAATCTGAAAACTCCGGTTAAAGTCCAAAACCGGTTACAATATTTTTCTGGATTTTTTTACTGTTTTTTCCATTGCATAAAAACATACCAGAGTTTTCAAAAGTATTATATGCAATAATTTTTAGGGCGTTTTAAAACTCAGGTTGATATAACTAAGAAATAGGTCTACATAAGCTGAGTTTTTTAACCGAGAAACTAGAGTTAGGAAAAAAGTTTTATGCAACACCACCTTCTTTCCACAATAAGTAAAAGTCATGCAGCAAACGCCTGGAAGCCACTCAGATGTGGTTTCTCCGAAATGATGAGGATATCATGGACTGAACATATTCGAATGAGGAGGTACTGGAAGGACAAGGTCATCCCGAACATTGCTTTAAACAATTGCATCCAGACAGATTCGTTTCTTAGCACATTACTTCGCAAGAATGCCCTTGAGAAAGGCTCTCACAGGTTTGCTTTATGTCCGGAAAGCGACGCATAGGGGCAAGAGGAACGACTGACTTTTCTTTACTGTGGCTTGAGTGCAATGGCACAGGCCTCCTGAATCACTCCGCGTGCCAGCAGAGAGAGTGAACTCACCCTAATACGCAACGTAGATTCTAGACAAGCCACCCGAATGATGATGATCTTGCACTTTGAATAAAAACAAATTGTACCAGCAGTGAAAACAATTAATTCAAGCTTTAAATTTTTACTTATAACATATTTGCAAATTGGTATACCAAGTTATTGGTGTCCCGGAGGGTTGGGTATCCGTACAATCAATTTTTAACCATCAATTTTTGTTTTTGTTAAGTGTCCGGACAGCCAGCCCCTCCTTATAAATAAAAGTATTACATTTGTTTGATGCTACATTTATTTTTGTTACAATTAGCCTTTGTTAACACAAGGTTAAGCTCAATTTCTGCGATTGAGCTGAATATTAATACTGCGGGTTAGGACAGGCGCGGATCAAGAGATCCAAGAAAATCGAATTGAATGCATTTCGGGGGCACAATTGTCTGGGGACAAAAGCGGCTCTATTATGTTTACGCATGGGCCCGGTAAGTTCATTGTGTTACTCCGGTCTGCGTCCGCTACTGTAGGACAACATACCGAAACAACTATTCACTGGACAACTGCCCCCTTCAAGAAGTCTACCGTCTAAATATTCGCCTAACTCCTTATTTCTGGAGGGGGAGTTGTCCTGGGGAAATTGTTTAGGAGGTAATGTACTGATAGGATAATTATCGCTGAACTCTGACCTGGACAGCTCTCCGTGTAAAATATATTTTATTCAAAAACCATACAGACGTACAATGGACTTTTCTTAATTCTACAGTCTGTATCAAATAGATGATATGAAGATTAATCATGACCTGGTATTGTTTGATATTTCTATAAAGCAGGAAAGTCAGACGTTCTTCTGCATTTCATTTTCCATCTGATTTGATGCTGTAGTTTGTTTTTGTTTTTGTTTGTTTGTTTTTTTTTAATATGACTAGTTTCTACAATCAAGACATCTTAATTTTGGGCGCGCCGTCCCATGCCTATTCGTAGTTTTTTTTTTTAATATAATGAGCCAAATGACCTCGAAAGAACAAAAAGATTTGGACAATTTTTTATTATCTCATTGTCGCCCAAAATCTAGCATAACTTTTGTTTTACAAAAACAAATTATATGAAATAAATTGTATCAACAAGAAAAATATATTGGCTTTAATTTATATGATACATACAAAACATTTGAAAAGTTGTGGTACCTATTTATCCTTTTAAAAACAGACTATAGATAGCTAATAAAATTTTTATTCTTTTCAAGATCTACAACATCAAATGAGATTTCTTTTTTTAATGCAGAAAATTTTGTTTTTTATTTTTGTATTTTTCATTTTTTGCTTTATGAGGTTGCGCTTGATCAGGGTGAGTAGATGCAAAATGTCCCATACGACACATTTTTTCATTTTTTCTTATCAGCATAAGCCCAAAGGGAACAATATGTTGATATACAGAGTGAGTCAATAAAAATGTCCCATCATTCTGAAGGGGTCTTGTGAAAAGTATGGACATTCAATCATGGGTTTTATGATATGTTTTGGTAAAGGCACCCTTCTAAGGCTTAGCATATGGTGGTACAATTTTCATCAAGATCTTTGCACGCATAACTGAATAACAGACAATCTTCAGAGATGGTAAGATTTAATTTGCCCCAAGTGGCTAGTTGAAGATTAAAAGCAAATGTTGACAGAATATGTGTAAACACTTACCCACACACCCTCTCACCACACAGACACACCCACACACACCCATCCTCCCTCACACAAACACACACCCACATCACCACAAACGCACCCACCCACACAATGAACAATTCACTATTAAATGTCCTATTTGACATTCTGTTTATCAAGACTATCACTGAATGTTTGGGACGTAGTAATTCCCTTACAACTGTTTGTGAGTGTGGGTGAGGGTGGGGGTGTGTGTATGAGTGTGGGTTTGTTTGTTGAGGGTGTGGGTTTGTATGTGTGTTTCTGCTCGTATGGATGAGATAGGGTATGTACGTGTGTGTATATGTGTGTGTGGAGGGTGTATGTGGGTGTGTGTGGTGAGGTTATGGGTGTGTATGTTTAAATAAGGGTACGTGTGGTTGTGTGTCTTTGTGCGTGCACATAATAAATTCTCAATTTGTTTATTCTTCACCCAGCCACTTGGCGCAAGTGAGATCTTGCCGTCTTCTGAAGATTGTCCGTTATTCAGTCATGCGTGCAAAGATCTAACTGAATATTGTACCAACATATGCTAGGAGGATGACTCTACCAAGACATATCATAAAACCCATGATTAGATATTCATACTTTTTCACAAGACAGCTTCAAAAGGTGGGACATTTTTATTGACTCACTCTGTACTATGGAACAATAAATCGTTTTACTATAACTAGGGATGGCCAAACAAGAGCAAAAAGCCACTAGAACGGTTTCCACTTCACTGTATGGATGTAGTCACCCATGCATTTACAATTACAATGCAAACAATGACCCATGCACTCCCTACTCAATAATACACAGGCAGAGAAACAGCAAAATTTTCAATAAAAAACAGCTTTCGAAATGTCGTTTGGCCAGTGGTAAATATCAATCATTTTTATCCTAATTGGTCAGTTTCTTCCTTAGAAAATACCTCAGCAGAAAGATCAACTTCTCCTGTTGGAAAAATTGATATAAAATAAATTACAGCGTGTTCAAAAGTGATGCTTCTGTGTGATGTGTGTTATGACTGAAATTTTCTCATGATTGGAATAGATTCAGATAAGGAAAGTAGATATTTATAAATTTCACTATTTTGAACAAAAAATGTATCTGGTGAAAAACAAAGAACACTGTTTACCACTGGCCATTTAAGTTTTAAAATTACTCTACCCCTGTCTAACACTCAGCTCTGAGCCACACCACCATGAAATAGCCCATTGTCTAGGGTGTTTCTATTGAAATGCCCTATGGAGTATTTTTCACGGTGGTCATATTGGATCACATACGGTAACATACATGTCAAACCAATAGTTTTGTACTGCCATAAACTGTATCTTTGTATAATCTACTCAATTGTGTTACTATAATCTCATTTTCATGTTGATACACACATAGAAAATGTTTGGTATGATTTGGTTTAATAAAATCAAAGACAAAAGAACCATAAACTTGAGGCTTTATTGCATTTTCTGGCTTTGTCGATGAAATTTGTAAAAGTGTTCTAGCAGCTCATTGGTAATCTGAGACACTCTTGGGTCATATCTTTGAAACGGAACATTCAATGGTGATAATTCAAGTACCAAAATGTTTCTTTTTAAAATGCTCTATCAAATAAACCTAGCAAAAACAACTTAAAAATAACTTAAAATTTTAGTGGACATCCCTACTATAACATCCATTTTATGGTCATAATCACACAATATATGTCTTTGATGAAATTAATAGAAAACAGCAATATGTCGCACTGGGAACCCCTGAATGAAATCGCCCGTCTTATTTTTGTCCTGCTTGTACAATTTTTTATTTATACAGACTGTATGTTAGCAAAACTTATTTTTATGATTTAATACTTTCTTCGATTAAAGAACCAAACGGAGATAGAGGAGACTGGAATAGGTTCAAACAAATAGATCGTGTCCACTGGGATTATCTCCATCGCAAACCAGGTGGGAAATAAGTTGAAATAGACAAGCAAGGAGAGAAAGAAATTAATCATATTCGTATTGACAAAAAAAATGGGACATTCCCAGCAGAGATAACAGTCAATGAGATTAAATTATACATTTACCTACGTGGCACATTCCATCATAATGTACCTTTAAACGGATAAATAATTAAAAAATAATGTAATCAAGAAATGTAATCATAATATAATCTATCATGACCGTCACGTGAAAGATCTTTAAATTCCAGCTAAAAAAATAAAAAGAATGAAACAAGTGTAGTCCCATGCATGCATTTCTGTGTGTAAATAATTGTCAAACTCTAAGAAGATTTGGGTTAATTCCATTTTTTTTTTTTTTTTTTTTTTTTGGGGGGGGGGGGTGATTCCAAACCTCACACCACACAAACAATGCTAGTGTGAATGCCTATCGATTTTCCTAAGCACTTTAAGCCCGCACACTACGACATGGTCTACGATCCGATTTTGGAACAATCGCATTTTGCTTATTTTCCGAAAGTATGAATGAATAGGATCTTATCATTAGAGGTTTAAATTAACCATAAGAATACTGATATCGAATTTCGGGAAATTGCAAAGTCTCTATTAGGAGTAAAGGGCAAATGGTTGAAATCGTTAGCCAGTCGTGCGATTGCTGGACGTCATTACGATTAGGTAATTGAATTAAAAGCTTTTATTCTAACAGAGAGGTTACATAAGTACTGATTGAACATATTAGTATTCCTGAGATGATTTAGGACTCTGCACAGTATGATGTTTATGTTTCTAAATTATCCCCATCAATGTATGACGTTTTATTCCACAATCGGGTCGCAGACCAATCGTAAGGTGTGCGTGGCCTTTAGACAGTGTCTTCACCTTCAATCTCATGACCAGAACAATAACCTGTATCCAAGGCAAATGTAAATGAATACTTAAACAGTTTTACTTTTAACTATTTAACATTCTCTTTCAAAATGGAATATCCCCATACCTTCCATTATAAATAATCCATACATAAAATATTAAAAAATCATTATGGATGTTACCACGTTCGTTTATCGCTAGACATGATTTGTTTGCTAATAAAATGAAATGTGTGCTGCCAATGGTATTATTGTCTACTTTTATGGTAACACTCTGCAGCAATTTAAAAGTGTTTGTATAAATACAGGGCCTTCAAGATGCAAAAGGTTCACATCCAAAAGTCCATAGCCTGAGATTATCAATGGATCTGTTTTCCACAATCAATCAATATGTCTACGCCCGAAATGAATAATGGGAAGATTATCGTTGCCCAAAAGGCACGGTTCCGAGGTACCACTTAGTATTTTCATTGATTTGAATGCATAAGACACGAAATTGTCAGCGAAGTACCACAATGGATCAATACCTAAAGGATCCGAATTAAATACAATGTAATGAAATAACGCTCCCCCCTCAAAAAATGTCCTCATACCCATCGTCCACAATTTTTTTCAAGTAATAGGAAATAAGGGAATTCTTATCCATTCTGTGATCTATCCTCTTATTTTTGAAAAGGGTCCAGTACTAAATGGCTCTGTGTTTCTTCACCTTTTGGTAGAAGGCAAAAATTTCAATACGGTTATTATTATAGTCGAGACTAAAATGCGGGGTTAAATGAACTTCTAGACTCTTTAGCAAAACTTTGCATTTTCCTGTCGGATTCTACGCCAAACAGTCCCTAAACTTCTATTGGTAGTTCTCCCTTTTGCACATTGGTACGTGATTTTATTGTAATTGTTTTTATTAATTGACAAAAGAATAAAACCGAACTAACTCCCGAAATTACTCATCTGAATTATTTTGGAAAGTAAATGCAATGTGTTCTTAAATGTGTTTGTAAGAAAAATAATCTGAAATAGGGCAATTTCCATTATTTTATCGTTCAATGTACTGAACTGGAAACATATTTAATGACGCTTTTTAGCATGGTAAACAGGATTTTAAAAGTTCTTGACAAGATATTGGGTCGGAGTGACATATTGGAGGAGAATACAGAAGATTGATTTCGAATGAGAAATAAGAAAAGTTATGAAAGCGTGTCCCAATTTGCAGAGGTGGCATGGCATTCGATAGATTTTTTTTTTTACAAGGCTAGCGAAAGATATCAAATCCAAAGCCAATCTTGATAGTAAAGTTTGCGGTGAAGAAAAGTGGAGTAAAATCAGAAAAAAAAAAAAAAAGATTTCTTGGAGATTTGAAGAATTGGATTGATGATAAGCATAAGAAATACAGCATTGAAAGTTGTTATCAAATTAATGTATGGGAATTGGCTGTGACGTCATGGGCTGCAAATTTTACATTTATTTCGATCAATGAAATGTAGATCGAAAATAATTTTTTGAGAAATATAAGAATCTAAGATGAACGATATTCAATGTACACAAAATGGGAGAAGTTGTCCCGAATAGAAAAATCTGAACGACAGTTTAATATTGACAAAAGGGAAATTATTCTCAATTTTACACCTACTTTACTTGCTCACTATTTGTCAATTTCATTGAATTCTGTAATTTGGCCTGCTTTCAAGGTGTTCCCACTTGACTCTGCATCGTGCTGCAAAATGACTTAATTTAGATTTCTTGAGGTATTCATATATCCCATACAAATCGCCAATAAAAAAAAAACAACGAGCAGTAATGACAATTATTCGAATTTTTAAACTTCAAAATGATGAAAAATGGAGTTCTATGAACAATTACCCCTGAAAAATCACCCCCCGGACAATTACCCCCGAGGACAATTAACCCCCGGACAATTACCCCCGAGGACCAATTACCCACCCCGAGCGGACAATAACCCCCCGGACAATTACTCCCCGGAAAATTACCCCCAAGGACAATTACCCCGGACAATTACCCCCGCACAATTACCCCCTGACAATAATTACCCCGAGGAAAATTACCCCCGAGACCAATTACCGCCCGGACAATTAGCCCCCCGGACAATTACCCCCCCTGGACAATTACCCCCGAGGACAATATTACCCCCGGACAATTACCACCGACAATTACCTCCCCGAGGACAACTTACCCCGGAGATTATACACCGGTCCAACTCCCGAGGACAATTACCCCCTCCACAGCCATTGATGTTGGAATCAAGCGGGCGGCCATTGTGGGTCCTCGCCCGGTGTCGCAGGTTTTCGAATTTTTTTTCTACTTTTGATCTTATCATAATGTTTCTCTTTCTCCGTCATATTTCTTTTCACCTTTGCCTCTCTCTTACTTTCATCTTCTTTCTCTTGCTTTTTCCTTTTTTCCCCTTTTGCACCTTCTGCGCCATAAAAAAATGGGGGGAGGGGGTGGGGGGCTTGCGGCCCCAAACCCCCCCCCCCGTTTGGATACCTCCATATTATGCATAAGAAAATATGTTAAACTGGCCTATATTACCTTTTTATTTTCAATAGAAAAAACAAATTGGAAAGTTCATGAAAGGACTACAATACACAAATAAGGTTATCGCTTAAAATTAAATATCATACATAAGTTATTCATTATAGCCCAGATGAACCACCAATGAAACCATGGTTTCAGACCACGGATTTTGGCAGAATCCACCGTTGGGGAATTATGAGGGCCCAGTTTATCATATTTTTCTGATGCATATAGTGCTTTGTATCCAAACAGGGGGCTTGGGGTGCAAGCCCCCCCCCTCTCCTCGTTTTTTTTCAAATGGCGCAGAAAGGCGCGCCGCTAATCAAAAAAAAAAAAAAAAAAAAAAAAAAAAAAAAAAACAAGGGGGAGGAGGGTGGAGTGGTGTGGTCGAATGGATAAGGTCGGCGGACTGACGTTCACAAAGTAACGCTGTTCGAATCCCGTCCATTCCACCTATGTCCTTTGGCAAAGATATTAATTACAATTGCCAGACTTGACCCAAGTAAGTAAATGGGTACCGGTAGAAGAAATTCCTCGAATGCGCTTAAGCACCCTTTATGAGGGGCAGCTCATGGCTATAAGCCGGGTAATATATTGCTGCGCCACTAAATAGTTTACTAGATTAGTAGGCGCAATTATAAATGCTTATTTATTATTAATTATATTATCATTAAAGGATAAGGGAGAAAAAAAGGAAAAAAAAAAAGGGGGGAAAAATAAGAAAGTGAGAGACAGAGAGAGAGAGAGAAAAGGAGAAAGTTATAAAAAAAGAGAAAGGGAAAGAGAAAGAGAAAGCCATTAAGATAAGATCAAGTAGAAAATAATTCAAAAACTGCGACATCGAGAGATCAAAGAGTACTCACAAATGGCGCCATTGATTCAACTATCAATTGCCTTGGAAGGGGGTAACTGTCGGGGTAAATGTCCTCGGGGGGGGAGGGCAATTGCTCCTCGGGGGTAGTTGTTCCTCGGGGGTAATTGTGGGGGTAATTGTTCGGGGCGGTAATGTCCTGGTGGTTAATTGTTCGGGTTGTAATGTCCTGGGGTGTTGTTCGGAGGTTTAATTGTCCTTCGGGGTAATTGGACCGGGGGGTGATTGTCCAGGGGGTAATTGTTTCCTGATACGAAATATAAAAGAGAAAGAGAAAGAGAAAGTCATTACGATAAGATTCAAGAAGAATAATAATTCGAAAAACCTGCGACGAGACTCACCAATGGGCGCCACTGATTCAACATCAATGCCTGTGAGGGTGGCGGGGGGGGTGATTGTCCTCGGTGGTAGTTGACGTGTTAATTGTTCCGGGGTTAATTGTCCGGGGTAATGGTCATCTGACGGGGGGTAATTGTCCGAGGGCGGTAATTGTCCTGATACGGAAAAATGGCTCATTTCATTCATTCTTTTTTTTTTTTTTCCCACAATCTCTGCAAGGTTAACAATGTCGATACATGTAATGGTTTCATAAAGTTGGTCAATTGGGGAAAAATATACTGATTGATGGATTGTATTTCAACTATTGAACGTTCGTATATATCAGGGCCGCGGAGCGATTTTGAACAGTGGAGGGGTTGAAGCCAAATGGGGGCGTGAACAAGGCTAAAAACATCACAAATGTATGAGTCCATTTTTGCATTTTGTACACGTTGGCTTGAAAAAGTGTGGCGGGGGGCTGCAGCCCCCCTAGCCCCCCCCGGCTCGCGGCCCATGTAATATTATATATATATATATATATATATATATATATATTATATATGAAAGAGGTCATTTCCAAAAGGTACTACATGCCTTTTGTCACTTTTGAGTAAAATGCATTTGTTTTCCATATTTTGTACAGGGCGTCTATGGAAAAGTAAAAGTATGAAAGTGCCATTTTTTATAGTTGCTTTCATTTTTTTTTCCTTCAAAGTTTTGTTGAAATTAAAGGTAACCTACCTGAATATGGTGTTCATATCAAATAACTAATTTTTATTCCAAAGTGGATGTGAACCTTTTGGAACTGAGCTCTTCATATATTAAACAGTCAAACAGATTATCACGACAATAGAGTATAAGCATGTAAGGCCAAAGCTCTTAATGAGCATTATTTAATCTCGGAATATTATTATTTATTATGTTTTATTTTAGAAATGGTAAAATTCTTGCCTACTTTTCTAAAGCGGATCAAGGCCACGAGTTGATTTCTAAACAATATATATATTTCTGACTTGGGTTCTGAGAGTAGGGCATCCATGAAGACGACCGCCCTTTCAATCTTCAAGGAGCCTCAAATTACCCATGGACCTTCCCTCTGATAAGCTAGGTTCAGCTGAGTTGGGCGTTTGCAAACACGACGGTACGTAACTATTTCTCGAATATAACCAATAACCATTCATGTAAGAGAAGTGAATACTGAATACCAACCTATATTACATCCTTAAATATGCCCCCTTTAAATTAACAGCCATAAAAATTACTTTTACATTTGGAGTGAAAAAAAAAAAGAAATGATTTCACTTTCTCATTTCTTAAGATAAAAGTCCTCGTGTGGGTGTGAATGAGTAGAAAGGTCACTTCAGCTTTGCAAAAATTGATAAACACGTCAAAGATTTTCCAATACAAGTAACAAACTTATTTTTCTCGTCTAACAAAAGACATATATTCCAATTTTCGGTTGCCTTTGGTCATGAAAGGTCGGGTAACTGTTGATGATGTTGATTTTCTAAACAATATATATATTTTCTGCACTTGGGTTCTGAGAGTAGGGGATCCATGATGACGGACGCCCTTCAATCTTCATGGAGCCCTCAATATTCCATGGGGGGGGGGGGGGAGGACCTTCCTCTGATAAGCTAGGTTCGCTGAGGCACCTGAAAAACCTAACCTCGTCCGTCAATGACCGACTAGCTTTAAAGCTAGTCGTCAAGACGGACTAGTTTAGCTTAGTCTGCCATGTTAGTCCGTCAGACGGACTAGCATACAACTGAATCTACATCTCTCATACTTGACGACGAGCTTTAAAGCTCGTTCCTCAGTTTGATGCAGTCCTGCTGTCGTGACCGACTAGTAAAAAAAAGTAGGGGGGTAGGACAGTTCATCCCATTAAGATGACTGACTAGCTTTTTGATACAAATGTTGCAATGTCCGTTTTCAATGTACTTACTCGTATTTATTCTGTTTCCGAGCATAATCAAGTTGATACATTCCTGAATCCATGACAAGTATGCAATTCACGAGTATCCCCGGATGATCCAAAAATTTGTTCTCCATTCTTCAATTACGGCTAATTGAATACCCTTCTTAACTATAAGAACTCAAGAATCCGGTATTTCTTTTACAGATTGCTGGTGATTCCGCTTTAGCAACCAAACAAGTGAATTAGAAGTCTGATACAATTCAAACATTCTCAAACAGAAGGTTTGTTTTGCTTGACAAATCTGAGGAGCATTACGATAGCCGAAATACATAAAATCGTGAACAAGTTATGCCATTCACGAGTAGGTGGTTCCATTCTTTAAGGCCCGGTCCCACTGACGGAGAGGATTAATTGCGCATGAGTTGCGTATACAAAATTTCGTTCATCCGCAACAAAAACAAAAACAAAACAAACAATCCGCAATTCATACGAAAATCATCCTAAGAGCCAGTGGGACCACGCCTTTAATTACAGGCTAATGAATACTCGTTACTATAAGAACCCATGACCGTTATTCTTATAGATTGCTGTGTGAATGTCTGGCTTAGCAAAGCAGTGAATAGAAAAGTGGTACATTGATTGGATAACATGCGCTATTAGCGAAAGGACATCAACTATACATGTATTAGTTGCATTATTGTATGTGGAATTCCCATTTTAATGAAGGCAAACTGTACAGACGTACACTGGATATACCCGTAAAGCTATAAGATTTTGATAAAATTGCATGCTCCTTCCTGTGACATGAATGTGTGAGTACAGTATCTCTTTTTTAATTCTTTATGTTTCAGTTCACAGATAGCGTTTTTTTTTCCAATAGGATTAATGCTATAATCACCAACGCCGAAAATAAATGTCTTGCCAAATCAATTTATAAATTGTGTGTATTTAACAACGATAGTAACAATCACATTAAATTATGAAAAATTGAAATTTAATTCCTAATAACAAATATATAGGCGCCAACTTTCTTTTAGATACTTGCATCTGAAAGAAAAAGAATATTGGATTAGAGCGCGACTTTGGGATCTGGAAGTGGCGTCTTAAGGACAAATGCAAAAGCAGGTAGGCTACAACAAAAATCCCCTGACGATGCAAGCCATGGCGGCGACTCCTGGGCCCCGTGCCCCATTATTTGTAATTGCCCATAATGTTTAACTAATTGTGCCTCCTGTATTAATTCCTTGTTTCTGATTAATGTCATCATAAAAAAATGTTTTTTTTTTTTTTTGGCCAAATTCTTGTGAAAAAAATGCATGTTTTTAATCGTATCTTTATAAATGTCTTCTAATATTTTCAGGTTTTGACGTCTCTGCCAGTGGTGAAAGCCATATGTAACCTCGTCCGTTCTGCTAGTCTGTCAAGACAGCAGCAAAGAACATCGGCAGAAAAAGCGCGACGGCTAGCATTTTACACCAATGACCGACTAGCTGTAAAGCTAGTCCTGCTCAAAAGCTCGTCAGTCTGGGCATCAACTACGACTAGCTTTTAGGCTAGTCCCGTCAAACTAGTCGGTCACGGACGGACGAGGTTTAAAATTAGTCCGTCGTGAGCCCGACGAGCATATTAAAACTAGTCCGTCTTGCGGACTAACTGAACGGACTAGCTTTCAGGCTAGTCCGTAGGACGGACGAGTTTTAAGTTAGTCCGTAATAACCGGGGTTTTTGTGTTGAAGTGAAAACTAGTCGTTCTGTGACCGGACTAGCTTTAAAGCTAGTCGTCTGGGCATCACTACGACTAGCTTTAAAGCCTAGTCGGTCTACTCCGTTTAGGTTTTCAGTTGTGTGCGTTTGCAAACACGGTACGTAAACTTCTAATTTTTTCTCGATTATAACCATAAACCTTCATGTAAGAGAAGTGAATACTGAATAGCCAAACCTAATATACATCCTTAATTAATGCCCCCTTTTATTAACCAAGCCATAAAAATTTACTTTTACATTTGGAGTGAAAAAATAAATGAAAATGATTTCCACTTTCAATTTCTAAGATAAAAAGTCTCGTGTGGGTGGAATGAGTAGAAAGGTCACTTCAGCTTGACACGTCAAAACTTATTTCTTCGATTATAACCATAAAACCTTCATGTAAGAGAAGTGAATACTGAATAACCAACCTAATATACATTCCTTAATTATGCCCCTTTATTAACAAGCCATAAAAAATTAACTTTTACATTTGAGTGAAAAAAAAAATGAATGATTTTCCACTTTTCAATTTCTAGATAAAAAGTCTCGTGTTGGGTTGAAATGAGTAGAAAGGTCGACTTCAGCTTTGGACAAAATGATAAATCACGTCAAAAAGATTTTCATATCAAAGTAACAAACTTACTTTTTCTCATGTCTACACAAAAAGACATATATTTCCAAATTTTCGGTTGCCTTTGGTCATGAAAGGTGGGTAAACTGATAAGCGGAATTTTCGATTCTTAAAAATGGATATCAAATGATATGCTAAACCTCAAAGTAAAATCATGATAATGTCATTGATTTTCAATTGCACGACAAAATTTGGAAAATGCGCGAACGCATGTTCAATTTGAATAGAGGATTGTGGGTAATCCATTCGTTCTTCCTTGAATATTTAAATCCACCTGACTAAGCAATTATAGTTTTTAAATATTTGTTGAGCCTCCTGAAGATGTAATAGGCTTATACATCAGATAATAATTTCTCTTACTTTTAAGATATGTATGTTTTGTTCCAGCCATGAAAAATAGGTATTATTAAACCATCGTGAATCATAGGGGTATTAACGAACATTATATGGAAACGAATACAAAATTATATTTTTAACAAGATTCAGCCTTACGCTTTTGATCTTAGTTAAAAAAAGTAATTATTACAATTTAAAAATTATGTATTGATAAATGTCAATATCATTAACGAATTCCAGATCAATCATTTCCATTAATTATGAGTGCCAAAGCCATCAAGAATGTGTAGCTTTGGTGTTTTTCAGTGCCGTTTTTGGATGATACATGAAAAGCGAATCCTCAGAATAAATAAAAAAAACATCAAATAAAAAAATGGAAAAAAAATGGAAAAATATTACTAGATATAATCCACAATACTTGCTATGCAAATAATGGAAAATGTCGCAGTAAAATAGGAGAAGAAAGCATGAACACCAAGAGAGGAATGATAATCGTTAATAAGATGGAACGGAGTTGAATATGGAGGGGATGATAAACGAGAGTACAAGATAAAAATAAAACTATCAGAATCATCCTGACATACTTACTGGTCTATTCAAATGCACACAATTATTTTTCTTTATACCCCCAATTTTAAAACCAGAATTCCCTCACAGATACACCAATACCAACATAATTATTGAGCTATTCTCCACCCTCTCGAAACATGATGTAGAATAAAAGTTTCAATCACGTCTTCAATACGTAAGCTCTCACCAATAAGACTTTGTCAATAAACAATTCAATATGGGCAATATAATTGTGCATACCAAATGATTTTTAACGTGATAGTAGTCTACTTAACTAGTGAATACCTAATCCAACAGGTATTAAATTAATTTCGAATTATGCCACGTTATTATTTCATAACAATTTTATTGAAGTCAATTTATTTTTGTTATAATACGGGTAGTTTAAGAAAATTTATATTTCATTTTGTTATTTTCACATTTGTAAACAAATTGCTCTTTGACCTTTGGTT
>CALNVZ010002100.1:55783018-55794658 GCA_940671915.1 Paracentrotus lividus | reverse complement strand
TACTATACTAAGGCCTTAACTAGGCATTACTTAAAAAATAGGGGATATCACTTGCCCGTCTGTCTTCAAGCAGTAGGAAACATAAGCATGGAATGAAGTAAATATAGTGGACCAAACAATCACACACACACACACACACACACACCAGCAACTACACCACACAACCACACACACACACACACACACACACACACACACACACTACACATATATAGTATAATAAAACTAGGATCCAACCAAGGCACGACGGCTTCTCCCATTAGCCATTAACTCATCTGCGGCAAAGAATTTCACGAAGGTTGTTAGGAATTGTTCTGTCGGTCCCAACTGAGCTCGGTCCTACGCCTTGCTGCCACCGCCTCTTGGTCTAGCGGTAAGTGCATTGCAGTTCAAATGCAGTGACCCGGGTTGAACCCCGGCGGAGCAATTTTTGCAACCTGAAATTCAAAAATGGACGACAGCTCTGGGTTAATTGGGTCAATGCTACGTCACCAAAATTCTATAAACCATAATTTCGCCTATATAATAATATATATAGTATGATATATATATACATACATATAGTTGAGATCCTATGAAAGTAAAGAAGGGGCCGTGTAAGATTCTATTAGGTAACAATCAAGCTTAGGGGCAACTGCCCTTCATAGGATCTAAACCAAAAGTAACATAAAAGAACAAACATTAGCAATTCTATACTGTTCTTTTGGTTTAAGATCCTGATGAGGGCAGACCCGCCCGAAAGCTGATTGTAACCGGGTTAGATCTTGCAAATGGTCCCTCTTTACTTTCATACGGACTCAACTGTATATAATAATTAAGGAACATATCAATCTACTCTAATGTAAAATGTAAAGTATAACGTATATCCAAAGTGCGGCATTAAATCGTAAATTAAAACAAGCGCGTCCATTATCTAAGAGGCCAGACGCAACAAAGTGAAACGTTGGAAATACGGCTGAGAGCGCAGAATTGTATACAGCTGGCTGCAATAATAATCAGCTCACCAAAACTCGCGTAAGAAGAACCTCCTACAGTGGGAGATGTATTGTCCGTTCGTTGAGCAAACTACTCGTGAAGAGAAGAAATTGTATGAACTTTTTATCATGGTGTTAGTTAGAAGTATACACAACGAGAAATACACAATAGTTTTCCTAATAATGGGCCAAATTGCATGTTTGCTAAATAGATTTCCTTTCGTTTATTCGATTGGAATGCTGAAAATGACTGAATCTCTCAGAAATAGCTGTAAACGGTCTTTTAAGTGTTTTGTTTAATCCCCTCAAATGGGCCGCTCGGCGTGCGGAGGAAGCTCCTATCTGTGACGTCACACCTTGGGACAAGCTCGAAGGACAAGCTAGCCAGCTGATCTGAGCTTGCGCGAGCAGCTTGATGCATGTCATGTACTGTACGTGCATAAAACTTAACACATGCTTGCCATGTACAAGATTGCTTATAGGCTGCTGTGGTCCAAGATTAATATGGCTCTTGATCCAACTGATTGTCACCATTGCAAATCATAAAGGGTTGGTATACCTAAGAATATCCAAATGTTGAGATTTTTAACGATTGTGATTATTTTGTAGATTTGAACTTGCCGCGATAGATTTTGAAGAGTATTTGCAATCATGGTAAAAGCACATTGCCTTGCCATCTTCACCGAGGGGCCAGTGAACGGTGGCGGCCGTTGTGTTGTTGTGGAAGCGGTTTAATTTGCCATTGACATTCGGAGATAAATGGCTTAAAATTCCACGTAAATTTATAGTGACTTCATTCTTAAGAAAAAGACTTATCTGTGGTTGGAATCTATATTGGATTTAATAGAATTGTTTTAAATCTGAATCTTCCAAATAAGGTTTTAGAGCAAATATAATCATTCACCGTCATGAAAACTTTCCACAACTACACGGATTGAACAATACCATCATTAGTATTGACAAGGTGGTCATGTCAGCATTCCCTCCCAAAGTCCTTATTTATCGAATTCAATGGCTGAAAGACCAGAAACTGTCCAACAATAAAATCAGTACATATCAAAGAGACAGAATATTTAAGAATCAGATTATGTAAGCATTGATTTGTTTGCAATAACGGTCTACTAATTAGTTGTTGCCGTATTCTTAACACACCAGCGGGAACCAGTCTGCCAGGAGCGGATGGAATATACAGTCGTCCCTCTCGTAAGACTAGCTGCTTTATCACGATCAAATCTGTCAAATCCCATTGCAAACAAGGTCGTATCTACAAATAATGTTATTCAATTCTGAAAATATCTAAAACCATGAAAAAAAGGTTCACATGATACTGTAAACTGAAGAACTAAGGAGCTATCATCCGAAAGTTTGGACGAATTATTATTAATAGATAACGGATGAAAGTATCTCGGGATCTGCACAATAATATAAGGACTTACAAAAACCAAATGAACAATTTTCAAGATATGAAACCTTACAATATAGAATATTAGGATAACTGGTTATAATAATTTGTCATTGAAAAAAACAAAACAAAATGTGATTTGAACAGTCGATAATGAAAACAATGTCATGCTGAGGATAGGTCCTATTTAATTATATTTTAATATAAATGAAAAGAATACATTATTGGAAAGGAATAACTTAAAATATATGACAAATGATAGAGGAACAGTCGGCAAGATAATCATTTGACCAGTTAATTAGTCAGGGCCTGGGGGTGGAAGCATGAGATAAAAAGAGAGAAAGAAAGTTGAAGAATACAATGTGCAATGTACGCAATATAAGCACAGTAACAGGATACGTGCATACAGGACACGGTAACAGGGTGGCCCAAGGGTGACGTCATAATCTCGAACGCCCTTGGCGGGGTACCGCTGAAGCCTGAAAATGGGGCCCTTCTTGAAAGGTGATAACTCCCGATCTAAAAGAGAATATTGACAAAGGGTTAGATATTCGAATCAGTAAAGATTTTTCCATTGCAGTGGTATGAGTTTGGTAGCATTAAAAAGCAGTTTGAACTCTCCAGTTGTCTACTTTATAAGATTCTCCAGACCAGATGGAGGAAATACACATATGGCAAGCTTATAACACTAATGTGCTGAAGTTGTAATCGAATATGCAATTCATATATTTGATGCTCAAAACAATGACATAGATTGTGAACTTGTCAACAAGTCTTGCACGAGGCGGCCGTTCACATGTTCTATGCGATTATGCATGTGATATAAAGGGCGTACATATAACCAGTCGGGAGAAACCTCTTATGATTATGTTCAAAGTGACAGGAACTTTTTTAAAATCAATTAAAATGAATGTCATCTCGCGAAAGCTCAGAATTCAAGCTTTAATTACCCCTGTGAACAATAAGCTGTTGTAGAATAATGCGGCATCGAGATCAAAACAATGCAGCGCATGACTATTTAGAGCAAAATATAGCCCATATTGACAGGAATTTGATCTGACTCAGGCTTTAGAAATTGATACAAGTGACAGGACTTTTCTTTCCTTTGCCAATAAGTTATTCCTATTTTGAAAAAAAATCAGAACTCTTAGCGTACTTAATCGGTTGAACATTTTTGACAAGGTAGTTGCTCGCCAAACAATAAAGAAAATTACAGTGAAAAACTGTCCAAACAACAAAAGTCAAATGGCGCGTTCGTTTTTGAGTAGAATGGGTAGCGCCCTCTATCTCTAAGTTTACAAACTAGAATTGATTATGGAGCCGAATACGTAAACAACCAAGGTCTGATCAACACCACACACACACACACACACATTAATATATATACATGGCGATCCAGGATTCATTACAGGGGGGGGGGTCAAAATCCGATTTAATTTTGGTATAACCCAATTTTTTTTCCCGCCGTTACACCGGCGAGCCAAAAGGTACACCTCTTTTTTTTTTCACTCACGCTGCCGACGATAAGGGGGGGGGGAGGGGGAGGGGGGGGGGAGGGGGGGGGGAGGGGGGAGGGGAGGGGAGGGGGGGGGCATCAATAAGGTCATCATAATCAGCCATAGGGGTAAGGTTGGGGGTTGTTTTTTTTTGCTGGGGGGGGGGGGGTCCCGGGCCCGTCGGGCCCCCCTGCATCCGCGCCTGATAAATTTTTTGTCGTAATAACAATCTGTTTGTGTGTTTTGCCACCTATATAAATACGTAATATAAAAGACGTAATTCATTTTTCAATTCATGTTGTCATGCTTAGTTTCCAGCAAGAATTTATCCTATTCACAAATGTTGGAGGCCACTCCTGATATGCTGATAGTAGTGTATGCAGCTATAACAGATATAAAGAATAAAATTTATCATTTTTATTAATACGTTACTCGCAATTTAATTTGATTGAGAAATGGTTACAGGTTAAGTGATAAGTTCCCCGAATATAACGTTTTATTTTTCTTGTTTCATGCGATTGGCTAAAAAGTAGCGTAGCTATCAAAATATATAACCACACCTTCATTTTATCAACATGCGGGACATTGTACACCACATGACAGTCATCGACATCATAGGTGTCGAGAGGGTGGGACCTCGGGATGATGTGGTAAAGGGATTTCCCTAAGGCTTATCTACTATCATCATGTTCATCAATATCAAAGAGAACACATTTCTTCTTGTGACTTGAGTAGTAACATTGGTTCGTAATGCATCACCGCGAATAATGTACAATTCATCCAAATCTCATATGGTTTTGTACTTGCATAATTTAATGTGTTCAAATTAGGTCTTACGTTTCAGAGGACCTTACAACTTAACCATACTGATCTCATTCAAGTTATTAACGATTATCTTTACCCTTTAAAAATGGGGACGGGGCGCTGAATCAAGCCCCACAAATTTACAAGCGATGAATTCAGCAACTGGAAAAAAAAAGAAGAAAAGTTTACACAGAGAATTTACGGTTTTTTTTTCAAGTCCTCGCGCACTTTGAAACAAATTTTGCGACGCCAGGTCCGAAATTACGCAATAATTTCGTAAAGTGCATATCAGACGAAAGTGATTAAAAAAAACCCACACCGTGACTTCAGTAGAAATCTAATGGAAATTGTGTTTCAGCCAAGTTTTGTAGGAGCTTGGGATGGATGGCGGGGGGGGGGGGGCTGAATTCAGCCCCAGTCTTGTTATGTGTCTTTTTAGGGCTACACGGTAAAATGTATTTTCTTATCAACAGTTCATTGTGGTATATCAATCATTTTAGAAGTCATTATGGGATTTTATACCGCGATGTCGATTGGTCAGAATTATCTTTGTAAAGTTGTAAATTAATTACAATTAACTTGTCATTTACAGCAATACTTTGAGTTATATGTTTAAATGATAAAAACAAGAAAGTAACCATTAAATGGCATAAAGTAATTTTGTCCTATGAAAATTACTTTAGTTTGCAAGAAAACATTGTAACAAATCATTGTACAAATTCAAAAGTAACATTTCCTTAAAGTTCAGATATCACTGAATATAGTATGTAAAACGCAACTCAATTAATGTTTCCATTACGGCTAAATCAGACGATCAGTCTACAGACAAAAGTGTTTTTGAGCTTAGGGATTGAATTCAAATACGATGTCAAGAACTGTGGATATTCCAAAAGATTCGCGCAATTCAATATATTTTTAAAAAAGTAAAAATGACACGACTGTATAATTATTTTAAATTTCGAGTAATTTTTTTTTTTATAGATGTTACTCAAGAAAATTCGCATTCCCATCAATCCATGCCTTCTGTCATAACATTGGTCTACCTTAAATGCGCCATATAAATTCAATGTTGTAAAATTTTGTTGTTTATGTGCAAATTGTTGTAGAGCAGACAAGTGTATGTAATTCACACGTAACTGAGGGAAGATGAAGTCGCGGCAACGGCAAACCATTTTATCAAAATATTCATGTCATTGATATAACTTAAAAACCTGCACATTTATATAACTTAGCCTGTTACTGTTTTCGTATTGAGTATACGTATGTGGGACCGTTGTGTTTGTTACAAGAGGGTATTCTTTGCCATAAAATCGTCTGATCAACACATAATTCTCCCATTCTATTTCAACGGATTAACAGGTATCTATTTATTAATGCAACCAATCTTAATTTAATAACCTTGGCAAAGTAAACAATCGTGTGATGTTCCTTGGAATAATATACTTTCACCATTTTAGAAAGTAACTCGCAATATTCTGCTGCAAGTATACAAAAATCCCGTGAAGGATTTGCAAAATAATTGAAAAAAATGACAAACGGATAAAGGCACCATGGAGTCGGCGTTTAGAAGGTCAGTTCAGTATACCGGGCTTCGAATCAGGCATCGTGGCAAAAGTGGTTCCATGAAAGAAATGAAAAAAAAAGAATGAAAGAAACGCATCAGTTTCCTCTGTTTGACCCATAACATATTTTAAATGTCTGCAGAGAAGAGAGGGCCTGTGGATAAAATAGGGCAACTTGATGCGAGAGAGTAACTCGTTAAAAGACTGAGTTACTCTGCTCACAGTAAAAGCTCGGCAAAGCTTGTTAATATTTTAAGAAATGGCACCAGGGGAATTAAAGGGAGAATCTGCTCGAGAAATTCTGACACATTTTGTCTTTGTCACGCAGCAGTAGACGTTGGATAGAAACAGATATACAGCGCAGAACGGTTACAGTTGCTGTTTTTTTTTTTTTCTCGTTTTTTTCGTTTTTTTTTAATTTTAGGAACAAATAAATAAAAACCTAGTTTCCCATTCACGACATTAGGGTATTTTTAATCACTGGGACATTCTAACACAATGTGACCTAAGAAGTGTAGAACATGAGTCCATATTTTTGTTAGTATGCACATATTTTGACATTCATTTATTTAAAAATCATATATTGCAGATATAGTAATAATTTCACCTTCCCATTTTTTTTTCATTAATAGATACATAATTATACATGATTATATGTATAAAAGCTTTTTGAGCCTCATTGAACCTCAAATTAAAAAAAAAAATGTGTAAGTTTTAAAATGGCGTGTATGGGGTAAGATGTGGTTTTCGTTGAGCCATAGCAACGATTAACTTCTATCTTAAAGCATCTTAAGTTTAAAAAAGTTTCTTTGCTAAGTTTTACTGATGGGTTTAACATTGGGTTTTGTCTCAAATATATAAAAAGTTTCAAAAGAAGGGGAAAAAGCTTATTAATTGAGTATTACTAAAATTTATCTATATTATATATCGAGGGCTTAAAGCCAGAACGGTCTAAGCCATTTTCTATATAAGTCCATCAAAATTTTGCATAATCAATGTACATTTGTCTGTAACAACTGCATATATCCTCACAGGATATTGAATTTCCAGAACTGTCTATGGCCTACAAGTCTGGGCAACACAAACACATATGCATATACAGGATAGTGGTGGACATAAACTGAGTTTTTGCCAAAATGGACATAACTGGTCTGGTTTTAAACCCTCGATATATTATATGAAAATGTATATGATATCAAACATAACAGTCTTCTAGTCTCCATTGCTCTCTGTCTAGGGATTCCTCTTCATAAGGCCTACGTTTGTTTCCGCGCCTCACTAAAGACACCATCCCAATCTTGGTCTCTTACCTCTTCTCTTTTCTTCCCTTCCCTTCTAACACATCTCTGAGCATGTTGTTCCTCTTAGAACAAGGCGGGGATCCAAGATATCCGAAAATGAAATACATTTGTCGGGCCCAATTTGTCTGGCGGACAATAGCGGCTCTTTATGTTTACGCATGGGCCCGATACTTTATGTGTTGACGTTAGGCCTACTGTAGAATGTGTCCCGACCATAAGGCTTTGAACCACTTTTCATGTCATTCATGTATTCAGGTCCTGGTACTTAACATGTTTCGTCATGGTTCAGGAATGATCGGCCCTTGTTCTATAAAGTAGGAAAAACGGACTTCCTTCTGCAAATAAAAAAAAAAAAAAAAAAAAAAAAAAAAAATCTCATTTGGTGCTGTAGATCTTGAGATAATATTCGTTTTTCTAGAAACAAGACAAAGTAGTCATTGTGCGTATGCCTTTGAGTAGGTTTCGGACATAATAAGCCCAGATGACTTGAAAGACAGTGGTTTGTATAAATCGATTCTCTCGTCGTCGCACAAAATAGCATAACCTTCGTTTACAAAATCAAATTTATTGAACAAAGTATATGCAGGGAGAAATTTGTGTGCTTTCATTTCATACTACAAAAACATTACGTTTTAGAAAGCTTTTCATACCCGATTTATTTTCCCTAGTTGTGCCATCTGTTTTAATTTCTTTCTTGCATTTCTTTTAGATTTGACAAAATTCTGCATGAAATTCGGCCTGCCGCCCCTCTCCGGTTTACCGTCTTTGATATGACGGGGGTGAATGACCCATCTTCCATTCACACACTATTTGCCAATTATTGTGAAGTAGATTCGCGACTGATTACTGACCTTCATTATGTTTATGTATTGATCTATTCTCAAGGTGAAATTGTTGAACAAGCGACACTTTAAATGTGACGGTACAATGTGGGCTATCATTCTCTTTCCCTGATAGACCAAGGTCTCCACGTCACTGGGAAATGGGGGTGCTTTAGGGTGTTGCAGGATTCTAAGAAATCCTCCAAGGCTTCATGGCTTCCAAAGAATTTTATGTAGATATGTAGGAGAAAATTATCCTTTTCTTTGCTTGTTTTATAGATTCATCAAGGTTGGTGGAAGTCGAATAGATTGATAACATAAACAAGTTCGAAGGAAATTGAAGGAACAAAAAGAAGGCAATGGCAATGTGGCATAAGTAAAGAAAAAAAAGTTATGCCTAGGATGCCAGGGAAATACAAGTATAGATAACAAAATGATTTTTATTTCTATTTTTATTTTATTTTTCAATTTTATGTATTTATTATTTATTTATTTATTTATTTATTTATTTATTTTTATTTTATTTATTTTATTTTTATTTATTTATTTATTTTTATTTATTTATTTATTTAATTTTTTTTTTTTTTTTTTTTTGGGGGGGGGGGAGAAAAAACATTCCAAACATCCTCAAAAATATACTTCAGTGAGTAGTGCAACATAAAAAGATAAAATGTTGAAATCAAGTACCATCAGGAGTTCATCCGTGATGAATTTTTTTCAATTTCAAGAGGCCGTGCAGAAGGATGTCAAGTTTAAAGTTGACTATAGGCCTACAGTTCTGTCTTAGTAACATGTATACCGATTACGTTTTAGGTACGGTTGATCTCGATTTCTGAGAGTTTAGCAAATTCAGAATTTCCCATCTTTTCAGGCGACTTCATGAAATTCTGCATCTTCTATGAAAATATAGAACGATTTCCTGAAAGGGGGGTTTTGGAAATGCACTGAGATTCTGTTTCATCTACTTAATGAGAATAAAGCCTCTTCCAATCAACGCTGCACGCCTTTGATCCAAACTTATCCGAAATCTATAATTTGACATACCAATCCATTTTCCATTATCCTAATCTGACAAATCAATTAATCAGGCTTTATATTCAGATATCTTATTCTTCAACAAAACAATTAAAACATAACATGCATGAAGAGCAAGAAACAAAAATGGGGTTGTGTCAATCAGCATACATTATGCACACGTTCGTTCGGAGAGGAAGGGGCACTACTTCTCTTGGAACAAAAAAAAAAAATGAATGAACTAGAATATACTTCTCAAATTGCTGTGAAATGTTTTCCCCTAACCTGTAAATGTATTATTTTTACATCACTGTGGTATCAGTACAATTATCATTACTCTGATGTAAGAAAGAGTTGTGTCATTACGTTCTGCTCCAAAAAACCCGAAAGCTATGAGACAGATGCCACGAAGTATGTTCAGAATTCCTTAGAAATGGATCTTTTGTAGATCATTTCACATTTACCTTATCGCTATGCAGAGGCTTTTGGATATACAGGAGAGTTCTACGTTGCAAATGGTCTTTGGAAAACAAATGCCAATCAGTGTTACCATGGAGGAAAGAATTTCTGTTTTCTCCAAGTTTTTTTTTACTAAACACTTGCAATCATGCATTGCACATGTGACAAAAGCATGTTGTGAGGTCCATTTTGAAAAGCAGGCACATTTGTAAAAGCACATTTCTAATTCAAATGATTTCCTCATTCTAACTGCAACTGAAGAGGCCGTCTTTTGTATTGAGGGTATGGTAAAAAATGTAAATATTTCACTTACTTAAGGGCCTTTAAGGGCCTGTCCCACAGGCGGCGATCGTTGTGGCGACAACCTGATAATTTCATAATTTAAGGAGTTAATCTTTAAAAAGGCGATTATAAAACCTACATACGACTCTATCTAAGCTAGGCTACAACAACAACTTGCTTACCACCCTCACAACAGCAAGATCGCCAGTTGTCGCAACAACGATCGCCTCCAGTGGGACAGCCCCTTTACACACAATAGCTTCATACCTCTGTCAGAACCAAAGGAAAAAAAGATGACCCCCTTTTGAAAATAAATATGTAACAAATTAGTGAGGTAGTAAATAGTGCCGGAAAATGAGGAACGATTGGGAAGTATGACAGTGATAGTAAACATGGTGAATGAGAAGGGACTTTGGAAGGATGGAATTGATTGCAAACGAGGAGAGGTTGGAAAGAGTGCCAGTGATAAAACTTGAGGAGTTAGGGTAGATGACAAAATGAGGAGGGTTTAGGAAGGATGGGAGTGATAGTAAATACAGAGGGCTGTCACGGGTAGTAATTGAGGAGGGGTTTGGAAGGATGGCAGTGTTTGTAATTGAGGAGGGGTTCGAAGGATGGTACTGCTAATAAATGAGGAGGGGTTGAGAATGACGGCAGTGATAGTAAATGAGGAGGGGCTAAGAATGATTGCAGTGATAGTAAATGAGGAGGGGTTGACAGAGATGGCAGTGATAGTAAATGAGGAGGGGTTGGGAAGGATGGCAGTGATTGTAATTGAGGAGGGGTTGGGAAGGATGACAATGATAGTAAATGAGGAGGAGTTGGGAGAATGGCAGTGATAGTAAATGACGAGAGGTTGGCAGGATGGCAGTGATAGTAAATGAGGAGGGGTTGGGAATTGTATCAGTGATAGTAAATTAGGAGAGATTGGGAAGGATGGTAGTGGTAGTAATTGAGGAGGGGTTAGGAGAATGGCAGTGATAGTAAATGACGAGAGGTTGGAAAGAAGGCAGTGATAGTAAATGAGCAGGGGTTGGGAAAGATGGCAGTGGTATTAAATGACGACGGGTTGGGATGGAAGAAGTTGTTGGTAAATGACGAGGGGTTGGAAAGGAATTTGAATTTGAATTTGAATTTTGAATTTGAATTTGAATTTGAATTTGAATTTGAATTTGGATTTATTAACATCATCAACACAACACGTTATTATAACAATGCATAGGAAATACAATCTTACAAAAATGAATACAATGTAAACAGAGCATAAATTATATGTATAGAAAATCAAAGTGTGATTGAACAGGACAGAGAATGTGGAGATGTTAAATGGAACTAGAAGTTAGCACAAGTGCTAGTCGAGCCTAGTTCCACACGTATGGCAAGATATATTTGTTGGTTTTGTTTTTGCATTTTTAAATCTGCATATAATTTTTTTTTTCATTTACAAGTATTTACAAACTATTTACAAAATACTTGAAGAGCTTAACACGTTTTAGATTCCTATTACTAGCATTGGGAGTTAACA
>CALNVZ010002100.1:55764991-55780740 GCA_940671915.1 Paracentrotus lividus | reverse complement strand
CTGTCGTTCGACTTTTAGTTCGTTGTGTTTGGATTTATAATTGGGATAACTTGCGTGCGTGTTCTCCCCGGACCTTGGTTGTTGAATAAGTTTTTTTTCTAGTATGTATGATATTTGTTTTTTTTCAAGCTTTGCCGTCTGGTTGTTAGTTGTAGTTGCTGTTTTTGGTCTTTTTTTAGTTCACTTTTTGCTAGCATGCTGGTTTTCTTAGAGGATTGTTTGGCGGGTCTGTGTAGGGGAATCTTTCCACGTGTGGAGTTTTAACAATGTTTTTTCTGTTAGTCTGTTTGGCTTTTTTCCTCGTTATGGTCTTAACCCATGCTTTTCTGTTGTTTGTTTCCTGTAGTTCGTCTCGTTGGTAATGGATTGCGTTTTGGGCCATTTAGAATTTTTCGTTAGCTTTATTTGTAGTGTTTACTTTTTCTTTTGTGTTATGTCTTTTGTACTTATTTCGATTTTTCCACTAGTTTTCATTGAATCGTTTTCCATGTTATCTGGTTTCCAGGTTGCTTTTTCGTATTCGCAATCAAGGACTGTGGTTAAAAATTTATCTTTTGTCACTTCTTATCTTGTTTGAATTTCTGCTTAGTCTTGATAATTGTTGTTTTTGTTAATGATTTTGAAATACCCTTTGTCTATCCATGGTTCTTATATTTTCTTCACACTTGAGCTGAAACAATGGGTGCATTTGGTCACAAATTTGTCTATTGTCTAATAGAGTAGACGTTTTCGTTTAGTTCTGTACAGTCACTAACAGGCTTCCAGTCTGTTGTACTAAGTTCGTCATGAAATTTATTGACGTCATAATTCCTAAAGGAGGATGGCAATGGTATTAAATGAGGAGGGGTTAGTAAAGATGGCAGAGATAATAAATGAGGAGGGGTTAAGAAGGATGACAGTGATAGTAAATGAGGAGGGGTTGGGAAAGATGGTAGTGATAGTAAGTAAAGGAATTTGAGAGGATGGCAATGATGGTAAATGAGGAGGGGTTGGCAAGGATAATATTGATAGTAATTGAGGAGGTTTTCGCAAGGATGCCATTAATAGTAAATGAGGAGGGCTTAAGCATGATGGCAGTGACAGTAAATGAGGGGGAGTTAGGAAGGATGGCAGCGCTGGTAAATGACGAGGGGTTGGGAAGGATGGCAGTGAAAGGAAATGAGGAGGGTTTGTGAAAGATGGTAGTGATAGTAAGTGAAGGAAGTTCGAAGGATAACAATGATAGTAAATGAGGAGGGGTTGTCAAGGATAACGGTCATAGTAAATGAGGAGGGGTTGGCAAGGATGACAATGATAGTAACTGAGGAGGTTTTGACAAGGATGGCACTGATAGTAAATGAGGAGGGGTTAAGAATGATGGCAGTGATAGTAAATGAGGAGGGGTTGGAAAGGATGGTACTGCTAATAAATGAGGAGGGGTTGGGAAGGATGACAGTGAGAGTAAATGAGAAGAGGTTGGGAAGGATGGTAGAGATTGTAAACGAGAAGTTGGGAAGAATGGCAGTCATAAATCATGAGGGGGAGTTAGGGAAGATGACAAAATTAGGAGGGGTTGGAGAGGATGACAGTGACAGTAAATGAGGAGGGATTGGGAAGGATAGCAGCGCTAGTAAATGAGGAGAGGTTGGAAAGTATGTAGGTGATGGTAAACGAAAAGGGAATCTGGAAGGGTGGCAGTGATAGTAAACGAGGAGAAGTTTGGAAGATTGCAGTGATAAAAATGAGGGGGGGGGTTTGGCAAGGATAATAGTGTCAGTAATTTAGGAGGGGTTGGAAGGATGGCAATCATAGTAACTGATGAGGTTTTGGGAAGGATTTCAGTGCTACTAAATGAGGAGAGGTTAGGAAGGATGATAGTGCTATGTAATGAAGATGGGATACGGAAGATTTCAGTGATAGTATGACGGCGGTGCATGGGATGATGGCAGTACTAGTACATGAGGAGGGGTTGGAAGTTGGCAGTGATATGTAATGGGAGAGATTAGGAATTATGGCAGTGACGGGGTGCCGTAAAGGCGTGTAATTTTTAACGCTTGGAGTGCACATTATTTTTCAATCCTACGGGTTCAATTTGAAAATCATTCTTAGTGCGTATTTGTTTGAGTGAAATGGTAACTTGGAATGTCAAACATTATGATCGTTAGGCGAATGGTTTGAATATCTTTTCTCTGGAGAATGTTCTGGGAAGAGAATGTGTTGTGCATTTGCAATTTTCGGACGGATGTTATAGTGGATATCTGTTGAGGACTTAGCTTTTTTATAAGCCGATACAGTCTAGTCTCAGTTCAGTATGTGGGTTTTGAAGCACTTTGTAATTTGATATATTTATACTGTTATTTAAGATGCTCCTAATCCCTAATCTAAGAAGTGTGTATCAATACGCTTTGGAATTAATAAATATAAATTCTGTTTTATTCAGTTGCCATATTCGTTTTGTCTTCTCCTAGTTTATAACCTCTATAAGTTTGTTTTTCAAATAAGATTAATCGAAGTTATCAAATAAAAACGAAAAATAGCATATAAGTGCTAAAAGCTGCGTTATAGTTTTGGTAAGATTGACTCTTATAAGACACTCCCAAGTAAAAAAAAAAAAAACAAAACAAAACAAAAAAGAAGCAAAGTGACCGTAATACCATTTTTTCACGTTAAATCTTGATGAAAATTTGAATGTGGTCTTTAAAGCAGATCTAGTGGTATCTACCGGCTTTGATGTTATTTCCATTAAAATAGACCTTCCGAATGATCTAGCTTACCTGTGTCAAAGAGCTATATTTAAAGATATTATCCTGACTTTTTCTTTTAAATCCGGGGCTGAAAACTTATTTTATATTTAAATGGAAAATATAGTCGTTTACTGGGACCCAGACTTTTAATATAAGATTATTTTATAGTAATATTACTCACATTTCACTATTCACATTAATAATGTTTCTTTAAATTTCATTATTATCTTATAATACATCCAAAGTTCGAATTTTTTCTCTAAAACTACCAAAACTATACCA
Organism: Paracentrotus lividus; assembly: GCA_940671915.1. Taxonomy (NCBI): domain Eukaryota; kingdom Metazoa; phylum Echinodermata; class Echinoidea; order Camarodonta; family Echinidae; genus Paracentrotus; species Paracentrotus lividus. Next base: position 55,777,735 of record CALNVZ010002100.1, on the reverse strand, counting down.
TGCTTGAATACCGCTCGAATTTTATTTTGAAAGCGAGACGTCAACAATATCTTTGCGTAAGAATAAAATCTTAAGACACCTGAAGATTTTTGGGGTTAAATGTAGAGGAAAACTGCTTCCAGTCTTGTGTAAACGTTGTAATTTATCCTTATCCTGGACTGAAACACAAAACTGAGGCAACTCCATTCTATAATTGCTTGACTATAATAGAAGCCCCATAATCTTTAAATGTGAAATACATCTTGTAGTTTTGCACATATACATAAGCCATTGTCACTTTGAAGTACTTCTCAAAACGCTTTTACACTTTCCAGAAACCAAAGTTATACCCAGTACGATTCTAGTCCTCCCGTCCAACGGCCAAACAAGGAGGAGAGGGGGGGGGATTAGATGAAGCAAAACGAGAAAAGAGAAGAATGGCAGAGAGAAGACATAAAGAAGACGATAGAAGACATAAAGATGAAGAATAATGGATTAGCCAAACAAATAGAAATAAAGAGGTTAAATGTCTATTCCAAGTAGGAAAAAATATTTTGTAATAAAAAAAATAAAGAAATAAAAAAATAAAGAGGAAAATAAAAAGGTAAAAAAATACGCATACGCGCGCGAAACCTTGACGACGTTAACCCTAACTTAGCTGGGCTATTTTGTGAGCTTAAATTCCTGGTTGAGGGGGGCCTTTAGGGCCCCCCCTTAAGATCTCGGCCGTGGATCGGGCGATCGCGACGAAAATTTGCATGAAGGTAGAGAATGACATAATCTACGCGGTTGCATAGGTAAATTGCACTCAATTTGTATATTTTATTTTAAATGAAATATTTATGCTAATTTATTCATAAAATCATACTTTTTGCTCTAATTCACTAAATAAAGCTCCTAGAAACCTAATTTTTTGTGAAAATATTCTTTATAGCATTCCTAAGAAATTATAGATGAAAAAAAATCCGGTACCAAAATCGATTTCTTATGTATTTTATTGTTTTTTTTATTTCTTATGTATTTCTTTGTATTTTGACCTTTTTATTTTTATTGTTTTTTCGACAGAATTTGTCCGAGACAATATTTTGGCCATAAATAGCATCAAATTAAATGCCTCTTGTCAATAAAATAAAAAATAATCACTCATTTTGTATTGACTGTACATGAAATCATGTTTTTGAACGATTTTCGGTCTGACGGAAATTTTTGAAAATCTTGGAAGTCGTAATGGTATGCCCGATTTTCGCAAAAATGGTTTTAAAAGATGCGCAAGACTTGAAAGTAAAAAGTCAGCGAGCGGCGCAATAAAAAAATTTCGCACTGCCGACTTATCGCGAAAAATTTCGAGGGGGGGGGGGCCTTAAAGGCCTTAAAGGCCCCCCCCCCCCAGGTAAGTTAGGGTTAATGTTGCACGATAGCTTGAAGTTTATTGTGAAGTAATATGAAATGGTTATGATTATCATTCAGAGAGATATGCTAAACTCAGAATATGGCGTCTAGATGACGTCATAATGTGTTTTTTTGGGGGGATGGGGGGCTGAAAACTTTCAAATATTCATATTCTGCTATTAAGGCCATTAGCTGTGCAAAATCTAAATTATTTTGATTGATAAGTGTATGAGATATCATCTTAGCAAACATGGGCAAGAAAAAGAAAGGGAAAAATAAAAATTCGTACAAATACAACGTGTGATAATTACATTGGTACCACCTAATTAATGATGGTAATTTACAATTTATAATAAAAAAAAAAGCGAATTACGCTTATTCTGCGGTTTCGTAGGCCCACCCACCCAGCTTAACAGCCACGTGCCCCCTTCCCCCTAAACAAAATTGTATGGCTAACAAAAAAAAAAAAAAAAAAAAAAAAAAAAAAAAAAAAAAAAAAAAAAAAAAAAACAAGGGATATCATGGGAAGGGCTTGTCAGTGGTCAGCTGTAAACCCCTGGAAGCCTGGACTGCCCTCTCGTGACTATAAGCAAGGTATCGATATTTATAGGTGGTAACACAGTGGTGAACTAAATATAGTGTTGTCTAAATAATCGTTAAAGCACCTCATCTCCATTTACCACGCGTCTGTATCATTACTTCAAAGTGCCAAAGATGTTGTTGACATTTAACCTTTGCAATCACTGTATTTTGCAATTGCACATTAGATCTAAATGTTTATACCTTTTTTCCTATCCCCAAACGTACGCTTAACATGCTTAAGGGAGTTATAGCAGCGGTGGATCCAAGATTTAAAATAAAAACTGTATTATGCAACTGTACAATAAATCTAAATGTCCTCACTTTTCCCCTAACCCTTAACCCGTGCACTTAAAGGGGTTATAACGACAGTGGATCCAGTATTTGACGGAAAAAACAAAAACAAAACAAAAACAAAACAAAACAAAGAGCGTTAGTAGGCGCTGCTGCACTAGCTCGAGCTAAAAAATAGCGCGCTAATTGGTGGATCGGGAAAAAAGCCTGAAAAAAGAAACCGGTCCTGCACTAGCTCAAGCTATTTTAAAATTTCGCCTTAACGACCAGACCCGATCTAGAACAAACAAGCCCGATGTGTATTGCGCAACTGGTAACTACCGCTAGCTTCTACACGCACAGGTGCACGATTTCGAAATTAGCTCGAGCTAGTGCAGCACCGCGCAAAATAGCGCGCTATTTCGTGCTAAAACCGCAAAACAGCTCGAGTTTTTTCAAAAAAACCTAGGATGACCCAGGTTTGAATTTCCTCCAAATTAGCGCGCTATTTGACCACAAAGTCGGATCTGCTCTGATCGAGCTATTTCATCAGATCACAAATAGCGCGCTATTTGAAATAGCTCGAGCTAGTGCAGCAGCGCCTAATGATACATGTACAAACAACTTCACATCTAAGTAAGATTAATAAGCACACGGAAATGTATAGTATATAATGTAACTTTGTTCGTATTTATTCACTTTTGAAGCCTTTTTAATTAATGAGACAGGTTTAAGTTGATCAGCAATTGGTACTTTAGTGAACGATGTGTGTGTGTGTGTGTGTGTGTGTGTGCGCAGGACGGGGGTGGAAAATTTGTCTGCATTGATCGTATTTACTCGTAATATCAAAAGTTTATATTCTTTTCTTTGCTCAAATCATATAAACAAATTATCTCCGCAATGTTATTGTGTTTTCAATAATTGACGATTAACTTCGCATGAAAAAGTAATTACTATAGTATTCATAAAGTAGGGTACATGTAGGTAATATGGGCCCCCTAAGCTCATCTGCCTAATTTGCATAAAATTACGAAATGACACACAGTCTAATCTTTGTTTATATGAATCAATAACTACTGATCTAACTTTTATTGTGAAGAAAAACAATTATCACCAATCCCCCTGTCTGCGATATTCAAATGTTGACGTCATTACCAAAGTGCCCATATTACCTGCATGTGCAGGTAATATGGGCACATGTATTTAATGTATGTTTTAAAAACTACAGTGACTCTACCATGTTTGGAATTTGCTTAAAATGTTGAAAATCATTAACTTTAAGATATAATTTGAAATTATAAGACCCTTCAGTAAATCCTTTGACTATATATTTCATTGTTATGTATTTTGTATATTATTTCTTTTTTAAATATTATTTAAATATTATTTTCATTATACAAGTCAATATAGGCCTACAATAAGTTATTTATATTAATTATATACTGTAAATATGCCTAAAAAAATCGTAGCAAAAAGATTGATGCCTCATCCCAATACTAAGTACCAGAATCATTTCCGCCATTTTGAATGTCCCATATTACCTGCACTAATGTTACTGTGTCAGGCATGCATTCAATGCCACATTGCACCCCTTCACTAACACAAATTGACATGTACACGCTAGTATGATCAAAATGAAACTATAAGCTTACTAAATATACAAAACAATTGAGGTTACCCCCTCAAACACTCTTTCACCATCACATTCTGTGAAATATCAAATTTTACATCATGGTAAAAAAAAATGCCGTAAGTTTTACCTACCTTGTTGGTTTTCAGCAATTTTCTCAGAGAAATTTCGGCATCAGATGCTCTCACGACAATACATTTTCGTATACAGTTCATATGAACAACATTATGGTGCTCACATCGGTCACCGGTCGACGGTCACGACATGATTTGCTTCAGGTGGCCCATATTACCTGCTGGCCCATATTACCTGCATGTACCCTATCTTTAATTATACCAAAGTGAACTAGTGAAAATGTTCTTTACAGTCCAGTAAATGTTTTTTATTATAAACTTTCATTATAAAAAGTACCTCTTATTCTTATTATTTCATCAGCATATTTGTAATGAATGTAAGCATAATAATATGTGGTATATCCCTTTGCAACGATGCTTGTTTTGCAGGCCCGTATTAAACTAGGATTTTTAAGGGGGTACGGCCTTTGAAATAATGGACCTTTCTGAAAATTTGCCTGAAGGCCCTATTTAATTATGATACACTGAAAGAAATTCAATTCTGCCTCTTATTCATACTGGATCTCCTTCTAAAACTGATGATAACCCCCTTCTTCATATCGGACAAAAAAAACACATAGTATATGCTACAGTCACACAGACACATACGTTTAGTTACGTTTTTGTTGTTTTATCTTTATTTCATCTTCTATTCTATCATTTCTTATGTGTCTTTTTTTTAATTGGATGAACGAAATTATCACTATTTCCACTGCTAATTATGACGGGAAGGCATCTCTGGGGATCCACAGAAAAATGGAAGTAAACTGTTTGGGACGTAAAGCCAGACGTAACCCAACGTAAGCGTCTGTGTGACTGTAGCGTTAAGTGTGTTTTTTCAAGTTCCTTTAAAATGAATCCAAAACCTTTCGTCTTTATTGTGGAATAAATAAACCACAAAATTGAATTACTCAAGCTCAAAAAACGAGCGAGAACTTTATAATATTAACCTAAAGGCTAGGGATATGAAAAAAAAAAAAGAGGGAAGGGGGTCAGGCAACAATTTTCTTTTAGCATGTTCAGTCAATGAGTGCTTTTCCAAAAAAAAAAAAAAAAAAAAAAAAAAAAAAAGGGGGGGGGGGGTCACGCCTGTTTCGCCCTTGATACGCCACTACTTGAACAAAGTGCAATTTTGCATCTCATGTAGTCTCGACCACCTATTTCTCCATTTCGGACATAAAAACAGAGTATATAATTATTTTTTTTTAATCTTGTCTTGTTCTGTTTTGAGTTCATGTTTAATTGTGAATATGGAGGTAGATAAGAAATAAATGTGGTTACACTTGGGATTTTTGGATATTATTCCACGGACATGTTACTGGCATATTGTCCATTTTCAAAAATCAATCATAACATTGTCCCTGATATTTGGCTTTGTCTGTTAAAACCAACGCATAATTTGACTTTCCGTTAGTACTAAAAAAATACAATTTTTACAAAAAGTATTGCTTTCAGATTCAACATTGAAGAGTCAAGAGTCTATTACTAAATTAAAACTCAATTCCTAACTTTGATATCATTTACCGCAATTAATCAGACAATTCTATTCACTAAATCACCATGAACAAGTCATTAATTCAAGATTTGATATCAAATTATGAAAATCGCATTAAAAAGGTAAATAGTCAAAGTAAAATTTTAAAAAGGGATAATTTTCACCAAAACTTATTCTTTTTCTACTTAAAAAGGTGCAGGATATTTTTATAATAGGACATGACTCGGCTTATCACTGCCACAAAAATGATAGTAAAACATTCTTTAAAAAAAAAGGAAAATTGAAAAGTTTATTTACTTTAAACTTTGAAAACAATGTAAATTTAAAGACTTAACGACACTTACCTAAATCTGAAGATTTGTGCTTTGATTTGCAATCTGGTCCCATTAGGAGTAGGCAAGTTACTAACATACTAGGTATCAAAGTCATCTCGGTCTTCAAAGAACGCTTACTGATTGAACTAAGATATTACTTCTCTAAGACAAGCAAAGCAATGTAGAACAATTAAAACCTTTCTTCGATGTTCCTTTTAAGGTTGAAATGAAAAGTGAAGAAAGACGCTGTTAAATCATTTCTTTTACAGGTGAAGGCAGCAAGTCAAACAAGGGTACCTTTCGTTGTTTGCTGGTGTAGAAAAAAGGCAAGAGAAATGGATGAGTGAAGAAATCAATATGATGGCATAATATCTGATCCAAGAATTATGTCAATATATGTCATACGATTCGGTGAGAAATTAAAACACCGCGGTTTAGCGCTTCTGCATGCGTAATATAATGACGCTCAATTTATTAGTTGCATATCCAGGATAGCGTGCAACAGTGACGGACAAAAAAAAATATACAAGATGCAAACAGTCAAGTTTCCTCCTATTTCGCCCTCTTTCCTCTTTCAGCTTCTCTCCTACCCCCTCAGATTAATTCCCACTATTTTCACACACAAAAGCTGATTCCGGTTTGCTCGCTCTGATTGTAGTCGTTGAGTGGGGTACAGTAATGTCCGAGTCCACCAATTAGGGATGACATAAAGAATGTAATCAAACAAAGTGGAAGATCCCTTGATCAAAGTGCCCATTTCAATGGAAAATTGATATAGAAATAACGATGAGGGACGGACGGGAATAGTGCGCTTCTTTGCATTATTGACGGTGACCGAGCAAGGCTATTTTATGCCAGTTAGCTTTACATCCTCGCCTCTCATCCTTTATAGAAAGGGGAAGTAGTGTTGAAAGGATTTGGTTATAATTGAGAAAGATTGTTCTTGATTAAGTCGGTTAATGTCATTACGTATGCCATAACACTCATATTCTGATACAATTTACCGCGTTGCAAGATTGTTTTCTACATAAGTGATCAGATTATAGTGTTCCCGAAGTTTATTTGCAATGTACGTTTAAGTGCGAATCAATCCGAAATATCCGGAGGAAAAATAATAAGATCATTTTTTAATGGTACCACCCTTACTAAAATAAGAATAGAAAATATCATTAAGATAGGATTATTTATGTGCAATGTTCACCTTAAAAAATACAACTTTATATACATAAATTGCCGTACACGTTTTTTTTCCGCGTGTTTTCCGTTTCTGTTTTCCCTTCCCCTTGCTTCCCCCATATTGTCTAATACAAGATAATGTATGGCAAATTTTCTCATATACCATCATACGTTCACTACATGCCGTCACGAAAAATGCGAATGCCCAACGCGGCCAAACCGTAATATTTGTCAAACTGCGAAATCGAGAAGCAGGGGTAAACAATTGCATATCATTGAAGGGCAAGAACATTTGCTATCGTCATAAAATAAGTGGCGATTTCCCAAACGAAAGTAACCCTCTTGTCGTCCTTAGAGATTACTCTCTTTAAAGAGCAAGAAAATAATATACAGCATTGGACAACGACGAACAAATATATTTTCCAATTTTTTCAGAAATTCTCAATTGAATTCTTGTCCATTTTGTGTGCTTTCCATGTGAGATCATTAAAAATATATGTTAATAACTCGTTTTCATTTAAAAGGTTGAAGCAATATTATTTATATAGATTATTAAAAATATTTATGTTACCGAAGGGTATAGCTATGTATGAATTATTATGGGCAATCATTAAAAAAAAAATGAAATCCCCCATCCTGAAACCCCATTGTTAGGCATACAAATGTAAGTATCTTTCGTCCAAAGTTTAATTTGGATTTAGGGGCCTAATTATCATTTGGTACATTGTAAAACCATTTGACATTGAAATTATCCTGCGTCTTTATGAAAATGTATATACATACTTCAAAATAATCTTAAGAAGAATGTTATCGACAGTGCTTCGATGTGCTTAAGACTACCCACATTCGAACTGAAACGAAATTAAAATTGAGGAAATAAATTTTGAAATAAAAAAATGTTATTTTCTTGACCCTCTCACTTATGCTTATGACGTGCAGACTTTTATCAAATATTTACGTCAATTTTCTTGTAACGTAATAACAATACTAGAAATCGCATTTGTTTATTGACCATTATAATAACTATATCTCGGTACTTCAAGCATCCTACAAAACTAATGTTTATCTGTTTTTGTGCTACTCCAGCAACGCACTTTATTCAATGCTAAGTCCTTTCAGAGGCCATATTTTTGGTGACACCTGTATTCGGTGTCCAAAAATATGTTTCGAAAGACGTTTATTAGTTTCTTACAAATATCAAATGGTAGTCAGTGTAGGGGTCGTTCTCAGCCAAAGTTATTAACACGACGTACAGATCAAGTAGGACGACGTTACTATGATTAATGATTAATAAAAATATCCATGAAGTTGCTTATATTCAGTGTAATACAAAAGGAAGATATATCGGAGCATAATATTGTCGACGGAGCCAGATCTCCATTAGCAGTCTTTGCGACCGGCCAAATCATTAATGGGAATAGTGCCAGTCACGAGAGCTCTCAGCTGAATATAATTCAACTCTAAAATGCACACCTCCAAGGCAGTAGGTGACTTGAAAATAAAGTCGTACCAGCCAGTTTCCATTATAAATCTAACTTGATATATCTTTTCACTCCTTTTGCAAACGTGAATCTTGTCAAAGCCACATCTTTCCTCGGAAATTTGATTCAATTTGCGTAAATGCTCATTTCAAGGAGACAACATTCCCAATTTGCCATTCATACATGATCAGGTTATAATGTCATCATGAATATTGTTGAACTATAAATGTCGTTTATATTTATGTCATAAGCGCAGTGCGGTTTAGACTTTTAATGAGCCAGACTAGTGTTATTCAAAATAACATCTCTTCACAATGAAAAGATATAATTTCCCCTCCATGATCAGTCAAGTGGGGAATTTGAAAATGAAGAACAAATATCTTTCTTCGTTGAGCTGGCATTTACCCTCAGTTTTCCTGCATGTCACTTTATCTAAAGAAATGAATAATGATTGGTATCATTCAAGCATACTGCAAGTCAAGTCAAGCGAACCTTGTCTCATCGTGGTTTGTTATCTTTGCAAAACAAAATGGAAAAGTTAATAGTTTCTTGTCTTCCAACACGATGCGACATGGATAATCAATACCATGAATACCGCACACTTACCAATTGCCAATCATTGCATTCATATTTGCTTTTCTTATGATTTTTTTTTTTTAGCATGCATGTTTCTCCCTTTAGTGTCGCTGAAAACATTAGAGTTAATGACATATGATGTTCTGTTGGTATGTTAAGCATTAGTCAATTACCCTTATTTTTCTCCGGCGAAACTATCATGTCATTAGTAAATGTATGAAAGGATAATATTTTTCGAAGAGCCGGTTTGTTAAAATTCATGATTACGTACGAGTTGTCCATGAACGTTTCATATTTGCCGCTCATTTGAATGTCATTTTGCTATCGGCGCAATGTTTGTGTTTGTCTGAGCTTTGACGTAAGTATTAGTCAGGGCTGTTAGGGCTTAATTATTGGTTGTAGTGGACATGGGGTCAGATAATATTTCATTCAATGTAGTCCATTGATTTGATATTACAACATTTCCAAAATGTAATATTTCTATATTGAAAACAGGATTTAAGGTTAAAAATGATATTGCATGTTAGAGTAGGGATGTCCACTAAAATTTTTAAGTTATTTTTAAGTTGTTTTTGCTAGCTTATTGGATAGAGCATTTTAAAAGAAAGATTTGGTAGTTGAATTACCAAAATTGGATGTCTCCAATGTCAAAGATATGACCCAAAGAGTGTCTCAGATTCCAAGAGCTGCTAGAACACTTTTACAAGTTTCAGAGACAAAAGCCAGAAAATACAATAAAAGCTCAAGTTTATGGTCCTATTGTCTTTGATTTATTCAACACCAAATCATACCAAACATTTTCTATGTGTGTACAACATGAAATAAGAGATTAAGAACATAATTGGGCGTATGAGTAGATTATACAGAAAGTTATGGCAGTAACAAACTGATGGTTTGACAGGTATGTTAACCGTTTGTGATCCAATTATGACCACAGTGGAAAAATACCTCCATAGGGCATGTTTCAATAGGAACAGCTCTGACAATAGGCTATTTACATGGTGGTGTGGCTCAGAGCTGAGTGTTGGAGAGTAGAAGTAATTTAAAAACTAAATGGCCAGTGGTAAACGTTGTTCTTTGTTTTTCACCCCAATACATTTTTTGTTCAAAAATAGTTACATTTTATAGATATCCACTTTTCCTTATCTGAATCTATTCCAATAATGCGAAATTCCAGTCATAACACACATCACACACAAGCATCACTTTGAACACGCTGTAGTTCTTTTCACATCATTTTTTTCAACAGGAAAAGTTGATCACCTGCTGAGGTATTTTCTAAGGAAGAAACTGACCAATTAGGAATAAAAATGATTGATATTTACCACTGGCCAAATGACAATTTCGAAAGCTGTTTTTTATTGAAAATTTTGCTATTCCTCTGCCTGTGTATTATTGAGTAGGCAGTGCATGGGTTATTGTTTGCATTGTAAATGCATGGGTGACTACATCCATACAGTGAAGTGGATACCGTTCTAGTGGCTTTTTGCTGTTGTGTGGCCATCCCTATTAGGAGTGCCAAAGGAATGCTTAACATATTTCAATAGCATTAAATTTGACCCATAAACAAAGTCTAGATGTTATTTATTACTTACTTATTAGGCCAAGAAAGGTGTCCGGTTGGGTTTCTAAATTTGTTTTAATCCAAAAGACCGTCATTTATGGGGGAAATTTAGACAAACGGTCCTTTTTTATGAGGAACCTCTATTATAGTCAGTTGGGACCTAACTTACGCTCATATAGGATTGAGTAAAATCACTTTAAAAGTTGACTTTTATAACTCTTTGATGAAACACATTTGCAGATGGAGTAACGAATACATTTTGGTGGAGAATATACCCCTACAGAACTTGGAAAGTTACCTTCGCAAGTGCCTCATCCCGCTGTTTTCTGCGATGGATATAGTTCAGCGGAGATTCAGCATTACCGTCGGAACTTACTTTAAAATCATTCAACTTGATCTTGCCAATTCATTGATAACTTTTGCTTTTCGACGAGTAGCTACATGAATAATGGAAATATTATATCTATTTCCTGAAAGGTAGTTCATGACTTGTTTATTTCTATACCACGTAATGTGTTCAATAGTGGTCAAGATATAAAATGAAATGATATCGTCTAAACAAATGAAGATACCATATGAGAAGAATGCGCCCCAGGTAAAGGAAATGGTGCCCACCATATCGCGTGGGAACAATCCGATTAGATGAAACAGAGCGCTTGTATATTTTGGTATAAGCAAAATGAAGATTGATTAGATATCAAATGATCAAGTCCGGTTTAGAATGACGCAGAAAAATGTTGTTGCGAGCTGGCAGGAAAATGCAAACGGCCTTCTCGAAGAAGCAAAATAAGAAAAATATATGTTGGAAATTATATCCAAACTTTCCACATATTAAACGAAGTTTAATTTTTTGTAGTAACTTAACTTCTTTTGAAGTGCAGTCTCTGTTAATCATTCCGAATTAACAACTTACGACACAAACGCATCTACACACTTGCACGAACTTAAAAAGCTAATTGATGTGTTACAACTGCTTCTCAGAATATGGTCAATTTGTGCAATGGAATAAGCGAACGCAATTCAGGAATTCTCCGTCTGCCAATTTACCTTTCTCAATTAACTAAACTGTTTTCTAGATAGTTTTTGAATATTTCTGTGATTATAGCTATATCCTTGATACTTCAGAGAGAATAATCTCTTTTTATACTGATATACTAAGAATCAATCAATTATTGTTGATTTAGGTTTCTAATAAGCAGTTGCATGTAGTTACCTTCTCGTTAAGCAGAATGCATCTTAATTGAGTTTCTCATTACAACTAAAATGTCATGTACGCAGATTATGAATTATGTTATGGTGACATTTATTGGCATTAGACCAGAATAGCTATAACCTTGCAAATATTGATATTGTTAGTGTAAGTTCTAATGGTGAGATAAGTAGGGTCTTATCCTTAAACCTGAAACATAAACTGGAAAAAATGGCCGTAATAATGTAACCATTTCTCTCTTGATACAAGGTGAAATGGTTACACACTGTGTAAGAATAGTGTGTTGTTATTCTTTTCTTGTTTATTTGTTTGTTTTTAAAGGGATATTCAGAGGTTGGGTTGTTGGGTCATATGACGAAATTCGAGAAGATGAGGATCATTATTATGTTACAAGAAATATGTGCTCGCAATAATTTACATAACCGTATATTCTTTTAATGTAAAAGTAAAAGAGTGGGGAAAAAACTCAAACGGGAGTTGAATTGAGGTTAAATTCCACTCGCGTATGAAATTATGCGAGGGATATCACTTTTTTTTTCCGAGTGGAAATAGAATATATCTTAGTCGTGTTTTCTCATTGCTACTAAAATGTCATATACGCAGATTATGAATAATAATGTTATGATGACATTCATTTGAATTAGACCAAAGTACGTATACCCTTGCAAATATTGATATTGCTATTGAATATTCTAAACGTGAGATAGGATTATAATGCCTGAAACATGATTAATGAAAAAGAATTACGATACTAAAATAACCCTCTCTCTCTTAATACGTGGGTAAATTGATATCAGAGATTTTTTTTAAAGTTGTGTAGGAGTATAGTTTTTAGTTTCATTAATTTTTGGTCTTTTATGTTTTCATTTTTTTTCTTGTTTATTCAATTTGCTATTTTAAGGGGGTCTTCATACCAACAACAACAACAACAACAACAACAATAACAACAATAATAATAATAATAA
>CALNVZ010002100.1:55746469-55763518 GCA_940671915.1 Paracentrotus lividus | reverse complement strand
AAAAAAAGTCCAACAATACAAATTATTATATTAGCATTTTTATTTATGCGGTGGTGCGCAGTACTAAAGATGACTCATGTTTGCGCATAAATTCAATAAAATGTAAATGCTACTCATCACCCAACATGTGTTACTATCTCGCGGCGATGCACACTCCTGGACCAGCAAGACCGCCTCTTTATCTCCAGTTCTTTTTCAGAGAAGATTTCTTTTTCTGAAGTACATTACTAATATGGTCCTCTGGCAGGCTAAATTTGCCATGGGCTGACATCAGGTACAAAAGAGCTTTTTTGATGAAATTGACCATTCTTCCTCCATTTTGTCACCTGATGGACGACATTGGACGCAGAGCGCTGCCGCCCGCACCCTATTCTCACGCCGTATTAATACAAAGAAAACAATTAAGTTAAAAAAAAAAACTGGTCTTTTTCAAGATCACAATTTCCAAGCCCATGGGATTAGACATGCGATACCTTATTCAAGAGCTCTCCTTTGTCATATACGTTCCTTTCTACCGTAGATAATGTACGTTTGTCCTCTATGTGTTTGATGTTATGCGTTTTTGTTTATACGTATTGCGGAGTTTCTCTTTAGTTGCACAAGTAGTGACTTTCTTAGTCGCTTGTTGTTCATGTATATATAGCTCTACTGTTCGTTTCATGGCTCTGAGATTATTCACTTCTCCTATTCGTAACCCTCCTGGTTTTAGTGTTAGTTTTAATGTCTAGTAATAAGTGAACAATTATTCTGTGTATAGTGCATTGTTGTGTAGTTTAATTATATTACCCTGGCCCGGGGGTCAATTAGATTGGAAACAAAAAGGGAAAGAACACAAGGAGGAAGACTTATGTTAGAAGGGCAAGCTATTTCAATGTAAATTGGACTAATGATGCCATTATGCTAATGTTATGGGATGGTAAGGAAAATTAATCACATTTTTTTAGGGTGTTTGTTTCAGGCCGAACCATAAAAAGGGATCTGTCCATCGTTTGAGCCCAAGTCTACAAGGTCAAGAGTTGACAAAGCTACCAAATTTGTCTGTGGCAGGGATTCCCTTTTGGGTTCTCTCCCTGGCGTGCCTTGCACTGACGGTTTCATCCTGACTTGGTTTTTTTTCAATTCCCTGGATGCCTAACAAAGTAGCTTTCAGATACATGTATATTTCGTGCTGCGCCAAAGACAAAACATTTCTATCAAATAATACTGGTAACAATTTACTTAATTGTGTTTAATAAAGTGAGAGCCGTCAGATATACTCACAGTTGTATTTTCCACTTCACTTGTAAGGTCCTGCTTAAAGCAATTTTTTAAAAAGGTGAAGTTGTTATCTTATTTAACATGTACTTTATCGAAGTAGGCCTGTGTAAATAAAAAATCCCGTTTAACTACTTGGTGTTCAGATACATATCGTAAGAAAGGGCCAAGATTACAAACTCTAATATCCGTCTGTGTTGTCCACCTATCAAAACATTAATCAAATACAATGATTTATCCTTTCATGCGATTTATTGTTTCACCTCCAGTCGCTTTCCAGGTCCACCGTTGGGGGCTCTTGCCTGCGCTCCCTCACTTCTTTCTTTCTTTTCTTTCGTTGAGCCTCTGGCATCATTTCTCCCTCCGGTTTTTCCGCGATGTTTCATCGTTCTTCTACCGCCATGAGTCGTGCTTGGTCTTCCGTCCGCACTCGTGCCCCGTCCCAGTCCAGGCTGACCCTTTGTGCTTCTCCGTTTGGCTCTCTCGAGTTCTCTTTGCCCACCCCACAACCTGGACCGTTTACTCGTTTATTTTTTTTATCGGTCTTCCTCCCCGCTGCCCGCATGCTCCTCCACTCCACTGGCCTCGGCCCTCCATTTGGCCCTCTTGCCTCTTTTTGTTTTTCTTGGTGCTTTTTTGTTTGTTTTTGGTCCCATTGATGTTTTCGTTCGCTGGGATCATTGACGTTTCCTGGCTCTGTGTCTTTGTTGGTTTTCTTGTTGCACCGTCATTACTTCTTTCTCGTCACCACTCTGCTCCTGTTTCGTAATTATATGGACCGGATATTTATTGCGCATTTCCGGTTTTTGTTTCCCATTCTCCAATGCTCTAACGTACGCGTTTTGGTCTGACGTTTCACTTTTTTCGGCTCCTGGTGTGATTTCATTTTGCTAATCTGGCGCCCTGTTATGTGTTTGTTCTGAGCTTTGTGGACGATTAGTAATATAGTTCGTGTTCGGGCTTAATATTAGGGTTGATTGTGGCTCCGTGGGGTCCGATAATTTTCTTCAATTGTTGTTTCCTTGCTTTGCATTTAGCAACATTTCCATGTTAATTTGCTTAAGTTGGAAGGATTGGTTATGACTTGCATGTTAGAGTGCCGGATGCTAAACTATTTGTCAATAGCTGTATTTGACATACAAGTATGAGGTGATTATTTTACTATTGGATTAAGAAAGGGTTGTCGGGTTGGGTTGTTTCTAAGTTGCGTTTTAATCCAAGACGTGCATTAATGGGTGGACATGTAACATAGAGTCTTGAGTTGTTTGTAGATGAGGACATCGAATTTATGTGTTTTGGGATTTGGGACCTAACTTTACGCTCTCATATAGGATTGAGTAAATTCGACGCTTTTGAAAAGAGTTTTGACTGTTATGTCTCTGTGCTTGATTGGAGAAATTTTGTGCAAGATGGGATTAGACGATACGTTCTTGGTGGAGAATATACCGTAGCTATTGAAGTTTAGCCATTACGAGAAGTGCCTCATTGTACACCGCTGGTTGTTCTGGCGATGGATATAGGTCAGGCAAGGCGGAGATTCAGCATTAGCAGTTCGGATACTTACTCTTACGATCATTAACTGTGATTGCTTGCAATTTCATTGATAATTTTTGCTTTTGTTCGGCCACGAGTTAGCTTTAATGATAGTGGCAAATAGTTTTTTCGTTTGTCTCTGAAAGGTAGTGGTTCATTGGACTTGTTTCATTTCTTACAGTTAATGTGTTAGGATGAGTGGTGCAAGATATAAAATATAGATATGTCTACAAGTGAGATACGCATATATGAGAGATGTGCCGCCAGTAAGGATTGGTCACATGATTGTGGGGGAATTCCGATTATAGATGAAAGGGATGTGTATATTTTTGGTATAGATGAGATTGGTTAGGGATCAATGAGCTAGTACCGGGGTTTTAGAATGGAGTCAGAGAAAAATATGTTGTTGAGCAGAAGCTTGGCAGAGGGAAAAGATGCCACGGGCAAACGCACTTTCTGCGAGAAGCAAAATAGAAGATAATATGTTGGAAAAATTCATGGTCCAGATTTCGACATATTAACGAAGTTTTTATTTGGTCTGGTAGTAAAATTAACTTTCTCTTCTTTTGAAGTGCAGTTCCGTTAATAAAATTCGCGAATTTTCACTGTGGGAGACGACGAGTAGAAGTCTACAGGGCGACACTTGAGGACTTAAACGGACTAACTTGTATGTGTTATAGAGCTGCTTCTGTCAGAATATAGTCTAAATTGTGGTGGCATGGAATAAGCGACGCTAATTCGGATTCTCGTGCTGCGATATTTCCTGTCTCCTCATATAAAGCTGTTTTCTAGATGTTTTTGAATTGTTCTGTGATTTAGTATATGCCTTGATATTCAGAGGAATAATTCTTTTTTATACTGATGTATAGATCAATCAATTTTGATTGATTAAGGATTTAATAAGACAGTTGCATGTATTACTTCTCGTTAAGGGCAGATGGCAATCTTTAATTTGAGTTGTTTTGATTACAATTAATGTCATGTCGGTTCGACATTGATTGAGATATGATTGATGATTGGTGAATTTATTGGCATTAGACAGATAGTTATAATAACTTGTTGCAAATGATGTGAGATATTGTTGTGTAAGTTCTAATGGTGAGATATGTAGGGTTTATCCTTGACCTGACGTACTAAAATGGGAAAAAATGGCCGTATAATGTAACCTGATTTCTGCTCTGATAGCAAAGGTGAAATGGTGTCATGTGTAGAATGGTGGTGATTGTTATTTTTCTTCTGTTTATTTGTATTGTTTATAAGGGATTCAGTAGGTTTGGGTGTTGGTTCATGATTGTAGAAATTCGAGAGTAGTATGAGGATATCTATCGTATGGTAGTATGAAGCAGATATATGGTTGCTCGAAATAATTTACATTACGGTATATTCTGTATTAATAGTAAAATAATAGAGTGGGGGAAGAACACTCAAAAGGGAGTTGAATTGAGGTTAAATTCACTGCGTATGAATTAATGCGGAGGATAAGATCACTTTTTTTTTCGAGTGACATAGAATATTTTGTCCGTTGCGATTCTTCTCTGCTCTGAAAATGGTCATAATACGGCAGATTATGATATAATGTTATTGAATTGACATTCATGTGTTGAATTAGCGAAAGTAGTTATACTTGCAAATATTGATATTGGTTGTATTGAATTTCTTAAACGTGGATAGTAGTTTATTATATGCTGAAAGTGATTAATGAAAGTAATTTACGATACTTAAATAACTCCTCTCTCTCCTTATGTGGGTAAATTGATATCAGAGATTTTTCTTAAAGTTGTAGGTAGGAGTTATAGTGATGTTGTGTTAGTTTCATTTATAGTTTTTTGGGTGCTGTATTCGTCGGATTTTTCATTTTTTTTTTTTGTTTTATTGCAATGGTGTGGCTATTTTTAGGAGGGTGGAGGATCTGTTCAACCAATACAAATAACTAGACATTACAATATATATGGTTGATATGGATAAGATATGCAATTATTAATGGATATAATGTATAATATGAAGGAATGCGGGACGGTGGTAGGGACGGGATGCATAGTTATTTAATCTTGTTGTATAAAACATGTATAAAGCAAATTATTTTAGCATGTAACGAGTGCCAAGTAATTTTATTTTCATTTAAAGAAAGGGTGAAGCTCAAAGGAGTTTTGCATTTCTGGAGCTCTACATATCAGTTTGTGCAGGAAAATCATTTTTTCGAGGTTACAATAAAGAATAGGTATGTCAAAAACGGAAAATGCAAAATGTTGGTTAATTCTAACTCTGGCCGTTTAAATAGTTTCTAAAGGTTATTGTGAACAAGAGTAGTAAATTGGGACTGTAGTAGGATGGGGGTTAGCCAGTTGGGTAGGGAAGGATGTTTTTGTTTAGAATGGCACACCTGTGTGAGCGAGTGCAAAGTTAATGTCCCGAACTTTGACGGGGATGCGGTGCTAATTGATCTTGCAGTGAGTGGAGATCACTTTCTTGACTCTACTCAAGTGTGATAATTTATTCACTTCGTTATAGAATAAAGCCTTGCCGATCCATGTTGAAAGCATAAGGGTGGTAAATTGGCACGGATCCTTCAATGAGAGAGGACTAGACATCCAATAACGTTTTGTTTTGTTATTTTAGAAATGCTGAACGATCAGTTTTCGGTTACTGCCGTGTCGTCGAGGTTTAGTAATGATGAATCCTTCAGAGGTTGTAAAATGGCTGAGCTGACGCGGCAATTTGTGTAATTAGTTGAGCCACAAGGGAGCAGTTATCGCGATGAAATCATAAGAGGTACAAGGGGAGGGGCTGAATAACATGCGAGTAGTGTTCGGCGCGATCGTTTTGTGTAAGGCAGGCCATGTTTGAATCGATCCAATGAACATGCCGCGCAGTCGCACTGAAATAATGCAAGTATTCATGATGTCGTGTCCATAATGCTTACGTTTATTTGTAGTAAATATTGAAAGTTACGTCAGTACGATCTAATTCTATATTTAAAAAAAAGTATTTACTCATGGTTCACCTACCGTAACTTCCAAGAAAGTGTCGTAGAATTACTATTAGACAGTATACAAAAACAAATGACAGCTGAATTGAAGAAGACACATTGGGTTAAAAGGTAGTGATTACAGTCGTCTGTCACGTAAAAGTTCCACGCGGGACTTATTGAAAATGTTATGAGAAGAATTCACTCTGACGGTATTGAATGACAAAGCGCATATTAGCATGTGAGTGATTATTCAGAGACGGCATAGTCCCTCACTTATTATGTTTTTTGTTTCGATAATTTGTAAAAGTACTCAGCCAAGCTATTAATCTAGATTTACTATAAAAACAATTATTCAATGTCGTCACCCTTACCGTGATTTCATCAGAGTGTCGTAGATGTACTGATTATAGAAACAAGTATCAGTAACAAATTGACACTCAGCAAACTTCGGAAGACCGCAGTTGGGTGTTAACGGTAGTGAGGGCAGTGTTTATGCGCTTACTAGTTGCTGCTGCGGGCGAGTGTGAACTCAGCTGTGAAAAGCTAGGTGCCTTTGCTTTTCCAGCTATATTTCAAAATGTCTGGAATGGATTAAAATCTGATGCGGGGCAATGAACTACTTTATTTGTCGTTTATTTTTTATATAACTAATTGCCGGATGGTACTTGAACCTTGTTTTTCATGATTATCTACAAGAGAATGGCGATCAAGAATTGCGTTCTTGTGGTAGTTAATTGGAGTCCATTTCGCTGGTGTCAGTTTTTGCAACAACGAACGTGCGATTTCACGTCGCAACAATGCATAGCTGTAGTGCTGCGAATTGTTCACGAGTATGTCGATGAGATTCTGCTTAATGGTCTGGAAAAATACAAGATTTATCTAGTGCACAGACAGTTTTCAAGGAAGTATGATTTGCGACATGTCTCGTTTATGTAAGTGGGCATTACGATAATTTATATTTTTTGCTGATTGGTACTACTCTTAATAGTGGTAGTTTTTTACCATTTCCAAATTGAACTTGAATAAAATATTGCGATAGCGTTTCCTCAGAACCTGCACTTGTGGCCAGCTTTGGCGATGGCGTGCTATTTTTATGGTCGTAACTTGGCTATTCAAGTGTATGTTATCAGCATCGAGTCTCTGTAAGTGCTAACTTAAACCAATTGGCGCGCTAATTGTTAATGTTAATGAAGATTTAATGGCAGTCTACCGATTACATGTGAGAGTAAAACTTTGTAATGCTCATTGAATTAGTTTTTACATCGAAAATGTTGAAAAAGGTTATATGAGCATTGAGAGCAGACAAAGCGAGAAATAATCGCGCCTCTTGAGGCTATTCTTATATTGACTGTATATGGTCAGCGCCCACAGTTGGAAGAGTTGGACATATGTGTGTATATAGTTCAAACTATCACGTGCTGGACGATAAATGACTTTATCGTCGCATGAATAACATGAGGCAGGGCGATTCAATAGTCGTTCGTATTGACTGTAAGCTGTTAATACGCGTCTCTACGTGTAGGGATTTAGATGAGGTGTTAAGGTTGCAGTCTTACGTACCATCGGCGTGGTGGATGTTGTGATTTGTCTATCTTTATTTTAGTGTTTTGTGAGCGATCAAGGCAGGAGTACGCTACAGCTGTACATCAACCACACGGGCATGGCCAGACTCCTGTTCCGGAATGGAGACATGTTCTCGTACGATCCAGTGCAGGTAATGGCGAGATCATTGCAGGAAAGGGTAGAAAGGGTTACGATATCAAGAGTGAGAGGAGTAGAGGTCGAGTAAGTCAAGGCAGTGAGATTCAGCTTAGTGAGTGTATAGGCAGTGATAGACGAGGATGAGTTTCTAAGATTTTCGGTGATATTGCCAGTGAGGCGTGTACTGTGAGCGTTCCGAAGTTGTGAAAAGTGAGCGTTGAATGGATCTCGAAGTCCATCAATATTCCAGTGAGCAATCCGAAGCATTGACGTTATTAGGTTTTTCATGACGGAAGGTAACAGACAGGAATCGATGAGTGCGACGTGGAGAAGCTTGATAGGAGAGATAGATGACGAGGTGACGGTAGATAGGAAGTGAAGCGTGAGATAATGATTTAGCAGTAGTGATGGCCGTAATGTTGGCTTGTTGAGAATAGGAGTGTCACGATGGATTTAGCGGCACGGAGATAGACTACTGAGTTACAACTTATTTCAGTAGAATCGGCTCGGTTATCCATGAGGTATTGTGTGAGAGTGCACAGAATAAAGATGTAGGAGCGAATGACATATACTGCCTTAATTAAAGTAGTAGTTGGGTGGCTATGTTTTTGGACCGGACGTTTGGTTGCTCTTCAATGGACATGGAAAATTGTCTACATTTATTATGGAATATGTGGGTACAGATACACCACGCCGTCTCCAACGACTCAGCAGAGTGTTTGTGGGAACTTAGCGAAGCTGCTGCTATCTTACCACTTCATGTCGTAATCCTTACACAACATCGGAAAACCGTCAAATCGCGAGAACTCAACTCATCTTTGTCCAGAAATTATTGTGAATAATTACATGTCCATTTGTTGGGGGAAGCAGGCGGGGCCTTTGAATGTTCAACCATCGGCAGAGAAATGGCGGCGGCTAATCAATGCTGTATCCATTCATCACTCAATCATCTCATCATCATAGACCTGGGCTGTGTGTCATCATGGTTTTAAATGATTTTAAATCGTTTTCAAGGCCCTAATGTTCCTAAGTTAACCGTTTTTCAAATTTGTTTTGAATTTATAAATCGATTTTATGAGATTGAGTATTGAATTGATTAGAAAATGTGACTTAATTTGAGTATTTATTACCAAATACATATCAGGCATATGATGAATATGATACATATAATAGGATAAATGTATTCTAGAAAAAAAAAATGGCTAATCGGGAGGGTCTGGTACGCAGGCAGGACATTGTGAACTTACATGATGTAAATTTTTGAAGTACTAATGATAATATGTCATAGAATTATCTTCAGAGCTTCTTCTATGATAAAAAGAACGATAATTCCATTATCTAACAGATATTTCCTAATTGCTAATCAATAAAGTGTTTATAAAGTTATTACTACGATTAGGTAATAATCGTAAGATATGTGATTTCTTATAGCTATCTTAGTGAATGAATTATTTTTTACAAGCTAGAGTACAAGGTTTATTTATTATGGGTTGATTCATAATATATGTTCGGTAGGAGTTTAGGGATTTAGGAATAGTAAGAAGTCTGCTAGTCTTCGAATTTGGTTGCGTCATTCAAGATGCTTGCATCAACAAGAGGAGGAAGGACGAATTTGCCATAGTTAGTTTTTACTTTGGGGCAAATATACTATGTCTCTGATTATGACTTATTAATCAATACTCGACGTGAAACAAAATTGCAGTAATTAGCATTGCATGAGCGCAGTTTGTTTATAAGTTTAAAAAAACTGAATAGAGCAAACACAGAGGCTTGGGTAAACTGTAAAATTTCAGAAACTCGTTTAGTTTTCAAATAAGGTTTGAAGGAGACGATGATGGGCTAAATGTAATGGCAGGCTATGCTCATTTGCTGACTTCTTCAGACATTTCAATTTAATTCATAAGCACTTTCCCAACTTCATTCCATATCAAGGTGTCGGTTGTGAAAAGAGAGTTTTATACTAGTAAGCTAAAACACTGGTAGGGACAAAATTTCTTCAGTCTAAACAAAACTAGACCACCAACATTTTTCCTTATAGTTTCGTATTTACTTTTTTTCTCTATGGGGTTTGTTTTTCCCGAGCATGCAGTTGGGGTTGAATGCGTATAGGTTCAGACGGACAAAATGATAATCACGTTCCTTCTTCCTATAACGCAGTAATTTAAACTCTTCATTTCCCGAAGGGTAATTAAAATGTCTTTGTGTTTTCCCTCTTTTTTCAAATGGGGGTAAAGTAGTTTTTGGATAGATTACAGTGAGTTATTCACTTACCCCATTCAAACCATCTTGTAAATGTCTATTTATCTGTACCATTCTATATCTCTTCTCTGGGCTGGAATGTATGGAACAATTGTATCTCAGCAAAAAATCTTAACTTAAGTATTCTGACGATTTCGGCAATCATTAATAGTAAATTAAAGAGAGTTGGTCCTAAAAACAGTCTTGAGGGAACTCCAGCAAGAAATCAACTTTTCTTGAAGTACAATTTTTTCATCAGGTTGGCAATTGATGATCTAATTGCTTAAATAATTTTCTGATCTTTCGATGGTAGGCCTCATTAAGCTAATATTCTAGTTTAACTGCATAATATGTCACGAATTTATAGTTCAAAGGCCCTTCTTGAAGTCAAGATATCCGAAAGTTATCTTTAGCTCTTCATGCTAGTGTTTTTAGACTAATCATATGTTCTAACTAGCTAAGATTACTTGGTACTATACTTTATTCTAAGCTACTTGTTCTCATAGAACAACTTTGGTTTATCAATAAATCAAGTAGCGCTGCTTATTCGACAAGCTTTTAAAATACTTTACCAATAGTGGCAGACTGATATAGGCCTATATTTAACTAAAATATCCTTTTTTGCTTTCTTAAAAACAGGTGTAACTTTCGCATTTTCATATTGTCGGGGAAAGCCCTTTGGGTGTAATGACATATTAAAAAATAAGATAGTGAAAAGCAATTTCTATCTGTTTCTGCATGCTTTCAATAACTGGGCAGTGATATTATCAATCAATGATTTTTTAATAATTTAACATGACGGCTGAGCTTTGGTCTCCAATGGTGTAGACAGGTTTCCAGAAAATAGATCCACCACATGGCCTAATGACTATTCGTGGAGAGGGTTTGTTATTGATTCTGCCATGTATTTTGCTTGCAAATTGATCCCTAAATTTACGAAGAAGAAATATTGATGAACCCCCACTAGTGTTTCAGATATAAATTCTATACTGAATGTTTTATGTGAAAACGTAAACAAATAATTGTTCAGATGTTGGCAGCATAGCTTTAGTTGAATTAAGAATGATTTTTTTAATTTTTTTTATAGTGACACTGTTGAAGATAGTAGAAAAGCAATTTTAATCTGCATATTTCAATAACTGGGCAGGGATATTATCAAATCCAAATGATTTTTTTAATATTTTAAATGATCGGAGCTGAGCTTTTGGTCTCAATGGTGTAACAGGTTCCTCAGAAATAGATCCCTCATCATGCCTTTCCCAATGACATATTCGTGAAGGGTTTTGCTTCATTGACTTTCTCTATTTTGCTTGCACTCTGATCCTGGATTAAATTTACGAAAAGAGAAATCATTGATGAATACACCCACTAGATGGTTTCAAGATATTAATTTCGATTGATGAATGTATTTGTGACCGAACGGTAACAAATAATTGTTCATGATGATTGGAGAGCATACGCTTTAGTTTGAATTAAGACATGATTTTTTTAAATTTGTTTTTTGTTTATAGTAACCTGTGTCCAACGAAAAGGTTAAGTTGTGGTATACCATATTTTTTTTTTATAGTAACCTGTTGCCAACGAAAAGGTTAAAGTGTGTAATACCATTTTATTCATATTATAAACAGTCATCTCTACATGTACGCCTACATACTCGTAAAAATCTCTGAATCAATGAAGCATTCAGCATAATTTTTGTAATATAAAATTATATTTCCAAATACACTTTTTAGGTATCTAAAGTATTTGCACATCATCACAAAATTTTGAAGTGAGATTGAATACCTCTATCATTTATCGAATAATGCGAGGGTATAGGATCTTTTTTAATGGCAATTTACAATTCATGAAAATATTTTATTTGATTGCAATCTGTCACATAATTTAAATCAAATATAGAAATTGCTGAATTATTGACTCGATCAAGAAGTGACTTTTTGCTACACTAGAATATATTTTTCTTCTTTCTTTTTCTTTCTTTTGTTTTTGTTTTTTCGCCTCTAACAAGATTCCATATATAAGAAATTACATCCAAAGGTATTGCCAAGTTAAGATTTAGCCAAAAGTTAATCAGTTTAAGAATTAGATAATACATATTAAGCAATAGGTCCTCCGCAAAAGGAATGGGTCTTGTTGGAACCCCTCTTTCAGGATTCACACCTGTGGCTTCATTAAAAAAAATGATTACAAAAAAAAACTAGAAAAAATAAACACACCCACAAAAGTTTCGGTCAGATTGAACATTTCCGGCCCGAATTCACGAACGTGGAACGATGATTTTAAACCGGTGTTGGTTTATAAATTTCGAGTATGAAAAGGTATGAAAGGTAAAGCAAGCAATTAGCTTGCAATTTTGAAGAGATACCAGACTGACCTAAGTGTTTATAATTATGTTGGCAAAATAAGCTAAATCGAATAAATGTGATTTGAATATCATTCAATGTTACTGCATCCCTTTAAAAAGGGCTGACATTGTTTTATGTTTCCATATATACTCCCATGTTAAACAGAGTGCAATTTTAGCACGTTCGTGAATTAGAGCCTCTGAGGTTACTTGGGACCATATCCCAATCTTACCTGTGTTTTTAATTGGTTATTTTTTATTTGTTTGGTTTTTAGAGTGTATATACCTTGTCCAGAGTGTCATCTAAAGTGGGATTTGGCATAACCTTACACGTTGATACTTTAATACTTCAAACATGATCAATCTCATAAATAATTCAAATCACTATAATCACACTCACCTCCATCCCATTTTCCTGTTATTTATCCATCGGAAACCCCTTTAATGCATTATTGATTTATTTGGAGCTTACCTCCTTTGAACTTAAGAAATATTTTCTGAAAATAAACATGTTTATCGGCCCGGAAAGTTAGGGATGAGATTTTGAAAGCGTATCAGTAATTTAATATACATGTAGATGTATAAGGAATCAGTGTTGGCTCTACCAGGCATACTATATATCTGCCTCATCACTTGTCAAGCTATATTTTTATCATACACTTACCATGATGAGGGTTTAAATTTTAATGCAATCCATTTGATATGCTTACTTCTTTTGTATCCGATCATGGTTGCTTGTTTAAATCTGGATACACTCATTGATACACTTGTATGAAACATATATATTTTATTATTTCAAATCATTTATGAATTAATTATTTCTTTTGTCTGGAGGCGTCTGAAAGCTACTGTTAGTTCATTTTGTTAAGTAATTTGTCTGAATATATGACACATTTCCTTTTTGTAGTGGTGTTTGGACTACCCAATATTACCTAATTACATATACCCTGAACAAATCGAAGGTTACCGGTTAAAAAGCATTGCAAATTCGCAACCCTCGCGACAAAGGATGCCCGCTCACGGAAGAACGATTAAATTGCACATTTTGGATCCATGTGAACAGGCTTTAATATGCTTCAAGAACAAAACAAATGTGAGGTGTGAAAAAAAAAATAAATAAAAGGGAGAATGAAAATGAAAAAAATGTTAGGAAATTAAGAGAGAATAAGGAAAACACCAAAAATGGAATAAAATAACAATTCAAACAGTTAAGAAGGAGATGTAAATGAGGTGAACATTTGTAAGGATTTTTAGAAGAAGAAGATGATGATAAGAGAAACGGCATAAGAAGCATAAAATTACGCAAGTCAGATGTATATTAACAAATTGAAATTTGTTAGCCCCTCTTAAAAAGTACGGTGTCCACAAACATAATTTCTTGTAAAGTGATTTTCTATACTTTCAACTGTTCAGGTTTGTCAATTCCATGAAGAATGCATATGGAGCTAAGCCATTCGACTATAGGCGATGTATAGGGGAGTGATATATTCAAACGTACCACTTCCCAAGAGTATATCGGCTTTGACATTAATAAAATATTTTCTCTAAACAGCGATGCATTTGTCATGAGTACTTCACACCTTAAACAGTTTTCTGTTTTATGTGACTTTGTGACCCCAATTCTAAAGGTGGATTCTTGGCATGCATTATATAAGTTATTGGCCTATATACAATAGGTGCCGGTTTGCTGAGGTTATTTTCGTATTTTTTCCCCCTCTCTCTATATATATTATGTATCATAGAGAAATAAATTATATAGGTTCAACATCAAATTATAGAGCGGCTTCTAAAAATGCTAATATGAAGTCATAACAACAATGCCCCATATTAACATCTGATTTGTTTTTTTGTTTTGTTTTGTTTTGTTTTTTTTTTTTGTGGTATTAAGCCCACAATGTATCATGTGGCTAAAATCGAGCTAGTTATATTTTGTATATTTCATTACGTTACATAACGCGTAAATCTATCGAGTGCAAACGTCTGATGTTAAATTATTACAGGAGAAATTGTAATTTTTACATTTTGGATAATCGGAAAACTTCAAATGCAAATGACATATATGACGATTGTTGGATAAGAAACATTTGAAGAAATGTCTTTTAGAATATTTAGAATGATAATTGTTGGGTTTCATGACACAATGGAAAATTCATTTATTTACATCAACAAAAACCTATAGCAATTCTAAAATTGTATACGTGCGCACAATTTTCACCCCACGCATATTTTGTCCTTAATCGTGTTAATACCCTCACCCACATGTACCAACCACCCACTATATTCCAAACGCAAAACAAATACACGCTGAAGTCTAAAAAGACCCACCCCTTGTTCGAGTTTCATGTAACATTGTCTTGTGCGATTAACCTGCAGTGTGTCATAATATAGCGCTTTTTAAATAGTATCTTCAGGAGCACCTCCACGCATCCGCCTCTCTCATCTTTCACACAAATCTCGGAGATTCTCTGTTTAGCCTAAGCAATTATTATTATCGCCTCTCACCTACTGGACAAGTGGAAAGACAATCAATCAAGGTTCTCTATCTTTCTTCCAGCTATACAGTGTGTCCCACAAAAAATGCTAATGGGACTTTAGATGGGTATAATATTAAATAACAAAATTATATTGTTTATATCTTTACAAACGTAAACTACAATTCGTTTTCTACAACTGGATGAAATTTTATGTGATATGGTCTAAGAATCACAAAGATATGAGCATTTTGTCATTACACATCAGGAAACCTCTCCATCCAAGTTTGTATTGAGTAGTACCGGATAATACCGAATAAAACAAACCCAAGTTTGATCATTATACTTTGAAAAATATTTCAGTAGTAATTATGAAATCTATATCACTGTAAAGTGCAACTCATTACCATTTTCATGATGTCTCTCTCAGCTCACCAATATCATGTATTACTGAACCCCGTTGTTTTAAATATGTCTTGCAAATTTGTGAGTGGTTCACTTTCACGCTCATTGATGATCAAAGTTGGGTTTCCATTCAGGCACCTTTGAATAACGCATCTCAAATAGCATGAAAGTGAACACTCACAATTTTGCAAGACTTTTCCAAAACAATGGGGTTCAGCGATGCGTGATATTGGTGAGCTGAGGAACATATCATTATAATGGTTATGAGTAGCACTTTACAGTGATATAAATTTCACGATCACGACTGAAATATTTTTCAAATTATTACTGATCAAACTTGGGTTTCTTTTATTCGATATACTCAGTACTACTTAATACAAAACTTGGATGGAGAGGTTTCCTGATGTGTGATGAAAATATGCTCATATCTTTGTGATTATTGGACCATGCCACATAAAATCTCATCCACTTTCAGAAAATGAATTGTAATTTACGGGGGTAGATATATATTTTAATATAATATTGTAATTTTAATATTATACCCATCTAAAGGGCCATTAGCATTTTTTGTGGGACACACTGTATACCCTGCGGTGGATTTTTTGTAGATAAAAAAAAGTGACACACATTCGTTTTAAGAGCCTTTTTGCGTGGCACCGGATGGTGAAGGCAGTATATACAGTTACACAGTAGTGTGTAAAATAAATGAATGACGTTGTGTAGTATGACACAATGCTTCCACCCCCTGCTTCCGACTTTACCCATCACAAAGTCTGACCTTATACATTAACATATATTTTCTTTAAAAAATGTTTGTTGTAGGGCAGCAGTAACTTTTTATTTTAGCAGAAAGTCAAATTAATATTTTGAACTTAATGTAGCATATCACAGCACAATAGTAAATGATAATCTTACTTTTAACACTAATATAAAAGGTGTGAGTGTTTGTGTGTATGTGTGTGTGTATGTGTGTGTGTGTGTGTGTGTGTGTTTGGATGTGTGTGCATGTGTGTGTTTCAACAAAAATCATTCGAAATTGTATCTATTCACGCATCTTAATTAAAATAACTCCATAATTTTTATTCTTCAATTATTAAATATCCTTATTCCTTTATACCCTTATTCTTTTATCGCTTCAAATCGATTCTCCACACAAGTACCGTCGGATATAAAAGTTGAACCTCAAGTGTTTAAAAAAGAATTTCCTATGAGCGTCTCCCATGTGCTTTGCTTTTAGAAGGCATGAATATAAATTGAATTATTTGACGTATTATGGTTACCCCATAATACATAACATTCGTATATCATTACGCCTTCTAGGCACAGGAAAAGTAAAAGCAAATTTAACATTCCAAATGAACAACCTAATATGTTGACTCTGCACTTTAAAGAATAAAGGGTCAAAATGACCTCCAAACAGGCACAATTTGGACCATACACAATTCCGATTCAAATAAGTCCAAGCATTACAGCCCAAATTGACCTGGACATGGCCCAAATGGACATGTAGAATGTAAAATAGGGTATTTTCGACACTTAAATTTTGTTGAGCGTATTCATCAAATTAAGGTTTTTATATTGTTCGGGCAATATAAAATATGGAATCATTATTGTGTAAAGCATTGATTATGATTGTTAATTGTTTATGTTAAAGCGCTTTGTATCTACTTGTAGAAAAGGCACTATATACAATGATATATCTAAAATGTATGAGTACTATGTAGAAAAGAAAAATTATCACCAAAAAAACTAAGAAAAAAAAAATGTTGGTGGGGTTGATGGGATGATGGGTTAAGAGAGACACCTCACGAAAGAAAGGAAGAGACATTGATGTATACCCATGGCTAACCTGAAAAACCCCGTTAAATTACCAAGCAAAGTTTGACAACGGGTGTGGAACTGCTCAATTCGTGAGATTAATCTTGTTATTATGTCCGACATCATCTGATCTTCATCCCAGCCCTTGAGGAGACAATTTAAATTTAATGGGGTAATTTAAGCGTCCATAGTGTCAATACAAACAAGAAAAAAGTTAGGGTTAAGACCGAAGAAAATTTATTAAAAAGAAGAAGCAATATGAATTAGTGCTTAATAACCTATCCCATTCCTCACGGATTATACGCGGGGGGGGGGGG
>CALNVZ010002100.1:55717042-55746458 GCA_940671915.1 Paracentrotus lividus | reverse complement strand
TACTAACGATTCGATATACACAAATCATCGCAACTGTTCCCCCGCATCTCAAGGCTGACATTTATTTCTGGCATATTGCTGCTGTCACTAATACTAAATATCAAAACATAATTTTATATGTTACAAGCTTATCTGTTTGTCTTCATGTTGACTAATACCAGATATGATCATTTGCTGCTACCGACACTAGGAAATGCTCATTTTTCACATACCTCGTAGTTAAACATCTTCATTGAATTAAATTGAATCGAATTTTATTACTTGAACAGGGGGCGGGTAGTGATTTCGTAACACAGGCCTGTGTATCTTAAAGCTAGGGTCACAATAGCCGAGTGGCGACCCATCGATTTCCAACCTGATCGGACGCTGCTTGAATTTGGGCATCGTCCGGCGACTGACGCTGAATCGAGCGGGTAGTAACGTTGTTGAAGCAGAACAGCGCCTGATTGAGATTCAAAAGAGGGCGCGAAAAACAAGCAGGCGCCACCCGGAAGCAGAACTGTTTTTACCTCGCCGACCAATGACCGACAGATCAACTGATGACGATCGCTAGGCAGTATGCTCTGATGGCTTCCATTTTGTTTACCTAGATCACTCATTGGCGATCTCTCGATTAGGGCGGTGCCTTCAACAACTTCGAGCGTATTTTTAACAGCAAATTGAAAATGGAGTACGCGCCGCCAAAAGTTAAACTCCGCTTTAAAACTTCAGCGGTAAGCGACCGATGCCCTAAATTACAGTAGTAAGATGGCAGTGTCCAGGCGGCCACCGATCGTTGACCGTCAAAATTGGCAAAAAATAAAATAAAATACAAATAATCTCCAGGCAGGTGCCTTTGCCTTTTGTGATCAAAGCTGTGTACAGGTATGGAACTCCGTAAGGTTATTCATTATAAGAAGTTCTTACTCAACAGAAAGTTTCAGAAATTGTCGTCACTCAAAATATCCGAGATCTCGGGGGCGGAATCCTACCCCTCCCTCTCCCTCCTCCGGCTGTGGCGTGACCAAAATATATCAGTCATGTTTGCCTTGGAAAGAATAAAATTCTCTTGATTTCATTTGATTTATCAGGCCTACCAGATTTTTTGTGACATCCAGAGCAAATTTTATGTTTTCTGCTACTGTCACATAGACACTTACGTTGAGTTACTTCCGGTTGCGTCCAAAAATTATTTTCTTTTCTGCGGATCCCCACGGATGCCTTCCCGTCATTGTCAGCAGTTGAAATAGTGATAATTCGTTCATCCAATAAAACAAAGAAATACATAAGAAATGATAGAATAGAAGATGAAATAAGCATTAAAAACAAAAAAAAAAACAAAAAAAAAAACGTAACTAAACGTAAGTGTCTGTGTAACTGCAGCATTACTGCATAATTGAGGAAAGGAAAACGCGTAACGTCCTTCACGGAAATTAGACAAATTTTGCAGCGCTCTTTATTTGTCTTTTTTCCGATTAATTATAAATATTATTCGAATTAACTCGAAAAGATTGAACTCACAATACTATAAAATGCTATAAATCCTAAGCGTTATTAGGTGGTATGTACGAATGTACATAGCACCTCTCGTTATTGTCTGAATCTTTTTTTTTTTTTTTTTTTTTTTTTTTAGGTGGCATGTACGTAATGTACATATCACCTATCACCTATTGTTATTGTCAGAATCTTCATTTTCTTTCATTTTTATTCTGTACAAATTTGTAGACACGATAACTAAAAAAATAATGCATTAAAGCATTTCAAATTTTCAGCAATGATAGATCATTATAAAATCTGAGCACTGAAATCTTTTCTAGCTCATTATCATAATGTGACGTCATCTACACGCCATTTTGTAAAATCCCATTATCAATCGTAACTTTATAACTAGTAATCATTGATTAATCATATTTAGTACACATAAACTTCAAATTAAAGCGCATCATTTAAAACATAGTGCGCGCGCGTACTTGCGCGCATTAAGGAATTACGCGCGCGTAAGTATGTCAGTATGTTGTAGCCAACGAACGTAGAGGGCGTCAACAGCTTCGCCAGTTGCTCTAAGGAAGGCCAACTGCATACGCGCATGCAGCTGAGATATGCGCACATTTAAGTAGGCATGCCAACGAAATCACACATCGATTCAACACTACGATGGATAGTTAGCGATCATAAAAACAAAATGAAAGATTATGACCATTTTAAGAAAGATTAAGATGTTTAAAAAATATTTATTGCTAGAAATTAATAAAGTTATCATAAATCAATATTGCACAACCTGCAAATTTAACTTTTAAAATCTATAATCTTTATCATGTCATATAGCTTGCCTTTGACCTAAGAAACTCCAAGAAAGCCTCCTATATTGTCAGATCATTAAAAATGAGGCCAGGACCCTGGATGATATCGTCAGCATCGTAAACAAAGTAGATTCTAACGTTAGGCTAGCCCCGAGACGCCGCCACGAAGTGGCGGCGTCCTGAAGTAAACATATGCATCTGGCCCAAGCTCACCGTTTTCCCCAATAAAACGATGAAATTCAACCCCCAAAAACTGTTTATAACAAATGATACACATACATGCAATGCCACTTACCTAAGCATACCAGCCGGAATATGGTAAATAAAAACAAACATGAATAGCTCCCAGAATAAGAAGATTTTCTTTGGGTTTTCGTCAGTATCGTAAATTTGCCCGATTCGCCATATTGATAAAGCTTGAATAAAAGGGGGACCCTGGAGTAGCCTCGATCAAGACGTTTTTTCTTTATAGTTTGTAAATTTTGTTACGAAAAAGAGGCTGATGCCGGAAAAATGGAATCAAAAACTAACATAACAAATAATTCATGACTATTAATGTAAGTAATCTCAGATATTTTGGTTAATTACCATGAAATGGCATAAAAATATAATTATGGTTTTAATGACTTGTCTAAAGTCTAATCACGGCAATATCCATGACGCATGCGTATTACGAAGACAAACCTATGCATGCTATGACCACGAATTGTTCTACTGGAGAAGTTTGGAAATTTTGACCCCCAAATTACACATAAGAAGATTCACCAACAAAGACGATAGTGTACCGGCCTGATATGTAAGTATATATTAAAGTAATATATCCGGTATTTTAATGACAAGGATTTAAGTTATTGCCCGGAAAAGCTCCAAAAAACGGACTTCACATCGCCGCGGCTGTTAAATGTCAATAAAGCGTAGCCCGCACACTTCGTGTGCGGGCTAGTCGTAGTAAACGTTAGGCCTAATTTAAGGGTCTAACTTACTACGTTGTCGTTAGAATTTTAGATCTAACGGTAACGCTATGACTGTGTATGATAGAGTAAGACTAAAGTTAGATCTAACGTTAACGTTAAGTTTAACTTGAAGTTGATGATGATCTCTGAGACTCTGTCGAATTTTACTTCATTAGAGAAGTTGTTCTGCTTTAAAATTTAGGTTCTGCTTTTCAACTAAAGTGAACCCCCGAGAAGAGACGCCAACTAGGCACCCTAAGTCTAAGGCCTAACTTTTTTTTTTTTTTTAAAGACTTGACTTGTATTTCCGGGAAAGAGGTGATGATGCCCCGACTCCTAAGGAAATTGATGCCCCCAGTCATCAGAAACAAATAGATCTAGATCTAACTGTTAGATCTAAGTAACGTTAAAAGATCTAAATCCATTGACATTGACATTTTAAACTTTTAACAGACATGTTGTTAGGCCTAGCTAGGGTCTATGTCAGGTTAGTTGTCGCCCGGCGTAGCCGGCTGCGTAACATTACTTAGGCCTAACTTGTTAACGTCTAACGTTATACCGGGAATGTCGATCAGTACCGTCACTGACTTTACTCTGTTTTTACTAGAAATCTAGGTCTAACGATAACGTAAGATCTAAGCGTTCGACAAAAACCTTCACGTATCTATTTCTCGGTAAAAAGAAAAAAAAATAGAATCTGACCTTCATATTCCTGCAGTTTTAACGTTACTTCTTATCCCAACTCTTCAACAGCCAGCATAGCAGACGATAAAGTGTAACTTGCAGTTTCACAGCGAAATATTTCCTTTGAAAGTTGTCAACCTCGCCAATAACTTTATTTTCGTTATATACAAAATAAAGAATGTTTCTAAATTTTAGATATTTTTTACCTAAAAAATATTTTAAAGTACTAACAAAATAAAAATTTTATATTTTGAGTTCAATATATATTTTTTGATACATAAATGAATAAAAAAAAAATCCGTATTTCGTGTCCTATGTCAAATCTACAAACATCGAAAACGACAGCTCTATTTTTTTCTTGGTCACAAAAATAGAGCGGAGTTGGCCTTCCTTAGAGCAACACGCGAAGCAAGGCCCTATAGGGCCTTGACGCGAAGCTGTTGACGCCCTCTACGTTCGTTGGGTGTAGCTGAGACAATTCCCTACAACATGGCCATTTTGCTTTGGTTTTATCCCCGGCATTGCAGTCTAAATTGGCGATTACAGAAGGCATGTAATTTCATCATATTTCGATCGTACATGTGCATAGGACAAGCCATCTTGTTAGGTGGTATGTAATATACATACCACCTTGTGTTATTGTCCGAATCTTCTTCTTTTTTTTCTCCTCTTTATTTTTATTCTTCTGTACAATTATTCTTGTAGACACGATTACTAAAAAGATAATGCATCAAAGTATTTCAAATTTTCAGCAATGATCGATCATTATAAAAATCTGAACACTGAAAAATTTTCTAGCTCATTAGCATAATGTGACGTCATCTAGACGCCATTTTGTAAAATCACATTATCAATCATAACTTCATAAACTATAATCAATGATCAATCATATTTAGTACACATTAACTTCTAATTGAAGCGCATCTTTGGGGTCATGTTGCGCGCGCGTACGCGCACGCATACGTGAATTACGCGCGCCCAAAAATTTAAAGTGTTCAAAATCACTTTATGGCTCAATTAGAGTACGTTTAAGATCATTTTAAGCCTTTCAAGAATTCAAAAAAATTTATGCGCGTCGGGAAAGAATGCAGCTCCAGATACGCGATTTTTGGCTCTTGAAGTAATCTTGATAATATTCACAACAAGTTGATACCATAAACACTATGTTTAGACTATTCAGAACGAAATGGGCGTCTCTTCAAGTTGGAACTACGCGCGCGCGAAGTTTGTCAATTTTACAAAAATATGCCATTTTTGGTCAAAAACATGCCTACACAAAATTCTTAATAATTTTCCAGGATGAACGGCAACCCCCAATTATCTTTTGAGACTTGGATACACCATCAATTGCAAATGCCTTTTTAGTCTAGCCGCCAACTCGATATACCTTGTTTTGGCGTCTATAGTTTGTTTTTCAACGGATTATGATTGCCTAAGCCTTCAATATGAAGAAACCGATTGCTGACACTCTGTCAGCATTGAGCATTTTGAGATATGTGACGTCATACAAAATGGCCGCCAAAATACAGAATTTTCCTCTAAAAATGTGTAAAACTACACTTTTAGTCCGCTAATTAATGTCTGAATGTCTCTGGGAACTTAACTAAATATTGTTTTATTATATCGCAGGACATAAATGTCAAGATAATTTGTATTTTTGTTTATAGCGCCCTCTATTTTTAAATAAAAAAAGTGTGTGCTACTCAAATGATAGGTCTCATTTTCTTCCAATTTAGGGCAGATTGTGTTGCCTCAACCAGCCAAATTCAATCTCTCTGTAAGCTCTGTCTATAAACCTCCCACTCAGACTTTTAACCTCCTCCATGAAGTATCTGGAGAACACATCAATGTGGCTATTGAAGACTTCAACAGCCATCATGTTACATTGGAATATAGAGAAACCAATGGAGACGGCAAACTCGTCAAAAACTGGGCAGATGCAAGTCACGTGGTACTCATTCATGATGCAAAGCTCCCCTCTTCCTTCCTCAGCGAACGATGGAGACGCGGATACAACCCTGACCGGGTGTCAACATTGCCAACCAATGTGATAAACCAATTCCGCACACCAAATCAATCGGACCTACTAGTATATTAGAGTGAACGCTGCTATCACACCTCACACAGTTCTCTTCCGCTGCCATTCCACTTAAAGAAGGCAAAGTGGGAACAGTTTGCATTAGATCTGGATGATGACATTTAAGACCTTCCGTCCATTCTATGTAACTATGAAACCCTTGTAGAGATGATCAAGAAGTCCTCAAGACAAAGCATCCCACGAAGCAACAGCACAAGCTATACACCAGGCTTGTCTGATGACTCCAAGGTGCTTTACTATGAGTATGTAAAACGCTTGCAGAGTGACCCTTTCAGTGTGCAGAGTGACCCTTTCAGTGTTGACGCAATGGAATGTGGTGAGAACCTTACTGCAGTCATTATGGAAAGTCGACAGAGAAAATGGCAAGAATTGATCTAGTCAACGGATATGACCCACAGCAGTAGGAAAGCCTGGAAAACAAAATTCTGGGAAATGACTACACAAAAACCCAACCAAGACCACAAGTCACTGCTGACCAAGTTACCCACCAGCTCCTTGTGACCAGTCAGGGAAACCCTGATCACTGTTCCAGGAGAGCGAAGCTTTCCCAAGATGCTGAAGAATGCTTCCAAGAGCCCTCAGACCTGACAAGACCTTTTGGTATGAAAAACCTGTGTGATGGTATCAAGACCATGAAGAACAATGCTGCAGGCCTTGATGACATCCTCGGCGGACAGATCAATCTCCTTGGACCTGTTGCGCTTCAGTGGCTGCTTGACATGCTGAATTGCATGAGTACCAATACATTCCCGAAGCTATGGAGGAGGAAATCAAGAGTCGTTGTCCTGCTTAAACCGTGCAAAGATCCAGCCATACCTAAGAGCTATGCCCATCTCTCTACTATGTCAAAAATGTACATGCAACTCTTTGAAAGACTCATACTTGCTATAATCGTATTGTCCCCATTGATGATGACCTCCTCATTCCTGAACACTAAAAGACAGGTTTCCTGCCAGGAAAATCCTGTACTTGCCAACTCCTGAACCTCACAGAGCACATCGAGGATGGGTTTGAGGAAGAGCTTATTACCGGAATAGCTTTTGTTGACCTCCCAGCAGCCTATGACACTGTAAACCATAGGATTCTCACCCGTAAATTCTTTGAGATGGCAAACGATGTGACGCTGATCAAGCTACTCCTGAACCTGCTATCAAATAGACGGTTCTATCTGGTTTCACCATGTCGTGCTTAAAGTTAAGAACGACTTTAAGAGCGACGGGATAATATGTTCTTGGGTGCTGTACCAATCACCTGCTAAATCATTTAGCACAAGAACAGATCACCAGTCGTTTATAAGGTTGTTTGTAACTTACCAACGAATTGGTGAAAAAACAGCCTTGATGGCCAGCGCAGCAGATGGCGCAAGATGAAAATGTTCTCCCAGGAGGGATTGTCATTGCACCATACACCCCAAAACAGTTTCTTGTATGTTGACGATCTCTGCATTGCCTCACAGGAACATTCCTTTGAAGACAAAACAGGAGGGGGTCTCCATCCCAATCACAATCCTACCAACAAAAAACTGAAGTCAAGAAAAAGTATCCTCCATTCTACAGTATCCCTTGATAGCTCTGCCCACAAACTTAGGGTGGCCCTGTGGACCAACCATCGCTAGCAAATGCCACACAGGCTTTTCATAAGTGCAAAGGAATCCCTTCGCCAGGTGATAATGGCCATCTCGGCACAGGTACAGGACGCTGTAAGGTCTTTTTGGAAAAGTGGGTATACAACGAGGACGGACACACTGTGAGTGTGGGGGAAGAGCAGACCATGGAACACCTGCTGTTATGGCCCCACCTAATTTTACCATGTACCCTTGAAGACCTGGAAGAGTTTAACCCCAAAGCAAAGTCATTTGTCCGACACTGATCTGGTGTAATATAGTGTAATATAATTAGTGACCCCAGAATCCAGAGGGTGCAGTGCATTATCAAAAGTTAAAGTTTTCTAAATAGAAAAAGTCATTTATAATAAGCTGAGTTAAAATTAGCCATAATTTTTTATGTTGATCAAAACCATAATAAATGTTCCCAACTGAAAAAAAAAATCATCTGAAAAGTCCGTAAAATAAATATAATCGATCTTTGGTGTTGAGCCGATTAGATTATGCAAATTCTTTGTTGGTGAATATCAATGTCTCTGATATTAAAAAGCTTCAGTGCATCCAAAACCGTGCCGCCTGCATCATTACTTAAGCAAGGAAATTTGATCATGCCACACCTCTACTAAGAGATTTGCACTGGTTACATGTAATTTTGTTTAAAGTAGCATTGATTGTATTTAAATCTATTCATAATTTGTCTCCTCAATACATTTCAAACATGTTTTCATTTCTCACACAGTCAAATTACTCTTTACGATCTCGAACAGACCCCCTTCTTTTGAAAATTCCAAAGATCAATTCCAAAAAATGTGAACAAACTATTATTGGAACAAAAAATTCAACCATTAAACCAATCCTCGCTGCTTTAATGAAAAATATTTCATGCAGGCTTATCCCTTCTTGACTGGTATTTATATTTTTTCAGAGAAAAATGTGAGGGGGGGGGGGGTTGAAACCTATCATTTCGGGAGCACACATATTTCATGAAATCTAATACTTCAAAATTGAGGGCGCTATGGACAATATGCAAATTAGCATGTAATGTATGGCCATGTGACCTAACAAAACAATATTTAGAAATGGTCTACGAGATATGCAGACATTTAGCTCCCTAATGTTGTTGAAATGTCCATATTAACCATCTATTTTCTCAATTTTAGAGGGAAATTGGGTAATTTGGCGGCCATTTTGTATGACGTCACATATTTCAAAATGCTCAATGCTGACAAAGTGTCAGCAATCGGATTCTTGAAATAGAATGTTTAGGCAATCATAATCCGTTGAAAAAAAAACTATAGACGCCAAAACAAGGTTAGGCCCCAAAATTGCAATCTGCTGCTGGACTATTTATATATATATATATATATATAAGTCCATAAGCGTTGGCGTCAAAAATTGTCGCCAAATCAGTCGTGGCTGGTCTCAAATTAAAGAGCATCATGTTTCTAACAAAAAATAATTCGACAGTCTCTTTGATAAATGCTTTTAACAAGTTGAAAAATCTCACAAACCAGTGCGTCAAATTCTCAAAATGCTCAAAATCACTCCATATTCATAGAAAATATGTTTCAGGTCATTTCAAGCATTTCAAAAATTTCTTGTGACCTTAAAATTAGGGCAAAGGTCAATTTATATGAGGATTAACAACCTTTAAATGGCATCCATTTAGCAAGAACCCCATTTTCTGTGAACTTTGACCTTATTTCTAGGTCAATTGTGTCAACTAAAAATATGACGACATAAATTTTTTGGTTGATGGAATCAAGTTGAACATATTCATGTTAGCAACGGTGTCGATTTGTTTTGGCGATTGGGGGGGGGGGGGATGATCGTTGATATTTCCTCTTTTCCTCAATGTGACACATAAGATGGTATATGATCGCCGTGTACATTGTTGGGGTGGGGGTAATGCTTGTATACATATATGTATATAAATATGAAGGAACAAATCCAGTTAATATTTTATGCGAGCGCTAAGCGCGAGCAGAAAAATTTCTCACTAATAGTGACATAAAATGGGGTATTTGTAGCATAAAGCGAGCGCAAAACGAGAAAGGGACTTTAGCTGGTTTGTTCAAGGGGGAACCATCACGATGTAATGGCTATATACAGTCTGTGTTAAAAAAAATGGTACAGCCGGAAAAAAAATATTTAGGTGTGAAATATTTTCAAATAATGTGTGTTTGTGGTACCAAAATAAAGCCAAATAATTTTCCTTGCTGATGCGTTTTGTTCTGTATGATTTGCTTCCGTAAAACAAAAGTTATGCTAAATTTTGTGCGACCAGGAACAAATCGAAATTGAGCATTTCATGGCCATTATGCGAAACCTATACACAAAGGCATGGGACGGCGTGCGAAAAATGGATTTTTCATGATTGTAGAAAACTAGTCATATTTCAAAAATTATAACACCAGATGTGATGAAAAAAATTGCAGGTGAAAGCCTGATCTTCCTGCTTTTTGAAAATACCAAACAATAGCAGGCTGTCATTAATCTTCATACTATAAAAAAAATGTTTTCCACTTGTACCATTTCATTTGACACTGACTGTATATGCATGCATTTTAGTATCTACTAGTACATATTTTCAAATTCATAGGGACATTATGCGACCGCGAAGCGCGAACTGAATTTTTTTTAGTAATATTAACATGAATTGGGACATTTATTGTAGAATATTGCGAAACCGAAACAGGGAATGGGCTTTATCTGGATTATTAAAGGGGGACCATCATGATGTAATGCCAATAGATATACACACATGGACATTATTATGCATATGAGTACTAGTATATGAATATCGTTGAATACATAAGGCTGTAATAATGCGAGCGCGAAGCGCAAGCTTAAAATTTTCACAATAATATTGAACGGAAACATGGTATTTGTTGCGTTACAATCATGAACATGATGACTATAAGTGCGAAATTGATGAAGGGCTAGGGGCTGGTGATTAACTGGTGATTAGAAGCGGACCATCATGACGTAATGCCAACAAACGCAAATCTATATAAATATGGAAGAATTCCGTTTAGGGCCATATTGTGCGAGCGCGAAGCGCGAGCTGAAAATTTTCTTAATAATAGTGACCTGATGAAACAGGACAAGAAACGGGGAGGGAGTTGGTGTTTAAAATGTACCATCGTGACGTTATTACCTATATGCATAAAAGCTGAACGAATTCAAATACAGTTTGCCACAGCCTATATTATGCGAGCGCGAAGCGCGAGCTAAAAATTTTCTTGCAATTTTCAAGAGTTATCTGAAATGGAATTTGAAGCTCATGCGATCGTGAAGTGAAAGTGTATTATTATAATCAATGGTCCGAGTCCCCAAAAAGTAAACTTGTCGATGAAGAGCCGAGATAAGTGTTACAGACTCTTCAATATATATTATTTATTTTATCAAAACCATCGTGGGTTTTTGAGGGGGGAATACGTCTGCCTTCAGTTTTACTTGTCAAGACACTTGTCTCCTATGCACCTTGGGATCGGTGCCCCTGATTATCATCGATTCGAATGGGTATTTTATTCCAACTGTGAATAATGAAACATCTGCGCATCCATTATCTACACGGTGTATTGTGTTTTACATGATTACTAAAGTTTATCAGACACACACGAGGAAGATTAACGATTAAGTGAGAAAATTTGGATTTTTGAATGTCAGAAATATGCATTTTAGACTGCAAAATAGTATAATAATGTCATAAAGGTGCTTTATATGATAACGAATTTGTAATGGATGGATTTATATGCACATAATATGATACTTTTCATTTTCTTGATATCAAAATATTGGGGAGATGATTGTGCACACCATCCCCCCACCGAAATTATTGGGGGGATGCATCCCCCATCCCCCCCCCCCCCCCCCCCCCCACCACAATCGACACCCATGCATGTTAGTTACCAACATAGTTAAGCTATACAACGAATAGGTCAAAGGTCAAAGTTAAAGAAAGAGGTTTCTTTAACTTAGTCTTATTGGGTTGCATTACTTGGAATATTTCATTTAACACTGTTAATGTGTTCTACTTGATCCCATAAACCAGGAAATGTTCGTTTTCATTGACCTATGACCTTTAATTATGGTGAAAAGTCCAACAAATATATAGTTTCTTGTATTTCCAGGTTTTTTAGCGTCCTGTTATTTGAACGTTGACCTTAACTTGAGGACACACGTGTCAATGAAAAAGAGACAAGATTAATTTTCTGATTCATGGGGTCAAGCAGAACAAAAATAACTATGGTTATCAAAATCGATAAGCTATAATATTGCCCAATGGGGTAAAGATCAAGACACAGATAGAAAGTTCAAGGAATAGGCCTACGTAAGGGCCACATTTTTCTGTTTTGACCATAGTCCTGTTGGCCTTATAGCTCAATCATATTGATAGCCATAGTTCCTTTTGTTCTGATTGACCCCATGAATCAGAAAATCAACCTTGCTACTTTTTCATTGACACGTATGACCTCAAGTTAAGGTCAAAGTTCAAATAAAAGGACGCTAAAAAACCTGGAAATACAAGAAACTATATATTTGTTGGACTTTTCACCATAATTAAAGGTCATAGGTCAATGAAAACGAACATTTCCTGGTTTATGGGATTAAGTAGAACACGTTAACAGTGTTAAATGAAATATTCCAAGTAATGCGGCCCAATAAGACTAAGGTCAGAACCAAACTCTTTGGCCAAAACCTCTTTCTTTAACTTTGACCTTTGACCTATTCGTTGTACAAGCTGAACTATGTTGGTAACTAACATGAATATGTTCAACTTCATGCCATCAACCAAAAAATATATCTTGTCATACTTTTAGTTGACACAATCGACCTAGAAATAAGGTCAAAGTTCACAGAAAATGAGGTTTTTGCTAAATTGATGCCATTTCAAGGTTGTTAATCCTCATATAAATTGACCTTTGCCCTAATTTTAAGGTCATAAGGGTCACCAGAATGTGGCAGCAATATCAAGCTAGTATGACCTGTGTTGTATTCTTGATTAGTTGCTATTGATATTGTCTATGGATATGTTATGTCTCATTCACGTGAAGCTTGACTCAATTATGCATTGAATTATGCATAAATAGACTTATTTGCATATTGCTCAAAACCAGCTGGTCTGGTGAAAAAAATGTTAATAGACTTAATTGCTAGTTATATAATTACCTACAATTTGATACCAAATTTGATACAATTTGAAGAAAAATATAATTATCTTAATGAAGCCCGACCTTTGACCTTTGACCTCCATTTCGGGTCACAAAAGGTCAATTAAAAAATTGGCCACATATATTTTCTGATTCGTGTGATCAAGTAGAACATATTTATAGATGTTGCCAAACATTAACATGACTTGCAAACGAAACTACACACGTGGCCCCACTTTTAGGAGTTTCTATATATTTCAAATCGTTTCCAACCGACCATAAGGACGCACGCGCTCCGATCAAATTTCAAAATCCCTGCGTGCGTCAGTGGGGCAAATATCGTAAAAACATAACAAAACATACGTCTTTAGAATCCTCCATATAGCTCGTCAGAGAGGTCGAAACCCTATTAATTTTTTTAAATACTATGTTCTGAAAGTTTATGACATAATAAATATAATCCACTAATAAAATGTTGGGTCTAAGGAATAAAAAATCGGCATAGTCTCATGTAAACCCAAAATTTCATTTTTTTTTTTTTTTTTTTTTTTCAATCCAAATTTCAATCCAAACGTAGTTAATATCAGGACAAAT
Source organism: Paracentrotus lividus (assembly GCA_940671915.1). Lineage (NCBI taxonomy): Eukaryota > Metazoa > Echinodermata > Echinoidea > Camarodonta > Echinidae > Paracentrotus > Paracentrotus lividus. The sequence goes on along the minus strand of CALNVZ010002100.1, from coordinate 55,733,091 downwards.
ATTGGTTGATTTTCTCCCAAATGCTTTTCATGTTAGGGCTGAGACAATTCCCAAACAGTTGAATTGTGAAAGGTAATTAAGTGTAAATTCATCACATAATAATAATAATAATACTAATATTAATTTATAAAGTGCAATGTTCCAATGCGCTGCAAGAGCTCCCAGTTGCTATGATATTCTAAATGAACAGATGAGTTTTCAATTTTGATTTGAAATTCTTAAGTGATGAGGATTTCCTTATTTCCAGTGGCAGTCCATTCCACAATCTAGGGGCTGCACATAAGAATGAACGGTCTCTATTTTTGTTTTATGTGAGGGTATCTGTAGCAGGAACTTGTCGTGTTTGCTATGTAAATTGTGATCATGATTTTCACATTCCATTTTCTTTTCTTTTTTTATCAAAAAGTTTATTTCACTATCTCTTTCCGTTTCATTTTTGTTCTCTCTCTCCTGTAGTCTATTGCTGGATACTTTTTTGCATTACACATACATATCAGTACATACCACCGATAATTGTACGCATTACAATAATAAGCTCTAGTTTTGTTCTGTAATATCATTGCTTGTCCACGGGCCCAACTAAAAATGTGTCTTCCATGGGCTATCCTGTCAAAGTATATATGTATGTTATAAACATTAAAGTCAAAAACATTGCCAGTCTTATAACTGGCAAGTGAAATCAATCAGTAATATTGGTTGACACAGAAGAAATTCATTATCTAAATCATACGAGCATTATGACGTCACATTTTGTCACGTGATGTACTGGGAGAAGATTAGTGCAGAGTGAACCGTCATCATTCATCGGCCTTGGTCAGATAATACGTCATCGTTCGTGCAGTCAATCACGTGTACATTTACTATTCGCACTGCTTCTCTCATTATTTATATATGGCACGCTGAGAGTCAAATAGGCATTAACTACTATAGGCACACTGCAAAAAAGTTGGTGTTAAATTGGTGTTATATCCACACCGTTGGTGTTGATTTAGCACATCACCACCATGAGAGTTGTCCTATATAAACCCCATTGTTGTTAATTTAACACCAATTGAACACCACCATTTACAGTATGCCAATCGTACATAGCTAAACCCTGCGTTGCTAGAAAGTTGGAAATCGCAAGATGAGTGGTCAGAATAATGCACATAATTATACGCAATACGTACATATTTTGTTGGAAACCTGAATGGTTTCATTCCAGAAAGAATAAGTCTTGTGTAACCTTTGAGAGAGAGAAAAAAAGCGTTTGTTTGTCAAATCTTGTACATGCATCTATGAGAAGGTTAATTTTCTAACAAAATTTAGTTTTATATTTTTATTCAAATACATAACACTCACCACAACAAGGGTTAGATATCAATAGCTCAATTTGCAGCAAAAGTGTATTTATTAAACCCGATTAAGGCCACATGTCATGAGTTGGGTGGAAAATGCGTTACATGTCCAGAAAATTGTAGAAATGTACATTGTCACATTCAAACATCTCTAGTTTCTTAGTAGTAAGTCAGACATGTATAAAAGTATATATATGGTACATGCAGGTAATATGGGCCAGCAGGTAATGGGCCACCTGAAGCAAATCATGTCGTGACCGTCGACCGGTGACCGGTGTGAGCACCATAATGCTGTTCATTATGTACTGAATACGAAAATATATCGTCGTGAGAGCATCTGATGCCGAAATTTCTCTGAGAAAATTGCTGAAAACCAACAAGGTACGTAAAACATACGGCATTTTTTTACCCTGATGTAAAATTTGATATTTCACAGAATGTGATGGTGAAAGAGTGTTTGAGGGGGTAACCTCAATTGTTTTGTATATTTAGTAAGTTTATAGTTTCATTTTGATCATACTAGCGTGTACAGGTCAATTTGTTGTAGTGAAGGGGTGCAATGTGGCATTGAATGCTTGCCTGACAGAGCAACATTAGTGCAGGTAATATGGGCCATCCAACATGGCGGAAATGATTCTGGTACTTAGTATTGGGATGAGGCATCAATCTCTTTGCTACGATTTTTTTTCGGGTATATTCACAGTATATAATTAATATAAATAACTTATTGTAGGCCTATATTGACTTGTTTAATGAATATAATATTTAAATTATATTAAAAAAAGAAATAATATACAAAATACAAAACAAGAAAATATATAGTCAAAGTATTTACTGAAGGGTATTATAATTTCAAATGATATCTTAAAGTTAATGATTTTCAACATTTTAAGCAAATTCCAGACATGGTAGAGTCATTGTAGTTTTTAAAACAATTACATTAAATACATGTGCCCATATTACCTGCACATGTGCAGGTTATATGGGCACTTTGGTGATGACGTCAACATTTGGAATATTGCAGACAGGAGGGTTGTGATAATTGTGTTTTCTTCACTAAGAAGTTAGAGCAGCAGTATATTGATTCATATAAACAAAGATAGACTGTCGTTGTCATTTTGTGATTTTATGCAAATTAGGCAAAGGAGCTTAGGGTAGGTCCCATATTACCTATGTACCCTATATTGAAAGCAGAGATTGAAGGCAGGATGATTAACATATTTGTGTGCCTGTATAAGGTGTGTCATAAAAGCTATACAGAGTGTTACAGGAAAAAAATGGTTTTGAAAAACTTCACAATTTTACAGGCGAATAATTTCTTAATTCTTTTCACCAAATGAAATGAATCATCGTGGTGTGTAATAAGACGCTATGCTTCTAAAAAATATAAAACTTACTACACAAAATTGTTTTTTCTATACCGCTCTAAGGGTTGTCAAAAAAGAAAAAAATAGCGCCAAAAGGCAGAAATCCTGTCTTTACACTTGGATTTACAACCTCAAACAAGTTTTTGCAAACTAATATGTTCACACTTAATTGTGTTTTACATGCATGCCAAAGAAAATGGCGAAAAATATTGGCAATTATTGTATATAAAATTGCATGTGATTAATTTTTTGATGCCTGCAATGCCATTGTCTATATAGGATGTGTGCATGAAGTTTGTTTTAATTGGATTAAATTAGTTTATTAAATGACATTTGAAAAATCTTCTTTCACATTTATCTAGAACCACAAAAAAATTCCCTAAAAGAATGATATATCACTCAACCTATTAAGACCAATTGGCTGCAAGATATAACGCAAGCAAACAATAAGAAAGTAACCAAAATGGGAATTGCCTATCTTTAACGATTGCTCCACCGTTAGATCCTCCACCCCTTACCCTACTCCACTAAAAGTACCTTTGTATTAAACTATGAGCATAACGAAGCTGAAACTTCACAGACATGTAGCCTGATAAATTAATATCTACAATATGAATATTGCACAGCTTATGACTGTACATCATTTTCCTGCTATGTTGAAAATAAATGTGATATTTTCCCTCCAAAATGTAAACGCCTTCCACCCTTTTACAATACCCCAACTTTGTGGACACATGGCGCCTTAAACCAAAACTAACGAAAAGTTGCAGTTATAGTCCATTCCACTTAAAGACGGAATGAAATGTGCTTAGTAAAACCAAAAAAGTCTAAAAATCAATTATGAAAAAATAAATCCTATTCATTGTCCTTTGTTTCTTAAATATCAGTTTATAATGCACATACAAAAACAGTCGTGGAAAATTGTTCTTCTGGAAGAAGGGAAAAAAACAGTTTTATATTAAACAAGTTACTATGCAGTTTGTATCGCGCTTAACATTTTATCCCTATACACGCTTTTTATAGAAGTAGAATATAAAATAAGAATAGTTCGGAAGACTGTACGTTTCTCTGTGTATATTCCTTAATAAGTTCCAAAAAATAAATGTTGGCTTTGGGCAATTATCCCCATGAGTGAACTTGAAATTTGTTATTAGATGGTTAAGTGTGGAGAACATACACAAATTCGTGTGTCCTTTCCAGAAAACTGTTCGAATAAACGGATTATCCATTTACCTAGTTGCAATCCTATAAAAAAAACATGCAATGTACAAAAATTGTCTCAATCTCCAGATTCAACTGCAAAAAGTTAACATTACTGTCTTTGTCAAAAAAAAATGGTTTAGAGTATGAAGATTAATCACAGCCGAGTTGTGTTTCACCACGACGTTCGTAAACTTTCCAGTCTTGTGCCAAATGTTTAAAATGTGATAAGTCGTAGCACCAAAAACATGTTCCAGTCGTTCGTTAAGTCATTCGTAACCTTACGAATGACTTGGTAGAACATTTCCTGTAGTGTGTGGTTGATTTTTCAACAAAGCAAGAAAAATATACTTTTTCATCTTTTTGGTGCTGTAATTTTGAAGAAGGAACTTTTTCTTCAATCAAGGATAAATTCATTTTGCGTCATGCCGCGTGGGACTATCCTGTTTGTGTGTAGGTTAGTTTAGAACATAAAGCCAAGATGAATGTGATACGAACAAAAGGTTAGTGTATTGCGATTTTCTTCTCGTAGTAAAAAATTTAGCATAATATTTTGTTTAAAAAAAAGTGCTACAAAAAATTAAGTGTATCAGCAAAAAAGTAGCGGAAAATTCTTACTTTTAATTTGGTACCACATACACATAATCATTTAAAAAATTGTTGTCGCCTAAATAGTTTTTCCTTGCTATGCCATTTTTATGCTGACTGTATAACTATCCTTCATGCAGCATCAACTCTTAAGCCAATTTTCACGAAACATGTAGGTAATAACCTTCTTATGTTTTTGTCTTTTTATGGAGGGTCCTTGTTTGTTTCCGCCGTTTCGTTTTTGGATTTTTTTTTTTAGGAGGGGGGTGTTTGTTTTTCAGTTAGATTTTTTGTTGTATTTTGGTTTGTTATGTATTATTCCCAAAAGTATAATATACGCTCCCCTCCCTATCCCTCTATTCGTCACACTACAGGCAATTTTTTTAAACACATTGAACATTTCTCTCTGGTCAATTTCACTCACGAACAGCTTAGTATTCAAGGGGAAAATTCGCTTTAAATTTTTCCTGATTTCTATAGATGGAGAATGTGAAGACCAATGGTATCGCTATACCTTTTAAATGAACCACAAATATTTTAATCCTACATCCATTTTCACAGTAGAGGTAAGATTTTGGTAGTCAGTGTTAATATTTGGTGACAGATTATTCAACAAAAATTTCCAAACTACAACTTAAAAGAAAGGGAAAAATTTACAAAAATTTGCCAATTAGTTGGGATTGACGTACATGGAAGGAGGAGGACGGTTGCACAGTTATTTTTTCTGCGCATCTTGACCGCGCATCTTGGGCACGGATTATTTTTACTACGTCACAATGGAAAAATATTCAGCGCTCACGGGGCGATATCGCAGCGTTCAAAGAGTTTAAAGACAACAGGGCCCGTATTCCACAAACTATACTTTAAGCAATTTGTTCCTTAAGTCTATTATTTTTCTAAGATTTTGTCAAGAAAAAAAAATTCTTTAGGCTTTATACCAAACATGTGTTAAAGCACTTTGTCTGAGGTCAGAAAACATCAAGCAAAGTTCTGAATTTTATTGATATCGTCATTTTTAATTGTTGTGGTCTACAAATGAGCTTGCCATATAATCGACATTAAAGTTAAGCCACTAGGTAGTAGGCCTTAAAGTATAGATAAATTCTCATTTGTTATGTTGCGATTTGAAGCGCGCAATTCCATTTAAGACTTTTGACTCAGCAAAAATCTAAGAATTTATTGCTATCACTACAAAATGGGTTTTGGACAGATTCTTAGTAAGGCATATTTATGGAATACGCATCCTTTTAAAGATAAGCAAAAAATGCTTAAAATTCCATGCTTTTATGGTAATACGGCACTGGAACTTCATAAATATGTTATTTATTCCTTCTTTTTTGTTCATTATTTACCTACTTGCAGATGATATAAAGCATTTATGTTGGTGCATGTTCTGATATTCTAGAGATTGCGATGGATATGAAATTAATTGTAAATGTTTGGGAAGCAGGATTTTGAATAAGTAGAAAATTAGATAGAGTTTTTCACATTTTGCGTATTTTTGGCACTTTCAGTGGTTTTCAAGTAGACTCGCCATTATTACAACGCCGATATTTTTGAAAAACGAGCACATGGACCCCCATATTTTTATGTTCCTAATCTTTTAGTTTAATTCTCTTACAACTGGCAGAAAATCTTTTATGAAGATTGACATGATTTTGACATATGTCAGAGAAGCCATTGATTTGAATCAGGTGTAATATAGGTGAACTTTTCAGATTCTGTTTGAACGTTTTCGGCGCGTTTTTGTGGTTTTTAAGCCAATTTGCAACTATTTGGGCTCCGATAGCTTAAAAACCAGCACATGAACCCTCTTTTTTGAATGTTTATACCCGTTGAATATGTATTTCTCTACAACTTTGCAAATTTTTATGAAAATGACATGGATTTTTAATGTTCGGGAGCATAATTTTGATGAAGTGTAATTTAGAGTGGTTTTTCACGCTTTTTGGACGTTTTCGGCGCGTTTTTGTGACTTTTCAAGACGATTAGCGAGTATTCGGGCGCCGATAATTCGAAAACGAGCACATGGACCCCCTTTTTCAAAGTTTCTACATATTTATGATGAATCCCTCTACAACTTTGCAAAATTTGATGAGACTGTCATGGTTTTTAAAAAAAGGGCACCTTAAAATATACTTTTTTATTTTCTTGTAGATTCCAAGCCTCTAAGATATGGTTTTTGCCATTTTACGCACCATTTTTGCCACATGAGGGCGCTGCTGCTTCAAAAATAAGTACAAATGTGTCAGTTTAAACAATGTCCCCATCTTTGGTATAAACTTTGTAACAAATCAGGAAGGTTTGATAAAGTTTGATACGGTTTTGACAAAGTAATGACGATTTTTACTTGTTTGTTGCACTCGCGAGGTCTAACAGAGGCCAATATCTTAAATTACGCGTACTTTACAGGCCATCCAACTATGGCAACTTCAAAGTTCCGTAGCAAAAAATCAAGCACATGAACCTATATTATTTTTTGCATTTTTGGCATACATAGATACCAAAGTAACTCTGTGCAAAATTTGGTGAACTTGTCATGGTTTTGGTTTGAACTGTGCAACGTCCTTAAAGCGATAGCAAACTGACCAACGCTCTCATTGCCTGTGTGTGTTATAAATAGCTTGTCTTGTCTTCGAGAAAGCACATAGTGAATAAATTAGCCTATAATTTTATTTGTATAAAAAATACTAAAATATCTTGAGAGTAAATAAAAGTACCTGTTTTGCTATAATAATTGCGGTAAGAAAGTAAATAATGAGTAGTGAATGAATGTGTTATCATTCAAATGGGCCTCTATTACTAGACTGGTTAAAATATTGCATTAGGGGTTAGAAACCGGGTCAGATTTGACTACTAAGTAGTTGAGGACTTGAGGTGGCGTTAAATGATAAAACTGTCTGTCTGGCTTGATCTTTCATTTTGTCATGAATAAAATCGATAGTGAGAATTCGTTATGTTCTATGTTGAATCTAGTGTTTGGTAATTTACCAAAAAGTATGTGATGCTCTCGCTTCTTATAAAATAATGTAGCTTGTTGAGTCAGCTTGAAAATCTACTTGTAATACCGATGCTATTCTATTGAATTAAATCAAAATATCAATACATATTAATCTATCTACTAATCATGTCAAGCAACCAAGAGGTATATTATACCTCTTGGTTGCTTGATAAACACTTCTACTCGAATAAAGTTAGAAGTATCTGCCTACAAAAACAAATCTACAGACAATCATTTCATCTTAATGATATTACCCAACCTGTTATAAAATATACATGTATATTATACTAAAATACAAGAGATTTGGGGTCCTTTTTGAAGAAAATTTCTCTTTCTCTTTGTTTGTAAAAGCCAATTTGCAGGTTACTGTTTCGTTTATCTTTTCTTCAAAATGAAATCAGATATTTCCTTTCGAAATCTCAATCTTTAAACGTGTACAATATCGTATTTTGTTTAGATTTTATTTAGATTTTGATTGAAATAAATATATTTTCTATATATATATTAGTTGAGATCCGAAGTGAAGATAAGAAAGGCCGTAGTAAGATGTTTACCAAGTAATCAAGCTTTCGGGCAAATGCTACGGCGTTGGGAACTCGCCCCAAGCCGCCCCTTTTTATGTTACACCACCGATTGAAAAATCTAAAAAATCTTGCCCCTTTGAGGATCAAAGTGTCATAACGTTAAACATGTTAAGCCTCTTCCTACAAAAGTAAATAAATATTCTGAAAGGAAATTTCCTGAGGATGTCACAAATGGCATTCATAACAACATGAGGTGAAGTAGTTACATTTATATGGGGATTTTTAAATTACTTTTGAAGGGCTCCAAATCTTTTATTCAGTGCCCCTATTTAAGTCCCCCGTTCCAATTACCCTTAATATTTGAATTGCTGTGAAATTTCCTTTAAAAAAATTTTACAAGTAGTGTCTTCATTAATGAAAAAAAATAGTCTTAACCTTCAATGGGCATGGTTATTTTGGTCATCTCTCCATTTGACCCAATTTTCTGAAACTTAGCATGTATTTTTGGTATATTTGATAAAATAAGACTGCTGTTTCATACTTCTACCTCAAACACTTTTTGAGCAATCGGCATATGTAATTGGCATTTTACTTTTTCGCATTTGGACTACATGTTTAATACACAAGTCTATGGGGAAACCAAAAGCGCATAGCGCAACTGTTTTTAATGTGCGCATTACGAAATGGTCAAAACTATATAAATTTGGTGTCTAATATACGTAGGACCCTATGCTAAAAGTCATGAAAGCTCATGACACCCAAAAGATATCTTTAATCTGATTTCAGCAAATGAACTAGGGCATTGATAATCCCATAGACTTTGTGTAGGTTAAGGAGTTTCAATAATTTTGCCACAATACTATATATGTATATATATATATATATATATAGATATATATATATATATATATATATATATATATATATATATATATATATATATATATATATATATATATATATATAATAGTAAATAGTGGTAGAAATATACGCGTTGCGATTGGCTAGTTCAGTACCACGTGACCTACCTTCAATTTGTTATATTGTACATATGTACAATATATATTCGGTTTTTGGAGGGTAAAGCCCGTGTTAAATGAATGGGGAGAAGTATCGATTCTATATATGTATATATATATATATTATATATATATATATATATATATATATATATATATATATATATATCAACCTAATATTACAAGACTGTATATATTTTTTCTTTCAGTCTTCTGCACACACTTTTATGAACCCCTTGAAACATTATATCAGTTCAATAATTTCTCCTTTTTTGTAAACACATTAAAATGCTTTTCCATACCAAGAACTGCACATGAAATATGATATTGACAAATTAAATATATGGGAACATTAACGTCACCAAAGCCTTAATCATGAAATGTTTGTTACGTAGTTAGTAGCCTACTTTCAGTGGTAACCTCCTTAGTCGTGCCAGGAAATTAAAAGGAGGCACGAAGATTATTGCATTAAATGATTAACATCATCAGACATAATTTCAAAAACAAATCTCCGAAAGCTTTAATGTATTACTGAAAGCACTCAACATCTGTCATTATTAAACCTTTATCATACGTGTCACTACATGTTGAATACTAATTATTGGTTCAACTTTTTATTATATACATTTCCTAAAAATTCATTTTTCATAGATTTTATTAGCTTAGCCGAACGAGTGAGATATTAAATACAACAAGTAATTCAAATTGTATTTTAAATATAATAACCGAATGTATTACTTTTAGAAGCAAAGTTAATATTCACCATTAATTACTTTACATATATCTATATACATCATCGTAAATTGTTTACTTTTGGATATTTCTTTAACAAATAAATATATATATCATAGTACATAGAGTACATCAGGTGATATGGGCTAGCAGGTATAATGAGCATCGTGAAGCAAATTATGTCGTGACTAGAAAGGACCCCATTGTAAATAAGCCTTTTCGGCTTTCATGGGCTATCCTTGTCGTGTGTTCTTCTATTATCTCATATGTACACCTCGACAAATAAAAAAAAATCAAATCAAATCAAATCAAACCGGTGACCGGTGTGAGCGCCATATGCTGTTCATATGTACTGCTAACGAAAATCTATCGTCATGAGAGCAGCTGATGCCGAAATGATGCTGAAAAAAGTGTATGAGGGGGTAACCTCAATTGTTTGTATATTTAGTAAGCTTATAGCTTCGTTTTGATCATAATAGCATGTGAAGGTCAATTTTTTTGTAATGAAAGGGTGCAATGAGGCATTGAGTGCTTGCCTAACATGCAACAATTAGTGCAGGTAATATTGGGATGAGGCATCAATCTCTTCGCTAAGATTTTTTTTTCTCAATATTTACAGTATATTATTAATAGAAATACTTATTGTAGGTCTATCTTGATTTGTATAATGAAATTAATATAATATCTATAATTTAAACAGGCAAAAATTTAAATTGAATATCTAGTCAAAATATTTACTAAAGGGTCTTACAATTTCAAATGATATCTTAAAGTTAATGATTTTCATCATTTTAAGCAAATTCCATAGTAGAGTCATAGTAATTAAAAAAAAATTACATTAAATACATGTGCCCATATTACCTGCACATGCAGGTAATATGGGCACTTTGGTGATGACGTCAACATTTGAATATTGCAGACAGGGGGGGGGGGTGGTGATAATTGTTTTTCTTCACAATAACAGTTAGAGCAGTAGTTATTGATCCATATAAACAAAGATTAGGCTGTGTGTCATTTAGCAATTTTATGCAAATTATGGAAATCTGCTTAGGGGGCCCATATTACCTGCATGTACCCTACATGTTTACAATTGTAATCAGATGATGCTAAATGAAATGGGTATAGTTGTACTTAATCTTAAGGATGTTACGTTACTTATCTAGGTCATAATTACATTCACCTATTTGTGTTTACCTTCTCGTTTAACAAAATTCTAATTTCTGCTATACATTCCTTTGTTCTAATTCCATCTCTCATCAAGCTACAGTATTTTGCTCCTTATTACTTATGAAATTTTTGTGTCATTATTAAATAATGCTTTTGTTTTTCATTTAAAAGATTATGTTAAAACCAGGTTGGAAGCCTTGTCGAAATCGCATCAACAGCATAATACCAGGAATTTCTTTCCCTTTCTGAATTCGATTAGTACCAATAAAGCGTTCAGACAAAAATCTACTTTGATTGGCATAAATAATTCTAGAATAATAACCGGTTTGAGTTTATACGTAATGCAGCTTGACAACATCTTATATAAACAAGTTTGAGAAAAATAAATGTTTTTAGTGAGCGTGTCATGGTTTAATGCTTCTAGATTGTATCATTTAATGCCAAATAACACGCTCTATTAAATTTCCAAAAGCTTAAAAGATGATTGAATATTCATGATAATTGTGTTTTTCCTTTATTGCTTTTGATCACCGCCCATTACATTTAGTCATAGTATCATGTCATGCCCTGAAAAAATGAGAATGAATCCCCAAGATACTTATTCATCGAGCGTGTAAGGTGACTGGAATATTTTTTTTCTTCAGAATTTAGCCTGAAACAAATATTGTAGCAGTTGTGTCTTTTTACTACATCGTGGCCCCTACACAATTCATCATATGATATGGCGTCCCTCCCGACGCCCCCCCCCCCAAAAAAAAAAAAAAAAAAAAAAAAAAAAAATTTAAATAAAAAAAAATTAAAAAAAAAAGAAAGAAAGAAAGAAAGAAAGAAACCCTCCAAAACATATACGCACGATATTATACAGGTTTCTTAAAAATAAATAAGTGCAAAAATAAAATCATTGTTTCATGAATATCCAATATATTCATAACGAACAATTAAACAACAAAATTGTTTAATGAGTTACATTTTAATGTTTAATGTTAATTTCTCCCTTTTTTCCGGTTTTTGTTGTCTATTATTCTTTCCTTGTCTCTCCGGGCCCCTGAGGCGCTGGGAACACGCGTTATGTTTGAGATCGTCATATTACAGACCACCTAATAACCAAGCTCATCCCTTATCAGCTTTTGTCTTTAGTACATAATAATCCACCTCATTCGTTTGAAACACGTTCTGCTTAGATCTATTTCGATTCTCTTCACCAAGATTGATTTTCGTTTGAAACTCACTACATTATATTATTATTAATTAAAAAAAAACTTTTTTATCGAAAAATAGCGTTACGTGGTCTCACAGTATGGCGCCATTGAGTATTTTTATGCACTACATCCAAAGCACATAGCGTGTCAAATGTGAGGGGAGTGAGGATATATCCCCATATCTCTGGTTAGGGGTTTGCATGTGCAATCATCTCCATATATTGTAGGTAAATACAAATTCATAATGTGTAGAAATCTGCCCTTTACAAGTTCGGTATTGATTTTACATCATATTGCTGTTTGCAGCAGATATTTTATCTTTTTTACACTCTTAGAAAAAAGGGTACATTCAGCACCCTTTTTGCCACAATAAGCGGCACCCTACAAAAAGGGTGCCCATTAGCCCTTTTTAGTACAAAAAAGGGTGGCGCACACAGCACCTTTAGCATTTAAGGGTGCTGAGTGAGCACCCTTAAGGGTGTTGATATGCACCCACAAAGGTGTTATATGAGCACCCAAAGGTGGCTGGTTATTGCGACAACAAAAAAAAGTGCCAATGGCAACCTTTTATTTAAGAGTGTTATTTTAGTTTTGCAAGTTTCTAAAAATCCGAAGAAATCTCTCTCCGTCGCTTTATTTTCCTAGCGCACTTATAAGCTTTTAATACAAAAGTCGGACAGGGGTATCGAAAAACATAGGCCCTACGACCGGCCCTCACAGACAAAGATTATGAGTAGAAAAATGGTTGTATATAATAACACTTTTTACGAACCCAGCCCGAACACAATAGAAAATAATTGCATTCTCCGAAATTAAGAAATATTCTCTTTGCTAGTTCACTAACTTTAATTCATTCTTTACAATGTCAGTATTTTGGCATTTATAGTGATCACGGTTTAACACCGATAATGTTATTGTATTTTTACAGGACAGAGTAAGCATTAAAAAAACAAAACAACGAAACAGAAAACAAACAATAATATAGGTCAAAGATCAGGGTAGGGCTATTAAAATAATAGATGTAGAACAGATAGGGTGAATAATAAAGGTTCTGGTCTTTCGGAAAGGGAACAGTCAATAAGAAAACAAGGGTGTATTTAAACATTAAGACTGTGGACTAGGGCACAAGGGTAAGGAGAATACCAAATGCGGGGAGGAACTCAACTTATAAAGAAGAGAAAAGCCATAAAAAAACTAAAATGACATGTGCACTATATAAAATTAGAAGAGGAAAAGAGTTACTGAAATAAAATACGGTACTTAAGTACAATTTGAAATATTTGAAATACAGAATATTCCACCGTCTCGCGGATATTTCCAATATTTTTTTTTTTTTAGGGTTTTTCCATACGACGGTCTCATACAGTTAACGTAGGGGGCTAAACGCCTTTCGTGGCTGCTTTCCAGCCATGTAACAAAGTCAAAGGCAGCCGATTTTTGAAAGTCATTTTGACATGACTAACATGTCTCCAAATTTTGTACTCAAGATACAATTTCAGGGAGATCTGTTAGTTGTATAGAATTCTAGATTCTATGGTTGAATAAAACTTATTGGCTAGAATCTATATAATATATATAAAGTATAAAATACAGCACTTAGCTTTTCTGAAAATGAGTCCTCATGGGCGTGATCCTTTTTTGTCTGTCTTCTGTTGAATCGGACCATATGTCTAATATAAAGTAAGTCGAGTTATGCTCAAGAAATATTCTTAACCAATCAGAACACTTGCTGAGATCATTCAACATGAATATTGATATACTTTTTATATGAATATTTATAGCTTTGAAACTTTATGGATAAAACATCTCATGTGGATGGGTTAGCTTAAATTTAAGCTCCATCCATTATGGATTTCATGAGTAATTGGGCTTACCACTGGAACATCGCGTAAAGACAGCAATAGAGGAAGAATAAATTATTTAATGATTTCTTTTGGCTCATCATACAAGTTAGGTATGGCTCGAACATTTTCCAATATAAAGTGATTATTATGTATTTAAATTAGGTAATTTGAGTATGGAAAGATGAATTTAGAACTAAAATTGAATTTCTGAGACACTGGGTCTTTATGGATCAGTCACCGTGCAGTGAAAGTCTTGTCCGCATGGTACGTTGGAGGCCCTGCTCCCTTGCCAGTCTCTGGGGTCCTGCACGGCGGAAGTGTATGATGTTCAGATCGCTTTTATCTTGTATTAAGATTCAGTGTTTAACCGCGTCCAATGCACACCAAAATAGCGACTGGAATTCGTGTGTACCAACTGATCCCAAAATAGCGACCTGATCCTTCGGTTAGTCAATTATATTGCAGGATTATCAGCTTCGCGATGTTATGATAATAAATTAACTGGGAATTCGTTCATAATACCGTGCGTGTATTATTATGATACGGTCTAGTTTCGCAAACTGCCAATAGTTAAAGTTAATAGAGCGCCCTCGTCTAAATAATCGACACCAAGAGTCTCCTCCAAAATATAATTGATGGGTATTGGAATCTTGTTGAGAATTCATTTTTTTTTTTTTTTTTTTTTTTTTTAAAACCTCTATGACACTATTGGGCAAGGTTCTAATGTGCCCTTTCGCTTATGTAGAAGACAATCACAAACAAATATTTGTATTATTATATGGCCATGTGTTTTTAATAGTGGTCCCCTAATAGGTGGTGTTGTTACTGATGCGCGACAAGTACAGAAATAATAATAATGGTAATGATATGCTTGGTATTAAATGAAGGGAATTATCTGGCAATATACTTAAAGTAAAGAAATGCAATATGGTTAATTAGTATGAGTAATGGCGTTTAATTACTCTGAGTAGCCATTTTTGCACGGTGGGGAGGAGGAAGAGCACATGAGGACGGAGGAGCATAATTTCTATTTTTTATACATAATTAAGCTTTTACCTTACATTACCTAAACATTAAACAGTTTAATGAATCATATTTATGAGAAAATGGATCAAAGTTGAACTTTAAGGATAACCTAATTCGCTAATTAAGCTAATTTTAATATACCTAAATGAGTAAGATGGCAGTTTAAATTGAAATTGGTGTCAAGACTTTAAACATGGATGCTACATGGTAAGATTGGGTTTAATTAGTTTGACGGACTTAATCTAAAAAGCGGTAAAGAAAATACCTGTGGTTAATTTATTTATGACTATTAAACGATTAATTAACTCAAGTTACCCTTTTTGTAACAGCAGATGATGGAGAGGAATAAATTTAAAAATAAACAAATGATTATAAATATCATTGAACATACATTGAAATAGTTTGATTGGATTTGTTTTATTTATGAGAATTAGTAGTGGTTTAAATTTTACACTACATCAATAGTTACTTAATTAAAAGCTAATTATGGTATAAATAATATGTGTAACTCTCAGAGATACAACATGTATTACCCTGTTCACATGACTTTGAACCAAGAAAAGTCAACATCCGTCGCTATAAGCCAGTGCATCATTTGTATCAACCCATAAGACAGTAAATATATTATTATTGAATTTTAAGTATTTACAGTATTAGTGTAACTTCAAATGTTGTAAGGAAAACTGAAGTTATAGTTCTACGGGTAAATAAACTCATAACACATATGTGCCCAAATTTTCTGATCTGAAATTTTCGCTGGATAAGATGATCGCGCAAAATATTTTATCAGCAACTAACCCCTAACCAAGTTATAGATTTGTTGGGAATGGTTTGACTTTGAAGAGATTCAAATATGCATGTTATTTTGTTTGTAGGGTCCTTGTTTTTTCTCTGCCAAGATTTTCTGGAGTACTTTTTCTCACCTTTTTCAACATATTTTGATCTTGTACTTCTTAATGACTTTAACGCCTAATCTTTTTCAGAATGAATTTTTTGAATTCTTCAGACAATTCTCTTTCAGAATATGTAATACATTTATGGGTAG
>CALNVZ010002100.1:55700450-55717017 GCA_940671915.1 Paracentrotus lividus | reverse complement strand
TAGGAGGGGGTGTTTGTTTTTCAGTTAGATTTGTTGTATTTTGGTTTGTTATGTTTATTCCCAAAGTATAATATACGCTCCCCTCCCTATCCCTCTATTCGTCACACTACAGGCAATTTTTTTAAACACATTGAACATTCTCTCTCTGGTCAATTTCACACGAACAGCTTTAGTATTCAAGGGGAAATTCGCTTAAATTTTTCCTGATTTCTATAGATGGAGAATGTGAAGACCAATGGTTATCGCTATACCTTTTAAATGAACCACAAATATTTTAATCCTACATCCATTTTCACAGTAGAGGTAAGATTTGGTAGTCAGTGTTAATATTTGGTGACAGATTATTCAACAAAAATTTTCCAAAACTACAACTTAAAAAGAAAGGGAAAAATTTACAAAAATTTGCAATTAGTTGGGATTGCGTACATGGAAGAAGGAGGGACGTTGCACAGTTATTTTTCTGCGCATCTTGACCGCGCATCTTGGGCGCGCATTATTTACTACGTCACAATGGAAAATATTCAGCGCTCACCGGCGCATCAGCGTTCCAAGATTAAAAGAACAGGGCCCGTATTCCACAAACTATACTTAAGCAATTGTCTTAAGTCTATGTATTTTTCTAAGATTTTGTCCAAGAAAAAAAAATTCTTTAGGCTTTATAACCAAACATGTTAAGCACTTTGTCTGAGGTCAGAAAACATCAAGCAAAGTCTGAATTTTATTGATATCGTCATTTTTAATTGTTGTGGTCTCAAATGAGCTTGCCATATAATCGACATTAAAGTTAAGCCACTAGGTAGTAGGCTTAAAAGTTAGGATAAATTCTCATTTGTTATGTTGCGATTTGAAGGCGCAATTCCATTTAAGATTTTGACTCAGCAAAAATCTAAGAATTTATGCTTCACTACAAAAATGGGTTTGGACAGATTTCTTAGTAAGGCATATTTATGGAATACGCATTTTAAAGATAAGCAAAAATGCTTAAAATTCCATGCTTTTTTGGAATACGGCACTGAACTTCATAAATATGTTATTTATTCCTTCTTTTTGTTCATTATTTACCTACTTGCAGAGATATGTAAAGCATTTATGTTGGTGCATGTTCGTGATATTCTAGAGATTGCGATGGATATGAAATTAATTGTAAATGTTGGGAGCAGGATTTTGAATAAGTAGAAAATTAGATAGAGTTTTTCACATTTTTGCGATATTTTTGGCACTCTTTCAGTGGGTTTTCAAGTAGACTCGCCATTTATTACAACGCCCCGATATTTTGAAAAACGAGCACATGGACCCCCATATTTTAATGTTCCTAATCTTTTAGTTTATATTCTCTACAACTTGGCAAAATTTTGATGAAATTGACATGGATTTTGAATGTTCGAAGCATGATTTTGAATCAGGTGTATATATAGTTGGATTCTCAGATTTGTTTGACGTTTTCGGCGCGTTTTTGTGGTTTTTAAGCCAATTTGCAACTATTTGGGCTCCGATAGCTTAAAAACCAGCACATGAACCTCTTTTTGAATGTTTATACCCGTTGAATATGTATTTCTCTACAACTTTGCAAATTTTTATGAAAATGACATGGATTTTTAATGTTCGGGAGCATAATTTTGATGAAGTGTAATTAGAGTGGTTTTTTCACGCTTTTGGACGTTTCGGCGCGTTTTTGTGACTTTCAAGACGATTAGCGAGTATTCGGCGCCGATAATTCGAAAACCGAGCACATGGACCCCCTTTTCAAAGTTTCTACATATTTATGATGAATCCCCTACAACTTTGCAAAAATTGATGAGACTGTCATGGATTTTAAAAAAAAGGGCACCTTAAAATATACTTTTTTATTTTCTTGTAGATCCAAGCCTCTAAGATATGGTTTTTGCCATTTACGCACCATTTTTTGCCACATGAGGGCGCTGCTGCTTTCAAAAATAAGTACAAATGTGTCAGTTTAAACATATTGTCCCATCTTTGGTATAAACTTGTAACAAATCAGGAAGGTTTGATTAAGTTTGATACGGTTTTTGACAAAAGTAATGACGATTTTTACTTGTTTGTTGCACTCGCGAGGTCTAACAGAGGCCAATATCTTAAATTACGCGTACTTTACAGGCCATCCAACTATGGCAACTTCAAAGTTTCCGTAGCAAAAAAATCAAGCAATGAACCTATATATTTTTTGCATTTTGTGCATACATAAGATACCAAAGTAACTCTGTGCCAAAATTTGGTGAACTTGTCATGGTTATGGTTTGAAACTGTGCAACGTCCTTAAAGCGATAGCAAACTGACCAACGCTCTCATTGCCTGTGTGTGTTATAAATAGCTTGTCTTGTCTTCCGAGAAAGCACATAGTGAAATAATTGCCTATAATTTTATTTGTAATAAAAAATACTAAAATATCTTGAGAGTAAATAAAAGTACCTGTTTTGCTATAATAATTGCGGTAAGAAAGTAAATAATGAGTAGTGAATGAATGTGTTATCATTCAAATGGGCCTCTATTACTAAGACTGGTTAAAATATCATTAGGGGTTAGAAACCGGGTCAGATTTGACTACTAAGTAGTTGAGGACTTGATGGTGGCGTTAAATGATAAAACTGTCTGTCTGGCTTGATCTTTCATTTTGTCATGAATAAAATCGATAGTGAGAATTCGTTATGTTCTATGTTGAATCTAGTGTGGTTAATTTACCAAAAAGTATGTGATGCTCTCGCTTTCTATAAAATAATGTAGCTTGTTGAGTCAGCTTGAAAATCTACTTGTAATACCGATGCTATTCTAATTGAATTAAATCAAAATATCAATACATATTAATCTATCTACTAATCATGTCAAGCAACCAAGAGGTATATTATACCTCTTGGTTGCTTGATAAAACACTTCTACTCGAATAAAGTTAGAAGTATCTGCCTACAAAAACAAATCTACAGACAATCATTTCATCTTAATGATATTACCCAACCTGTTATAAAATATACATGTATATTATACTAAATACAAGAGATTTGGGGTCCTTTTTGAAGAAAATTTCTCTTTCTCTTTGTTTGTAAAGCCAATTTGCAGGTTACTGTTTCGTTTTATCTTTTCTTCAAAATGAAATCAGATATTTCCTTTCGAAATCTCAATCTTTAAACGTGTACAATATCGTATTTGTTTAGATTTTATTTAGATTTGATTGATAAAATATAATTTTTTTCTATATATATATTAGTTGAGATCCGAAGTGAAGATAAGAAGAGCCGTAGCCTTTGAGGATGTTACCAAGTTCAACTCGCTCGGCAAATGTACGGCGTTGGAACTCGCCCAAGCGCCCTTCTCTATGTTACACCACCGATTGAAAAACCTAAACCAACTGCCCTCTCCTGGATCAATTCAGTGCTTATCATCTTTAATCTCCTGTATAGGGTGTCAAATATAAGAATAATACTCTATTAAATAAAAACGGTACAATTTCTTTGAAAACATAGAATGTGACAGAAAAGGGCCCACCTCAAAACGCATGGCCATATAGGCCTACACATACTCGCCTTCACGCTCAGGCACACACCCTTGCACACGCAGGAACCCTCTCACACACACACACACACACACACACACACACACATCTCTCTCTCTCTCTCTCTCTCTATATATATATATCTCATCTCCTTAGATCTGCCATCACACAGCGAGCACACACACCAGCACAGCACACACAACACGATATGCATTTTTTTTGTAAAGCATTGTAGATTAATAACTTGCCATATTCCCCGGAATTTTCTTTCCACAAAAATTATAAAAACCATAGGCAATCTATTCTTTATATTTAAAAAAATAAATAAAAAAATAGGAGAATGTTAAAATATCGTTTGACAAAATGATTACCGACAACTTGTCTTGACTCACCGCTTTTCCGAATGAGTAGGCCTACCGGACTTGTGCCGCGGGCCTGCCACCAGGGTACTGCGGGCGGCACGGTTATGAACATCCGAAAACCAGTACCAGCCGAATTTACATCTAAAGTTCTTCATTTGGAAGTTCCTCAGTAGTGACGAAAAACAACGAAAATCATCTTTACCACTTTCTCCATATTTGAGCTTTAAGTGGAGTCAGTGAACTCAATCAGTACCCATTGTATATGAAAAATTCCACCGGGAATTCCAGTGACGTTGTTTCTTAAAAGTCCGCCATGTTGGCTAACAGAAATCGGGAAGTGTTTCATCAAATCGTTCGTAAAGTTACGAATGACTTAAGGAACCACTGGCACATGTTCTTGGATGCTACACTAATCACATTCTTAATCATGTAGCACAAGAACTGATCACCAGTCGATCGTAGAATTCTTCGTAACTTACAAAAGACTTTGTGAAACACCACCCGGGTCGGTATAGTCCGATACAAAATTTCTCAATGGGCAGTAGTCACGGTAGTATGCGCAGGTATGTACGTAGGCTAAAATGGTCTCGAAAATCGCTGTTCTAATAGTGTGGCATCCAGTGGGGAAAATATAGGTTTCGTTTGCAAGTCATGTTAATCAGAGGCCGCGGAGCGATTTTGAAAGTGGAGGGGCTAAGCCAAAGTGGGGGGGGGGGGCTGAACAGGCTAAAAAACACAAATGTATGGTCATTTTTGCATTTTTGTACACGTTAGCTGAAAAAAGTGGGGGGGGGGGGGGGGGGCTGCAGCCCCCCAGCCCCCCGGCTCCGCGGCCCCTGTTAATGTTTGGCAACATCTATATATATGTTCTACTTGATCACACGAATCAGAAAATATATGTCGTCAATTTTTTTATTGACCTTTTGAGACCCAAAATGAAGGTCAAAGGTCAGGCTTCATTAACATAAACATAATTTTGTTCAAATTGTGTCAAATTTGCTATCAAATTGTAGGTAATATTATAAATAGCAATTAAGTCAATAATCATTTTTTCACCAGACCAGTCAGTTTTGAGCAATATGCAAATTAGCTTATTTATGCATAATTGAATGCATAATAGGGTCAAGTTGAAAGGCGATCAGACACAACATATCCATAGACAATATTAATAAAAACTTACCAAGATTAAAACGTGAATCATACTAGTCTAATATTGTTGCCACATTCTGGTAACCCTTATGACCTTGAAAATAGGTCAAAGGTCCATTTATATTGATGATTAACAACCTGGAAATGGCATTAATTGGCAAAAAACCGAATTTTCTATGAACTTTACCTATTTCTAGGTCTAATGTGTCAAGTAAGACTATGACGGACCTCTATTTTTGGGTTGCAATGGCATCAAGGAAATCATATATGCATGTTAGTGCCAACAAAGTTAAGCTTATACGATCAACAGGTAAAACGGTCAAAGTTCATGAAAGACGTTTTGGCCAAAGTTTTTTTGTTCTTGACCTAGTTCTTATTGGGCCGTATTAGCCTTGAAATATGTTATTTAAACAATGTTAATGTGTTCTACTTGATTCCATGAACAAGAAATGTTCGTTTTCAAATTGACCTATACCTTTGAATTAAAGTAGGAAAGAGCAAAAAATACATAGTTTCTACTATTTCCAGATTTTTAGGGTCACGTTATTTGAACTTTGACTCTTAACTTGATGTCATATATGTCATATGAAAGAGTGATATCAACTTTGATATTCTGATTTATGGAAACAAGTTAAACAAGAATTAACTATGTTTATAAATTATTAAGTCTCTAATAGTTGGCGCAATAAAACAAGGTTCAAGACACACATAGAAAAGTTTAAGGATACGTAAGGGCTAGATCAGTTCTGTCTTGATCAAGTCCTGTTTAGCCTTTATTAACTTAATAATTTTGATAAAAACAGTTCTACATGATCCCTTGAACCATGAACCAGAATATCACGTTGCTATTATTTTTCATTGACACATATGACCTCAAGTTAAGGTCAAAGTTCAAATAACTGACGCTAAAAACCTGGAAATAGTAGAAACTGTGCATTGCTTGGATTTCACCTCATTTTAAGGTCAAAGGTCAATGAAAACAACATTTCCTGGTTCATGGAATCAAGTAGAACACATTAACAGTGTTAATAACATTATTTCAAGTAATACGGCCCAATAAGACTAAGGTCAAGACAAAAAACTTTTGGCCAAAACGTCTTTCTGAACTTTGCCTTTGACCTGTTGGTCGTATAAGCTTAACTTTGTGGCAACTAACTTGAATATGTTTTTCATGATGCCATCAACCAAAAAATAGAGGTTCGACTATTTTAGTTGACACATTTGACCTAGAAATAAGGTCAAAGTTCATAGGAAATTCGGTTTTTATTCCAAATTAAATTGACCTTTGACCTATTTTCAAGTTTCATAGGGCACCAGAATGTGAGGCAACAATATTAGACTAGTATGATTCACGTTTTGATCTTGATTAGTGTTTATTTAATATTGTCTATGTATATGTTGTGTCTGATCACCGTTCAATGGACTCTATTAATGCATTAATGCATAAATAAAACTAATTTGCATATGCTTCAAAACTGATTGTCTGGTGAAAAATGATAATTGACTTAATTGCTAGTTATAACATTACCTACAATTTGATTACCAAATTTGACACAATTTGAACAGATTATGTTTATGTTAATGAAGCCTGACCTTTGACCTTCATTTTGGGTCACAAAAGGTAAATTAAAAAATTGGCGACATATATTTTCTGATTCCTGTGTGGATCAAGAGAACAATATATGGCCACATGTCATGAGTTGGTTGGAAAGATGCGTTACATGTCCCCAAAATTGTAGAATGTACATTCCTCAATCAAACATCTTCTAGTTTTCTTAGTAGTAAGTTCAGACATGTATATAAAATATATATATTTTGAAAGCAGAGATTGAAAGGAGGATGATTACAATATTTTTTGCCCTGTATAGGTGGTCGTAAAAAAGCTATACAGAGTTGTTAAAAGGAAAAAATGAGTTTGAAAAACTTCACAATTTTACCGGCGAAACAATTTTTTCTTAATCTTTTCACCAAATGAAATGAATCATCGTGGATTGTGTAAATAAGACGCTATGCTTCTAAAAAATATAAACTTGTTACACAAAATTATTTTTTCTAACCGCGCTACAGGGTGTCACAAAAGAAGAAAAAATAGTGCAAAAAGGGCAGAAATCCTGTCTTTTACACTTGGATTACAACTCAAAGTTTATTGCAAGTAATATGTTTCCACTTAATTGTATTTTTACATGCATGCAAAGAAAATGGCGAAAAAATGACAATTATTGTTATAAAATTGCATGTGACAATAATGTTGATGCCTGCAATGCATTGTCTATAAGGATGTGTGCATGAAGTTTGTTTGAATTGATTAATTAATTGATTAAATTACTTTTGAAAAATCTTCTTCACATTTATCTAGAACCACATAAATTCCCAAGAGAATGATATATCACTCAACCCATAAGACCAATTGGCTGCAAAGATATAACGCAGCAAACAATAAGAAAGTAACGAAAATGGGAATTCCCTATGCTTTAACACGTGCCTCCACCGTAGGATCCTCCACCGTAGGATCCTCCACCCCTTACCCTACTCCACTAAAATTATCTTTGTATTAAAACTATGAGCATAACGAAGCTGAAACTTCCCAGACATGTAGCCTGATAAATTACCTACAATATGAATTATTGCACAGCTTGTGACTGTACATCATTTTCATGCTATGTGAAAAAATGTGATAATTTTCCCTCCAAAATGTAACGCCTCCACCCTTATACAATACCCCAACTTGTGACACATGGCCATATAGATTTTGCCAAACATTAACATGACTTGCAAACGAAACGACATAGGTGCCCACACTATAAGAAAAATGACTTTGAAGTTCAAAGGTTTGAGGTTCCTTTGGTGATAGTTTTGGTGATCGATATAACTCAAATTTTACAAGGTGATTCCAATTAAGGGATTAAAAACTGATTACTGACTACTTCTGTACATACATTTGTTTTTTATTTTAAAACAAATGAGAGTTTTGTGTAGGGCTATTTTAGTAGACCGGCATACGAGACGGACGCTCTTAATATGCATGATAAGATGATAATTTGTTTTTTTTTTTTTTTTTGTTTTGTTTTTTTGTTTTGTTTGATTTTTTTTTATTAGCCTCAATTACGATATAAATGACAAAGCGCTAACTTTATGATAGCCAGATAGACATTTTAACATCAAATGTAAAGATTAGGATGCCAGAAAGTAGCAAGATGTTGAAAATTATCACCAAAAACGAGACATTTATAGGCAGTTCTCTTTAGTATCATTGGAAAGAGCGCCCTCATTACTTTGAACGTGAATTTACCTCAAAAAGTCAAATGTTCAAGTCGAGACCAATTTGCCATGAACAGTAAAGGCTATACAGTGCGTCCCGGGAAAAAAGTATACCCAAATTTGAGAGCCTCATATTCAAATATTATAGCTTGGGTGACCTTGAAATAAATATCATGATACAGAGCAACTCATATTCTTTTCAATGATACCAAACTTATACCTGTGTTGTGACGGATGACTAAGCAGTTAGGTTATAAAAAAAACAAGCGTAAAAAGTGCCCTGTCCCAAGTTTGAGCAAAAACAGCCCTTGCATTTCAAGAGATCAAGTAATCATTTGTGCCTAGTGAATGGACTCAGGAAGGCTGACCCCGAACAAACAATGAATGATCAGAAAGCCAGGGCTGCTTCTCAGACAACTTGGTACAGATCACTTTTGACCAAAGTTTTTAAACGCTCGAGAGTTCAGTCATCCATGACAGTATCGGTATGATTTTGGTATCATTAGATAGAATATGATTTACTCTTTGCCATGAAATTAAAATTAATTACACATAAGTTATACAATTTTAATATGAGGCTCTCAAAGGTGGGTATACTTTTATCTGGGACGCACTGTATAGGCTCAAAATATCAAATTGTGCATGCAAAGGCCTAATCTGATTTGCTGAAATTGTAAGTTAAAATCGGATGCTGCTCGTTGTTCCGAAGGTTAATTGTTTGAACGTTCGTTTCTACGAAAACGAAAAGGTTCATAGCCCCGAAAGTTGTTTGATCGAAAATTCGCTGTCGGAAAATAAAGTAAGGTTTGTATATGGGCAAGTCCACGCTATTTTGCAATGTAACAAACGAGACATTCAGAGACAAAAATAGGCTTTTTTTTATAAATCTTAAATTGAAATCCCAATCCTTACGTATATTTGTGAAGGTACTAAGAACCTTCAACAAAATCATAAACAATAATTGAAAATAACTCAATTCATATTTAATTTACGATAATTTATTCGTTCGTAACACATGGGACCAGAAAAAAATTGTGTTTTTAAATTTTGAATTTGTTCACATGATACTAGGAATTTAAAGAGCAGATAAAAACTTGCATAGTCACATCCTCTTAATAACCATGTAATAAACTTTGTAAATACATATTTTGATGTCAATACAGCCTCACATTTTCTAGCAAGGTCAAGTTTTATAAAATATGACATGTAACACATGGGACAATTATTCCATGAAATATTTTCCATTAAATATTTGGTGCAGCCTAGGCGTAGCAACATATCGCGTAAACAAATCCCACTGATAAAACAATAGAACCATTAAACAACACATTACTGTAAACAAGTAAATATTTTGTTTCATTACTGAGGTGGGAGGGCGAGTAATAAAACTATAAAACTATTATTTTACATCAGCTCAGTAACTTTTGTGAGACTACTACTGAGACATGAATACTTTAAGAATAAAAAAATGGAAAGTTTTGTGCTAGGTTTGTGATATTTTCACCAAAGGAAGCCAAGATGATATTGAAACAGAAAATATGAACTTTTTGGTTGTATTCCTTTAACAAACCTTTAGAAATAATGGTTGAAAATAGCATTTTTGATGCATTTTATCATTTTTTTAAATGAATATCAATGAGCCTTGTGACGTCATATGACCTTGAAATGACTTTTTGACCTCATTTGCATTAAGTTTATTTCATACGCTTTGTGGTGATATATGATACATTATAATATGTACTTTTAAAACCTTAATGACACACTTGACACAAAAATAGTCGAAAAGTTGAAAAATCACCATCTCGGGAACGAATAGCTTGGACTTGCCCATATACGTTCAAAAATGAAATAGGTTAGATATTCCTAAGATTCTTTGGTCCAAAAATGAAACAGTTATTACCCTGCATGGAAGTTACGTCCATGGTATTACGATTCCTATCACATTTTCAGACAAGCGAACCCTAATTTCTTTTCGGGCGAAAATTATTATATTTTCGGACCAATAAACTTATATTTCTAAAAATGTTTTTCAAAATGATTGTAGATATAACTCCATTGAGGGTTATCAACATATTTTGGGGTTTGCTATCTGAAAATTGATCGAGAAAAAAAAGTACACTCTCTTGACGGAGTGAATTTAAAGTGAGTGAAATCCGAGTGAATTTGGACTGAAAATACACACTTTCGCTCCATTTTCAGTTGTTTTGAAGTGAAAATGTGTATTTTCACTCCATATTCACTAAAAATTGCCCTCTAATTTCCCTCTTTTCTGAATACGCACTCATTCAAGAGTAAACAATTTCAGTCGTTTTTAATTTAAAGAGTAAATTGCAATTCCTGACCATATGATATTTAAAACAATTTAATGTATGGCTTGTATCCCTCTAACACAGAATTACAACTAAAGGGAGAAAGTATTGAAACAGACACAAACGGTAAAATATAATATTAGAATTATTCAGAAACTTTTTAATCGACTATATTTAGATATACATACACAAATATAAATATAATGCTTACATTACTATTCGTACGCAACACTGATCGATTCAATATTAAAACATACAAAATGATCTCCTTTTTTTTTTCTTTTTTTTTTTGCTAATCATTAATTTACATTGTTTCCTTTATTACCATTTTAATCTTTACAAGTAGTTTATTTTCATTTTTTACCACATATAGTTTGTCCAATATACATTACACTCATGTAATGGAGAATTGTGCCTGCACAATCGATTAATATTCTACACATGCTGCCACTTCTTTTTTTTTTCCATTTACATCTTGCAGTCAAATTCAGACATCCATGTGACATACTTGTATTTCATCCAGCATTTCATTCATTGTATACAAAAGACAAATTCATAATCTTTATCGTGATGTGTATATACATTGTAGGCTTCTCGAACCTGGTGATTTTGAAGAATTTTCCTTATATACTAGTACCCTTCAATATTGATAATCACCATTTTCACAGATTTGCGACCATATTCTTCTTTTTAGCATTTGAGGGCTATTCTGAAATATTTTCCTTTTGCTAATGTTTTCTACATTGATCACCGTATACGTCTTATAACCTCGAAAGAATGTGGTACAGGACCCATTATACATGGTAAATCTGCCTATTAAAGCTATTAGTTTGCTTGTATAGAAGCAAATCAACGACAGGATATTAAAGTTAAAATTACCACTCTCATTCATCTTAGGATAAATCCCCCTTTGCCCGACGCCCGAGTGGTTTGCCCATTCTGATATTAACAAATTGGAATCCGTCAGCCATGGTTTCGAGGCGCAAGATAGTAAACATTCTGATTATTACATGTATCATGCTCACACGTAGATTTCGAAGATGGGTTAGAAGTGCGTGTAAAGGCCTGTCCCAAACAGAAGGCGCATACGTTGTGGTGACAACCTACGAACTACTTTTTTAGTACCCATCGCCACCATGCGCATGTCCAAATCGCCCTATAAGATCTAGTGACATTTATCGCGTCTGTCGCAAAAAATACGTAATAAAAATCTGTCTCGCAGCTGGTTTCTCAACAAGTAACAATAGCCGGCGTCAGTGGGTTGACGTCAATGACCGTAGCCCGTTCTCTCTTGTCGCAACAAGGTGCTATCGTAGTTGTCGCCAGATAGAACATGTTTAGCAGAGAGGCACGGCGGCCAGGTTGTAGCGTTGCCGCGCTCCAGCGTACGTTGCACGCATCGCTGAAAACCCGAACGTTAGGTGAATTTAAGCTGCTACGCCTTCTGTCGCCACCCAACATTCACCAAATCAGGATCGGTGCCATCCCATTCCAGATACTGTACAGTCGCAGTTGATTTGTGACATTTTCAAAATCTCTCTACGACCCAAATTATAATTGCCGCACTGCAAGAGACTATCACGAACGAAAAGCGACGGCCGCCATCAGGTAGAAAGACACCCAATTTCGCCTGTGTCAGTCGCAATGATCGCCCACATCGCAATTCATATTTGCGTGATTTAAGCTGCAACAGAGAAGTTCGACCGTCGAGATGCGCGAAGGTCGAGGTATTTATTATCGGATATCAGCCTATTGTTAGCTATTGTTTTTGCGTTGAAGCAAGTCGTTGTGTAGGCCTATCGTAGACAGAGTCGTAGATACGTATATGATCTTCGGTCACCTACGATGTGAACATTCGGCAGGTTCTAACATGCATAGATTGTCACCACAACGATCGCCTCCTGTGGGACAGGCCCTTTATGTGTCTTATCCTATAAACAAATGCAGTTAACACGGATTTCCTAACGCCCGACGCCCGACAGATACCCACATTTATTATGGAAATATTTTCACATCAGGCGTTCTTGTCTGATCGGCGTGCAATCTGTATCAAGAAATATGTGCTTTTTGTATGGCATCCAAATCCACCCTTTCGCATTAGGCCTACAAAAGAAATGAAGTTCCTTCCGAACAGAATTGGATTGAATCCGTTGTACCGGTGTACAAAGATGACCTGTACTCATGAAAATAATAAATAAATATAGCTTTATAATCTGGAGGACTACTTTTGATTGTTAAATGTTAGACACCTTAGGTATTTTTGTAAAGTGATTGGTGGCGCTTATAATATTTGGTGACACATCTATTAAAACATCATAATCTAAATAAACGTTTATATTTGATGATTATTAAAAATGTCTTCGTAGTACTGATATCGATGCAAATGACTCTATTAAGCAATAATATCAAAAACAGAATATATGATGATTTCACATGAGCGGTTATACATGTATTTTGTTCTATTTGAAATATTATAAAGATTCAAATCCTTTGAAAATTTCTGTCCTAAACACATACGACATAATCATAATGTTATAATGAAAAAATCTCACAGTTTACAAAAGTAAAGCAAATGTTGAAGCCATCTATAATAATTAAAAACGCATCATACAGCTAGACGCATTAGACACGGATGACATTATCAATCAGGTTTGAATGCCTACTGCACAAGAAGTAGTGATTCTTTTCACGTGTTTGATTATTTTATATCAAACGAATATATGCTCAGGTGCAGAATCAGAATCTTTAATATTGTGCCACCATTTCAGGAAAGAAGTTGCGTTTGTGATGACTGATGTATTCATGTGCAATAGGCATTATGCTTGCAGAACGCGCATGCTATTTTAAAACAAGAACTTGAACTTTTCCATTGAGGAATGAAATATCACAACACAAAATGCATGCAAAATATGATTATGTACTTAAAGTGGGAATCATCATGTGCCCTAACATTCTCATTTTCTATGGTGAGGTAAACTTTATCCTGGATGAAAAACGTGGACATGAAAAAAGGAATAATTAAATAAATAAAACCTTCTGTAATCACGTTTATTTTGAAATGTTTGGGCAGGAAATGACAGCTTCCTGGTTTGGGTCTTTAAACAAAATGACCGGTATTATCGAAGGGTGATTAAAGTTTCTCAGTCACCCTTTGAGAATACCTTTCTACATGCATTGTCTATGGTATCAGATGATTTTATATATACGTTCATAACTTTGTTGGGTATCATTGAAAACAAGTTATACGCTCCATTATTAATCAAGAATATTGCATAAATGTTCAGTGCAGGATGCCTATTCATGGTAGCTGCTACTCGAGTATTGTCATGATTGTCAAATGTGATTGACAGACTAAGTCAGTTATTTTATCTGAATTCTTTCTGCTATTCGCTATCTTTGGACATTCGGGAGACGAGACAACAGAATGGTGCAACTATAGGTGGCCATGTACCCTTGGCTTCCTCCCATTCTGTTGCGTTCGTGTCTAGTTTCCAGATCTTCGCTTCGCAGTCGTCCAGTCCATTTTCTCCACCAAAAATATAGATAGTGCCGCTCATGACTCCTGTTACGAAGGACATCCTTCCTTCTGGAAGCTCTGGTCCAAATCGCCACTCGTTATTCTCGGGATTGTAGATTTCGACCGATTTCAGCATGTTCTCTGGTCCCACCTCCCCCATCGCTACGCTTCCTCCTATAACGTAAATCTCGCGATTCGTCACAGCGACACTAGCGCAAGTTCGCGGTAGGATCATGTTGGCAACCGTCTCCCAACTATCGAGTCGAGGATTGTAGCAGAACAAAGAGTCAAGTACTGTGTCCTCTGACTCTCCACCAATACAATACAACCGCCCTCCAACAGAAACGGCTTTATGACCGAACCTGACAGCTTGTGGCATTGGGGATGTCGCCTTCCAGATATTGGTGGCAGGATTGTAACATTCGACACTCGACAGAGCATCGTCACCATCACAGCCCCCGACAGCATAGATTAGACCATCCAATACCGCCAAGCTGAAATTACAACGGCCGACGTTCATCGCGGCTCGCGGTAACCATTTCTTCTCGAAGTGATCAAAGAGAAATAGACCGCTTCTGCGATTGGAATACAAACGTCGCCCGCTGTATTCTGTTGGCTGTTTCGCCAAGGTGTATATATTATTGTCGCCGGTAATGACACATTCAGCATCGTCCATCAGTTCAGGTAGTGCCTTGACGCGATATGTAGTGGGTGTGTTGATATCACTGAGCATCTCACTCGTGTTGGTAAGGAAGACGAACATGTCTGCGAACGGCATTCCTTTTCTCGCTATGGTGTTCACCTTTGTTAGGTCGAGATCCTGGCGACGATCTCGTAGAACATGATACTGTAACGCACTGTCGATGATTTGTTGACAACCCTTATTATGGGACACGATGCGATCGCGTTCGACCACATCATGGATGTAGTATGGACTGATCAATCCGAATCGGACATGAGACACGACATCAGCTAGGTCAGCTCGGCGTGAATCGGGATCATGCTTAGCCCAAGCCATTACGCTTTCATAGACTATTTCCTCGTTATCCACATTAAGCTCATCTCTAGAAATTATATCGATAATCTTGTCTTTCCCCAAGGTGACAAATTCTTCTTCTTTACAAACTTCAACAAAGTTATCCATTACCACAGTTTTGGCCAATGCTTCGAGCTTCTCGCAATTGTGAGCCACAGCACAAAATACGACTCGCCGATCGCGGTGAACGTAATTGCTTTTCCAGAAACCAGCACTGCGCGTCTCTACAATGCATCTGGAACGTAATAACTGCAAGCATGAGGCCCCTGGACGTTATCTTCATTATTTCTATTTGTGGATTGTATAACTATCCAAGGATTCAATCGCATTAAGGCGCGTCTATACCGATTAAGCGAATCTTTTTGCACTGCTCTCTGCCAGGTCTCGTCTGGCAAACATGGCATTGAAGTAGGCTGACTGCTGGCAGCCACACACACATTTTATGCACACGGAAAATTCTTCATCGTCGAACAATCATTAACCCCCCTGACCCGATCGAACCAAAAGCACCCTGTTCCTAAATACTTGAGTCATTCTGACACTACCTCCAGAGACAGTTTATTGTCTTCAATTAATACTTGCCGGGAATCTTATCCAGAGAATCCGCGTCTCGAGCTTAGCACGACTTTGCTGGTTCATCCCTGTCGTTCGATCTATTGCCGTGCTATATCACCACACCACCTCTATCCCTGCCAGCCATTAGACAGCAAGAAGCGCAACGGTGGGTGACCCTGAAGTCGAAGTGGAAGCGTAATTAGACGACCGTCCTTGATGGAACTGAGCTGTTACGTGATGTAGAAGTCGAAAGAATATGAGCTGCCAGAACTACTTGGACGTGAACGGGGTTGAACTGGCACCACGAGATGCTCCGACGTCTCGAACACCGGTAAGAAGTAGGACAGCTATTCATCACACCGCAACGCCAAAGGATGCAGACGTCTCCATGGCAGCCTACTTGTCATGTTACGCCTGCGCCTTGTTTGGCTGGTCCCTATCGTGAGCGCGTGTGGCGTAACCAATAGAGAATCCGTGTCTGCTTTACGCTGATGAAAGATTGAATACACTGCTATCTTTTCAATAAAGCAGAAAATTAAAGAATTGATTGAAAGAAGGATAAATACTAACAAAATATATTCACTAGGCATATTAGGATCCCAGTACTCTAGTAATCGCATACTATTACTGATGTAGTCTGGGGTAAATGTTATCGGCAAAGCACCTTTTTTTCCTTTTTTTTCCCAAATTGAAATCAACGTGCCTGATATTATATAGATATTGACTGATGGGGTGTGTAATATAACATTCTTTGGACCGCCGGATTTATATTTGCCCGAGGGGTTATATTTTCCCGAAGCGCTGAGGGAAAATATGATCACGAGGGAAAATATAATTCCTTTAGGCGGTCCAAAGAATGTTGTTTTACACACCCCATCA
>CALNVZ010002100.1:55644738-55700425 GCA_940671915.1 Paracentrotus lividus | reverse complement strand
TATTGCTTACACTGTTATAAAAAAATAATACAGCAAAGTGATGGTCAGCAGAGTCGCCATAACAAAATGTAATGTTGATAATTGGAAGAGGCTGGAGTGTTTGGCTGTATAATTTCTTTCTGTGTTCTTAATAATTAGTGAGAGAAGAAATGAAATCATTAGAGTTCTAAGCTTGACATATTGGTTAAAACGGAATCAAAATGTGTTACTCCTGATGTAATATTTGGTTCTCAATTTATCGCTTATTTGCAGGTAGAAATTCAACAAACTTGTTTTTAAATTACATTTTTTTAGTTTACAGCAGATATTGCTGTTAAAAATACAAATTATTTTTTACAGATGTAGATATTTTGAGGATTGCATATTGTCCAGTAATGTATGTCAAGAATGTAATGGGACAAAATGTAACATTCATTCAAGGTGAATTCAGTGAGAGATTCTTTCTTTAATAAAAGGTATCGCAGATGTAAATAGGGACAATCTGAAAATCCAGTTCTGTTTGCATATAACATGTATTTCCTTAGGGGAACAATTATTTCCTATTCCATTCTTTTGGGATTTCAAATTTTCTGGGAATTATCCTCATATCTCTCACACTGACGCATGGAACCATGCGGATTAGTGGTTCCTGAAAGCGTTCGAAGGAAATTGAGGTGGACGAATATGCTTGGTTCAGAATATCCAAGATCACCCTAAATTGATATCATGACAATATTACTTCGTGTTATATTTGGCCGTTCATGTCTTTTTGTCTTCAAGTTGTCATTTTTGGTTTTGGTATTAGATAAGCCAAGACAGACAGCAAGCGTGATGGGTCAATAGCGCGTCCACGTCGTGATATGATCGAAATATTATATTTTCCTAGCCGGTACCCATTCGAATGAAATATGTCGCAGTTGGTCCAATGTATATTTTTTTAAGTGGTATGCTCCGCTCTGTATTAGAAGGGATGTTGCCAATATTGCATGGATGTTGGAACTAAAGTAGCAAGAGTTATTTTTTTTTTTGTTTTTTTTGTGGGGTCAGGCAATTAATTTATTGTTGTGATTCTTTACAGATTAAACAGCCCTGTTCCTCACTCCCCGCCAAGAAAGGAAAAAAAAAAAAAAAAAAAAATTTGGGGGCGGCCCAGAAAATTAGGACAAAATAGAAAAATATTCGGCCTCATAATTTAATTTTTTTTATTTTATTTATTTATTTATTTTATTTTTTTTTGGGGGGGCCGGCTAATTTTAGGGGGTTATCTATAACAGATAGTTGGCTGATGAGGGTGTGTACAACATTCTTTTTGGGATCCGCCTAAAGGAATTAATATTTCCCTCGTGAATCATAAAAAATATTTTCTCACGCTTCGGGAAATATAAACCCCTCGGGCAAATATATCCGGCGGTCCAAAGGAATGTTTATTACCACCCATCAGTCATATCTATTATTAATATAGGCACGTTGATTTCAATTGGGAAAAAAGGAATAAAAGGTGCTTTGCCGATACATTTCCCAGACTACATCAGTAATAGTATCGATTACTGAGTACTGATCCTAATATGCCTAGTGAATTATATTATTGTTAGTATTTATCGTTCTTTCAAATCAATTCTTTAATTTCTTGCTTTATTACAGATCCGTTATTCATCTTCTTCTATCACGTAAAGCAGACACGGATTCTCTTTATTGGTTACGTATCTCCCACCACGTCGCTCACGATAGGACCCAGCCCGGCGCAGGCGTAACATGACAAGTAGCTGCATGGAGACGTCTGCATCCTTGCTTGGCGGTAGTGATGAATGATTGCTTCTTACCTCTTGGTTCGAAGACCGTCGGAGCATCTCTGGTGCCAGTTCAACCGCGTATTCACGTCAAGTAGTTCTGGCAGCTCATATTCTTTAACAGCTTCTACATCACCGTACAGCAGTTCATCAAGGACTGTGTCTAATTACGGGCTCCATGTCCGACTTCAGGGTCAGCAACACCGTTGCTTCTTGCTTTATGCTTGGCAGGGATAGAGGTGGGTTGGTGATAAGCCACAGGCAATCCATTCGAAACGACAAGGGAGCAAAGAAAGCTCGTGCTAAGCTCGAGACGCAGGATCTCTGGATAATTCCCGGCAAAGTATAAATTCGAAGACAATAAACATGTCTCTTGAGGTAGGTTCATGGACTCAAGTCATTGTACGAAACAGGTGCTGTTGGTCGAACGTCACGTTAATTGTCGAGCGATAAGAATTCCGTGCCATAATGTGTGTTGGCTGCGCAGCAGTCGCCCTACTCTCAATGCTCATGTTTTACACGAACCTGCAGAGAGCAGAAAGTAAGATCGCTTATCGGTATAGAGCGCCTTCAAATGCGATTGGATCCTGGACGTAATGCTTCATATCATCACAAATAGAAATCAATGAAATGATACGTCCGGGCCTCAATGCTTGCAGTTAATATGTTCCAGATGCTACGTTAACGCGAATCGCAAGTGTGCTCGGTTTCTGGAAAAAGCATTAAGTTTCCAAACGGCGATCGGCATCTACTTCTTTGCTGTGGCTCAATAATGGCGAGTAAGCTCGAAGCATTGGCCAACTGTGGTAATAGGATAACTTTGTTGAAGTTTGTAAAGAAGGAAGAATTTGTCACCCTTGGGAAAGGACAATTTGATTATCGATTTATAATTTCTAGGAGATGAGCTTAATGTGAGAATAACGAGGTAATAGTCTTGAAGCGGTAATGGGCTTGGGCTAAGCATGAATATTCCAAATGATGCCTTATGACAGCATGTAGGGTCTTAAAGCTTACAATAAATGTCAACCGTGTCTGTGTTGCAACAAACATCATTGTAATGCATATTCTCTGAAAGCTCCTTTTCAGAGTTTGGATAAAAATAGTTTGAAAAACTAACTAAGCAATTGTTTCAATTTGGGAAATAAAGAGAGCATCTGACTCAAAATTGTTATACTTAACAAGACAAACTGCAATTTTTTTTAATTGAACGCAGATCCATGGAAGACACACATAAAATGCAGGGATGACATATTATAATGTATGTTGATTAATTGGATAGTTCTCTTCCGCCCTAGGGTACATTACTCAAATTAGATTACTTTCTGGTAGGGGAAGCCCATCGTTTATTTTATAAAAATCGCTACTTTCCACAAATGCATTCCATCTGATGAGAAAGAGGTCAAACTTGCCAAGGTTTGACGAAATAAACAGCAATTTGGCTCGTTTTAATAACTTCATATCCAAATAGGAGATATTCCGAATGGATCAACATAGATTTAATCAGCAAAAATTCAGAAAAGGCACCTTTCAGCGAGAGAGAAAAAAAAAGTTTTTTCACCTTATTTCCCTTATAGTGAAGGGAAAACGTATGAGGAGGAAAAAAAAATGAAAGGATCATTTTGTGTCATGGGCATAAACCAGACAACAACAACAACAAAGATGGATTTAGATTGGTATCCATCCAACCTAAGCGCCCTTAGAATCTCTGTCATTTATGATTTATCACTGAGGCATCCACCTTTCAATGATAAAAAAAAAAAATGTTATGTTCACGTAATTTCCCTTATAGCGAAGGGAAAATAGATGATGAAAACAATGAAAGGACAAGGATCATTTTGTGTCATTGGCATTAACCAGAATCCTTAGACAACAGCAACAAAAAAAGATGGATTTAAATTGTTATCCATCCAACCTAATCCTCCTTAGAATCTTTGTCATAGATATTATAGCACAGAGGTATCCACATAACCCTGGAAGCTGAATCACGTACAAAACACAACAGGATAGCATGCATGATGAAAATCATTCAACCGAAAGGGATAGGTTGAGATACAGTTCTTAATGGAAGTCAAAATTGAATGCCATTCGAAGGATGAATTATTCATGTCGTTACGTATTGCGATCAAACTCGATATCGAAAGTGATACATTTACTTGTTATGCAAAGGTGAAGTGCCTGGAAGACATTGCAGAAAGAGAAATAAAATTGCCTTCGTTAAAAAATCAATTAAATTGTTACATAGCCATGCAAATTCCGAGAAATATTACCGTCTTATTTTATCATACTTTTTATATTTGAATAATATGAAGTCTGATATACACGACAAAAATGTTTTGTGACACCATAGAATATTTTGTACTACACGGTTAACTTCGGCCATGGTTAACCAATATTAAACCTTTAAAAGGGTTAATTTATAAAGATATTTCACGGTATAATGCTGTGTACATATATGAAAAAATATTTATATTAAATATGAATAAATATACATATAATACGTCAATAGTAAAAAAGTGAACTGCGCGTACTCGTAGTATCCGTCCATTGTGACGTCAAAGACCTTGGTCATTGTGGCGAAGGTGTGGTTTGTAATAACTCCACTTCCAAATGTGACGACGACACCGTCGTCATTGATGATGGAGGCGATAATCCAGATGATGAAGTTTTGGAAGATATGATCACAATCGTGATAATTGCCACTGTTATAATAAAGACGAGCACGATTATGAATAGTGCGATGAGACGGTTCTGTCGATTGCTACAATCCACCATCTTGGATGATATATGCCACAGGGCCACCCTTTCACACTTTTAATGATGTCAATTAAATGTAATAGATGACCTTAATATGTTCAATTGATGCTACAGAGAAAACAAATTTCACTACTACAAACAACTCGTATTGTGGTCCCATATAGGCCTCTTCCTCAAAAAAATAAGATATTTACTGGAGCACAAATAAGCGACAAGAATATAAGACGCTGAATAGATGAATGTTCTTCTCAGAAATGGCGGAAAGAAAACAGAATCCAGAAAGAAATGGCAGCCCAACACGGTACCTCATCTGACATCGTGACTGGCTTGATTGTGGTATGGCGTGGCTGTATCTGGTAATTTTGTCACGCTGTGTTGCATTCACCAATATTTCATACCAAATATTCGTGTGCTTGACAGCCATGCACGGGCCCGTGATTGAACCAACATGCGCCTGTCGCAGTCGATTATCGCACCGTTAATCGTGACCTTAGTTGCCGGGAGCTTTCAAAGAGAGGACGAACCAAGAACAGACGACATCTCATGTAGAAAGCTGACTGTGATGGAACAGTCACAGCCCGAGTTGCACCCGCTGGCGGTATCGTAAGTAAGCGTGCACTAAAACAGTCAAACATCAGCTAGAGGTGCAATGCTTTTCCAATAATGTTTTTATGGTTCGGTTGTACATACAACATAATTGTTTCTTCAAGGCACGAATAACAAATACTATATTTCCTGGCGCACAATAATTATTAATCAGTCCTGAGCAAGGTTTGTCCACATCGGATTTTTACATCAAGGCAAAGAAATAAATGTTCATTTCCCCCTTGTCGTCTTGTATTGTTTATTCATTACAGAGCACACATAGAGATAAAATTTATGAGTGTTCAATTTGGTGGCGTTTCTTTATTTACACTCATTAACGGTCAGATGTCTCAAATAATTTAACTTAATTCATTGAACTCCAGGCACATATAAACATACAATATTCAAAAGGTCTAAAGTAGATATGAAATTGGTACCATTCTTATCGTAACACAAATCAGACAGCTATTCGCGTTGAGAAATAGTGCATTCCGTGTGTAATTGGTCGTGACAGAGGACCACTGCCAACTCTGTAAGCTGGAGAGCACTAAGTACATTCCATTGGTAGGACGGGAGGAGAGCAGGGCAAAGCTGCAAGGCATGCGTCCATTAATGCATTCTGAGGAATATTGGACATTAATGGATACCAAGAGTGAAAAGGAGGGAGAAATGGGGGAGATGGAGAGGTAGCGGAATGACAATTACCCCCTTACAAAAATTACACTCGTTACTCCAATGCGTTTTACGAGCATGATGAGGGCATCGTTATGTTCAAGATAATTAAAATATCCATCAAAGAAACTATATCAAGTGTGTTGTTATAATACAATCCCATTATCTATAAAATAAAAAAGAAGAATGTACTGTTACGACCACCTTTAAAAGATCACTGAAAACACAGGCCTATACCCTTTCCCAAAGTGTAAATTTTTTTTTTTTTTTTTTTTATTATTTATTTATATTTATTAATTTATTTTTTAAGCGGCATCTCTTTGGTGTGAAAACATGCGTACAAGGGTTTTCTTTTGCGATATTGACCCCAAAGGTGCTGTTTTTGTTATATTTAAGGTACAAAAGTGCACCATAGTTTCTTAGTGTGTTGAATACACAAAGACCATATCCAAAAAATCCCTAATGTTGCATGATTCCTGCAATTTATTTGGGATATTAATTTAAATCCTCAAGATTTGAATACTATGCTTTTTCATTTACATTTATATCGATTAAATTTAGATCTACATAAATAATCGATTTGTCCCTATTTTCAGTCGTTCAAGATTGATTTAAAATATGTGTAGTTTTGAGTGTATATATAATATAGGTTTTCCCGGCCAATTTCATTGTTTTGTCAATCAATTGCATATTAAAGGCATTCATGTTCGGAAAAAACGCTGCTGCATCGAAATGTTGCCAGTCAAAATCATATTCAATCATCAAAATTAACGATTGATGTGATTGATTACGTATTTGCACATTCTACTTCACATAATAAGCATATGCAATCGGCAATAGCTATTCAAATTCGTCTTCATCCTGTCGACATTTCATTCTGTATACTGAAATTCGCACAAATTTGAATGCACAAATAATGAAATTAAATGCCTATATCTGAATTTGAACTTTGCAACCATTACTTTGTGTGCCTAAAAACGAATCTGAGAGCATGAACACGAAATTGTTTAACTAAAGTCAGTCTGTCGCATCAAACACACGAATTTGAATACACATTAAATGAAAACGGATGATAAATGTATGAAATTGGCCGGGAAAACCTATACTTAACAGTGCTGACAATAGTTATTGAATCATTATTTTTTTTAATGAATATACTCCTCATAAAAAGGAATTATTCTTTATGTATAAAAGAGATGAATAATTAGTTCAACACTTTCATGTTTAATTCAATCAAAATTATCTTTCCTTCTTACTCAAACTTACTTGTTAAAAGTTAAAAAGAAACACATGGTCAGAGTTATATAGTGTTATTGGGGTAATTTCAATACATAATTCAGGAAAGAGTAACAAAAATATTTCCCCTCCCCCTCCCCCTCCCCCTCCCCCTCCCTCGATCTCTCAATCTACCATTCCTATCTACTTGTTTGTGTGGGTGTGTGTGTGTGTGTGTGTGTACATAATACATAATTCATGCTTTTATCCAACTATGATTTATTAAACCACAAATTTTCAAAGGGTCGCGTTCCTTTCACAAGTGAAAACAGTTATGTGTTTTTTATTGTTTTTTCCTGTTTTATATACATGTATAAACATGAATAAATCCTTCATGATTAGAACAATTTATTTGAAATTGTTGGTGGGAATTATCAAATGTATTTTATTTCCATTCATAGCTAGCCCAACAGAATCTTGTGCTTCCTCGGAAGCTCGCATCTTTATGAAATTGCCTGGAAATAAAATGGAATAGAATCAGATTGGATAGAACGCTTCTTGAACCTTTGGAATGAATGAAGTAAGGAACACAATATCTAGGGTATCGAAGGACAAAGGCCTATCTCTTGAAAATGTCGCGGCGAATAGGATTTTCAACAAATAGTGGGCCATGGATTTGGCGAGTTTCACTTTTTATTTCTGGATCATATACTCGTTATTAATTCATTGCAGCTTGACCCTTATTCATTATTTACCTAAATACGCCACAGAAACAGAGATCCCGTTTAACACATGCTCAGGTAATTATCACGCGAGGAGAGACATTGGAAACCTTGCGGCGTGTGACATTTACAGATAGTTCTTATACTCTTTTGTGTTCACACATGAGCATGAATAAAATTGTGATACATTTCTTGATTTATCATTTAGCAAAATAATGTAAGCTCGAAACTCATGACTCAAGTATAAGTCAAAAACACAAACGATGTTGTTTATGATACATTTCAAGCTTTTTAAGTTTTATAGAATAGGCCTACAATAAATATTAACTGTTTTTAACCATTATTGTGATATAGCTGACTTGATATTAAATATTAAAAATGTGAAATCTAGCAACACTCTTACTTTCCTCCACAATAACAGTTTTAAAAAGATGATTTAAAAAAATATGTTGTCATCAAATAAGTCAAAGTTAAAATTATGTTTATTCGTGTCACGGATGCATTGTATTGGGTTAAACTCCTTTTCAGCAGGATTTTACACGAGACAAGTCATTTATTCACATATAAAACGCCCATAATTACAATGCCGGAATCGCTGAACATGAGTACCCAGCTATATTGACCCCCCCCCACACAGCCACACACAACACACAATTCATCACACCTAGCATTTTTGCTCCCCGGTTTTAATGGTTCTTCGGGAAAAAAACAACTATTTTATACCGAGATTTAACGACTCTGACTCGAGTTGTGTTTTGTTTTAACTAAATATATTTAATATGTTGACAGATCGTTAATTAATATTTCGTTTTAATACGCGTCTAATATGAGACACTTTTCTATGGAGGCATTTATTTATTTAATTTATTTAATTTATTACTATAATCATTTTTGAGTAAAGTAGGAAAGAGATATTAGACACCCATTATAAAAACATCCAATGGAAAATGATAAAAAGAAAAAATTTTTTTTAATAATAAAAAGAATACTTTCACAACAGAATACCTAACAGTATTTCATTTGACCAATGAATAAATAAAGTTTTACGTTCATCCTCATTACCCTCAGATTATCTGATGACTTTCAAATGCAATTATTGTTATCCCTCGATGTTTGCAATATATCCATCCGACCCTATCATACGTTTGAATTCACAGACCACGCTGAATGACACGATGGTATACACAAATATCCTCTATCAGATGCATACTTTAATGTTCAGCCAAAAGGGAGATAAACAATACTTTTATGCGTCGCAATGAGCAATAGGTGTCGACATCCAATTGGAAAAATGAAAGATGTAAAGACGGTACCAACAACGTGTTCGGTCGTGATTAATCAACGATAGGCCTTGTGTTAAAAAAATCGTAAATTAATGAACGTGATTAAAGTATGTACTTGACCTTCCTTCATATCCTGCAATACTAATAATCAACAAAAATGATTATTCGCATACAGCGCAACGAAAGTGTTTGGCTTATCTGATATAGAAAGGCTTTTCAAATCACCACTTATGTTGTTTTCTGTAATACAGTATAATTGTTAAAACCTTAATACAATATTCATTAATGACTTGGATGGAAAACTAGCGAGACTAAGAGGCAATATGATATGGATTGTCAAACGTGGGAAATAAAATTAATACTATGGAAACCTGATAGATCCATGAACAGACTATTGATGATCTTTCACAGATATCTGTTCCCCCTTGTCATGATGGCCTGAGATATAGCTTTTATCATGACGATCGTACAATCCTACATTTTCCTTTGATCTAAAGAGGGTCA
This sequence comes from Paracentrotus lividus, assembly GCA_940671915.1. Classification (NCBI taxonomy): domain Eukaryota; kingdom Metazoa; phylum Echinodermata; class Echinoidea; order Camarodonta; family Echinidae; genus Paracentrotus; species Paracentrotus lividus. The sequence continues at coordinate 55,690,924 of CALNVZ010002100.1, read as the reverse complement.
AGTGTTACATCAGCCTGATGCGTTTATATCCGTGTCATGAGGTCTCAATAAATGATCACTGATTCAGGTATTAGAGTCATATGGCATGTGAACTTCATAGGCCGCTGTGAAACAAAATAAACACACCAAATCAATTTCATTAGTCACGGCACTACTTTCCTCAGTACCAGGCTTGAACGATTAAAAAAAAAAACGACAAAGAAGACCTTATGCATGTACTTTATAGGAATACAGGGTTTAACTTTTGCAATTGTCAATGAGTAGGCCATTACCAAATTAAGCGCGGAAATATGGTGTGAATGAGGGATTATCATTCAGCCCACCTTTCCAGCGCGTGATAAGAGGATTTAATGTGGGGGACAATTTTTGCTATACTTCCAAAATTATACACCATGCAGCCAGAGGCAAAACACGGTTACATTTATTTTTTCCTTAAACGTCACGCCGGCCAAAATTGCTCGCACATGTGGGGGGGGACGGGGCAGTCACTGACAATTTTCCGCCCTTCGGTCCGCATCTAAATGTCAATGTTCACTTCAAATGGACATCCATACGGGTAGGTGTTAAGATCGCTTTCGCTCTGTCAATTCAAAATGTTTTCTGTCTAGAAAGGAGGCAAAGCCCTACAAATTCCAGATTTAAGCATAATTTTATCTTTTTTTGGGGGGGGGGTGGCCCGACAGCACCCCCCATCCCTACGTGGCCAAAAATGTATACATGGACCCATTAGATCCACTTAACTTCCATTTTCCAACACTGCCAAGACGTATTGATGCCGCAATCATTATTAATCCATAGAACTAAACATGAAGATATCTAATGCTGATGTGCAGTTACCTTGGCCATTGCCGTCATTTCGCCATCTACACGTTTTACCCGACCTCATTCGTTGGACTAAACGGAAAGATCCTGGGATGACTAAACTCTGTTTTATCCCTGAGTAGCTCGTATGGCGTATCTTGTCGGCTATAGACAGTGCACAGAACCCAAACATTTAGGTAATGTCACATGAGAGCGCAAATGGTTATGCAGAAGGATTGGGCCAGGCCAACTTGTAATTAGACACGTAGCCTGGCCATTACAGTTACCCTTATTATTGACACTATTAACCACAAAGCAGGCATCAAAAACACTGGACGTATATTATTTAAACAGCATATTAGGATAAGCCGTACTGTTCATTGTATGTTGGTACAGGCATTTAGTTTGCATGACAGCGACATTGTGCAATTGAGCACTAACACAACGGACATTCCCTTCTCCAACCTCTAACTTGGGAATAAGACAAAAAATTAAAAAAAACTTTTTACAACTTATTAATAATTGTTGTATTTTGTTGATGGTAGAGAAAACTTAATGGTAGAGTTAGGTAAATTGCCTGAGCATGAAAAGGAGATGAAAAATAAAACACTTTGATTCTTACCAGCTTGTGCGAATGACTGTTAATACAAAGACTATGGTTGAGATACTGTGTTGCTTTTAAAAGTATTATTAATATGAAATTAAATTCTCTCTCTAACAATAAATAACAACAACTGATTGTCATCTTCATTTTCGCAAACCTTCTTAAGAATTACAATTCCCCATATATTATTTCCTGCCTTTTATATTAACGGAAACCTAATGCGGGTATCATAGTCGCCATTAATCCGTACTTGAAAGGCGACCTTTTTATAAACATTATATTTCACTGATTCTTTTATGTTCGAAATCATTCAGTATACCCTATTTCAATGCATCCTATAAACTTGAACTGTACTTTATCAAATATACTCTCTTGTTCATAGATAGATAAAACAACCAAATACCTTATATGCTTACAATAATTATGTAGGTCCAATATCAAAGAAAACGAGGTTAACAAGGGTTAAACTAGATTATACAGGGTCAATAGTTGACCGGTGGCTACCCTTCTGCAACAGCCTCTTATGGAGGAGCGTCCATGTCAAGGTTAATGAGGTCACCGGTCTAATGAGATAAGATAATCTCCTTAACGTCCATCCCTCATTACTCTTAATGAGATAAGCAAACAGAATGCTCATTGAAGGAATATAGGTTGTTACACAGGATTACCGGTAGTTAGGACTTTCATATTGCCCGGTAATATAATAATAATAATAAGCTAGCGTTAGGTGCTCTCTTCATATTAAACATATATTCACAGCGCTCACAGTACTATTATTACCCCCGGTCATGGGATTTCATTTACACATCCCGCACTTTTACGCAGTTGTCATATCTCCACTCATGAGAGAGTATTCCAGTGGTCGCCTGTTAGGTCGATCGCTAAATCGAACCACATAGCATTCGCAATCCGACGCGAGTGTACCCAACGTGTTTTATATCACCTCGGGTGGGGTCAAGCATGTAGATTAAATTGCCTTGGGCTCAGGGACATACGTGCCGGTGCGGGAATCGAACCCGCGGTTTTTGAATTGACAGTCCAGTGGTGAGACCACTACACTACGACGCTCTCTACAAGTTCTTGTTTAAAGAGGTAAGGTAAGTGATACCTAAAACCATTATAGCGGATACAAGTTTCACATGCAAATGAGCAAAAAGGATGATGAATTAATTATCATTTATTCGAATAAGTGGATGGGTGGTAGTTCTACTTAAATACCCCTCTCCAAAGAATGCTGCCCACCCTTGGCCATAGAGTTTCTTCAAGTGCAACTCCTACACTCTGGAATCAACTACCCACATCACTACGTAACCAGCGATCCTCTAACACATTGAACAAGAACTCAAGTCATTCTTTTTCTGTTGTAATTTAAGTGAATTAAAGTTAATTGTAGAGTATCATAAGTAGTACGATTAATGTTTAAGTTTTATGTATGATGTAGGCCTTAATAATGGTATTATGTATTATGTAAAGCGCTATAAGTATTATATATTGTATTAATGTTAAGTAGCTTTTAATTTGTAAACAGCGCATTTTGAACATAATTATGGAAAATGTGCGATATAAATGCATTATATTTTAATAATAATTTATCATTATATTATAGTAGTAGTAAGTAGGTAGTAGTAGTAGTAGTAGCTGTAGTAGTAGTAGTAGTAGCACAGTAGCAGTAGTAACGTAGTAGCAGCTAGACAGCAAGTTAGTTAGTAGTAGTATCGTAGAGTAAGTTCAGTGTAGTAGTAGTCGTAGTAGTAGTAGTAGTAGAGTCAGTAGTAGTTAGTGTGAGATTTAGTAGTTGGTAGTATTATATTATGTATCATTATTATATTTATTATTACTTAGGTGAGTAGTAGCAAGTATAGTAGTAGTAGTAGTAGTAGTAGTATACTATATAGTTTAGTAGTTGGTATTATTCATTATTAATTAGTAGTAGAGTAAGTCAAGTAGTAAGTAGTAAGTAGAAGAAGTAGTAGTTACGTAGTAAGCTAGAAGTAGGAGTACCAAGTATCAGTTAACAGTACATAGTAGTCAGTAGTCAGTAGTAGAGCTAGGTAGGAAGTAGATAAGTAGTTTATAGTAGTAGAAGTGCAGTTAGTAGAAGTAACGTAGTCATACAGTAGTAGTTAGTAGTCAGTAGATTATAGTAGAAGTCGATACTCGTATACTCGAAACTCGAAACTCGAAACTCGAAACTCGACGATACTCGAGGTTCTAAGCAACACACACAGAAGTCAGTAAGTAGTCAGTAGTAGTAGTAGTAGTAGTAGTAGTAGTAGTGGTAGTAGTAGTAGTAATAGTAGTAGTAGTAGAAGACGGTTTGAAGCCCGCCTCATACTGCACGGTTTGCTGAGATGTATTTTTAGGGTAAAGAAAAAAATTGTTGTATATACAATGTACTTTAATATGAACATCTACAGCAACCTTTCGATTGGCTATGCTTTGAGGTCGACTAGGCCTGCAGTTGAACAAAAATTTGATGTAGCTGTTCCTTTACATGTTTCGATCCACACATCAGGCGATATCAAAAGTTTCAATATATGTAACAACTGAAGCAAAATTCCGTTTGTTTCAAAAGTGTATCGCAGTTGGATATTGTTGATACGTAGTGCACAAGTGATATTTTTGTGTTTCAAAACCCTCTAGGATCAGATTTAAGAGAAAATTAATAATTATGACTGAATATATAGTTAATAAGTACAATATTATCCTGCAAAAAGATGACTCTGGCACTCACAGAATTACTTATGCATCAAGGGGAAAAGAAGAAAAAAGGGGGCCTTAATTAAAATGTTCAGAGGTCCTGCAAAGTATTTATTGGAAGAAAAATCTATTCTAAATCCTATTGGGATGGCAATACCTTGACGGTTGATTCTGAGCCAAGATTGGATCTAAAAATAGGCAAGTTATTCCAAACAGTTTGAGCTGTAGGCTTGCCTCTTATACGTCACCAAAGAATGAAGGTCTGAAGATGAGGTCGTAAACTGCGGCCTCGTTATCGTATTGTTATATTAAACATATTATCAAGTTTTATTTGGTACATTCAAGTATTAATCCTTTCAACCATAAATATATAAATTAAAGAAGGCCGATCATACCATGATACAGTTACATGTGCATTTTTTGTTGTTGAAATACTGAAGTCAGCAGAACAGCAATGGGCCAGCAGATAAAATAATAAAATGATTAGGCCTATAAATTTAAGTGACAGACTATGAAAAGAAGATTATTCAGGATCTCTTATTAAAATATTGAAGTGCATTGGAAGCAATCTTACAAAAATATTTCCAAATGTATCACCAATTAAGCAGTGGGCCGGCAGGTAAGATATAATAATAACAATATTATAAATCTAAGTTACAGACGACGAAAAGAAGATATTGAAGATTCGATAAATCGTTTACCTGTTAGCTACTTTTTACATTTTATTGAGACATTAATGATCTACCTTTATAGGCATTAATGTCAGCTAAAGTGTAAAAACACACTTCTTCTTCTTTTTTTCTTTTTTTCTTCTTCAAAGTTTGGACTTTGTAGAATGTTCAGTATCAAAAAGATTTTTACAACGTAAAACTCCAAAAATATGGACTGCATTATTTTATTGACAATTAATCTATTTTCTTGTGTTTCCATGGTGTATTTATACTTCCAAATATCTCCAAAGATTTGAAGTTGTTAAAAAAAAGTTTAGTCCGTCCTAATCTTCAAATGGAGACCGTAATGTTGGATATCAGGTCTGAAATGCTATGGATGAAGCAGTTGAGGTTGTTGAAACAGGTGCTGGTGATTCTATCAAAATTTTCGACGGTCACCAGGGGGTCAGCAGCACCTTTTAACAAAATGGCGTGAACAGACACAATAATTCCCTGCCACGTCAATTACCCTGGTCTTATATCCTTTCATGTATATAGCGATTCCATATCAGCAGCAGGTCCGACTACATGATACTTCCTTATAGACCTAATGTCACTCCCAACTTGAAAAGTATACTCCAAGGCTTTTAACGAATGAGTGATATCACAATTCAAAGGATAACCAGAAATATTTGTATAGATCCATCATCCTGATCATCATCCTTATCATCGCAAACATGAATTGCAGATTATTTCGTCGATTAACTCCATTGCAATGATGAGAAGAACCAAGTTCAGCTCAGCCGTGATGATAAGTATTGAAGGAACTCCGTCTTCATATTTCCCATTAATTCCTGTGCACTCGTTTAATATGGCGAAGTTCTTACAGCAAGAGAGATCAACATCCATGTTTATTTTGTTAGTCCGGTCGCTGCTATTTCGTCTCTTGAACCTTTTTTTTTTGTGAAAAAAGGCTACTACTATGAAAATACATTACATCATATTCTAGGCCAATATTATACTTAGTAAACACACTTTGAATATAAAAAAAGAAGAAATTTATATTGTAGCCCTTACACAAATTACTACAACTGCATCCTTAATTGTAATGAGGATAACTGAATATGACTCATGCTAGGTTTCTGTTGAAGCAAACATAAAACATGAACGGGTCAAAAGAATATACTAAATAGTTCTACTCACAATGCTAGCCAGATGTGTTGATTGGGCCGAGGCTTGGGAACTTCTGGAAAGAGAAAAATTAGACCCTCATTCAGAGGGTGCAAGAAGCCGAGGAGGTGGAATAGGAGGAGGAGATCCACTCGGTTATTCTAAAGGTCAAAGATGAGAGAAACATACCCCTTTACGCAACCAGTCCAAACAAACTTCGTAACCAAGCGAGAGGGGGTATACAATCTAACCGTCAACAACTTCCTAATTGCGCCTTCCCTGCCGCCTCCACGCAGCTTGATAACACTGGATCGTCAGCAATGTCGACTTTCAAAATGTCTTCCAGATATCACAAAGCCTCAACTTCAAAGTCACGTGAACCATTGAAGGGACATAGGAAGCGGAGGAGTCGGTTAGCCAGTCGAGAAATTTCGATATTGCTCTTTGGACTGCTGCTAAGAATAGCCCAGGACCGATGCGGATCGCGATTGGATGCTAGGACTCTGGTGGGAGATGGAGCTTAATGGTATAGCCCAGTGACGAAAAACGACTTTGAGATAACGGTATGCAGCCGATTGTAGCTGTGTCTAAAGGAATGAGAGCCTAGTGGGGTTTACAATCTCTCCAAAGCTAGGGGAATATACGTCAGCCTGCTGGTATTCGTGGGCTGGCTGGGTCAGAAGGTTATAAGGGTGCAGAGAAAGAGAAACAACACATCAAGTGATTCATATGCCACGCCAGTCAACGCCAACTCGACCAATTATTGATCAGAAATGTCTTAGCGAGGCTGGTATTATAAGGCAGCTGTATTTAAATACATGTTAATCACCCTTCTCCCGTCTTAAAATGAAGAGCATAAAGTAGAATCTTATTAGCTATAACGACTTCACTGACTATACAAAATATTTAGATTAATGTTCAACTGACTGCTTTCAAACAATCCTTCGAACACATTTCTTGAAGAACATCCAGTAAATATTTTGTTAGTAAAAAAAAAATAATAATGAAAAAAATCAAACATGTGGAATAAAATTAAACAAGTTAAGTTAACGAAACCAAAATAGAGATTCGTTTACAAATGACGCCCATAATCATATTAGAATAACTATTATAAGAGAAAAGACGAGGAGAGATAGAGACAGAGGGTCAGATAGTTTTATAAGTCATATAGATGCAAGTAAGGGTATACTTGTTGCTGCAAATATTAACCCAAACTGATCGGAATGAAACATCATCTCTAAGGAAGAATCTATTTTTAGGAGCAGTTAATAGGCCTACATCTTGTTTCCCTCGTCTGCATGTATCCGTTAAAAAACTAACCCTCACTTTAAACCGAAGTGCACCGAGCGATACTGCCTCGTTCCCGCCCTGTTGCAGCTGTACTCCAAAAATGGAGCGGTGCATACCAGTGACGTCACGTGTAGATATGCCAGTGCTGCAGCAGCCTTCGTGTCACATGATCATCATCGTTCCCTGCACCCCCCCCCGCCCAGCTCGCTCAAAGCATGTGACCGGTTTCAATTTCCACCTTAAAGTGGTCCAATGTTGGAAGATGAATTGGTTTGTAGTTCAGGGTTACATGTAATCTTTAAGAAGTTGGGATGACCTCATTTCTGCAATAATGATAGCACCTTTCTGATGATTTTCTTTTATTGATACAACTTTATTTAATCAATAAATTTACAGTAAGGTGTTACGATAATGGTAGTTAAAAGTTTAATATCAACAACGACGTCTACAGGGGATTGGGATAAGTGTTACATTGACTATTATTATACTGTGTTCATATCATCAGTAGATCTTTAATACGCTAAGTAGAGGATAATTGTGCTTGTGGAAACACGTCCACTCGGCGTTTGCTCTTTATTCTATTTAACTAAACATTTGATTTGACCAGCTGCTTATGTAGAGGACGCGCCCTTCTGAGGCTGTAATACAGTGGCGGATCCAGGATTTCATGTGAAAGGGGGGGGGGGCAAAATTGGAATTTCTGATTTTTGTACATCCAATTCTTGCCTGTCACACCCGATGGGCAATGATTATACTGTGTTCATATCAGCAGTAGATCGTTGATAAGCTGAGTAGAAGATATAGGCTTGTGGGAACACTCCCCCCCCCCCCCAGTACTCAGGCCATACACGTATGCTCGTTCCCGATTTCTCCGGGAAAGGGGTATATTTTGGGGGCTCAGGTAGGGGGAAAATCCCCAAGAAATCATTGAAATAGGGGTTATTTTTGCATTTTCCTCCCAGACCTTTTTTAAATTAGGGGGTATTTTTCAATTTTTAGGACAAATCGTAAAATAGGGTCCCGAATGTGGTCGAGAATCCTGTGAAAAGGTGATAATTTTGCTGGCTCCCCTAGCCCTTCAAAAAGCTGTAATAGGGGGGGGGGAGGTAATTTTAATGCAGCTTCCCTTCCAAAAGCCTGTAATATGGGGTAGTTTTGACACGGCTTCCCCTACCAAAAGGGGGGTATCTTTAAGATTCCGGAACAAGCATACTTGTATGGTTGACCCCCTAAGTGGGGGGCCGGGGAACACGCCCACTCGGCGTTTGCTCTGTATTCATATTTGATTTCACTTGCTGCGTATCTAGCTAGAGGACGCCTGGCTAGTATAAATATTATAGGAATTACCATTTTATTTCATGGCCCTCGTGACATATTCAATATGTATAATAATTTGTGTTTAAAATGGATTAATATAAGGATAAGGGGTGGCGTACTTTGCATCAGTGTCGGATTTAGACGTGCCCCCAATAAACGTAAACCACTCATTGACTGCATAATATTAAATTTATACCACGTTTACAGTAATAATACCACGTTTACAGTAATAGAACAATATTTGACAAAATAGGGCGTATTGGTACTAAATCCTCAAACAAAAAGATGACCACACCCCAGCGTAATAATCGATTGACTACAACTTGTGATTGTCACGTAGGGTTTAATTCATTCATTTCAAAGTATAAGTGTGGTTAGAATTATGATTTTTTTTTTTCTTTTTTTACTATAAATTTCATACACAATGACATATATTTTTAACGTAAACATAATCATGACAGCTTTAATTATAATAACGGTGGCCATTTCTATTAGATTCGACAATCCAGGCACCCAAATATTTAAGTTGCCCTATTTCGTGAATCGAAAATTAAGTAGTAGGCCTATGATGCTCCTTATACTTTTGAAACTTTAAAACTTCGTATAATTTTACTTGTAAAGAAGTGTTTTCGACTTTATTATTTTATTAAGTTTTTCTTCTTTTTTGTTATGAAAGTCAACGGGTAACATATTTAATGTGGTCTCGTAAATCACTCCATGCACTCGGAACCATCCGTATAAATAACCTATTTTGAAAAATGTTATCTTGATGTATAAGAAATTCGATTATACGTATTCATTCAAGCTTTATGGTAATAGTTAAAGCGTTTTTTTTTTTTTTTTAATTTCCTTTCATTACATTTTGTTTATTTTCATTTTAAAATGTAGTTAAAAATAAGAAGTCAATATAATACCGTACAACAGGCATAAATAAAACATATTTGGTAATGGAGGAGACTGCTGAAAAGCAAAGGTGGAAGCTTGCAAATGCAGACCCCTATACAGCCTGTGTCAAAAAAAATGGTACAGTCGGGGAAAAAATCATTTAGGTGTGAAATATTTTCATATAATGTGTGTTTGTGGTACCAAATTAAAGCCAAAAGATTTTTCTTGCTGATGCGCTTTGTCCTGTATAATTTGCTTTCGTAAAACAAAAGTTATGCTAAGTTTTGTGCGACAAGGAACAAATCGAAATTACGCACTTCTATTGTTCTGGAGCGCTGAATTCACGGTCATTATGCGAAATCGTACACAAAGGCATGGGACGGCGTGGGAAAAATGGATTTTCCTTGATTGTAGAAAATTAGTCATATCTCAAAAAATACTGCACCAAATGTGATGAAAAAAATTGCAGAAGAAAGAGTGATATTCCTGCTTTATGAAAATAACAAACAATACCACGTTGATATTAACCTTCACACTATAACAAAATGTTTTCCAACTGTACCATTTTATTTGACACAGACTGTATAACTCAGAGTTGCAAAAATAGTTAATAAGGCAGGATAGGGGAGAAAGAGAAAAAAGACAAGGTATATAGGGGAGGACCAATGCCCGTAACGCACACACAACACAACGACTGACCAGAAAACGGATATTATAAGTATTTTAAAAATAACATTTTCCTTTTGAAATTTCTGAATATATAGATGTAAGTTAAAATCAATGTCTGACGTGTATCAAACACGTTTAGCATTTATGCTATTTTTTCTAATAACTTTGATTTAATGTTGTTTTTCACGTCTTATGTGCATATGCTTTGCATAAACGTATTTGGATAATACGAAAAAACAAAAAACGCTTCAAACATTTTAATTAAATTAATGATAAAACAATACATGATTACATAAAATAATGGTGATTAATAAAAATAAACATCCCAAAATTTGTTTAGATAATGAAGTGTTTCAAAATGTTATTTTGATTTTGTTTTAAAGAAGAAGAACCCAACACTGTAAAAAGACATTACAAAACAACTTAATAATTTACATAATTTGTAAATCTAAATCAGAAGATCAGTCTGAATTTTTTCCACATCCGACAAGAACATGAAAATTCACCTTCTCGTGTGAGGGTTATGGACCTTGACAATATAGTATGCAGTTTTGGCATAGTGCCCTTTCTTCCTTTGATAATAATAATCATGGAAGCGTCGTGGTGTAGTGGTTCTGACTCTCGTCTTTCAATCAGAGGGTCGCGGGTTCGAATCCTATACTCCCGGCGTTAATTTCCTTCGGCAAGAAATTTATGGATTCACAATTTGCTGCACTCGACCCAGGTGAGATAATTGGGTACCTGGTAGGAATATTTATTTCTTGAAACGCAGCGCGCTTAACAGCTGCACTGCTAAAGCCAGGGTAATTATGCTGCTTAGAGCTTAGAGACTTCCGATCAGGAGGTATTAGGCGCTATATAAGCACGGCTAATTATGTTAACATTTTGGATTTATGTAGCGCCTAGTTTCACTACGTCTCTAAGCGCGAAGGAAACATTATTGTTATTATTATGGTTTAAAAAAAAAAAAAAAAAAAAGGCTTGCTTGCACACAATGAGTGCAAATTCTGCACTACCTCGCTGAGGTGCATAGTACTGATCAAACCATATGACTACCGTATCCTACCTTTATGGTGGTCTTATTTATGTTGCTCTAATTTATTATGAAATTACATTGGATTAAAAAATATGAAACATAAATATTCATTGGCCAACTGACTCAATAGCTGACTCTATCACAGTTTTTCATTGTCATTATAAACAAACCTGCGGCTGCAAAATTTGATTCATAGACGGCCAAGGTATTAGTCTATAATCATTATTGAATGAATGATAAATGAAATGAAGATAATTATGCAAAGGGGTATAGAGTAATGTAATAATGTGGTGATTAATGAGGGATCATTATGGCCATGTTTATTTACATTTAGGGTGTAGGCCTATACATTGCCACTGCGTGCGCAAGGAATACAGTACCCTATGATGACGTCATACATTCCATTCACAAACAAAGGTGTACGGCATGTATGGTGTGACGTCAGGCTGATTCCATCCCACTGTCATATGATAAAGGCAATAAAATATATCCATATCATTCACGTGGGGCATTTTCAAACAAATCAATGTCGATGGAGGGGGCACTTATAACAGAGCTCCATTTCAAAGATGTTGCAAGATTTATAGTACCGTTTATAACCATAGACCTCAGTAGACCAAAGATGTATAGAAAGCAAACAAACTGTCTCTTAACTTAGATAAAGCTAGCTACATGCTATTCAGCAAGAAGATTATGACCGTGCCGAATCATATCATTTTAAATGATACTATAATTCAAAGAGTGCGATCTACTAAATTTTTGGGACTAGTCATTGATGATAAACTTTCTTGGAAATCTCACATTGACAATATTGTAAAGTCATTGCTCGCAACGTTGGTGTCATGAGCAAATTAAATCACTTCCTATCCAATCACATTATGTTATCCTTTTACTCCACGTTAATTCTTCCTTATTTGATGGACTTGTTGCATGGGGGTAATGCAGCAACTTCCCACATTAATAGACTTTTTATATTACAAAAAAAGAGCGATTCGTGTTATTAATAATGGAGAATTCCGGGCACATACAAATAACCTAATTCTGACTAATAAAGTTTTAAAGATTAAGGATTTGTATACTTTTCAGCTCGGACAGTTAATGTACAAGTTTGTCAATAAACAATTACCATTGCCTTTTAATAAAATGTTCGTAACTAAAAAAATGATTCGATTCATAACCATTTCACTCGACAGGCGAGCTCCTTTCATTTACCTTTGAATAGAACATCGTTTGCACAATTATATTGTACACAACGGTGTCGATTTGTTTTGGCGATTCGGGGGGGGGATGATAGTCGATATTTCCTCTTTTCCTCAGTGTGACACAAACGATGGTATATGATCGCAGTGTCCATTATTGAGGGTGGGGTAATGCTTGTATACACACATGCCTATAAGTATGAAAAATTACAGTTAGTATTCTATAACGCGAGCGCGAAGCGCGAGCTGAAAATTTTCTCAATAATAGTGACATAAAATGGGGTATTTGTCATGTTTGTAGCATAATGCGAGCACGAAACGAGGAAGGGGCTTCAACTAGTTTGTTATAAAGATGTAATGGCTACAGATAATACACACGTGTATGCATGTGAGTATCTACTAGTACATATTTTTTAATTTATTATGCGAGCGCGAAGCGCGAGATGAAAATTTTCTCAATAATAGTGACATGAAACGGGACATTATAATGTAGTATAATGCGAACGCGAAAAGGGGAAATGGCTTTATCTGGTTTATTAAAAGGGACTATCATGATGTAATGCCTAGAGATATACACACATGCACATTATTATGCAGTTGAGTACTAGTATAACGTCGAATTCATAAAGGGCTGTAATGCGAGCGCGAAGCGCGGGCTGAAAATTTTCTCAATAATTGAACTGAAGCATGCATGGTATTTGTAGGGTTACATGACTTGGCAGGGGTGTTGTTACACATATTGACTACATTTTGTATGCAAATGAGATGAACCTGTACAGTCAGGCATGAGTGAGCACACGTCAGAGACAAATAATCTCTTCTCAAAAGTATTAGGAGGCCTTTTTAGGTCTGTCAGTGGCAATTTACTCTTTGATGTGTACTCATTCGTGCATTACTTGATGAGTCAATCTAATTTTCATACAAAATGTAGTCAATATGTGTAACAACACCCCTGCCAACTTATTAAGCGTATAACATTTTCGTTAAAAAGTTATGCTATTTTATTCATGATGGAGTTGCTTTTTTGTCAGCTTTTGTTGTTTCAATTCATCCCCACCCTGGCACAATTCGAAATTTGCATGTTCGCAAACAATGCGTCGTGTTCATCCAAGCGTAAAGACGTAACATACAAAAAATGGTACCAGAAGATGCGGGAGGAGTTACTCTTTCAGAGTATGTAAAATAATTTAGGGTTTATAAATTGGTTTTCTTTTTATTAACATTTTTCTAGGTGTAAAGTTTTTTTTGACTCACTCGGTATAATCAATGGTCCTAGTCCAAAAATGTTGACTTGTCGATAAAGAGCCGAGATAAGTGTTACAGACTATTCAATATTCATTATTTATTTTTTGAGGGGGAATACTTATGCCTTCAGTTTTATATATAGGCCTAGAGGCACCTGTTCCCTGTGCATCCTGGGATATCGGTGCCCCTGATTACTCATCGATTAGAATGTTTTTTTTTTTGTTGTTTTTTGTTTTTCAATTGTGAATAGTAAAACATCTGCGCTTCCATTATCTACATATATTGTGTATTACATGATTACTAAAGTATATCAGGCACACACGAAAAAAGATTAACGAAAGAGTGAGACAAATTTTGATTTTTGAAAGTCAGAAATATGCATTTTAGACTGCAAAATGATATAATAATGTCATAAAAGTGTTTTATTTGATAACGAATTTGTAATGGGTAGATTTATATGCATATGATATGATATTTTTTATTTTCTTTGATATCCAAAATATTGGTGGGGGGGGGGGGGAGGGGATGATTGTACACACCATCCCCCACCGAAATTATGGGGGATGCATCCTCCCATCCCCCCCCTCACAATCGACAGCCATGATTGTACATATGTACAATATAACAAATTGAAAGTAGGTCTCATATGGTATTTTTTCGTATCGGGACATCTCCCCCGAGGACAACTCCCCCGGGACAACTCCCGCGGAGGACAAGCTCCCCCGGAGGACAACTCCCCTGGAGGGACAACTCCCCGGAGGACAACACCCCGGAGGACAACTCCCCCGCAGGACATCTCCCCGGAGGACAGGTCCCCCAAGGACAACTCCCCGGAGGACATCTCCCCCGATGAAAACTCCCCGGAGGATAAGTCCCACAGAGGACATATCCCCCGAGTAAAACTCCCCCGGAGGACAACTCCCCCGGAGGACTATCCCCTGGAGGACAACTCCCCGGAGGACAACTCCCCTGGAGACAACTCCCCGGAGGACGACTTCCCCGGAGGACAACTCCCCTGGAGGACAACTACCCCGCAGGACAAGTCCCCGAGGACAACTCAACCATCCGATGAACAGATCCACATGCACTCGTTAATTTTTGCTCCATTTGCGATTTTTTTTTTTTTTTTTTTTTTTTTTTTTTTTTTTTTAACCGAAAATTTGTTGTTTGTTTTTCGGCGAAGGGTGTTAAAGTTTAGCAGTGTAGAGGCGTACTGCTATTGGAACCGAATTTAAAAGAGAGAGAGAGAGAATATATATCAATTCAATCTTAAATCACCATAGGAAGATGATCTGATTAGATTTAGGATATGTAGGTCAATTGTCAGGCCCGTAACTTAGATTTTTGCGGGGTTCGAAATCTGGAAAAAAATGGACCTTTTGAAGGGATGATTCTTGAGCGCAAAGCGCGAGCCGAGAATTTTTGACTAAAAATGACCCCAAGCAGTAAATTTTTACTTTTATTGGTTCTATTTTTTTGTTTTTATTCTTTTACAAACGTGACGATCATCTTTCTTTTAGCCCCCCCCCCCCAAAAAAAAAAAAAAAAAAAAAAGGATTTTCAAGCGCGAATCGCATCAAGTGGAAAATTTTATAATTACACCTCTAAATATACAAAATACAATGTACATAATTTGATACAAGATGTTTTGTTTTGTTTTGTTTTGGCTGTTTCAGCAAATGTTTTTAGAATTATAAATGATTTTCATCGGATATGTTGACGAAATACTGAAAAACTGGTTGATATACCGAGATGTTTTAATTGTCATCTACTTCTGGAGATATTTTTCATACCAACACTAGTTTGCAATAACACCCTCTTATGATAGCGATGACACGGCAGGAATGCAAAGCTGTACAAGTGCATACTTATGAACACACACCATTCAGAATTATTGTCTGTAAAATCTTAAACCAATGACACATGATTGTATTTCATTATTCCTTGAAAAATGACAAAACAAGTGATTGATGTTGGAATTGAGTTTTGTGAATTTCTTTTTTGATAAATAATAAATTGTGTTCTCGGTTAAACTGTTTACGCCCATTCTAATTTGTTTAGTGGTGTGATTAATTAATTAACTAAAGCGTAATTATCGTGGCTCACCCCCCCCCTTGCTGAAGACGACTAGAGATATGTAGGCCAACTGCGAGAGGGGGGGGACACGTCCCCCCCCCGGGATCGCCGCCAATGGTAATGTAATAATTGTAACAGAAAGAAACCCAAGGGTTTGGCATAAAATCAATAGTTATTAAATAATTTAAAGTGAGGGGAGATGTCATCCCGGCGGTTGTTCTTGCCGTGGGGGACCTATCCTCCCGATGGAGATGTCCTCCGGGGAAGTTGTCCTGCGGGGAGTTGTCCTCCGGGGGAGCGTGTCCTCAGGGGGTGTTGTCCTCCCGGGGAGTTGTCCTCCAGGGGGAGTTGTCCAGGGGAAAGTTGTTCCTCATGGGAGTTGTCCTGGGGGAAGCTGTCCTCCGGGGGACTCGTCCTTGGGGGACCTGTCCTCCGGGGGAGAATGTCCTGCGGGGACCTGTCCTCCGGGGGAGTTGTCCTCCGGGGGAGCTGTCCTCCGGGAGTTGTCCCCGGGGGAGTTGTCCTCCGGGGGAGATGTCCTAGAACCGGTATTTTTCAACCGCTATTTACTATATTAAATAGTGTACAATCTATCGCGCAATATACTGGATTATAAGTACGACAAATACTAAATTATCCCGAGTGCAGATTTGTTTCTCCGAGGCCGCAGGCCGAGTTGAAATAGATCTGCACGAGGGATCATTTAGTATTTGGAGTTCATATAGTCCAGTAATGTTGCAAGATGGAGCGTTCACTATTTATTATAGTAAATAGACCCCTAGATATTTGACCTTGCCTAATTTGGTTTAGAAGACGAAGCTGAGGAAGCTGATTTAACCAACATTGAAGACAATATTGTGGACAATGAGCCTGATATCTTAATCAGTGAAGTCATTCATGCAATGAAGAAATTGAAAAATGGAAAATCTCCAGGTGTAGATAATATTCAGGCTGAACTACTGAAAGAGAGTGACGAAGAAGGTGTTGAAATCATTCATAGACTCTGCAACAAAATCTGGATTAGAAAGGAATGGCCAGCTGATTGGAAGAAGGCAGTGTTCTTACCCCTGCCGAAGAAGGGAGATACACGTGAATGTGCTAACAATCGAACTATCTCTTTAATTTCACACGCAAGCAAAATTCTCCTTAATGTGATAGTCGAGAGAATAAGAGATCATCTCGAGAAAGAATTACCACCAGAACAGGCGGGATTTAGGAGGGGCAGAGGAACCAGAAATCAAATAGCCAACATGAGGAACCTAATGGAAAAAAGCATGGAGTTCCAACATCCGCTATATCTATACTTCATTGACTACTCCAAAGCCTTCGATTGCGTGCGTCATAAGCAGCTATGGCGAATAATGACAGAAATGGGTTTCTCCAAACATATAACTGAATTAATTCGTTCACTATATGACAGCGTTCGTCAAGGCTGTATTCTTTCACCGTACCTTTTCAAATATATATCATGAGAAGTGCACTTGATGGAGCTGCAGGTAGTGTATCTATTGGTGGGAGAAAGATAACAAAATCTCAGATATGCTGATGATACAACACTCATTGCGAGATCGGCAGAAGAACTCCAGAATCTCATTGACAGAGTCAAGTTACACAGCGAGGAGTTAGGACTTCGTCTCAACGTTAAGAAAACCAAAGTCATGATCTGCGGAGGAGATGCAAACAAGGTGGTGACGGTGGATGGAAAAAATGTGGAAGAAGTTGTATCTTTTAACTTCCTTGGCTCATATATAAGCAACAAAGGAGGAAGTTCTCAGGAAATCAAGAGAAGACTACACTGAAAACCTAAACGGGTAGACCGACTAGCTTTAAAGCTAGTCGTAGTGATGCCCAGACTGACTAGCTTTAAAGCTACACGACGGACTAGTTTTCCTTCAACACAAATCCGCTTATTACGGACTAGCTTTAAAGCTCGTCCGTCTCTACGGACTAGCTTGAAAGCTAGTCCGTCAAGTTAGTCGGTCACGACGGACTATTTTAATGCTAGTCGGTCACGACGGACTAGCTTTAAAGCTAGTCCGTTTTGACCGACTAGTTTGATGGACTAGCATAAAAGCTAGTCGTAGTGATGCCCAGACTGACGAGCTTTTGAGCAGGACTAGCTTTACAGCTAGTCCGTCAAGGTGTCAAACTAGTCAGTCGCGCTTGTCTGTCGCGATGTTCTTACTTCTGTCTTGACCGACTAGCATTAGAAATAGCTTAATATGGCTTCATCAGCTTGTCAGAGACGTCAAATCTGAAATATGAGAAAACATTTTAAAAGATACGATTAATTTTTTTCACAAAAATTCAAGAATTCAAGCCAAAATCATTTTATTATGATGATATCAGAAACAGGAATTAATACAGGGGCAAAATTAGTATACATTATGGCAATTAATCAAATTGTGATGTTTAAGATTTAATTTGGAAAATCAAATGTGAAATAATTACACCTGAAGCCGGCCAAACAAACAAGTTAGATGCAATCCATAACGCTAATAACATGCATTTTGAATTTATACTTATATGCTTGCTTCCAGTGCGGCGATTTGATGTCACGACTGGGGGGGGGGGGGGGCTTAAAATAGCATTTAGCATTATATTCAACATACATTTTGCCTCTTTATTAGCTTCACTAGCTGACACTTTAAAAACCAAGGGGACGATCCTCCCAGAAAAAAAAATATCAAGGGTGAAACGGTCCCCACTGTCCCCCGGGCTTCCCCGCAAATGGCTTGCATCATCATTGTCTGTTTTGTTGTAGGCCTGCCTATTTTTCCATTTTCTACGCATATCTTTCTTGAGAGCCACCTCAGACTGATCCCGCAATCGCGCCTCAATCCAATATTCTGTTCTTTCAGATAGTAATCTAAAAGAAATAGTGGCACATATAATTCTTAGAATTAGAATTGAATTCATTATTTAATGTAAAATTGCTATTATCGTTGTTAGTAACACAACACGCAATTTATAAATTAAATTGGCAAGACAGAATTTGTTTCGCGTTGGGTGATTATAGTATTAATCCATGTGAAAAAATAACGATATCTATGACTGAAAAATAAGGAATTCAAAAGAGTACTCACACAATATCACAGGAAGGAGATCGCCATTATCATCAAAATCTTCAGTTTTACGGGGTATATCGGATCTGCTTCATTACAGTTTGCTCATTAAATAGATTTCACATACAGATAATACAAATAAATAGATGATGTCCTTTTCGCAATGCGCATGTTATTCACTCGATGCTATTCACCTTGTATTCACTGCGTTGCTTAGCCGGGCATTCACCAGTAATCTATAAGAAAGACCAGATTCTTGGGTTCTATAGTAACGAGGTATTCAATTGGCCTGTAATTAAAGAATGGAGAACAATAGTTTGAACCTACTCGTGAATTGCATTCTGTCGTGATTGATGTAATGTATCGTAAGCTTTAAGATTGTCAGGTCAAATAAACAACCTTTGTTTGAGAATAATGTATTCACTTGATTATGTTCGGAAACATGCCGCTCTAAATTTACAATGGAGATAGTAATTGACATTGCATCTGTGTGTATTTCAAAAGCTAGTCAGACATTTCAATTGTAAGCGACATTGCAGCTATGTGTATCAAATCCTAGTCGGTCATTCTAATGGGTAAACTGAGGCTACCATTCAATTTATTGAGCTCGTCCGTCGCATCGACGACTAACATTAAGTTGTGACGGACTAGCTTTAAAGCTCGTCCGTCAAGTTGAGAGATTTGGATTCAGTTTGTAAGCTAGTCCGTCTCGACGGACTAACATGACACACTAGCTTTAAAACTAGTCCGTCGGACGACTGACGGACGAGGTTAGGTTTTCAGTGTAGCCATGGCGAGATCATCCTGTATTACCTTAAGCGATATATGGAAGGACAGAGGGGTATCGAAAGAAACTAAATACACATTATGCAAACGCTTGTTTTCCCAATTACATTGTGTATGGATGTGAGACATGGTCGTGGGAATGGCTGATAGGAAGAAAATATTAGCGTTTGAGATGTGGTGTTGGCGGAGGATGCTGAGAATATCCTGGACGGAGCATAAGACAAATGAATACGTACTTAACCAAATAGGGCAAAAACCTACGGTGGTTAATAAGATAGATCGTAGCAAATTGCAATATTTTGGTCATATATGCAGACGACAGGATGATAACATTGAAAAAATAATTATGCAAGGTTGCATTGAAGGTAGTCGGAGACAAGGCAGACAGAAACTGAGATGGACAGATGGCATTAAACAATTAACAGGCCTCTCCCTAGTTGCAGCTCATCGCCTGGCCTGGCACAAGACAGAGCTATTTGGAAAAGCATCATCAACAGGGTCACAAAGGGTCAGACATGACCTGTATGACATCGATCGATCGAATTTGGTTTTCTGTTTGCCAATTCTTTGGTGCTAATTAAGCTATTGTGACGTATATTGTCGCTCCGCGTATCCATTGTTATTACCTTTTGTGCGCACCATTTTACTGTTATTACGCGCTAGCTCAACAAGGCAATCGATAGAATCGATACTCTCCCCATTCATTTAACACGGGCTTTACCCTCCAAAAACCGAAAGTTATATTGTACATATGTACAATATAACAAATTGAAGGTAGGTCACGTGGTACTGACCTAGCCCATCACAACGTGTATTTTTCTACCACTATTTACTATACAGTGCGTCCCAAAAAGAACTATACACTTTTGAAATGGCTGCCAAATAAAAAATATATGATTTTAAGTAATGAAATTAACATGTATGGAAAGCTCATTATCCATACTTTTATGTGACACCAAAAAGTCCGTAAATAAGTCATGCATGTGATGAATGAGCAGCGTTCACTTTTGTAAAGGGTATGGAAATTAGGGTGCGCAGGAATTGCCCTACCAATTTGTATGAGGAAAGTCATTTGGAGATTTATGGAATTGAGGACGATATGCAGAATTACTGATCAATTATGATGAGTTGCGGTTTGCTAAGTGAAATTTGTGGAATTGGGGATTACAATTTCATGCATGAGTGAACAGGAATACCTCAAACAATACCTCAAAACATTTCTGTTCAATTCTTCTTAATTTCCTTATAATATCCTAAAAAGCGCCTTGAGCACTCTACAGAGTGGATTTGGCGCGGTACAAGTCTCATTATTATTATTATTATTAATATGTATTTCCTATTGTTGCATTGTAACTTTCCAAGGCATATTTAGTGAGGTCCTTAAGTGGTGTGTTTAATCTCTCTCTCTCTTCCTTTTCTCTCCCTTCCTCTCTCTCTCTCTCTTTGTCTTCATCCCTCTCTCCCTCTCTCTTCTTTCTTTCTCTCCCTGTCTCCCTCCCTCTCTCTATCTATCTATCTCTCTCTCTCTCTTTTGCATGGGTGTGTTTTTGACCATTCATGTTCATTAGTTTCTACTCCAAATATCCTGACTACCTTCCCGCATCCCGGTCTACTCACATTTACCCAAATTGGGATGGTTGATGACAATCTATCAATCAATTGGTCACATAAATTAGACAATCAACACCCAGCTAGCAATCACTTAATAATAATCAACAGTGTACCAGTCTCCAAATGTTTCAACTAATCAATCAAGCATTATATCATCTTAATACAGCTATTTCGATCATCATGTCTTACTGTTATCCAATAAATCAATCAACTCAATTGATCAACCAACCAACTATCCAGTCATTTGTCAAGTAATATGGACTTTTTTCAAGTAATATGGTACAGTGTAACACAAATTTGTGAAATTAACATGTCAGTCTTTATTTTCAGTTGAATGTTGTTCTTTTCGATTTTACAACTGTTTCATCCATCCTGTAACAAAACAAAAAGGAGGGGGAAAATCTGATAGTGCAAAATGAAAATAAAAGTCTGTACGTTCAATGCTCAACGTGTCCTCCTCCTCTTTCGATGCACAACCTGTTTGTTGAAAAAAAGAAAAAGAAAGAATGTCACTAATGTTGGACATTCAGACAATCCAAAAGGTCATGAAAACGATCATCAAAAGTGATCAAAAACTTACCCTGCATCTCACCTGTTCTGCACCACATCCTGACTACCACTAACACACCACTGAATAAACATTGGAAATACATATTCCTGTCCACTCATGCATGAAATTGTAATCCCCATTTCCACAAATTTCACTTAGCAAACCCCAACTCATCATAATTGATCAGTAATTCTGCATATCATCCTCAATTCCATAAGCTCCAAATGACTTTCCTCATATAAATTGGTAGGGCCTGCGCACCC
The DNA here is from genome assembly GCA_940671915.1 of Paracentrotus lividus. Taxonomy (NCBI): domain Eukaryota; kingdom Metazoa; phylum Echinodermata; class Echinoidea; order Camarodonta; family Echinidae; genus Paracentrotus; species Paracentrotus lividus. The sequence continues at coordinate 55,669,007 of CALNVZ010002100.1, read as the reverse complement.
TAATTTCAATACCCTTTACAAAAGTGAACACTGCTCATTCATGCATGACTTATTTTCAGTCTTTTTGGTGTCATATGAAAGTATGGATAATGAGCTTTCCATACATGTAAATTTTATTACCTACAATCATATATTTTTTATTTGGCAGCCATTTCAAAAGTGTATAGTTCTTTTTGGGACGCACTGTATATATAGGGTACATGCAGGGGGGCGTTTCACGAAACCATGGAAAAGTTAGTCATATCTTTATCCGCCAACCACGTAGTTAGCTCCAATCTTACTAAGTCGGTTACACGAAGCTCTTCCAAGCTAAACAATTTGCAATATCGATATTTATCGGAGATGATGTCATCGAGTAATAGCCTTAATCACGGTTTCGCTGATATTTAGAAATTGTGGTTTAGCAAAATTTTCAATATTATCGAAAATTGAAGTGATAAAATCGGTCAATAACAGTATGAAAACTCATAAAATTATGTATAATTTATATAATGTATATTAAAACGCACAATATTCCTTACTGCATATATTTATAAGGTGTCAATCATGAAATTAATAAGACCACGTCAGAACATGAGATGGGTACCCCCGGATGCGCTAATTTGATAGTTTCGTAAATCAGACTATAAAAAAAGTATGCTAGCTGAAAATGGAGCTAGATTGAGGTTTTTCCTAAATTTTCTGTTTGCTGACAAAAATAAATCAATAGTGCATTGTAATTTAAAAAAAAAATATTCCAAATGACTTATTTTGGGACTAATAGATCGATTTTAACAACCAACGTAGTCTCTGCGGGTCTCTTTATATAGCTTGATGGTAGGCTAAATAATGCTTTTGCAATTTACTCAATATTATTTCTTGATTGGATATATTACTAGATAATATTTCTTTATTGGATATAAAAAGCACTCAATTGTTAACAACCATTTATTTTCTGCATATTATACCAAAATCCTGAGGTTGTCACATTTTGTATGAACAAAAATGAGAAAATCGAGATTGTCGCGGCAAATCCAATTCGCCCAAACCGATCGCTTGCCATAAATTGCGTTTGATTGACGTATCAGCGCTCTCCAAAAGATATGACAGGTTCGGAGCTGTCATAAGTATTTAGTCAGCTTGTTGTCCTCGATCTTGTCTGAGAGGGCTTCGTGGAACCCGCTTGTGGACAAGTTGTTCACTATCTCCGATTTAGTCAAGAAGTTAGACTTATGACGGTTTCGTGAAACGCCCCCCTGGTAATATGGGCCCCCTCAGCTCATTTGCCTAATTTGCATAAAATGTATTTAACATGTATTTAATGTATTTATTAAAAAAAAACTACAATGACTCTACTATGTCTGGAATTTGCTTAAAATGTTGAAAATCATTAACTTTCAGATATCATTCGAAATTATAAGCCCCTTCAGTAAATACTTTGACTATTCTCGTTCCCTGCGCTCCTCTCACCAGAATCTCCTTGTCGTTCCCAAGTCAGCCTCACATACACACGGTGACAGAGCCTTCGCAACTGTAGCCCCTACATTATGGAACTCACTTCCCCCCAGCTTAAGAAATCATTCTACTCTCACATCTTTTAAGGCAGCACTCAAGACCCATCTTTTTCTGCAAATAATAATGAAGCCTTATCAGTAAAGCAATGTTTGAATTCATGGAGTTATTTTCACAACCCGTAGTTAAGCTTGGTACATAAATTATTTAGGTGGTAAAGTTAGTTTAGTTATTTTAGTTGATTTTTTTTAAGCAGTAGTCAAAGTATTTAAGTTTAATTGAGCAGTGTTTAAGTTATTAAGTTGTTGATTAAGCAGGAGGTAAGTTATTTAAGTTGATTAAGCAGTAGTTAAGTTACTTAAGTATTTTTATATTTTTAATGTAAAGCGCTTAGAGAAATTGTTGATAGGCGCTATATAAATATTGAATTATTATTATTATTATTATTATATATTTCATTGTTTTGTATTTTGTATATTATTTCTTTTTTATATATTATTCGAATATTATTTTCATTATACAAATCAATATAAGCCTACAATAAGATATCTATATTGATTATATACTGTGAATTTACTCCAAAAATTCGTAGCAAAGAGATTGATGCCTCGTCCCAATACTAAGTACCAGAATCATTTCCGGCATTTCGGACGGCCCATATTACCTGCACTGATGTTGCTATGTCAGGCAAGCATTCAATGCCATATAGCACCCCTTCACTACAACAAATTGACCTGTACACGCTAGTATGATCCAAATGAAACTATAAGCTTACTAAATATACAAACAATTGAGGTTACCCCCTCAAACACTCTTTCACCATCACATTCTGTGAAATATCAAATTTTACATCAGGGTAAAAAATTGCCGTAAGTTTTACCTACCTTGTTGGTTTTCAGCAATTTTCTCAGAGAAATTTCGGCATCAGATGCTTTCACGATGATAGATTTTCGTGTCTGACAATAAAAATTGGGGGGCCTCCCCCTGGTCCACCCCCCCCCGTCTCCGCCGCACCGGTATAGGGTACATGCAGGTAATATGGGCCAGCAGGTAATATGGGCCACCTGAAGCAAATCATGTCGTGACCGTCGACCAGTGACCGGTGACCGGTGTGAGCACCATAATGTTGTTCATATGAACTAGTTGAACTGTATACGAAAATATATCGTCGTGAGAGCATCTGATGCCGAAATTTCTCTGAGAAAATTGCTGAAAACCAACAAGGTAGGTAAAACTTATGGCATTTTTTTACCCTGATGTAAAATTTGATATTTCACAGAATGTGATGGTGAAAGAGTGTTTGAGGGGGTAACCTCAATTGTTTTGTATATTTAGTAAGCTTATAGTTTCATTTGGATCATACTAGCGTGTACAGGTCAATTTGTTGTAGTGAAGGGGTGCTATATGGCATTGAATGCTTGCCTGACATAGCAACATCAGTGCAGGTAATATGGGCCGTCCGAAATGCCGGAAATGATGCTACGATTTTTTTTAGGGTATATTCACAGTATATAATTAATATAAATAACTTATTGTAGGCCTATATTGACTTGTATAATGAAAATAATATTTAAATAATATTTAAAAAAAGAAATAATATACAAAATACATAACATTGGAATATATAGTCAAAGGATTTACTGAAGGGTCTTATAATTTCAAATTATATCTTAAAGTTAATGATTTTCAACATTTTGAGCAAATTCTAGGCATGGTAGAGTCATTGTAGTTTTTAAAACATACATTAAATACATGTGCCCATGCAGGTAATATGGGCACTTTGGTAATGACGTCAACATTTGAATATTGCAGACAGGGGGGTTGGTGATAATTGTTTTTCTTCACAATAAATGTTAGAGCAGTAGTTATTGATTCATATAAACAAAGATTAGACTGTGTGTCATTTCGTAATTTTATGCAAATTAGGCAAATGAGCTTAGGGGGCCCATATTACCTGCATGTACCCTATGCGGCGGCTACACATGATCCACATAGGTGAGACCGGGGATGGAAGTTACACGGGTCAGTTGTCACAGTTCTCAGTGTGCTAAGTTGGAACAAGAGAGTTCATGCTAACTGGCATCTATATACAGCCTACACATAGCTGTGATGAACTGCCGGTCGTGAGGTTTCTCCGTTGTTTTATTAAAAAGTAAATCAACAAAAACCATTTTTTACAGTTCCAAGTGAATTTGTGACAAAAATTAAAATTTGTAATAGTTCTTACAACTGAAGGCACATGATGATAGTCTGGTATTGTGAATATAGTACATGTATGTCACTAATATACCCCTGAGCCATGCCCTGTAAATCTGCCTTATGGCTTTGCTACAGTTGATTTTATGTGAAAAATCCCCCATGGGGTAGGTTGTTACAACAACCTATCCCATGTCGATGTAACAACCTACCCCAATTACATTACACATGTAAAGTAATTTTGTTTCTATTTTCTGGTGTTAATATTTTGATATTTCTATTATTAATTTAGTGTATTTTTAGCAGGCCCGTAACCAGGGGGGGGGTTCGGGGGTTCGAACGAACCCCCCCCCCCCCCCCCCCGCTGACGACCAGAGGTCCGCTTTACAACAACAAAAAAAAAAAAAAAATAGGATATATTTTTTTTTTGCTTATCAATTTCTTTGGGGCCGATCTTAGCCTACCCCTATAGCTAATATATGGCTACTTTTTTTAGGGCAGAAGGCAGAAAATTTTTGAACACCAACCCCCCCCACCCCCCCCCCCCCCCCCCCCCCTTTATCGCGCGGCCAGCGTGACGTGGAAAAAAAATTGATGTACCTTTTTGCTCGCCCGGCGTGACGTGATAAAATTTTGATGTACCTTTTGGTCCACTTTTGCAGATTTCGAACCCTCCCGTAAAAATCCTAGTTACGTGCCTGTCTAGAGCTCTACTTGATCTACTGTTAACGATACCAAGACACTGGAAAGTTGAAACAAATGTATGGAATAAGAGATTTACACATTGCAACAATTACCCCGTATGTTTACATAAATTATAGTAACAATCTACCCCGTATGGTGTAACAACTTACCCCGTATACGGGGTAGGTTGTTACAAAAAAAAATGTCTTCATTAATTAAGTTGTATTAATTAGTGTTAACATGTTTTCAAGTTCTATGTGCCTCAGGTTTTAGCCAACATTATAGGCTAACTACAGACCCAAAATGGAGTGTGTGAGTACTTTCATTAGAATTATCTGGCCCAAAATGTGAATTTTGTAAAGTCCATACCAGGTCTCCCCTACAGTCAAGTGTAAAATCTTGAAATAGATTAGCTACTTTTGGAATACATAATCAATTCTACTCTATGTAAAATGTAAAGTTAACGTATACCAAGTTGCGGCATTAAATCGTAATTAAACAAGGCGCGTCCATTATCTAAGAGGCCAGACGCAACAAAGTGACGTTGTAAATACGGCTGAGAAGCGCAAAAATTATATCAGCGGGCTGCAATAAAAAATTAGCTCACAAAAACTCGCGAAGAATTCCCTGCAGATGGAATGGTATTGTCCGTTCGTTTGAGCAAACTATTCGTGGAGATGAAAGAAATTGATGAACTTTTATCATGGTGTTAGTTAATAGATTCTCCAGACCAGATGGAGGAAATACACATTTGGGCAAGCTGATAACATGATTGTGCTGAATATATGCAATTCATATAATTATATTGATGCTCAAAACAATGACATAGATTGTGAACTTGTCACAAGTCTTGCGTAGACGCCGGTCACATGTTTTTATGCGATATGCATGTGTTAAGCGTAAATATTGACCAGTCGAGGAAAGAAGCTCTGATGATTATGTTCAAAGTGACAGGACTTTTTTCAATCGATTAAAATGAATGTACCATCTCCGGAAAGCTGAGAATTCAAGCTCTTAATTGCCCTGCGAACAATAAGCTATAATAGAATAATGCGGCATCGAGGATCAAAACTATGCAGCGCATGAGCTATTTTGAGAGCAAAATATACCATATTGTACAGGAATTTGATCTGACTAGGCTTTCGAATTGACAAAAGTGACAGGACTTTTCTTTCCTTTGCAATAAGGTATTCCTATTTTTGAAAAATTCATACTCTTAGCGTACTTAATCGGAGCGAACATCTCTTTGAAAGGTAGTTGCTCGCCACAAATAAAGAAGATAAAGTGAAAAACTGTCACAAAAAAAAAAAAAAAAAAAAAAAAAAATCAATGGACGCCTTCGCTTTGAGTAGAATGGTAGCGCCCGCTATCTCTTAAGTTTACAACTAGAATTGATATGAAACATTGAAAATTCCTGTATGAGATTTAAAAAATATCCCTCCCCCCCAAAAAAAAAATAAATAAATAAAATAAATAAATAAATAAATAAAAAAATCTCAGGAATTGAATATCAGAAGATTCATGTTTCCTGTTTCAATTGTTAAACGTGTTTAAATGTGCAGAAATGGACAAGTTCAAGTCAACTAAGGTTTTATTCCAATTAAAAGAGCTAAATTCATGAAAAATAGAATTAAAGAAATTTTTTAAAAATTGAGATTTATTGCTGGATTCTAAAAACATGGTCTAAGCAATAGCCCTAACACATATAAATAAAGTAACAGCAGATAAGGGAAAGTGGTAGATTTAAAAACCTAGTTCTCAAAAACAATAAAGGTGGACTTAGCTTCTTTTTTTAACCAAACTCTTCAATTATTGGAGGTTGAATATTGTGTTTAATAGAATATATGAACAGTAATTATCGTTTTACATTCTCACATCAGGCCCTGATCCAAAGTCGGACTTTTAGGGAGTACAAAAAGGTACATCAAGTAGCTGAGCCTAAGCGCTGGTCAGCATCTTGAGACATAATAATGGTTATTTAATATGGGAATAGGGAATCGAGGAAAATTGGGGGCTCCAGTTCAGATTTTTTTTTTTTTTTTTTTTCGCTTTGCCGATACCATATTCTGTTTCATGAAATGGATCCGTGGTTTCTGAAATTCTGAGAGGGATAAACAACCGTTGTTTCGTCATACAAAAGTAGGTTTATATCAAGAATATTTACAATTTAATTATTTTAGAGGGTATGATCTCTGGGGCCATTCATCTTTCTTTTGCCATTTAACGTAAACGATACAAAATATATTCTCCAGAATATGACCGGAATAGACGGCTCTAAATTAACAGTTGAATATTGTTTACGATGTGACCGGAAACAACAGCTATAGACACTCATATTGAAATAACTCGGCTAACCTGCCATCTATGACTAGATCTATGCATGGCAGGTTAGCCAGACTGTGCAAGTTATGTTGCACACGTAGAAATACCTACAAGTTCGTTCTTACAGAGCTCACGTATGTGCACTCTACACGCAGTGAATGGAAAGCAGTAGCGCCGCGCCATATTGGCCGATTGCGTGCAGTACGGTCGAGAGGTGGCGCGCGCTATTTATTAATTTATTACAGAAATAGACATGAAAGGGTCACTTTGGGTGGCTTTTTAAAACTGACCATTGGGTTAATTTATTAAGGGACGAAATGTTGATTTATAATATTTCAAAGATGTAATGTTTTGATAAATAGCACTTTGAATTCAGTAGCACACGAAACAATCTGTATTTTCCGAGTTCAAAGTGTCTTCTCGTAACTGAGACAGTTATCATCAAATTTTCATAGGTATAATATTTCACTTCAAAGAATCCATCATATCTAAAGCCTGCCACTTAACTGAGGCTAAATATTTTGTTTATAGGTTATTGGGTGTTCCTCTTCATTTTATCTCCATTTACATATACGAGTGTTAAGTCAAAACTTTTAATCTATGCGACTCAAATACGGACCTTGCGCACGCCCGGTTAAGCGTTATTATCAAGTTGTAAGTGAAAACTACGAGCTAAACCCTCTCCTCTCCGCTCTAACTCGACTTCAGTTCGTCTTCCCTTCCCCCCCTTCAAGCAATCCCATTCCCACCATTAATCATTAAATACCTTTTCAAAAAAATATATAAGCATCCGAGACACAAGTCCCCCCCCCCCCCCATGTCACGATTACCATCACCCCGATCGCCCCTCTTAATTGTGAATTTGTGTTATCATTCAGCTTCATGCCTTTCATAACAATACGATGTGACAATCTAAAGATTTTTTTTTCTTCACTTTTTTTGTCCTCACTTGCTAGTACTTTTTTGAATCATGAAATTGAGGTTGATGAATTTAGAATAATAACTAATTATATATGAATTGATCTTAGATGTTGCAAGAAATTATAGATAAAGCTAAATGTGATGAATGATCAATTGAAGACTCAAACCAAAATGAAATACAATATGAATGAATCATTAATTATATCAAAAACTCAAAGAGATCAACACTTTTGGCCATTGGACGACTGCCTCCCTCCCCAACCCCCCCCCCCCCCTTCTCTCTTCTCTCTCTCTCTCACACACTGGGGGGGGGATGATTATGTTCACAGAAATAGAAGCAACCTCAGGTGTTATGATCAAAGCCTAATCCAAGTAATAATAACAATGCAATTGGAAATGTATTTTATTCAAAAATAAGAAATTATGTAACAATTAAACACTTATTCAAAATAAGAAATTTATGTAACAACATAAACACTTTGACAAGTTTATTAAATTTAAGCAGAGAACAGTACCTAATTACTCACACGGTTAAAAGAAACTAATTTTTGGATGAATATATTTGAAGGTTGACATAGATCTACATCATGAATGAACTTGCATTTTTTTTTTTTTTTTTTAAGAAGGAAAAACACTGTAAAAATAATATTGCTAAACATATTTATTACATCTTTTGGAGTGGGCAAAATAATGAAAAATAATTTTTTTGTTAAGCCCCCCCCGGCCCGCACCCCTCCATCTGACCACTGGCATATAACAGCAACAACAAAACAAAATCAATAACATCAACAACCAGCATCAACAGCTATCAAAATAATATTATACTCCAGAAGCAAACAAAATTAGATAAACAGACTAAATCTATAAATAAATAAAAGTCAAGAAAATGCCTGCTGATAAGACCGGACATCGTCTCATCTCTCCCGTGAGTTCAGCCCCCGGCAGTTCGGGGACGAAGCTCCCCGGAACTTACGTCAGTCACGGCAACAATCTCAGGTCTGTATTTCTCTAGGGCTTACGACGGAATCTTTGTTAATATTCAAATTTCGGTAAGACATTAGGTATAATTATTTTGAGTAATGATATAATTGTTACCGGTAACTATCATTACACGTCCACTTCATGACATGACAAAAAATGGGTGATATTATAAAAAGTTCTTGTGAAAAGAGTGATGCTTGCTCAATTTGAATACAATTTGGAAAGTACGGAATGGGACTGGGGTCTGTGAGAATATTCACCGCGCACCACTGAAAATCCAGCAGTGCATACGGACGAACGGAAGGACGCGCTTCGTCGTTTTGAAATTTAAGCACTTTAGAACTGTAGTATTTTGTCTAAATAACAATTATTTATTAACTTTTCAGATGAAAATCTCATAAATTATTAAAAATCAAGTATACCAGTCAGATTTACAGTAGCTGTAGGATATTATACTGAACTACTTTTTGAAAATATGTCACTCTGGCAAAGAGGGTGTCAGAACTTACGATTGTTGGCTGAAAGTTCTTCCACTTCCCGGGCTTGTAGCTAAAAAAGTTTTAGTTTAACACTTGTATAAATGAATGACAAAAAGTTTAGGCTAATGTTTAAGAATAATTCCTTCAAATTATTATTTAAAAAAATGGGCAAGCATTTTTATATGATTTGTCAAAAACACCCTATAATGAACTGATAAATCTCACAAAAATACAAGGGTATTTTAAAGCGTATTTTTACATTTTCTTGATTTGAAGTCATGTCAATATATACATACCATGTGAAAGAGGATGAAAATCTATTTGAATCATGCATATCATATTTTGGTATGAAAGGATGGTTGTGATGGTTTAGATTTAATGAGACAAAAATAGAGCAGCAAAATCAGCGCTCCTGATTCGTCAAAATAAGGGAAATTAAAATGGCCGCCCAATATAGTTTCCGGGGTGCACATACGTGAGCTAGAGAACAATGCATTTTGATTGTTGGGCGCTCTGATTACCTATTGCATGGAGGTCCGCCTCCTGGTTGCGATGACTGAAGTGCGTTGACCGTAACTGAACAACGCGATTCAGCTGTTCCCGATATAAAGACCGCTTTTGTCTTGCGCGCTGTCAATCATATAACCAAAGTGGACCCATTTCGCAAGAAAAACTGCAAGACTCAACTTCACAAAAAAAGGTTAAGCGGAGACCCACTGGCACTCTTTCAATACTTTTAAGAATAAAATTAAAGAAGAGAAATATCTAACAGTTAATAGACAGGCTAACTGTTAGACCTACTAAAAATAGGAACTGCAACGAATCGGATTTCGCTCAAAAGTTGAAAACGTATGAAGAAATGGGAACTTGCCAAAAAAATAAATGACGAATCTAAATGTTATCGTGACTTGTTCATTGGAAGGCACAATCAATGGTAGTGTTTTTCATATGCTAACGTGATCATTCGAGCGTCGTGCATAAATTAATTTAATTATGGAGTAAAAATTTCTACGTGTTCCAGATGTATAGATCTAACGTTAGACTATGCATCTGCAATATAACTTGCAGTGTCTGGCTCGTGCCGTAGGCCTAGCTAAGCTGAGTGGCTGGTACAAAACTAAAAACGAATATCATGCCAATGATTTTCCTCCTTTATCTGTTCTTCTCCCTCTCAAAAAGTCAAGATTTAGATTCTAACACAGGTCTAACGTCACAAAGAGTCTAGCAGGGCTGCCAACCCTCACGCAATCTGCGTGAGTCTCACGCAATTCACCCAAATCTCACGGTCTCACGCTAATTAACGAAGTTCTCACTCCAAACTCCCAAAATAGAAAGTAGATCTACAAACAAAAAGTCTCCAAAATTCCTAGTATTTCGGATATTCCATATGCCCCGGTCGAAAGTTTCAACATTTAAACCGCATGCGCAAAGCTAAACCAATGGAAATCGGTTTCGGTTGCCGCGTAAACACGAGCTAATTTAATTGCGATTGATTTTTTTCTGCATGCACGTGTGCTAGTGACGCCTTCACTATCATGATGCGCATGTGAGGTATAAATTTATGTCGACTGCCGCTGTACGTCGCGCCCGGGCCCAAGCCCCGTGTGGCTCAGCAGAGTTTGCGCTCGCGATGGCCACGTACGTCTGTCAACTATAACCCTCTATGACCAGACAGTACAGCGCTGATTATCGTTCATGGTGAGTTGAAAATAAATTCCTTACAAAATCACGATCTTTTTGATGATTTCGATTGTTGTATCTGAGAGTGAGAATGATTTTGGACGGGTGCTTGTAGAAGGTAGATATCATTACCCTAGAATTATATTAACAACTATGTTCTGTGTGTTTTTATTGAGAACGAAATGACGTGCCTTTTAATTGTAGAAATCTTGACTAAAGTATGCACCAGATTACACCATTTCAAATGTCAAATTGTAAAAGCTCCCTACCATGGAAAATGGCTGTCTGTCGCCCTCTTGGTTGCTGACGAAACTTTTCAATAATAATTAGTGAAATCAGCTTTAAACCTAACATTAACTGTTACCTCGAAATAAATTAAGATAATCTATAGAATCATTGCAACATAATTCTTCAAAGAGATATTTTTTTATGTTGTTTAGTAGGATGGGGGGTCCGTTGTCCGGACATTTTTTGTCTTAAGCAGATAAAAACATTTTTTGCTCTGGATTTTCTCAAAATCTGTGCAGGAAATATAAAAAATATTTGCTAATATTTGTGCTTTGTTATATTGTCTGTTATTACTGGTCATGTGTTATGAACTCGCCACCCAAAAAGGGTGGTGCTGTTACGCTTTTTGCTATTTTTCAGCATTAATTTGTTCATATTTTCCAAAGTAAGAAAGTTTATGTAACAAATTTGATCTCATTTTAAAGCTATATTACTGTGCTAGCTCCCTGTGAAGTTTCATTGTTCTAGGTCACGTTCTGGTAGAGTTACAATGGTTTAAGTTGAGGACAGTAGGGGTGGTGCTGGAAGCGGCGCCGCCTGTACAAAGTCAATGGGAAATTTTACATTTTGTGGTTGATTTGGGGAAAACTTGAATTTCTCTGCCAAATTTTGGCTTATGACTGTAAATTTGGTACCAAACTGAAGCTTATAAACTGCTTTATACCATAAAATCACTGAATAATAGGTTTGATGTCACAATAGTACCCAGGAAGACCCAACAATCATTATTTGACTTAAAAATGCAATGCCTCCTGTACAAAGTCATTAGGAATGAGAGATATTGCAGTACCGTTGGGGAAACTACAATATCTCTTCCAAATTTTAGCCTATTTTTGTAAATTTTACACCAAATTGAAGCTTATAAACTGCTTTATACCATCATATCACTTAAACAATATGTTTGATGGTGCAACAGCACTTGGCAGGACTCAACCCCCTCATGAATTTGAAAAAGTCTATATTTTCGGGGCTAGATTTCAAATCTTTATATTTTTCAATTTAAAATTGTAAACCATAATGAATTATACCTCATTTGAAAGGTCTGAATATTCTCTATCATAATATAATAATATCATTACTATTTGGCTGATAATAGATGACTTGATGATAAAAAATGAAAATTAAAATAAATCAAAATTTCCTGAAATTTTTCAGAATAACTTTTTTATCTTGCACCTGGTATAATTTTTCAATGCAGATTTAGATTCCTTGATGAATTTCCTTTCAGAAAATGTATAGTTTTGATATAGTAGGGTGTATACTTTTCGAGATACAGGTCTTTGAAGTGAAAAACGTTGTGTTTGTAGTCAAATTGGCATGTAACGCAAAAGGCGGCGAACTTATAACACACGGCCTACTTTCAATCGATTAATGAAATATTGATCACAAAGTTCCTAAAATTTCTGTCTTGTCCGGACAAACGACCCGTCCGGACACACAACAACCGGGTATACAATTTTAAACCCTTTTTGTAAATGCCACCTTGACTGGGCTGAGCTTCTCAAGACACCATTTTTACTTTTTCTGCATTGCCATTGACTTTCTATTGGATGAAAACTGCTGCAGTAAGGTACTTCCCAGTGCAAGGTCAATTATGAATTGATCATGCATACAATGTATTAAAAGTGTAAGTGGTCTAACGTTAGCTACCGAGCCGAGGCTGCTCTGTCTTCATCGGGGGCCCTCGATGAAGACAGAGCAGCCTCTGTCTAAGAGAGTAAGAGTAAGACTTTAATTGAAGTTCGATCTTGTTCACGAGTTTGATGCAAGCCACATAGTCTACTTATGCATGGTCAATTCAAAATAGAATGATGTGGGACTAACTATAACTGTTAGTACCAATGACATACTGGCCATTCTGGCCACTCCAACTGCACTCAATTTGCACACATTACTTTCTACCCAGGCACAAATTCCGAATTTAGGCTCATATTCTTGCCTATTTCACTTTTGAATAAGAACAAAAAATCAACTAGGATTTGATACAAATACAATGAAATCTAAAATAATATTTCATTGATTTTTAATTGTTTAATCCTTTACAATCTGTGGTCATTTTCCTGGCTTAGAGAGTGGAGTACAATTCATGTTTTCATGTGGCTTTATCACATGTAGGCCCTAGATCTAGATAATAAAATTTTGATGCCATTGTGGCAGCGAATGTACAAGCCGTAAAACGTAGAGATCTATTCTAGGTCTACCGTACACCGCCCAGTTCTCGAGGTATGCAAGCCGCGCTGACTTTACGTGCATGTACACACAAAAATTGTCCGTATGTCCACATCATGTAATTATACGAAATGTCCGCTCGCACATTCGCGGAGAACCAGCTATAGCCTACAACACAACAGTTCCGTTTTCTGACCTGATCAGAATAAATATGTGTTTTCTCACCGAGTTTTATGGCATCGGCAGGAAATCAAATTGCAGAGCAGATGTCACATGTCTCTCAATTCGAACAAAACCAGCCAAAATTACGTATTTTGCGATTGAATTGTGGATCACGATAAATGTATCATGTCGAAAACAGTCCCCGAGATCTTACCCAGATGTAAACATGTTCGAAATCCGATATTTTTTATATTAATCTCGTCAGAATAGAATAATATAGTTCACTGATGGATTGACATGCGTATGGGCTTATTCACGTCAACTAATTTTACTGGTTTTGACTTGTATTTGGATCATAATTGTTAAATTTGGTAATGATAGTCAAGATTTATATTTTGAAATATTTAAATATTGTGTAGAGGATTATCAACTTAATTTTTTTTAGACCAGCCCTCGCCCAATTATCGAGGTATGCACTAAACGCACGTCGCGATCAGACCACGCAATAATATAGTTCACTGATGGATTGACATGCGTATAGGCTTATTCACGTCAACTAATTTGACTGGTTTTGACTTGTATTTGGATCATAATTGTTAAATTTGGTAATGAAAGTCAAGATTTACATTTTGAAATATTTAAATATTGTGTAGAGGATTATCAGCTACTAGTGTTTATACAGTGCGTCCCAAAAAAGATCAATACACTTTTTAAATGGCCGTGTGTTATAAGTTCGCCGTCTTTTGCGTTACATGCCAATTTCACTACAAATGGCACTTTTTTACTTCAAAGACCTGTATCTCGAAAAGTATGCACCCTAATATATCAAAACTATACATTTTCTGAATGGAAATTCCTCAAGGAATCTAAATCTGCATTGAAAAATTAAACCGGGTGCAAGATAAAAAAGTTATCAGGAAAAAATTCTGGATATTTAATTTTTTTTTATTTTTCATTGTTTTTATCGTCAAGTCATCTATAATCACCCAAATATTAATAATATTATTATATTCTGGAAGAAAATAATAAGACCTTTCAAACAAGGTATAATTCAGTATGGTTTATAATTTTCGAATAAAAAATACAATGATCTGAAATTTAGCCCTGAAAATATAGTCTTTTTCAAGTTCATGAGGGGGTTGTGTCCTGCCAAGTACTGTTGCACCATCAAGCATATTGTTACAGTGATATGATAGTATAAAGCAGTTTAAAAGCTTCAACTTGATGCTAAATTCACAATCATATAGGCTAAAATTTGGCAGAGATATTGCATTTTTCCCAACAGTACTGCAATATCTCTAATTCCTAATGACTTTGTACAAGAGGCATTGCCTTTTTAGGTCAAATAACGATTGTTGAGTCTTCCTGGGTGCTATTGTAACATCAAACCTATTGTTCAGTGATTTCATGGTATAAAGCAGTTTATAAGCTTCAGTTTGGTACCACATTCACAGTCATAAGCCAAAATTTGGCAGAGAAATTCAAGTTTTCTCCAAATCAACCACAAAATGTAAAAAATTTCCCATTGACTTTGTACAGGCGGCGCCGCTTCCAGCACCACCCCTACTGTCCCAAACTTAAACCATTGTAACTCCACCAGAATACTGTTCTACATGAACACATTTCATAAAAATTTGATGTTTGTATTATTAATTTGCAGGTGATTTAAAGCAAGGTCATCAGAACTTCATAACATGGCCTTGTCCATCCTGCGGCACTTAGTTCCGAGTCTTCATCGAAACTTCAGATGTTCCACTAAGCTCCTTCTGCCATTTGGTCCAAGGTTAAGACAGGAGAGGTCTTTGATATTGAGCAGGAAGTCATATGCTGAAGATGCAGTCACTTCAGAGAGTGAAAGGACTCCAGGTGCTGGACAGATTTTATTCCAAGAGCTTAGCTCCCTTGGATCGGTCGAAAATGTACTTGAAGCTATAAGTCAGAGGGCATTGTCCGGTAATGAAGCATCAATAGCTGTAAGAGCACTCCGCCATATACAAAAGAATGATTCGTCATCTGCAGAATTTACAACGGATCAACGGTTTAGTAAATTAGCTACATCAATAATACAAGGTGTCAAGAATTTAAGCAATGACAGCCTTACAAGTACCTTGGCAAATGCATTTCATGTCAACAGTCAAAATGATGATTTCATTCTTGCATTAGAAGGAGAATGCAGGCGTAGGCTGCGACTTCTTCCCATCCGTTCAGTTGCTACAATAGTTTGCAATGACCAGATACTTTCAAGGAGACCTGAAACAAAAGCACTTGTGAATGAAGCAGCACGTGTCCTTGAACTGCGCTGGAGGGAACTGCAGAATCCACAAATGGTACGTCGGTTGTTGCCATCTGCAGCTCGAGTGTCAGAACAACTACTGGAACGTGTAGAGGACAAAACTCTTGAGATGCTCAGTCAGTTTAGCTTCCTAGAGATCACAGGATTGATGAAGTCGTTAGTAGCTACAAAAACACGGTCACTCCCTATCTTGCGGGCAATATCCTACCAGCTTCTGGAGCAGCGCTCGCAGTGGGAGATCACTCCAATGATGGACATTATGAGCTCTATGGGGAGCTTAGGTTTCCACAATGCAGCACTCTTCAGTGAATTTGCAATTCACATTCAGCAGAAGGTTGATGAATGCTCCCCGAGTCTCCTGTGTGACATAGCAAAGACGTATGCAGTGCTTCGAATACAAGCAACCAACCTAATGGATTCCATCCACAATGTTGCAGCTGTGTCATTAGAGGAACTCACCATTCTAGACCTGAAGAGACTTCTGTTTGCCTACAGTCAATTCTCTTATCAACCATCAGATTCAGCAATATTCTATGATGCAGTTGCAAGGAAATTAGATTCAAATTTTGATGGTTATCATTTGAAAGATCAAATAGACTTGGTCCACTCTCTAACAGTGCTCAAGAAGGTGCCTCAACAGATTATGGGAAAGATTCTGCAGCATTGCGAGGAGAAGCAAGATAGTAAGAATTTATGTTCTTTTCAGTTTGTATTGGAAAAATAATTGTCTTGCAAATTCATATCCTCTGCTCTGCTTGCAACATCAAATTGACTTTCCATGTTTTTTATTTTATTTTATTTGATTTCAATTGGTTTGAGTTATGAGCAAGTATTCCATCAAAATCTGACTTTAGAAAGGATAAATTAGACTCAATCTCTGTAATGTTTAGATGATTAAATCAGACTATATACTTATTAAACTTTTATTCAAAGAAAGAAATATAAATGCATCAACAAATCATAGTAGTATGAGTAGTACATGTATGAAAGTATAAGATTGACAAAAATTAGGGCCATATTAATTCAGCAAAAAGTAGAGCAGTTTTGTTTAATTAGAAAAAAAGTTTTACATGTACAGTTTAGATTACTAAAACAACAGCTCTTTCTATATTTGTAGATAGAAATTCACACAAATACTTTACTGAAATGTTATTCCTTTGTCCATGTAGATCCTCTGCAATCAACTCTGAAACTGAAGCTCCTACAGATCAACACCTACGCCCAACTGGACTTTCCTGAGTATGAAGGCCCATATTTGACCTCTGACCTCAAGTCCTTTCCAGCAGACTACAAACAATACAACACAACCTTACACCAGTCTTTGTTCAAAGTTTTGAAAGCTTCTCTTGGGGAAGACCTGAACATTGTTGAAAATGTCAAGAGCGACCTTGGTTATGTCATAGGTGAGAGTATGTATAAGTTAGAGATTTTAAAGATAGAATGTGTTATGTTAATCATGGTAGTAAATTACCCCCACGGTAGAGTTGGACATTAGAGTTAGACTACAAATTTCAACTATGGACAACAAACTAAGATTTAGAAGTCTAAACTGGGACGCAAGACACGGTTAGACAAAGGTTTGCAATCAGTTGCAAAATGGCAATGACAATCGTGGTCATTGTATACACTTTTTGTTCAAAATCCTGAGCGGTAACCAATTAGAATAGTTCTTTTACATTTGGGTGATTCCACGGGGTTGGGGCAATTTTTGTGACGTACCACAACTCCAAATCCATATATTTTTCAAATCTGGCACATATATTCCAATAATGGCTTGAGCAATAAAATGGGGTCCCATCCAGTATTATTGCTCAAAGACTATGGCATATTGCAATTTGACTAACGAAAATTTCTTGTCCATATGATGTCCATGTAACGATGGTAGATTTTTTGTATGCCTGTTGCCTGAAATCCATAAAAGATTTCCAATTTTAATGTCTATTACTGAGAAAAGAGAGCAATTTTTCATTGACAGCTCAAAACTTAACCACATCTGTATTGATCTTCATGGTGAACTGCAAAAGTTGATACCTCCATTACATGGACATTGAATGAAAAATTTTCCCCAACCCCATGGAATGACCCATTTGCAATTGATCACAAATTTTTGTGTTACAGGAGTCAGGATTCTATGTTGACTTTGGATTCCTGATGATATTATTATCTTAGAAGTAAATTGTGGTCAGGTGAGGTTTCTGTAGATCATCAGATGTTAGTTTTCTCATCCTTAAAAGAATATGTAGCACTTACTAGTAACCCAAACTAGACTGTGGGGTTACGTTGCTCCTGAGACATAAAGTTGACTCAACTTTTTGTGAAATGGCTTCTTGTATTACATGTAACTAAAAGCAGTAACTTCTTTGAAGCACAATGTGTACTTCTTGTTTGCTCTTATAAATGTATCACCATTTGCCAAAGTCAATCTGATTTTCATTTTGTATCTTCTGTTTTCAGATGCTGAAATTTCAAGTAGTACAGAAGGAAATGGACAAAAGTAAGTTTTTCTTCTTTTTTTCTTTATAATTATTTTATCTTCTATAATGTAGGTTTCAACCCAAATTTAAGAGTAGAATTATATCAAATGCAAGGGATGAAACCTGTTCAATTCATGTTTGTATTTCATTCATGTGAATGTACGAGTTATGTGATTTTATGAAATAAAATGGAAGACACTTCAAATTGTAAGAATGTTCTTCAATTTTGGAATGTTGATTAACTTCAAAATGGGTTGAATTAAAAACAAAAAATTAGTCACATGAATAAGATTACAATCAAAAAGCTGTATTTGAAACACAATTCTTCATTAAATAAACTGATGCAGTTGATTGAATTGAAATCTCCAATAACAGCAACAACTTCATCGTGAATGAGAATAGTACAATATGCAAAAGAATATGCAAATAGAATAGGCAGACACACTTATATAAGATAGTTTTAGGAAGCAGAAAATAGCACATGAGATCAATCGAGCATTTTAATCTTGCGTCAGACTGGCTACTCCCTCCCCCCCCCCCCCAATCAGATCATAGGTTGAAATGTTATATTTTGTAACCTTTTCAAAGGTTGGCTGTCGTGACCTTTGGCCCTCCATGCTACCTGTACTCTACAAGACAACTTGTAGGACGTCTGGAGATGATGCTCAACCTCTTAGAACTAGCTGGATATCAAGTTATGCAGGTAGGAATCATTAGAGCCCTGTTGCAAAAAAGAGTTACTATTATAGTAACTTTGCTAATAGTGGTACATGTAACAGCGTGGTAATGCCGCTCAACAGCCAATCGGCATTTCATGAAAGTTACCATTGATGGCAAAGTTACTATTATAGGAACTCTTATTGGTGTGGGGACCGTCCTTAACCCTCATAAGACTGGGGTGTTTTGGTAGCTGTCAAGACTGGGGGGGGGGGGGGGGGGGGGGGAGGGGTCATGATGCCCCCCCCCCCAAGATCTCAGCCGCCGATCATGCGACCTCGCCGAAAATTTGCATGATGGTAGTGTGTCATGTAATCTACAAGACTGCATTGTTAATTTTTGCAAAATAATATCGACTTATTTTATATGAATTAATTATGCTAATTTATGCATGAAATCATACTTTTTGCTCTAATTGCAAAAAATAAAGCTCCTAGGATGCTTTTTTTTGTGCATTATTATTCCTTATAGCATTCCTAACGATTGTACTAAGAAAAAATTCTAGTATCGAAATTAATTTCTTATATATTTTATTGTTTTATGAATTTCTTATGTATTTCTTTGTTTTTTCAACCTTTTATTTTTCTTCGTTTTTTTCACAAAAATTATTTAAGAACCATTTTGGAGAATAATAATGCTAAAATAAATTGATTTCAGCCTATGAAAGTGAAAATAATCATATCTTTATGAATAAGATGAGAAAACTCCATTTGCATTGACTTTGTACACAAAATCACGTCTGACAGATTTTTTTGAAAATCATACAGCGTTGTAACGGTATGACCTATTTTCGCGAAAATGTTTTCAAAAGATGCGCGAGACTTGAAAGTACAAAGTCAGCAAGCGGCGCAATCAAACAATTTCGCGCATCGGAATGGTCGCAGAAAATGTCGAGGGGGGGCCATGATGCCCCCCCCCCCCCAGTCTTTTGAGGGTTAAATTTAGGTACTTTTAGAGGAAGGTCATTTTGGCTAATTTTTTTATCGTCAAACTGTAGTTATAATTTTCTCCTGACACTGACCATAACTATTCAGTATTTTACTAAAGTATTCAGGAAAGGGCAAAGGTTTGTGGCAAAAAAGGAGAGTGTGGCCAGCTCAAAAAAAAAAAAAAGGGTCACAGCGTTATTGGCTGTGAGTTGATCTATTATTTTCCAAGCACTGCCGCAAGTCTTAGGCAGAGATGCCAACCCTACAGAATATTAGATAATTAGACAATTAAAAATTGGAACATTGAAAGCACAAATACTTGAAACAGCTAAATCAAATGACTTCTCATAAGAGAAAGCATGAATTTTAACATTTTGCTCTATCCAGGCATGATTTCTCCACGGATTTTTTTTTTTAATTTTTTTTTTTTTTTTTTAGAATTTCAAAATGAGATGTGCTGCACATGTCCGATGCACTGAAGATAGCTCATTAACATAGTAACACTGACAAAGTTGCAACCAAAGAAATCATGAATTTTCAATAGATCTCTACCTAAAATTGCAAAATTTTCTCCGGGAGGGGGAACCCCCCTCCCGAATTAACCCCCAGGAGGTTCGGTCGCTATGCTCCCTCCCTCGTAGCAATTTTCCTCTTTTTTTATATATTTCTCCGTCTCATGCCTGTCTATCATTCAATATTGGGAATGCATTCAAATCAATAGATTTCTTTCTCTCGTGACCAAGACATTAAGCGGTTTTCGGAGCACTACGGTAGCATGACTACGGTAGCTCTCCAGAGCAAAACACGAATTGCGCATGCGCAACTCCCTTTTTGCTACCGTCTTCGTCCCCCTTATTCCCCCTTTTCCCCAAACAGGACGGTAGTCGAGCGATTTAGCGTACGGTGTAGAATGAGTACGGTAGGCATAATCTTGGTATGTTTTATGTACATAAAATCAAAGAAATACACTTCAATGAAAAAGCGCAAATGGAAGGAACAAAGAAATACATAAGAAATAATTGAAGAGAAGAGAAAAGAAGGATAAAACAAAGAAATACAAAAGAATTTATAGGAGAGAAGAGGAAAGAAGGATAAAACAAAGAAATACATAAGAATTTATAGGAGAGAAGAGGAAAGAAGGATAAAACAAGAAATACATAAGAATTTATAGGAGAGAAGAGGAAAGAAGATAAAACAAAAGAATACATAAGAATTTTTAGGAGAGAAGAGGAAAGAAGGATAAAACAAAGAATACATAAGAATTTATAGGAGAGAAGAGGAAAGAAGGAATAACAAAGAAATACATAACAAATAATTGAAGAGAAGAGAAAAAGAAGAAAATGCAAAGAAATACATAAGAATTTATAGGAGAGAAGAGGAAAGAAGGACAAAACAAAGCGAGATGCCACTTTTCCAGAAATTTCCGGAAATCCGAAATTTCAAAAGGCGGGCGAAAATTCCGGAAATTTCAAAAGCGGGCGAAAATTGCGGAAATTTCCGGATTGTATGCAATACGATCATTGAGTGCATTGATCTTTGCATACAAGCGGCGCACTAGCGCCATCGGGGGCCGAATGCGCGCGCACACCCATGCTTGCATTGCTGGATGGAGGAGCGAAACCATCGACTCCCCGCTCGGCTACTCGCCCTAGCTTTCGGCGGTGGTTAGCTGCGCTCGCGCTGGGTGCATATCGAATGCAGGCGGCTGCGCGTGCGCCTGAAATGTGTGCGTGAGACAATAACAACAAACTACCCTGGATTTTTAGCTGGATTAAACTTGGATTATACCTGGATCTAAAAAGCTATCGCATGGGAATTTGATTGAGATCAACATGGCAACTTTAGCTTCCAAAAAGAAAGAAGAAATAGACTTAATGGCCTTGTATCATACCATCTTCTAAAGGTGAAAACATGCTCATCATTGCAGGTTTGTTCGCCCGATTTTTTTCAAAGGAAATTTTTACCGCGTAAGAAAATAAGGATTTTTTTCTTTTGTCCGAACATGATGGTGGTTCATACGATAGCCTATCCAAAAATGCATAAAAAAAAAATGCATAAAATCAGCCAAATATTGAGCTGCCAGAGATGCTAGCAACAAAGCAAAATATCGCTAAGTTTTGTGTACCTAGGCCCTAGGGCCTAGGGCAAGGTTAAGGACAATTCTGTGATGCGTGCCGATTTTTTGCAATTTTTTTAGGAAATTCTTACCGCGTAAGAAATTACGATTTTTTTTTCTCAAAATTACGAATTTTGAGCTCCAAGATTACTAATTTCTACTTCTAAAGGTTGGCAGCCAGATCTGTGTGTGACTAAAATTTAAAGTTTAAACTTCCTAACCTGAACCTTGATTTAAATATTAATTCTTTCCTTCACTAACGTTAGTTGAAGGTTTGGATTAAGATTAGGATTAACGTTAGGATTAAGATTTAGGTGAATGTGGGTTTATTTTGTAAAAATTTGTTGGGTTTTTATTACACAAATGTAAGACTTTTATTCATTGTGATTTATTTGTTTTTGTTTTGCAAAAAAATTGGGAAATGTGTCAAAAATGCAGTCTCTAAACTGTTTAAAAATGCTAAAATCCAGGAGCTTCCGGACCCCCGGCTTGGGGGGCGAGAGCTCCGTTCGCTTCGCTAAGTTCAGGAAATTTCAGTTGACCCCTGTGGCATCTCTGCAAAGAAATACATAAGAATTTATAGGAGAGAAAAGGAAAGAAGGATAAAAAAAAGAAATACATAAGAAATAATTGAAGAGAAGAGAAAAGAAGGATAAAACAAAGAAATGCATAAGAATTTATAGGAGAGAAGAGGAAAGAAGGATAAAAACAAAGAAATACATAAGAATTATAGGAGGAAGAGGAAAGAAGGATAAAAACAAAGAAATACCTAAGAAATAATTGAAGAGAAGAGAAAAGAAGGATAAAACAAGAAATACATAAGAATTTATATGAGAGAAGAGGAAAGAAGGATTTAACAAAGAAATACATAAGAATTTATAGGAGAGAAGAGGAAGAAGGATAAAACAAAGAATACATAATAATTTAGAGGAGAGAAGAGGAAAGAAGGATAAAACAAAGAAATACATAAGATTTATAGGGGAGAAGAGGAAGAAGGATAAAACAAAGAAATATATAAGAATTTATGGGAGAGAAGAGGAAAGAAGGACAAAACAAAGAATACATAAGAATTTATAGGCGGAAGAGGAAAGAAGGATAAAACAAAGAAATACATAAGAATTCATAGGAGAGAAGGGGAGAAGAAGGATAAAACAAAGAAATACATAAGAATTTATAGAGAGAAGAGGAAGAAGGAACAAAGAAATACATAAGAATTTATAGGAGGAAGAGGAAAGAAGGATAAAACAAGAAATCATAAAGAAATACATAGGATTGGTTAAAAGAAGAAGAAAATAAGAGGAGATACACAGAAATGCTATTCACCGTCGTCTTCGCAGACTGCGAAAGCGCTTAGAAGTCACGACGGTAGTGCGAGTGCGAGGCCAGTACGGTCGATTAAACCCACCGTCTTGTTACCTACCGTAGTGTTCCCGAAAGCTCATTATTATTTCAGCTGTTTCAACTATTAGCATTATTCGCACTCAAATGTATAATGTTACAATTATTCCGTAGGGTTGGCATCTCTGCATAGGGACATTGGCCATTGATGGCAGCCAATTAATTTATGCCCTGAATTATATCTCCTGTTGACATCAAGGTGTCATATATTTTGTGAATTTTGTGAATTGTGGGATTAAGGAGAGTACATTATAGACTGCCCATGAAAGTATGCACCCCCACTATGGGGTCATTCCATGCCAATTCACCCAATGGGTTACACCCTACCGTCTCAGAATTTGCTCAAATTTGGTACACATAAAGTTTAACATTACCTTCCCATGAAACAAAAAAAATTAGCGTAACGGTCCGTCGGTTTCCGAGCTATGGCCCGCCCTTTTTATTCGTTTTGGCAAAAATGGGTGTGACCTTCCATTTCAACGGCACAATGCGCCTGAACTGGTTGACCAATTTTTTTAAACTGATACTATTCAAAAGGAATTCAAAGAGGAATTCAAAATGGTATCAAAAATATTATTGGAGCAATTTAAAGTGCTATGACCTTTGACCTTTCCTTTAACCTTGATTTTGACCCCCAGACGAATAATATTTTTACTTGATTTTTATGTTAATTGTCAGTATGATATTAACATTCATGTAAATATCTAGGATGATATTTTATTCTTCACCTTTAAAAATCTTTTTAATGCAATTTACAAAGTTACTGTTACCCCCACATACTGATATTTGTGTTGGTAATGTGTGTACAAGTCTCCATTATAGGCTTACTTGAATACTTCCAAACTGAAGTTAAATTACATTCAATTAAGACAGGAAACTAAACATTTCAGGTAATAAAGAAACATTAAACACAATGATAATGTATACATGTACGTAGACTCCATTTGCTTATGAATAGAGACATTTGTT
>CALNVZ010002100.1:55633041-55644713 GCA_940671915.1 Paracentrotus lividus | reverse complement strand
GGAAAGAAGGAGAAGAAGGAAAAATAAAACACAAAAAGAAATACATAAGAAATTATAGGAGGAGAGAAGAGAAAGAAGGATAAAACAAAGAAATACATAAGAAATTTATAGGAGAGAAGAGGAAAGAAGGATAAAACAAAAGAAATACATAAGAATTTTTAGGAGAGAAGAGGAAAGAAGGATAAAACAAAGAAATACATAAGAATTTATAGGAGAGAAGAGGAAAGAAGGATAAAAAAAAGAAATACATAACAAATAATTGAAGAGAGAGAGAAAAGAAGGAAAATGCAAAGAAATACATTAGAAATTTATAGGAGAGAAGAGGAAAGAAGGACAAAACAAAGCAGAGATGCCACTTTTCCAGAAATTTCCGGAAATCCGGAAATTTCAAAAGGCGGGCGAAAATTCCGGAAATTTCAAAAGGCGGGCGAAAATTGCGGAAATTTCCGGATTGTATGCAATACGATCATTGAGTGCATGATCTTTGCATACAAGCGGCGCACTAGCGCCATCGGGGGCCGAATGCGCGCGCACACCCATGCTTGCATTGCTGGATGGAGGAGCGAAACCATCGACTCCCCGCTCGGCTACTCGCCCTAGCTTTCGGCGGTGTTAGCTGCGCTCGCGCTGGGTGCATATCGAATGCAGGCGGCTGCGCGTGCGCCTGAACATGTGTGCGTGAGACAATAA
The DNA here is from genome assembly GCA_940671915.1 of Paracentrotus lividus. Classification (NCBI taxonomy): domain Eukaryota; kingdom Metazoa; phylum Echinodermata; class Echinoidea; order Camarodonta; family Echinidae; genus Paracentrotus; species Paracentrotus lividus. The sequence goes on along the minus strand of CALNVZ010002100.1, from coordinate 55,644,023 downwards.
CAAAAAACTACCCTGGATTTTTAGCTGGATTAAACTTGGATTATACCTGATCTAAAAAGCTATCGCATGGAATTTGATTGAGATCAACATGGCAACTTTAGCTTCCAAAAAAAGAAAGAAGAAATAGACTTAATGGCCTTGTATCATACCATCTTCTAAAGGTGAAAACATGCTCATCATTGCAAGGTTTGTTCGCCCGATTTTTTTCAAAGGAAATTTTACCGCGTAAAAAAATAAGGATTTTTTTCTTTTGTCCGAACATGATGGTGGTTCATACGATAGCCTATCCAAAAATGCATAAAAACAAAAATGCATAAAATCAGCCAAATATTGAGCTGCCAGAGATGCTAGCAACAAAGCAAAATATCGCTAAGTTTGTGTACCTAGGCCCTAGGGCCTAGGCAAGGTTAAGGACAATTCTGTGATTCGTGCCGATTTTTTGCAATTTTTTAGGAAATTCTTACCGCGTAAGAAATTACGATTTTTTTTTCTCAAAATTACGAATTGAGCTCCAAGATTACTAATTTCTACTTCTAAAGGTTGGCAGCCAGATCTGTGTGTGACTAAAATTAAAGTTTAAACTTCCTAACCTGAACCTTGATTTAAATATTAATTCTTTCCTTCACTAACGTTAGTTTGAAGGTTTGGATTAAGATTAGGATTAACGTTAGGATTAAGATTTAGGTGAATGTGGGTTTATTTTGTAAAAATTTGTTGGGTTTTTATTACACAACATGTAAGACTTTTATTCATTGTGATTTATTTGTTTTTGTTTTGCAAAAAAATTGGGAATGTGTCAAAAATGCAGTCTCTAAACTGTTTAAAAATGCTAAAATCCAGGAGCTTCCGGACCCCGGCTTGGGGGGCGAGAGCTCCGTTCGCTTCGCTAAGTTCAGGAAATTTCAGTTGACCCCTGTGGCATCTCTGCAAAGAAATACATAAGAATTATAGAGAGAAAAGGAAAGAAGGATAAAAAAAAAAAATACATAAGAAATAATTGAAGAGAAGAGAAAAGAAGGATAAAACAAAGAAATGCATAAGAATTTATAGGAGAGAAGAGGAAGAAGGATAAAAAACAAAGAAATACATAAGAATTATAGGAGAGAAGAGGAAAGAAGGATAAAAAAGAAAATACCTAAGAAATAATTGAAGAGAAGAGAAAAGAAGGATAAAACAAAGAAATACATAAGAATTTATATGAGAGAAGAGGAAAGAAGGATTTAAAACAAAGAAATACATAGAATTTATAGGAGAGAAGAGGAAAGAAGGATAAAACAAAGAAATACATAATAATTTAGAGGAGAGAAGAGGAAAGAAGGATAAAAACAAAGAAATACATAAGAATTTATAGGGGAGAAGAGGAAAGAAGGATAAAACAAAGAAATATATAAGAATTTATGGGAGAGAAGAGGAAAGAAGACAAAACAAAGAAATACATAAGAATTTATAGGCGAAGAGGAAAGAAGGATAAAACAAAGAAATACATAAGAATTCATAGGAGAGAAGGGAAGAAGGATAAAACAAAGAAATACATAAGAATTTATAGGAGAGAAGAGAAAGAAGGACAAAACAAAAAGAAATACATAAGAATTTATAGGAGAGAAGAGGAAAGAAGGATAAAACAAAGAAATACATAAAGAAATACATAGGAATTGGTTAAAGAAGAAGAAATAAAGAGGAGATACACAGAAATGCTATTCACCGTCGTCTTCGCAGACTGCGAAAGCGCTTAGAAATACGACGTACGATGTAGTGCGAGTGCGAGGCCAGTACGGTCGATTAAACCCACCGTCTTGTTACCTACCGTAGTGTTCCCGAAAGCTCATTATTAATTTCAGCTGTTTCAACTATTAGCATTATTCGCACTCAAATGTATAATGTTACAATTATTCCGTAGGGTTGGCATCTCTGCATAGGGACATTGGCCATTGATGCAGCCAATTAATTTATGCCCTGAATTATATCTCCTGTTGACATCAAGGTGTCATATATTTTTTGAATTTTGTGAATTGTGGGATTAAGGAGAGTACATTCATAGACTGCCCATGAAAGTATGCACCCCCACTATGGTCATTCCATGCCAATTCACCCAATGGGTTACACCCTACCGTCTCAGAATTTGCTCAAATTGGTACACATAAAGTTTAACATTACCTTCCCATGAAAACAAAAAAAATTAGCGTAAACGGTCCGTCGGTTTCCGAGCTATGGCCCGCCCTTTTTTATTCGTTTTGGCAAAAATGGGTGTGACCTTCCATTTCAACGGCACAATGCGCCTGAACTGGTTGACCAATTTTTTTAAAACTGATACTATTCAAAAGGAAATTCAAAGAGGAATTCAAAAATGTATCAAAAATATTGATTTGGAGCAATTTAAAGTGCTATGACCTTTGACCTTTCCTTTAACCTTGATTTTGACCCCCAGACGAATAATATTTTTACTTGATTTTTATGTTAATTGTCAGTATGATATTAACATATCATGTAAATATCTAGGATGATATTTTATTCTTCACCTTTAAAAACTCTTTTTAATGCAATTTACAAAGTTACTGTTACCCCCACATACTGATATTTGTGTTGGTAATGTGTGTACAAGTCTCCATTATAGGCTTACTTGAATACTTCCAAACTGAAGTTAAATTACATTCAATTAAGACAGGAAACTAAACATTTCAGGTAATAAAGGAAACATTAAACACAATGATAATGTATACATGTACGTAGACTCCATTTGCTTATGAATAGAGACATTTGTTCAGCCCTTTTGATTGGGGTGCAATAGGTATACATACAAATCATCAGAAATCTGCGATTTTGACAGAAACAAAATGCTTCCTACATGTAGTCAGCCCTACTGTCCCAAACTGGATACATCCTTGAGATCTTTGAAGCATCAGCAACAGATATGGAATACATTATGGCATTTGATTGTAATGTTACTTCAGTTTGAAAGTATTTATGTATAATGGAGTCTTGTACACACATTACCAACACAAATATCAGTATGTGGGGGTAACAGTAACTTTGTAAATTGCATTAAAAAGAGTTTTTAAAGGTGAAGAAATAAAATATCATCCTAGATATTTACATGATATGTTAATATTATACTGACAATTAACATACATAAAAATCAAGTAAAAATATTATTCGTCTGGGGGTCAAAATCAAGGTTAAAGGAAAGGTCAAAGGTCATAGCACTTTAAATTGCTCCAATAATATTTTTGATATCATTTTTGAATTCCTCTTTGAATTTCCTTTTGAATGGTATCAGTTTTAAAAAAATTGGTCAACCAGTTCAGGCGCATTGTGCCGTTGAAATGGAAGGTCACACCCATTTTTGCCAAAACGAATCAAAAAGGGCGGGCCATAGCTCGGAAACCGACGGACCGTTTACGCTAATTTTTTTTGTTTCTTTGGAAGGTAATGTTAAACTTTATGTGTACCAAATTTGAGCAAATTCTGAGACGGAAGGGTGCAAAATTGCACTTTCATTGGGTGAATTGGCATGGAATGACCCCATGCCAAATAACCAGTTTCATTCAATTACATAAAGTGGCATAACCTGGCAACAGATGAAATCATACTACAGTATACTCCCATAATAACAAGCACCAATACAAAAATAAGTTGTGACAAGGAAATTGACTTGGCCAAGAGCACCTTGGTACAACATGATATCTCTTTTCTTTTTTTTTTTTTTTTTTTTTTTTTTTTAGTTCTCCTTTTTCTCATTTCAATTTTTGTTTTGGTTATGAATATGATATACTTGATTATACTACTTGATTATACTTTGTAAGTAACTGAATGTATTTATATTATACATGTATTTTTATGAAAATGGAAATAAATAAATATGAATGAATGAAGAAAATTGGTATCCCCCCCCAAAAAAAAATTTTTTTTTTTTCCTTCCAAATTTAAGAAATAATAAAAAATGATTAAAAAGCACCTCAAAAGATAGTTAATGTGGAAGCACACACCTGCAATTATTATGGCAATTCATGGCAATAGAGAGAGCCTACATTGTAGGAATTAACATGGTGCATTCACTTTTGTACTGTGCCTACCCTGCTTTGTAATGCAAGCACAGTACAAACAAATAATGGAAAATGTACATACTCACTGAAACAGTGGAGCTGGCTGTCCTCAATATACGGCACTGCACAGAACCAAGATGTAAATCAGTAATGTATGATTGCACTTGAGGTTCAAAGTCATATTGCAGAACATTTTTGAATATTTGATTATACATTTAGGAAATGACAACCTCTTGTTTTTCCCCTCTCTCTCTATGTAGATTCCTTACCATGATTGGTACCCTCTACGTACTCCAGTTCAGCAAGTCAACTACCTGAAAGACCAACTGAAGGAAAGATTGGAATAAAAGAGTCTACATTTTGAAATAATAGTTTGCAGATGTCAGTTAACTTTGTCCTCTATACAATCAAGGACTTCACACTTGCTTTTTTTACAAGCAACAAAATGAAGGAGTGTCTTGTCCCTTAAGTGTTTCAGGTTTTGGGCTTTAGCCTGTCAGTTTTCGATGACTCATGAATGAATTTCAAATATTTCATATTTCCCTGTATGTACATTGCAGCAATTTGTGTAATTATTAGATTGGAATTTTGTTGATTTTGAAAGTAAATTTGAGTCAAAATAAGCATGAGCTTTCAATCATAGCAGAATCTTCTTCAGAGACAGAGTGATCCTAAAGATTATTTAAGAATCTCAAGATAAAAATTAGTTAAATGAAGATACACATCAGAAGGGATGCGCCAAACATCAATGAAATAACTATTGTATCAATGCATAGATATAGTTTCTTTATGTCCACACATGTCTATGTCCAAATATACATCAATTTGTTTTTACCCAATTTTATTTATTTTTTTGGTTCCTAACAATGTACTTATCTATGTAGTATTAGCTGGGAAATTTATCCATTTACTGTGATTTCCCTTTTAGAAGCTGAAGATTCAACTCCTAGCCTAGAATAAAATTTCTCAGATCAGACAATATTTTTTATTTGATACTTTGGTTTGATATCACTCGCTCAACGAAAATGGGTGTAATTTTAGAACATTTGACAGTTGACGGACATTGTAATGAAGCAATACAAATACAAGAATCAAAGAATTTATATTGCTAGTATTTCATTGAGGTTATAAGTAGAATCTAATTGATTCCATTTTTGCTCATGTTTAAAATATTTCAATGAGGATTTATCCCCAAGAATAAATGTGTATTCTTCAGGATTATTTGATTGATCAATAACATTACACACCAAAAACATACGTGAGGTAACAAATCAACATATTCTTGTCAAAATATAATGGTTTCCAAATACTACTTTTGGGCTGCTATTTTCTCATCGATAGTGTTCAAGGTGTTGTATTTAAACAGTGAGAATCCAAATTTGACTAATGAGAGGTGACTAACACATGTCTCGTATAATTTGGACTAAAAAATTGCTTTGACTTGGGTGATAGAATGTCGACTTATGTAGAGTTGGCTGTATTTGCATTATAATATAATATGTAAGGTGATATCGTGTATACCAAATCAGATGAGTACATATAAAATCTTAAAGAATAGGCTTGTTTGTATTTGGGGGATAATTATCCTTCAAAGTGGTCAACTAAAGAAATTAATTGTAAATGTAAAATAGAAATCATATGTGAACCCCCCCCCCCCCCCTGATCGATTTTTACTCAGCACTTTAAAACATTGAAAAATGATGACAATTTTTTATACCACTTACACGCGTATGGTTGGCCACATCAAGATCGGTTACACACACACACACACAAAAAAAAAAGTATTTGTTGACATACTAAATGCACATGGAAATCAATAATCATGTACAATACAGTGACTCAAACTATGTACTTCATGTAACAGAGCAGAGGAATATCTCTTTTGATACATTTAACTTGTGTGAAAGTGTAGCCTTCTACCAAATGCAAGTAACAAAAGTTGTTGGAATGCATGTTTGTAGTTCATTTATATAAATGTGAATTTAATAGTTATGTGATTTTATGAAATAAAACGTACGTACACATACTCACAGTCAAAATATTGAAACTGTTCAATTTGAGTTTTTGTTAGAATGCAACTTGATTACGTATTTTTGTTTTTGAATTTTTAGTCAAATGAATATTAAGTATAAAGTAAGAATTCAAAATTTATTTTAATAAGAAGTCTCCCTCGAATTGATACAGTTGTGAATTGAAATGTACAATTTCAGACGACTCTGCATTGTAACACCTTGCTGGTGATTACCCACCCCCCCCCCACACGCGCGCACACACACACACACACACAACATTGTCAAAATCTTAAACTTTGATGGATTTTTGGCAAATTTTATCAATCAGTGACATGTTTCTGTCATCCTCATGCTTATGTTTTTATTACGACCTATGTAATTTCAGAGTGGAATTTCATAAAATAAACGGTACTGGATAATACAGTCTGTGTAAAAAAAAAAAATGGTACAGTCGGAAAAAACTTTTTAGGTGCGAAATATTTTCAAATAATGTGTGTATGTGGAACCAAAATAAAGCCAAAAGATTTTCCTTGCTGATGCGCTTGCTCTGTTATTTTGCTTTCGTAAAACAAAAGTTATGCTAAATTTGTGCAACGAGGAACAAATCGAAATTGAGCACTTCATGGCCATTATGCGAAACCTATACACAAAGGCATGGGACGGCGTGCTAAACATGGATTTTTCTTGATTGTAGAAAACTAGTCATATTTAAAAAATACAACACCAAATGTGATAGAAAAAATTGCAAGTGAATGTCTGATCTTCTGCTTTATGAAAATACCAAACAATAGCAGGCTGTGATTAATCTTCATACTATAAAAAAAATGTTTTCCACTTGTACCATTTTATTTGACACAGACTGTATAATGTTTGACGCCCGATCGACGTGATTGTAAAATAGATATCCCTTTGAACAACGAGCTCTTCATTTGGAATAATTAGAAACCCTTTTTTCCGTTTTTCTTTAATTTCTTTTTGGCTGTGAAATCCATTTATAATTTCACAAAATACATTTAAAAAAATAAACACACACACAAAAAGAAGGTTCCCCCTATTTCAGATATCAATAATTTTTTAACCGGGAGGAATTAAAAAAAATCTAATTATATGTTCATGTAGGGAATTTAATAACTACGATGGGAACGAATTTTAGGAAAAAATCATGAAGTCATGCTTCAGTGAGTAATGGTTGAATGCAAAAATGTCATTTTTTGAAGTTCGCAAGCCTAAAACTGCAACTTTGATTCAATGACAACGGACCCTTTTCAGATTCTAAACATTTTACACGTTAGTATCAAAACGTGCTTTCCATTATACGGAAAAGAAATTTGCGTCAAATTTACGGTTGAGTGAGCATGCAGCAAAAATTGCCCAAACTGCCATTTTACTTCTTTGCCATGGTATAATCGATCAAATATGATGGAATTCCTGTTGTGGAAGTGTATGCAACCAATATCCATTCATTCACGGTTGAAAGAACCCATCAAACAACCAAAAATAAGTCATTTTAGAATTACGAAAATGCATTGCAGTAATTTTATGCACTAGAAAGCATCTCAATAACATTTTTGGTTGTATTTCTATTTATATACCAGTCTTTTGGCACGTGTCAATGATCCAATGGCATTATTGACAAATTCATGCTTCAGTGAGCACGTGAGACTGGAAAAGCCCTTTCTCACGTACGAACTAAAATTCAAATTCTTACTTTGATTGAATATAACAATTCTTTTTGGGAGTACCTTTGATTTATTTTCATAAAAATCCCGATGTTTCACGCGTCAGTGGACACAAGATACAAGAAAATCATGAAAATGAGAAGAAAATTGGAGCTTCGTCATGGTTCAGTGACTTTCGAATACGTAATTTGAATAAAGATCATGTTAGAGACCAGTTGAAGCTCGTATCAGGACAACTACCCCAGGACAATACCCCGAGGACAATTACCCCCGGACATTACCCTCTGAGGACAATTACCCCCGGACAATTACCCCTGAGGACAATTACCCCCCAAGGACAATTACCCCCCGGACAATTACCCCCCGGACAATTACCCCCTGGACAATAACCCCCGGACAATAACCCCCGGACAATAACCCCGGACAATTACCCTCGAGGACAATTCCCCCGGTTAATTACCCCCGGTCAATTACCCTTGACGACAACTACCTCAAGACAATTACCCCTGGATAATTACCCCCGGACAATTACCCATGGACAATTACCCCAAGGACAATTACCCCAGGACAATTACACCCCGAGGACAATTACCCCCGGACAATTACCCCCGACGATAACTACCTCAAGACAATTACCCCCTGGATAATTACCCATGGACAATTACCCCCAAGGGATAATTACCCCCGGACAATTACCCATGGACAATTACCCCCAAGGACAAGTACCCCCGGACAATTACCTCCAGACAATACCCCCCCCCCCCCGAGGACAATTACCCCCGAACAATTACCCCGACGACAACTACCCCAAGACAATTACCCCCTGGATAGTTACCCCCGGACAATAACCCCAAGGACCACGTAAGAATTTGTATATTTAAATATGGTCCAACGGCAATTTATAAAGCATGAATGCTTAGTAATAATGTTTATCGTAAGAACGCTGTAAGGAGAGCAACAACAACATCAGACTAAACGGTCTTGTACAAGTTGCAAATTATCTTTATACTTTATTTCTTCCCATTCTATCATGTTTATTCATATTTGGTCAGGCCTAATTAATTGATTTCATTTTATGATACAATAAATTCGATAAAAATCAATAAATTTGTTGAGAATACTACGTTGTTTTTGTCTTTAACAATAATTAATTCTTGATAGTCTTATACAATAACCACTTGAATAAGGTGGTGTAAATCAAATATAAAACTGAATGGTCTGAAACCATGGTTTCTATGGGCGGTCATAAGGGCCATAATTAATGACTCTATAAATTAACAAATAAAGTGAAAATAAGTAATTTATGACATTTGATTTTACGATTAACCTTATTTTTGCTTAAATTGACATTGGGCTTTAGTTTATATTTCTTTGCTAATTATGGAGTGTGGACAAACACTATTTGATTATGTCACATCGTTTACAATTTAGGAATTTGTGTACTTTAATTTCCTTCTTTGACGTTTAATTGCTATCACCCTAAATGTATGTGCTATGTGTGTATTATCTTTGATTAAAGTTATTAAGATTATAAAGTTATAAAAGTAAAGCCACATCTTAATCTGGAATATTGGGAAGAAAAGGTGAAAAAAGAAGAAAAAAAAGAGGAAAAGCAAGGAAAAAAGAAGAAAGTGAGGAGAGAGAGAGAGAGAAAAGGAGAAAGAGAAACATAAAATAAAAGGGAAAGAGAAAGTAGAAAATAATTCGAAAACATGCAACACCGCGAGACTCACAATGGGCGCCGCTTGATTCCAACATCGATGCCGGAGAGGGGGAGAGTAATTGTCCTCGGGGATATTGTCCGGGGTTATTGTCCGGGTTATTGTCGGGGGGGTATTCCGGGGGGGGGGTAATTGTCCTCGGGGGTATTTGGTAATTGTCCGGGGGTAATCCTCGGGGGTAATTGTCCGGGGCTAATTGTCCTATTAGAACCGCTATGTGCAAAGTTAAAAAATAATTCACAGTCAATGGAAAAACTGACATAAAATATGCCAAATTTCACTTTGTTAACTTTGTTAAACCCTTACATAAAGTCAATGAGGAGGAAATCAATCCTGACAAATGTAATTCGCCAATTCATTGATCATTATTAATCTACTAGTTAATTGACGAAACTTGGCACCAGCACAGATCTCTAGCTAACATGATCTGATTATCGAAGAGTCACTGAACCATGACTAAGAACTCTTACTATTCTCATTTATAGTTATCGACTTGTCTGACATGCTGAGTGTCGCGAACAGTCATCGAAAGTGTATATACAGTACTTTTGTAGAACGAATTGTACCAATCATCTAAGACAGTTAAAGATATCATCTATCTGATTTTCTACTAGCAAGGAGGAAAAAAAAATGTTATATTGAATAAAAGTAAGAATTGAATTTTATTCCATATGTGAAAAAAAAGGCTTTTCAGTCTCACGTGCTCACTAAAGCATTAATTTGTAAATAATTGCCATAGGATCATTGACATGTGCCCAAAGAATATAATACAACCCAAAAAATGTTATTGAGATGCTTTCTAGTGCAAAAAATTACTGCAATGCATTTTCGTAATTCTAAAATGGCCTATTTTTTTTGGTTGTTTGATGGGTTCATTCAACGTGAATGAATGGATGTTGGTTGTATACACTTCAAAAACAGGAATTCCCTCATATTTGATCAATTTACCATGGCAAGAAGTTAAAAATCGCAGTTTGGGCAATTTATGCTGCATGCTTACTCAACGGGAAATTTGACGCAATTTCGTTTCCCTATATTGCGAACACGTTTTGCATACATTCTGACGTGTAAAATTTTTAAATCTGAAAATGGGTCCGTTTCATTGAATCAAAATGCCATTTTAGGCTTGCGAACTTCAAAAAATGACATTTTGCATTCAACCATCACTCACTGAAGCATGACTTGATGATTTTTCCTAAAATTCGCTCCCATTCTGGTTAATTAAATTCCCTACATGGACATATAATTAATTTTTTAAATTCCTCCTGGTTAAAAAATTATTTATATCTGAAATAGGTGGAACTTTCTTTTTGTGTTGTGTTTATATGAAAGTTGTAGGCTAATATATCCATATATACAGCGGCGTGGGGGGGGGGGAGGGGATAAGCGAAATAATTTGCCAACGTGTCGCGATCTTGTTTGGCATACACAGCACTATAGTGATACAAGGAACGTTATTAATACCCATATAGCAGTGGCAGTGGAGGATTTGAGAGGAAGGGAATTGTCTTTGTCTTTAAATCTCTTCTC
>CALNVZ010002100.1:55604259-55624539 GCA_940671915.1 Paracentrotus lividus | reverse complement strand
AAAAAAAAAAAAAAAAAAAAAAAAAAACCCGCTAAGTTATAGACGAGCGGGTCGATTGATCCCCAACCTATATAACCCTATTGCTCACTTTTTACAAAAAAGCATCAACAATACAAAGTGAAATTACAAGTCATTTAAGATTTTTTAATGGAGATTTTTTTTTTTCAAGTTCGGCTTCGCGCCCTCATTTCATTTTTTTTTTAAGGGAGCTAGGTGATTAAGGTAGAGTGTTAATTTTTGGGCTTTCGGCCTCAAAGAGGTCATCATGTATATAAGCAATAGGGTTATATAGGTTGGGGATCAATCGACCCGCTCGTCTATAACTTAACGGTTTTTTTTTTTTTTTTTTTTTTTTTTTTATTTAGCTAGGGAGGGGGTGCCGATAAATTTTACCTCTCATTCTTTTTTTTAAAATTCCTTAATCAGCTCCTTAAAAAAAAATGAAATGAGGGCGCGAACGCCGTTTGAACTTGAAAAAAAAAAAAATCTCCATTAAACAATCTTAAATGATTTGTAATTTCACTTTGTATTGTAATCTCTTCTGAAAAACATTTTTTTTTCTTCAATAGAAATGTAACAAAAAACGGGAAAAAAATTAAGCCCAATCATCAGATTATATACTTTTCCACGTATTCAGCGGCTACGAAAATGATGAATCCCTTTAAAATTTCTAAGCATGCGAGCGCTACCGAAGCGGTAGCAAAAATTGTTGCAAGGAGGGCCTATAGCTAGGCTACGGACTTGAGGATAGGGGAATTTATATTTACGCACTGTCTTGTTTTTATTTCTTCAAAGTCTTGCACATGAATATTTTGTACGTTTATGACCCCCTTATAATTACCTGAAAGCAAGGGGTTTAGGCAGATTTTACATCTAACCTGTCGGATTATGAAAAGGTAAATGCAAGCGGGCGAAGGGTTAGCGAAAGATTTTTCACTTAGGGAACTGAAATCCCCGGCTAAAATCACAGGTATTTCTCTAAGCTGCTCTTTTGTATTTTTATTCAAGAATCTGCGTTGAATTTCTTCCACAAAAGTGGGGGGTTGGTTTCACTTTCACCCCATTTCTTTGGCCAAGCGAAACCTACTGGCCAGCGGGGGGGGGGGGGGTCGTTATTATTATTATTATTATCATGATACTCTGATAATGCCCTTTCATTTTTATTTCATTTCTTTTTTCTTTTTTTCTTTTTTTTTTCTTTCTTTTTTTGCTTCATTTTTTTTTAACTGCTACTATATACCAGAAATTATTCGACTCAATTCGTTAACTAATTCTATTAATGGTGTATTAGCTATAAAAAATTTTAAAAATCCGGTCGCAGTTCGCTTGCAATACTTTTGCAATAATTAAAGGAAGGGTAAATAAAAAAAAATAACCCCCCCACAAAATTCTTTAAAAGCATCAACCAAAGGGCAATTTCTACCTAGCCCCCTCTATCCCTGTATCTTACTCTTCATATACCATGATCTAAAGGACGAGTTTATTGTGCCCCAGTCCTTAATTCCCAGCCCTTAATGCTAAAATCTTCATCAACGAGAATCTCATACCTCTACAAAAGAGTTGTTGAAAAGAGTCAAACAAGGCGCGTAGAGATGCTGGATACAAGTTCCTGTGGACACAGAATGGTCGTATCTTCTTGAGGAAGAACGACAAGAGTCAACCCATCGTCATCAACTCCAGGGAAGACATTGTCAAGATAAGTAATTTATTCCCATGTTAATAAACCCACTTCAACCCCTTTTGATTTTAAATGAATGAATCCAATTAATCCCAATCTCAAAAAGAAGCATATGAATGTGATAACTTATCTTTTGATGGTGATATCAACGCCTTGATAACCCAATGATTTCAATTTGTGTAAAGATCGCTTATTTTGAAATTCCTGTCTGTTTCACATGTGAATATACGTTCTTTACAACAAAACTTTGATTCATTTATAGAATTATATGAAGATGTATTTCAAAGTAAAATTGAGTTTAATTGGCCTTTCTGAAATTTGGAAATGTAAAGATATAAACCAATTCACGAATTCCACATTACAACATAGAATTACAAGTAGAACAGGACAAAGAGGTGGAGGTGTTGGGGCTTATGTTCATTCATTCCTTAAATTCTCGAATTAATGATTTTATCATTACCAATGCCGGAGTGTCTGTTTGTTAAAAATACGTGTTAAAATGTAAGCATTATATTGGAGTAATATACAGAACCAGGAACGAATATACATGAATTCAATTACAACTTAAAAGTTTTATTGCAGAATTGAATTTAGACAAGAATTATGTATGAGGGGATACATGTGGCTTCAAAGAAAACAATATAAACCATGGATAACACGCTCGATAAAGAGTCAATTTCGGAAAAAGCATCAATGTATTCAAAGACGATCAAGTCTGGTTTTAGTAAAGTTCATTTCGATAAAATATAATAAATATGAAATTACTTACTTCGATTGTTAGAACCATCAAAAAATGTACTATGGGGAGCTATTTGAAAGGATAAGTCTAACAGCAAGAACCTGGAAACATATAAACGAACTAATTGAACAAGAATAACTCAACTTCCTGTGATAAAAGCACAAAAATAGAAAAAATAAACTCTGAAATTGATGGTGGTACCATGTGAATACACATCTCCAAAGGACATTGCTAATGTTATTCATGACTTTTTTGTCACACATATATTGGCAAAAAATTAGCTAGTAAAATCGATTCAAATGTTAATCATACAGATATTTGAATGAACGTCAATCTGAATCTTTCTTTTTCTCTCACCGGTGGTGATCAGCTCAGAAGTGAAAAACTTGATTTGAATTATGATCAATCAAAAGCTTTGTGGTTTAATGTAATATACCTGCTAGGCTTTTATTAATGCAGTAGACTATGTCTGTTGAACCACTTACAATGTATTTCAATGTATTACTTGGACAGGTGTTTTCTCGCCAAAATATGAAAATAAGGACTAATAAAAGTGATCCCCAAGTATATAAGAAAAGGATTGACATGTTTTACCTGGCATTAAATCGACCTATTTCGATATACCAATTATAAGTAAAGTATTGTAAAAAACAAATATAGTGAATGCTTCGCTTGATGAAGTTTCGAAACAACAGAAATTCTTCGCGAAACATCAATATGGTTCAGAATATGGTATATGTACCGAAAACTCTTCCGGCTGATAAATTTGATAAACGAACTTAAACAATTCACTGACGAGGGGTTTAGAGATAATCTGTTAGATTTTTCATATGCTTTCACCAAAGCATTTGATACAATCTATCACTCATACCAGTGCTGGCACGAAATAAGTTGAATCTTATGCGATACGAGGACTTCCTTAAGAACTGGTTCTTAAAATTTCACCTTTGGATAAACAAGATATCAGTAATGTTTGTTTATGATGTCATGGGGATCTCAGAGAAAGAAGAAATTACAATGTGGGGTTCCACAGGCGCTTCAGACTTAGGACGCAACTCTCTTTTGTAACATATATAAATGATTTATGATTTATTTATGATATTTCCTTTCATTATTCCAAATTCGTTTATTTGCTGATGAGTTCGAGTCCTGCTTTCAACACATTGACCAAAGGAGAAAGATAAATACAGCTATTAGGAGAAAAGTAAATAAAACACCTATCAGATGTTTGTCACTTGGTCGTGCTTGAAGCTAATAAACTTACATAAATGTATAAAACAAATATATATTCTTTTTTTAAGATAGACGGTAAAATATATTACTTTTAGGCAGTTGGAAATAAAAGGTAAAGTTTTGAACTTAGTTGATACAAGTGTCATTTATAGGTGTCTGTAAATTTGATGAGAAACGTTAACTGGAGAAAACATATTAATAATGTGATGTAACGCTTGTCAGCCAAAAATGCAGGTATTCTTACAGAATCGACATTATTGTAATCGAAAAAATATATTGGTTATGTATAATGTCATTTATTTGTACCGCAGCATTACTTATGGATTTAGAAAAGTCTGAGGGTGGCTGCAACAAAACATTCCTTAGTCGAATTTTGGTCATACAAAAGAGGGATTACTCGTGTTATATGTATTCAATCTGCAGTCATCACTCAGCTGCCTTTGTTTTTCTGAGTTCGATTCTAGATGTTTAGCAACTATCTAATGATGATTTGTTGATATAACAAACTTCCTCTATCGTTTCAATTGATTATGTTTCATTTGTTAAACACCCTTGCGAGACAAGAAGCAACAAAATAAGAATTATAAGCATTCTACAAAGTAAGACAAATCTTGGAAAACAGTCTGTTTCATATTAGGTGCTGTCATATGGAACGCTCTTCCAAATGATATTGAAGGAGATTCGAATGAAGGGACCAGCGATGGACGGATTCTTTATTAGTTGTCCTCTTTCTTTTATTAGGTCGTTTAACATGGGGAAACAGCCTGTGATAATCAGAAATTTGAACAAAAGATTATTAGCTTTCTAACGTATAACTTTGTACATGGTAACAATACAAATTCACATTATTTTTGTTATTCATTTAAGAGAACGGTTACAATCCAAGTTACTGACTCGATTTCCAATAAGGCCATGTTATACAATTAATTACTACAATTTCCAATGGCAAATTCATTTTTATATCATCTCATCCTAATGATCAACACTCCAAATAATAATCTTGTATCAGGCACCATATTCTATAAACCATCATCATGGCATCCATTAAATTAAAATCACCGTCCAGTACAACGTGTCGATTTGTTTTGGCGATTGGGGGGGGGGGGGATGATCGTCGATATTTCTCTCTTTTCCTCAAGATGTGACACATACGAATGGTATTGAATCGCAAAGTGATCCATTTGATGGGGGTGGTGGTGAATGCTTGTATAAACACATATGCATATTAATATCGAAAGATAAACAAAGGTATTGTATAATGCGAGCGCGAAGCGATGAGCTAAGATTTTCTCATTAATCAGTGACATCAAAATGGGGCAAGTATTGTAGTACATAATTTGAAGCGCGGTAACGGGGAAGCGGGCTTTAACTGGTCTTGTTTAAGGACGGGACCATGATGATGTATGGCTCATATAGATAATACACACATGCATTGCACTGGAGTAATTTACTAAATACTAGCATTCATACATTCGGAATTATGCGAGCGGGAAGCGCGAGCTGAAAATTTTGCTCATATATAGTGACATAATTGGGATCATACAATCATAGAATAATGCAATACGCGACGAGAAGACTTTAATCTTAGGTTTATTAAGGGGCCATTCATGATGTAATGCTCTACGTATATCATCACACATATATATGCATATGAGTACTAGTGTATATTGTTGCGATAATAGGGCTGTTAACCGCGATTCTGGCGAAGCGCGAGCTTAACGATTTTCTCAATTAATATTGAACTGATAACATGGTATTTTGTAAGCGTTACATGAACTAAACGCGAAATTGACGGAGGGTCTAGGGGGCCTCTTAACTAACGGTGAGTAGAAGCGGAACATCATGACGTAATGCCACAAAGGCAAATCTATATAAATTATGGACTAACATCAGTTAGGGTAAATTGTGCGAGCGCCGAAGCGCGAGCTTGAAATTTTCTCAGATAATAACTGACCGTGATTGAAACATAGATCTTGAAGTGAAGTCTATATGTATATAGGGGAGGGGTTGGTGTTTAAAACGTACCATCGTGACGTTAATACATGCATTAAAAGATGAATCAAAGGCAAGTGCAGTTTGCAGCTAAATCTATCTTATATTATGCGTATGCTGCGAAGCCGAGCTGAAAAATTTTCAGTGCAAGTTTTTAACAGTTAAATTGAGTAGCTAATAGTATAAGCGATCTTATTTAAAGAGGGGCATTTACCCCGGGAATACTTTGGAAGTTTATTATATAATTCAATGGTCCGAGTTCCAGAAAATGTTAACCGTGTCGATGAAGATGCTCGAGATCATGCGTGTGCCGAGATGAAGTGTTATCATGACTCTTCAAATATTCAATTAATTTTTAATCAAAACCTCGTGGATTTTGAGGGGGGAATACTTATGGCCTTCAGTTTTTACTTATTCGAGGCACCTTGTCCGCCTGCCCTGATTACATCGAATTAGTTAAATGGTTTTTTTTTTGGTTTTTTTAATTGTGAATAGTGAAAATATCTTGCGCTTCATTATCCATGTTATCTACACGGTGTATATGTGTAAAGTATATCCAGGCACACACGAGGAGATTAACGAAAGAGTGAGAAATTTGGATTTTTGATGTCAGAAAGTATGCATTTTAGACGTGCAAAAATACGTATATAATGTCAGTACAAACTGTTTTATAATTTTTTAATGGATAACGAGTTTGTAAATAGATAGATTTTTCTGTTATATGCAACATAAAATAAAATATTTTTTTATTGTTCTTGATATCAAAATATTGGGGGGGGGGATGATTGTAACACCACCATCCCACCACGCGAAATTATTGGGGATGCATCCCCCCCGATCCCCCCCCCAGCAATCGACACGGCCTGGACCAATATCTACTCTATAAATATAAAACACTGCGCATGCTCGCCAGCACCATCAGGGCCACCATACAGCTAGCAGGGAGCCTTATCCGAGTGAAGGAAGCCAGTACAACATTAAAATCCATAAAGATAACAATTAATTATAAATCATTTTTAACCAATTATAATGAATAGATTCAAATCTGTAAAAGTAATATATCTCTTCATCACAGTATTACATAATGTTAAAGTATTCACACATAATAATTATTTGTAAGCATGAAATATTCGAAAACAAAATTAGCAAAGGTGATTTATAAAGTGTCCGTATAAATCAGAACATGAGTACATAAGATCTATAACTTTCAAATATCATATCCATTCAAATGTCGTATCCATTAATCATCATTTACAATACAAATAAATTCAAATACAAAGAAACTTACATGAAATAACTACACGTCTATGATCCGGACCCAACAGCAACCTTCACTCTCTAAGTCATGTAATGCAATGTCTCTCTCTAAAGTACATCCCTGGTATAGCAGATCTGAACTATTCAAAATCACTCATCCAATTCAGAGTCACTACCCAAATACAAAAGAGTCCTAAATCATGCCTATAGGGAGTGGGTGTATTGGTCAATATAGCTATCCCCAAAAAGGCGGGAAAGTCAAGGCTTCTGTCTATTAAAGAGGGGTCTTACACTGTAGTCTGCCCCAAATACACAAATACACTTTCTTTTTGGAATATAAACAAATACAAATATTATGGCATAATTCCATTATACAACAATATTAGAAAAATTAAATCACGGAAAACTTTTAGACAATCATATAAGGCAATTCTTCTTGCAGAGTATATTCATATTTAATTAATTTCGTATGTAAATAGGCCTACTGTAAAATATGATGTAATAATTTGTACAATATATGTTTTAAATATGATGTAATAATTTGTACATATGTTTTACTTTATGTAAATGTATATATCAGGCGCGGATCCAGGGGGGGGGCGACGGGCCCGGGCCCCCCCCCCAAAAAAAAAAAAAAAAAAAAAAAGGGAAAAGAAAAAGGGAGAAAGAAGGAAAAAGGGAAAGAAAAGAAGAAAAAGAAAGAAAGAGAAGGGACTAAGGCCCGATGCTTGTACGATTTTCGCCCAACTTTATTCAATAAAAAGCGCAAAATAGGCTTTATTGGATTCTAAACGACCATAACTAAGGCCTTTAATGTGGGGAGGGCCCACGAAGCCGATTTTTCTCGTATTGCATTTTGCAATATACTGCTCAAACGCCTTTTTTTTTTAAAGAAAAAGAAATACATAAGTGACGAAAAGTAAAAATTAAGGAAAATATTTAGAACTAAAGTTTCAAATTTTCACAAAGAAAAGAGGCCTCGTGGGCCCTCGGCCTCTTGGGAAAAATATTCGGCCTCGTGGGAATACTAGAAAGTGCCCCTTTATTTATTCAATATATTATTTGAAACCCCGAATTTTCGGCTCGCGCTTCGCGCTCGCTAACTTCTAAATCATAATTCACAAATAACTCCAATTACCTTAAAAAAAAATTCGTGGACCCTCGGCCTCCTGGGAAAAATAGTCGGCCTCGTGGGAATACTAGAAAGTGTCCCTTTATTTATTCAATATGTTTTTTTGAAACCCCGAATTTTCGGCTCGCGCTTCGCGCTCGCTAATACTATTAAAATCATAATGCACAAATAACTCCAATTTAAAAAAAAAAAAATTTCAGCTCGCGCTTCGCGCTCGCGGATATTAAATAGCGTCTATAACACACAATTATCTACCATTTTCTAGTACTAGAAAATACCCCTTTATTTATTCCATACAACTTTTTAAACCCTAAAATTTTCGGCTCGCGCTTCGCGCTCGCAGATACCAATTCAGAAGGGTATATAATGCACAATAACTCAAAATTTTACCTCAAAATTTTCAGCTCGAGCTTCGCGCTCACGGAAACTAAATAGGGTCTATAATACACAATTAGGGTAGATGTAGGGAATAGCGGACAGTAGGGAATAGTCACCACATGTCCAGCCCTAGCTGCCAACATAAGATCAACTGAGTTGAAATACCGGCATCTATTGCTCAGGTGGTCTGTCTGGGAAGGTTGAATGCTGTATTCGACAACAACAAATGAGAAATCTCCGAGAAAACTACCAAAATCTGTCAAGGTAGGAAAATTTGCAGCTTGAAAAATGGCCTGATGTAAAAATTGACATTTTAGAGAATGTGATGGTATAAAAATAGAATTGGGGCATGACCTCTATTTCATGCATTATGGACATGTGTGGAGGGTGGGCCAAACGTGTATGGAGTGTTTGCGCTGTACAAAGCCTGTGTATTGGGGTGGCAGTTTGTTGAAAAGTGCTAGTCAGTCATTTTTTTGTGTAGGGAATACCGGACACCACATTGACGGTTGTTTGTTTTACTTCCGGGTTGAGTTGCTAAGCATGTAGATCAAATAGTATTGCATATATAATGTATTATATTTATTTATTAAATTGTTTGACAATTTTGAAATGTCTATTTCTCTTTATTATTATTGTGATATGTCATGATCTACATGAGATATAAAGTTATTCTGAGTGTTTTGAAATTTTGTAGTAAAATGCATATAATCTTCTAAAAATGAATAAAGTTATAAAAAATCAATACAAACATGTTAAGTTGATGGTTTACATTCAAATCAGTGCTTCCAGACAGATCTTTATACAAAAAAAAAGGGTAAAAACATACTGTCCGGTATTTCCTACACTGTAGGGAATGCCGGACAATTTACCATGACGTCATTATTTGCATATAACTGCCTCAACAAATATTTGATTACCTCAATTTTTTTGGAAAATAAAGTTGAATGATGTAGCTAAGCAATGAGAATCTTTTTGTGTTGTGATTTTATTGTTTTCATGTCCTAATTAAGCAAATGAGCTTAAGTGGCCGGTATTCCCTACGTCTACCCTATCTACAAATTTTTATACTAGTAAGTGCGCCTTTATTTATTTTATTCTATATATCTTTAAAACCCCAAATTTTCGGCTCGCGTTTCCCGCTCTTGGATACTAAACCATATTCACACAAATAACTTCAATTTTTAGCTCAACATGTTTGGCTCGCAAATCCCAATTCAGAAGGGTATATAATGCACAATAACTCAAAATTTTCAGCTCGCGCTTCGCGCTCGCGGATACTTAATAGGGTTTGTAATAAGCAATTATCTACAAATGTTTATACTTGAAAGTGCGCCTTTATTTATTCTATATATCTTTTAAAACCCCAAATTTTCGGCTCGCGCTTCGCGCTCGCGGATACTAAACCATAATGCACAAATAACTTCAATTTTTAGCTCAAAATGTTCGGCTCGCAGATAGCAATTCAGTAGGGTATATAATGCGCAATTCACTCAAAATTTTCAGCTCGCGGATACTAAATAGGGTCTATGATACACAATTATGTACAATTTTTTTATGCTAGAAACGCTCCTTGCTTTATTCCATATATCTTTTAAAACCCCGAATTTTCAGCTCGCGCTTCGCGCTCGCGGATACTACGCCATAATGCACACATAACTCCAATTTCGAACTCAAATTCGCGCTCGCAGATACCAATTCAGTAGGGTATATAATGCACAATTAATTCAAAGTTTTACCTCAAAGTTTTCATCTCACGCTTCGCGCTCGCGGATACTAAATAGGGTCTATAATGCATTATCTAAAAAAATAGCTAAAAAATTTCGGCTCGCGCTTCGCGCTCGCTTTGCTTTTTTTCATTCAAAATGCAATTTGGGGGAGAGCATCCCCTATTCAACCAAATACATTTCTTTTTATGCCCCCTTTTCAGGAAAAATGCCCCTTTTCCATCTCGACCCCCACTTTCAACTTCGTTCCACCGTCTCTGGCATAACATGCCGTTCTTCCAGGTAATTAAATGGTATAGTTTGCTCTCGTAGCGTCTGATGTAATTATAATGGGGGTACTAATCGTATCGATGGTGGTAATTTAAAATACATATTCAAACCACTAAAGTTTTATTTAAAATATTCCGATTTTTTTTTTTCATAGGAGTAAAAATGAAATTGTTTAAATTCCTCGTTTTAGGTCAGTATAGGGGTTTAAAATCTCACGGTGTTTTAGGTCAGTATAGGCCTATATATCTGGGAGTGTTTTAAACTTGCGCTTCGCGCTCGTTTGCTCGCTCCGCTCGCAAGATTTTTTTTTCAAAGTTGGGCCCCCCCTCTGGAAAATCCTGAATCCGCGCCTGTATATAATCACAGTAAGCAAACTAGACGGGGCCAACCTAGACTAGCTTTAGCTATTTGTTGGCTCCATTTACCAAATGCATATTTATATAGAATTCTGTTTATGTATATTTTTTGCAATGTTGGTAATAAATAAATACAATAAAATACAATACAATACAATTGAGTCAGAAAACATCCCTTTTTAATTTCCACTGATGTGACCCCAACTTTTAAATTCGTTCCGCCGCCCGCCTGCAATATAGGCAAAGCCATGCATAACGATCGCATATTAGATGATTGATCACAAAATAATATTTTGCTTAAATTCTTTACTAATATAACTCATAAACTCATAATTATAAGAGGCATTTTCAGCGTCATCAAAGGCCTAGATTATTATAGACATACCCCCCCCGCCCCCCCCCTCCTTAACAAAAGAAAGTGCGTCCAGCTCTACGCAAGTGGTAGTACACATCATTATCTCAGAGGAGTCTTTTCTTTTAATGTTATAGTTTAACCATGGATCCTACGGAAGTATAAACAGCAAAAATTGAATATACAGCGCGTCCCAAAAAAAATGTCCCTCTGATTGGGCGCTAAATAACTTTAATAACAAAGAATTATTGCCAATTCTATATGCTTATTTTGAAAGCCCACTTAATACTGCGATTCTTGTGAAAAGTTCAAACGTTTCGCTTCATTGGTTTTGAATACACAGGCTCTTTTGTAAGAGTAGTCACTTTTGGCCCATTCCAAGTTTGATAAAAAGGAATACATTACAAAAATGCCATTCATTATTCTGTGCTTCACTTTTATTTCAGTTTAACAACTCTGATGTTCATGATTTTGTTTTCAAGGAGCAATGCCATATCTTATTGGCCATGAGTCTAGACTAGTTAGCGATTTGAGTCTCGAGAGTCGTGGAGATGTCTCCTGAGTCTCCGGAGAAGTGTGGAAAATTGAAATAAAAGTTTTAAAAATTAGTTTTTCCTGTCGTAGATGCAGTCAACCTGACATCGCCGATACTCTTTTGTCTACTAGTGTCTACACCAAATCGGTCTCGACTAGTTTGCGACTCCAGTCTCTGTAGTCTTGAAGATGTCGCCGTAATGTTGTCTGGGTCTCCAGGGAGTCGCCCCAAAAATCCATTAAAAGACTTTGCAAAAAGCCTTACTTGTAATAAAAAAGTGGAAAATGTGTTTGGCATTTTTGCACAATCTTTTTATTGAATTTTGAGGCGACTCCCTGGAGACCCAGAAGACGTTGCGGCGACATCTTCAAGACTACCGAGACTGGAGTCGCAAACTAATCGACACCGATTTTGTGTATCATTAGGGCGATTCCATGCTGTGTCGTACGGGACATTTTGACAACATTTTACATCTTTTTTGTATGAAAATAAAAGAATATTTTCTTGAATGATGGTGATCCTCAAGTAGTACAAAAAGGGGCACAAGAACCAACACTTAACTTGACTCGATTACACATCATTTACAATTGGAATGGAAAATAGTAGTGTGTCGTACGGGACACAAAAATAACAGAGAAAACAAAGAGACAAAAACAACAACAGTATGGAATCGCCCATTAGTAGACAAAAGAGTATCAACGATGCAGGTTGACTGCAGCTACGACTGTAAAAACTATTTTTTTAGACTTTTACTTCAATTTCCACAAACTTCTCCGGAGACTCAGGAGACATCTCCACGACTCTCGAGACTCAAATCGCTAACTAGTTAGGAACTCATGGCCAATGAGATATGGCACTGCTCCTGAAAACAAAAGCATGAACATCAGAGTTCTTAAACTGAAATAAAAGTGAAGCACAGAATAATGAATGGCATTTTTGTAATGTATTCCTTTTCATCAAACTTGGAATGGCCAAAATGACTACTCTTACAAAAGACAGGGGCCGCGGAGCCGGGGGGGGGCTGTGGGGGCTGCAGCGCCCCCCCCCCCACACTTTTTTCAGCCAACGTGTACAAAAATGCAAAAATTACCATACATTTGTGATTTTTAGCCTGTTCAGCCCCCCCACTTCGGCTCAGCCCCTCCACTTTCAAAAACGCTCCGCGGCCCCTGCAAAAGAGCCTGTGTATTCAAAACCAATGAAGCGAATCGTTTGAAATTTTCACAAGAATCGCAGTATTATGTGGGCTTTCAAAATAGGCATATGGAATTGGCAATAATTCTTTGTTATTGAAGTTATTTAGCGCCCAATCAGAGGGACATTTTTATGGGGACACGCTGTATGTACCATTATGTACTAGATAGTCTATGCATATGTGCTCTCAGAACACAGATGTGTGTACCTCATATCAACTGGAACACATACTTTGTCTGATCACTCATAGTTGCCACCACCATGTGCTATGCGGGTTACTACATGTAAGCCCTCTTCATAATGAAAGCTCTATCGCGCACAAAGGGAATTCCCCGTTACGTAAAAAAATCCCGGGATTTCGCAAAATGGAAGTGCTGTGCCATCGTATTGCGAAATAAGGGTATTTTGCAATTGTTTGATCATGTACTGACCTGTAAGTTCAAAGGTGAGTGTGATAATTTATAGATCTAGTTGTTATCTTTTTAACTGAACCATTATTCGTTTCAAGCTGAATCATAGACATCACATAGTCATAGGTAATTCATATAAATTCGATTGTGATTTCATTTCTAATTGTGAATGCACTGGCACTGCCATGCCCCCTTACAATGCTTCTGAATGTGCATGTGTGTGTGTGTGTGTGTGTGTATTATATTGTTGGGCGAACGCAAAGTATCTTCTCACTGTCTGTATAAAATTTCTGATATGTGGTGGGTGCCATCCTCCACTCTCCAGCATAATCGGCAGGGCTCTGGCCTTCGCTTCTCAGAGTAGAATGGGAGTTCGGCTTCTCAGTGGTATTATGTCTAATGAAATGCCACTGTATAGATCTACCCTTTTCTCACAAGCCTTTTCTTAACCCCGTAGGCCTACTATCGTTAGCCCCATACTTTCCTTTACCCCGTACTATTTATTTTCCTTTTCCGACGAGCCAAAATATCTACCTAACCCCGGCTAAGAAAATGCACGCGCTGTTCTCACACAGAAATCTGTAACCCCGTACTATCGTTAGCCTCCGTGTTGTGGCTTGGCGCTCGCTAGTACAGCATGTGCACAGCTGTTGGCTTAGCCGGATTTCTGTTCCGACGCGACGAGAGTTTGTAATCCCGGACTTTCACTCTAAACACCGCAATTGCCCGGCTAACCCTGCTATTTTGCAGGGCCAGAGAATCCCGTACTGTAGGTGGGGTTAGCCTACTTTGCCAAAACATCGTCGGAACAGAAAGTGGAATAGCTTTACCCCGTACTATAGGTGGGGCTATATTGGCAAGTTAGTACTAGACCTACCTATAGTATGGGGCTAAGGAAATTTTAGTACTTGAGAAAAGGGTATTATAGTGTTATATGAAAGATATATTTGAATGAAAACTTGCTATATAATAATAGGGAAAAAAATAATGTGGGCTTGGGCCTTGGCAAGAAGTTATACCCTAGTTTAAATTGGGGGCTTTGCCTTTGGCATGCACCTTTGAGTGAAAAGTTTAAGCTTTAGACCTATACTCATGAAAATTGTTTTTTTTTTTATAGCTGTATAGAATGGTGTTTTTTAAATGGAAAAGTCTTGTCTGTGCTCTAATAATCTAGGCCGAGTAATACCAGCTTGTATTTTATAGTAGAATTTGACAGCACAGCCATCCCATTGTGACTCGCGTGACATTTACTCGAAATTTCAACTTGTTAAGGCTAATTACTTCAAAATTTCATGATGCAGACCTGTTTTTCTTACTTTTTTCGATCAAGGTAATGACATTACACATTAGCACAATGAAATTTTGATTGCAAAGTCATTTTTGTTGGAGATATTTCAATTTGTTTCCTGTGACTCGCGTGACGCGACACTATTGAAGGTTTCTGACAATATAGTACTTTTCGGCAAACATATTCAAATGGTGTAAAATCTGAATTTTTCATGACCCTTTTATCTTCAAACGACCAAGTTACACCACCTCAAATAGAACAACAAATTTGCTCCAAAAAAGTATGTTTTTGGTAATGATTTTAATGATTCTATTTAAAGCATGTTTCATAGTGACTAGATTCCTAAAATTTTAGTATTGCTGATTTACTTTATATCATCTTGTCCATATCACACATTGGTTCCTGCATTTATGTGAACGAGCTTGACAATATTCAACATTGAAAACAACCCTCGAAATTGTGTCACGCGAGTCACAAAAATACACCCATATTTTTAGTTCACTTAAAAGTAGTAGAGTGTATCTGATTTGTAGTTGATAAAAAGTAAGCGAGCTTAGGGTCCTCATCATACCACCAAAGAAAATTTCAAAGTGGCAGACCCCTTTCATTATGAAAAAAACACCGTGCACACGTAGTCACTTTAGGGTTTCTTAGGCGTACTGTCACGCGAGCTCACATTTTACAAAACAGCAAAGTTTAGGAAAATAAAGATAATGATTAGGATTTTGTAGAAAAGAAATAAAATCTGCGCTTCAAATAAGTCTTGTAAAATGTTCTGATTATCAAATTGTGAGATAACAATTGGGTTATTTGGCCAAAAACGTGAGACATATTAGGTAACATTTTTACTTTGGCGAATTTTGGTGAAAATTAGAAAAATGTGGAATGATTTCACCCCCTAAGATATCTGCCCTGGAGTTATTAAATCTTATTTGAAACTTGGTATCCTGGTAGGACATATAAATGAAATATACTCCTTAAAGTTTTCAATAACTTTATCTTAAATATTTTCTGAGTTATCTAAAATTTATAATATATAGGTTTTCATATTTGCTTTTCTATAAATTATGTAGCTACAATACACAAGTCAATGGGAAAATCATCATTTTGCACTGCATGTTCCAAGACCTCCAAATCTATCTTGAAATGAAATAATTCTTTTGATTGAAGTTGTATGTGATACAACTGACTATAAATATTGTTTTTTGGTGAATTGGTTGCCCATTCTACTACATGTAATCATTTGATTAATTGTTCAACTTTTAGTCCAAAATGACACTCGTACACGCGGAGTCACATTTTGAAATGGTGATAGAATTAAAATGAATGGCCAAAGGGATACTGAAATTTTACAGATCATTGCTTAATATTTATCAAATTATCTCCAGAAAATTCATGCACATCGAGATAAGTAACTTCTTGAGGAAATTTCAGTAAAGTACAGTAAGGTCAGAAACCTTAATAGTGTCCGCGTCACGCGAGTCACAGGAAACAAATTGAAATATCTCCGAAAAAATGAGCTTTTGCCAATCAAAATTTTCATTGTGCTAATGTGTAATGTCATTTACCTTGATCGAAAAAAGTAAGAAAAACAGGTCTGCATCATGAAATTTTGAAGTAATTAGCCTTACAAGTTGAATTTCGAGTAAATGTCAGGCGAGTCACAATGGATGCTGTGCTGTCAAATTCTACTATAAAATACAACTGGTATTAACTCGGCCCTAGATTATTAGAGCACAGACAAGCTTTTTCCATTTAAAAAACACCATTCTATACAAGCTATAAAAAAAAAAACAATTTTCATGAGTATTAGGTTTAAAGCTTTAATACTTTTTCACTCAAAGGTGCATGCGCAAAGGCAAAAGCCCAATTTTAAAACTAGGGTATACTTCTTGCAAGGCAAGCCCACATTATTTTTTCCCTATTTATTATATAGCAAGTTTTCATTCAAATATATCTTTCATATAACACTATAATACCCTTTTCTCAAGTACTAAAATTTCCTTAGCCCATACTATAGGTAGGTTCTAGTACTAACTTGCCAATATAGCCCCACCTATAGTACGGGGTAAAGCTATTCCACTTTCTGTTCCGACGATGTTTTGGCAAGTAGGCTAACCCACCTACAGTACGGGATTTCTCTGGCCCTGCAAAATAGCAGGGTTAGCCGGGCAATTGCCGGTGTTTAGAGTGATAAGTCCGGGATTACAAACTCTCGTCGCGCTCGGAAAGCAGAAATCCGGCTAAGCCAACAGCTGTGCACATGCCTGTACTAGCGAGCGCCAAGCCACAACACGGAGGCTAACGATAGTGACGGGGTTACAGATTTCTGTGTGAGAACAGCGCGTGCATTTTCTTAGCCGGGGTTAGGTAGATATTTTGGCTCGTCGGAAAAGGAAAATAAATAGTACGGGGTAAGGAAAGTATGGGCTACGATAGTAGGCCTACGGGGTTAAGAAAAGGCTTGTGAGAAAAGGGTAGATCTATACAGTGGCATTTCATTAGACATAATACCAACTGAGAAGCCGAAGCTCCCATTCTACTCTGAGAAGCGAAGGCAGAGACCCTGCGATTATATGCTGGAGAGTGGAGGAATGGCAACCCACCACATATCAGAAATTTTATACAGACAGTGAGAAGATACTTTGCGTTCGCCCAACAATATAATACACACACACACACACACACACATGCACATTCAGAAGCATTGTAAGGGGGCATGGCAGTGCCAGTGCATTCACAATTTAGAAATGAAATCACAATCGAATTTATATGAATTACCTATGGTATGTGATGTTATGATTCGCTTGAAACGAATAATGGTTCAGTTTAAAAAGATAACAACTAGATCTATAAATTATCACACTCACCTTTGAACTTACAGGTCAGTACATATCAAACAAATTGCAAAATTACCCTTCTATTTATTCGCCAATACGTGGCACAGCAACTTCATTTGCGAATAAAACCCGGGAATTTTTTTACGTAACGGGATATTCCCTTATGTGCGCGATAGAGCTTGTTCATTATGAAGAGAGGGTCTACATGTAGTAACCCGCATAGCACATGGTGGTGGCAACTATAGATGATCAGACAAGTATGTGTTCCAGTTGATATAGAGGTAACACAATCTGTGTTTCTGATAGAGCACATATGCATAGACTATCTAGTTACAATAATGGTACATAACAGCGTGGTCCCCATAAAAAATGTCCTCTGACTTGGGCGTAAATAACTTCAATAACAAAGAATTATTGCAATTCATTATGCCTATTTGAAAGCCCACCATAATACTTAGCATTCTATTGTGAAAATTTCAAACGATTCGCTTCATTGGTATTGATATACACAGGCTCTTTTTGCAGGGGCCGGCGGAGCGTTTTTGAAATGGAGGGGCTGAGCCCGAAGTGGGGGGCTGAACAGGCTTAAAACATCAATGTATGGTATTTTTGCTTTTTGTACAACGATTTGGCTGAAAAAAGTGTGGGGGGGGGGGCGTTGGCGCCCCCACAGCCCCCCCCCCGCCCGGCTCCGCGGCCGCCTGCTTTGTAAGAGTAGTACTTTTGGCCATTCCAAGTTTTATGAAAAAGGAATAGCATTACAAAAATGCCAATTCATTATCTGTGCTTCACTTTTATTTCAGTATAAGAACTCTGATGTTCAATGCTTTTGTTTCAGGAGCAGTTGCCATATCTCATGGCCATGAGTTCTAGACTAGTTTAGCGATTGAGGTCTCGGAGGTCGTGCGAGGCGATGTCTCCTGAGTCTCCGGAGAGTTGTGGAAATTGAAGTAAAAGTCTAAAAAATAGTTTACACGGTCCGTAGCTGCAAAGTCCTCGACTGCAATCGTTGTACTCTTTGTCTTACTTAAATGGGCGATCTACTGTTGTCTGTTTGTTGTCTTCTTGTTTCTCTGTTATTTTTGTTCCCGTACGACACACTACTATTTTCATTCAATTGTAATGATGTGTAATCGAGTCAAGTTAGTGTTGGTTCTTGTGCCCCTTTTTGTACCTACTTGGATCACCATCATTCAAGAAATATTCTTTTATTTTCAATACAAAAAAAGATGTAAAAATGTTGTCAAAAGTCCCGTACGAATCACAGCATGCGGAATCGCCTCTAAATGATACACAAATCGGTGTCGATTAGTTTGCGACTCCAGTCTCGTAGTCTTGAAGAATGTCGCCGCAACGTCTTCTGGGTCTCCAGGGAGTCGCCTCAAAATTCAATAAAAATTGTGCAAAAATGCCAAACACATTTTCCACTTTTTTATTTACATACAGTAAAGGCTTTTTGCAAAGTCTTTTAATGGATTTTTGGGGCGACTCCCTGGAGACCCAGACACACATTACGGCGACATCTTCAAGACTACAGAGACTGGAGTCGCAAACTAGTCGAGACCGATTTGGTGTAGACATAGTAGACAAAAGAGTATCGGCGATGTCAGGTTGACTGCATCTACGACAGGAAAAACTAATTTTTAAAACTTTTATTTCAATTTTCCACACTTCTCGGAGACTCAGGAACATCTCCACGACTCTCGAGACTCAAATCGCTAACTAGTCTAGACTCATGGCCAATAAGATATGGCATTGCTCCTTGAAAACAAATCATGAACATCAGAGTTGTTAAAACTGAAATAAAGTGAAGCACAGAATAATGAATGGCATTTTTTGTAATGTATTCCTTTTTATTCAAACTTGGAATGGGCCAAAAGTACTACTCTTACAAAGAGCCTGTGTATTCAAAACCAATGAAGCGAAACGTTTGAACTTTTCACTAAGAATCGCAGTATTAAGTGGGCTTTCAAAATAAGCAATATAGAATTGGCAATAATTCTTTGTTATTAAATTTATTTAGCGCCCAATCAGAGGGACATTTTTTTTGGGACGCGCTGTATATTCAATTTTTGCTGTTATATACTTCCGTAGGATCCATGGTTTAAACATAACATTAAAAGAAAAGACTCCTCTGAGATAATGATGTGTACTACCACTTGCGTAGAGCTGGACGCACTTTCTTTTGTTAAGGAGGGGGGGCGGGGGGGATTATGTCTACTATAATCTAGGCCTTTGATGACGCTGAAAATGCCATCTTATAATTATGAGTTTATGAGTTATATTAGTAAAGAATTTAAGCAAAATATTATTTTGTGATCAATCATTCTAATATGCGATCGTTATGCATGGCTTTGCCTATATTGCAGGCGGGCGGCGGAACGAATTTAAAAGTTGGGGTCACATCAGTGGAAATTAAAAAGGATGTTTTTCGACTCAATTGTATTGTATTGTATTTTATTGTATTTATTTATTACCAACATTGCAAAAAAATATATACATTAAACAGAATTCTATATAAATATGCATTTGGTAAATGGGCCAACAAATAGCTAAAGCTAGTCTAGGTTGGCCCCCGTCTAGTTTGCTTACTGTGATTATATACAGGCGCGGATTCAGGATTTTCCAGAGGGGGGGCCCAACTTTGAAAAAAAATCTTGCGAGCGGAGCGAGCAAAACGAGCGCGAAGCGGCAAGTTTAAAACACTCCCCAGATATATAGGCCTATACTGACCTAAAACACCGTGAGATTTTAAACCCTATACTGACCTAAAACGAAGGAATTTAAACAATTTCATTTTTACTCCTATGAGAAAAAAAAAAATCGAATATTTTAATAAACTTTAGTGGTTTGAATATGTATTTAAATTTCCACACATCGATACGATAGTACCCACCCC
>CALNVZ010002100.1:55584874-55604234 GCA_940671915.1 Paracentrotus lividus | reverse complement strand
CCACAAAAATACACCATAATTTTTAGTTCACTTATAAAAGTAGTAGAGTGTATGATTTGTAGTTGATAAAAAGTAAAGGAGCTTAGGGTCCTCATCATACCACCAAAGAAAATTTTCAAGTGCAGACCCCTTCATTATGAAAAAAACAGCCGTTCACATGAGTCACTTTAGGGTTTCTTAGGAGACTGGTCACGGCGAGTCCAATTTAACAAAACAAGCAAAGTTTAGGAAAATAAAGATTAATGATTAGGATTTTGTAGAAAAGAAATAAAATTGCTCTTCAAATAAGTCTTGTAAAATGTTCTGATTATCAAATTGGGATAACAATTGGGTTATTTGGCCAAAAAATGAGAATCATTAGGTAAATTTTTACTTTGGAAATTTTTGGTGAAAATTAGAAAAAGTGGAATGATTTTCAACCCCCTAAGATATCTGCCATGGAGTTAATTAAATCTTATTTGAAACTTGGTATCCTGGTAGACATATTAATGAAATATAATCCCTTAATAGTTTCATACCTTAATCTTAAATATTTTCTGAGTTATCAAAATTTATAATCATAGGTTTTCATATTTTGCTTTTCTATAAATTATGTAGCTACAATACACAAGTCAATGGGAAATCATCATTTCGCACTGCATGTTCCAAGACCTCCAAATCTATCTTGAATGAAATAATTCTTTTTGTTGAAGTTGTATGTGATAAAACTGACTATAAATATTTTTTTTGGTTGAATTGTTGCCCATTCTACTACATGTAATCATGAAATGTTGGTTCAACTTTTAGTCCAAAATGACACTCGTCACGCGGAGTCACATTTTGAAATGGTGATAGATAATTAAAATGTAATGGCCAAAGGATACTGAAATTTTACTTCAGATCATTGCTTAATATTTCAAATATTATCTCCAGAAAATTTCATTGCACATCGGATAAGTAACTTTCTGAGGAAATTTCAGTCAAGTAACATGTTGTGAAGGTTTCAGTTTTTTCATTGGTTATATTTGAAATTTTAAGCGATGGATGTCGAGTTACACGGAATGGCTGAGCACACAAGATATGGGGCATTTTTCATGTTATCTTTGATGTTTTGTGAATAAGGTGAGTGCAGAAAACGGAGGGGGGTTTGGTTTAGTAAGTAAGCCGAGAGGTAGTCGCGGGCATTTTTGAGTGGACTTGAAAGATTCAGCCTTCAGACCTGAGAATTAAGAATCAGGGTCTCTGAAAGCAAAATTCTAGCCTGGATATTCCCTGTCTCATTTTAGTTCGTTTGATATGCAACTTTGTACTTGAACAGAATTTCAGGAAAATATGAAATAAATGTTGGTGCACTATGCGGTCGCAAAGTTCTGCTACAACTACAATTATAAGGAAGCCATATATTGTTTTCCTAGCACTGTAAATATGAATTTTAATGCTACTTGGGGGCACATTATGAAGTCCTGTGTACAGGGCATGGACTGATTGTTGAGAATCTAACTGACCTTATTTCATCCTGTTGGCCACTTTTCCACTGCATTTTGTTAAAGTCCAAAGGCCATAAAGTTATGATCAAGAACAATTTTTCCAGGTACATGTACCCCTAGTCATAGGGGAAATTTTACCAGAGATTTTAAAGGAAAAACGTGTAATCGTTTGAAAAAACATTGGAGAAGCAGCAGGCTCAAATTTAGCAGTATAAAAACAGAAATCTCAATCTAACCATGCGGACTGCGTATACTCACATGGAGCCAATTTTTAGAAAATTGTTAAAATGCTGATACAACTCAATTTAACCACGTGGATGGCATATGCTCACATGGGGCCCTAAACCGACCAGCCCCCGTCGCGAAGCGACGGGAACTGACGAACCAGTAGACATATTTGGCGAAGTTTTGAAAATATCTATACATGACCACAAATTTCGTGGTCAAAAATACCTTATTTGAATTCATACTCACATTGAATCAAATCTTTGAAGTTTTTCCTCGAATTGGTGACATCTGCGAATGTTTCACATGACGTAATCAACTAATAATGTAGAAAAATACAGGAAAATTGAGTCCATCAACGTATATTTCTCCGTGCGTGCGTTGTCTTCGCCACAGAGTTAAATACGTCTTCGCACAGTAAAATGACGTCATAGAAAATGGCCGCGATGGCACCAACACTATGAGAAGAGACAAGGCCAACGGAAAATTCGATTTGGTAAGTAAAGAAGCTCTTATATACTTTCATTTTTAGTTGTTGTTACGCGTGAAACATCATAGAAACCTTACAACAACATTTTAACATTAAATTGATTAAATTGACCAGTATAATCACCTGATCGCACATCACTGCTGAAAATTTCGCTGTAAATGGGGGTGGTGGAAGTACAGCCCCGTCGCCTTCGGCAACGGGGCTGTGTATAGTTAATGGGGCCCATTTTTAGAAAAATGAACATAAAATGCTGATAAAACTATATTTTTTTCATAAAGAAATTTTCTTGAGCAATTCAAATGTAAGGCAGGAAAGATATTGGAGCTCAAAACTTGAGAAAAGAAAATGGCCCAGGGGTCCACATAACCCACCCTATCTTAATTTGCATGTTATTTTTGAAATCCTGTATGTTTTGTATGCCACTCATATATGTACATGTATATTAATTACTTTCCTTTTACTATGAAGAGGTTTACGGTTCATCCTGAAAAGGACTGTTTGAGAGAAAGTAGAAAATTGGTAGGCAAGATAGAGAGTAGAAAATAGAAATAGAATATAATAATAATAATAATAATAATAATAATAATAATAATAATAATAACGCATTTATATTGCGCCATCTGTCTAGTTACACTATTCCGAGGCCCATGTACAACAAGACGAAAGTGTTGAACTACAAATATACTTGCAAGCACAATATCTTGATTAAGCAGAAGAGAGGGACAGCCTGTGAGGCGCACACTCTGAATCTGTCATGTCAAAAGTCAAAGAGGAAAATTTGTCTAATGCCACACACATTAGACAGTAAAAAATAATACACATAGTTAGAAAAAACCACATCATACACCATTAACATCAATTAAGTTAGTATGCCTTCACAGAAAGAAATGTTTTGAGATTAGATTTAAACAATTCTAACGTTTCCAAAGAACAAATCTGTGGAGGTAATTTATTTCATAAATATGGAGCAACTGAAGTAAATGGACAATTTCCGTACATTGATTTGGTAATAAAAGTATTCTTTCGTGAATGAGTCCTGAAAAAGACTGTGAACCAGACTAGAAGGCGAGATGCGAGGAAGGCTTGTAGTAGAAGAAGTGGCGAGATGCCAGGAAGACTTGTAGTTGAAGTAGTGGAGGGTGTTGATGTTTGAGTGGAGACGGACAGTCAACCTGTTGGAAACGTTGATGGACAGTCGACCTGTCCGAAACCTTTCAGCAATCTCCACTACTTCTACTACAAGCGGAAGCCCTCCTCGCATTTCCCCTTCTCATCTGGTTCACAGTCCTTGTCAGGACTCAATCACGAAAGAATACTTCTATTTTCTATTCTCTACTCTCTATCTTGCCTATCAATTTTCTACTTGCTCTCAAACAGTCCTTTCATAGTATTCAAATCCCCCATGCAAGCCTCTAATTTCAAAGAACATCTACTTTCCTTTTGTTTTATATTTAGAGGTGGAGACCTAAAGGATCAAGGATACAGATCATCAAATTCTTGCAGCTGGATTGCTTTGCAGACCAGTGCTGTAGATACACATGCATTATCCAGGAGTAAGATGGCTACAGGACATGGACTGCCTACTCGAGGCACCTCTCCAGGTTCTCAGGGAGCACTAAATTCTATGATCAGTCAGTTACAAAGCCGATTAAAGTCAAATGAATCTGTGATATCATCAAATAGAGAAAAGATATCATCATTGAAAGATGAAAATTTTTCTTTAAGAAGAGAGAACTCTTCTTTAAAAGAAAAGATCTTTTCACTTGAAAAGGAAAATGAGCATATGAAGAGAACGCGTGGAAAAGACAGCAGTAAGCAAGGGGATTTAGGAGTAAATGCAAAGTCAATGTCACCACATCAAGTAGGACCACGCTATCTTGATAATTCTAAGCTATCACCAGCATCATCTACATCAGATGTTAGTGGGAATTCCGGAGCAGGAATCTTCACTAGTAGGAATAGAGAACATGCAGCATTTGGTGCAGAGATATTAGAAGGTAAACTATCACATGATCCTGACATGAAAACAAAATTCCAAGATCTTACAGCTTTAATCGGTGAGAAGTTAGCTCAACTTGGTGATGTGCAGATCAGAGAGTCAAACCTTAAGGTACAAGTTGAAAAATGGCAAGTTACTGCTAGGCATATATTACAATTCTTTGTTCATCTTCAATCAATTGTCTCAAATTCCGGACAGGAGAGTAGCCCAGCAATACCTGATTGGCTAGACCTAGTACTAGAGAACGAGAGCAACCAGTCCATCAAGCATCACATATGCACCATGTGGAAGTTACTGTATTGGAACATTCATCGCTCTCTTGACAGTAACAGAAAACGTTCATCCAAGTCTCAAGTACAGATTGATGAATGGTTCTCCCAACAGATGCTGAATCTAGTCATACCTGATGACATAGAATTGGCACTACCTAATCTTTTGAAATCTATGTCTAGGGACTTTGGTGTTGTGAAGGAACAAGTTGTGGAGGGTCTGTCCATGTCAATTTCAATGGACCCTGATGAGGAATCTTCAGGTGTCTCGAGTAGCGATTCTTCACTCTCTTCTACGATCCCTGCCAAAGATCTTTGGATATCCAAAAGTATTCTACAGAGCCTTGTGGAGAAAGTTGATGAACTCTACCAAAAGCATGCGCTGTTGGCAAAGTCCAATCTTGCTCTTGATGGCATGGATGAAATGGAGAGGGATATGTACCTTCCTCAGAGGGAGGCCCTTGAGAACTATGATCTTGGGAACCTACTAAAGTTAATGAGTTCTGTGATTCATAGTCTTAGTCAGGAGGTCGTGTCAATTAATGCTGAGAGAGGTCATTTTCAGACGTGTGGACAGGATATCAACATTGAAGGAAGAGGGGACAGAAGCAAAGGTAAGACTGAAATACAGGAGAACAATCTAAAATAAAATATACTCCAACTTTCCATATTGGCAGTCATGTACAATGTAATGTCTAATATAGCTTTTGATATTTAGCAAGTTTGTATTTATCAACATTTTGTTTGTTCATTGTAGATTAATGTAATGTATTAAAACAACGATGTAAATTGACAGGGTATAGATAAATTTGATATTTTAAGGCTACAATCCAATACTCTTTGTGTTATATCATGTTGAAATTCACAGGATTTATTCAATTTGTCAGGAGTGGTTTGTGTCATTTGCCACCCATTTACAAGCTTGTCCTTAGTCAAAAGTTATAGTAATTTTTGTTTTCTTTATTGTTTCATTCAATCTCAGATCAAGATGTCCACAATCAAATGATTCAAGGCCAACCACCAGGGTTAGTTTCAACTGGACATCCTAGTGGTCTCAAGAGCAAAGAAATATCTAGTCAGATCCCAGGCAAAGGTTTTCATCCCATCCAATCAGGTGGTGCAATGCCTAAGGTACCGTTTCCAATGCTACCAGCTCAAGGAACCTTTCAAGGAATTCATGGACCGTTACCCCCTAGACAACTCACTGTTCTTCAAAACCAACCACACGTCAGGTCAAAATCAGATACTTCCCCTCACCCAAGGAGAGTACTGGATCAATCCATGCTGTCTAAGCCTAGCAGTCTTGACAGTGTACTTAAGCCAAAGAGTAAAGCACTTGATATCAGTACTTCACCATCGCCAGTCTACGGTCACCGATCAGATCTATCGGATTCAGATGAAGAATTTCAGGTCCGTGGACCTCCAGATACACCCCCTGAAGTCCGGTCGATGGAGCGTATGCAGATTGGGAGAGGCGGCGTACAACTTCCACCTGTATCACCTGGAAGAATAGATAGATCAGGGCCATTCACTAAGTATGCCATGCAGAGTGCATCTCGACCAAGGGACAATTCTGCCCTATATGATGGCAGATTACCAACGAGTCAGGTTTATCAGTGTACTGGTGACAACCAAAGTACAACACAAGACATGCTCTTACCATCCTCTGTCCAATGGAGTACTGTTCAGCTCAAGGACGGTGGTATGGCTTCTCCAACTCTGGAAGCCATGAGCCAGTATAACACTGCCCAACAACAACGGTCTCAGCATCAGAACTACTTTCGTACCTTACCCCAAGATACGTTCTCTGACGATACTGAAAGGGATGGTTTTGATACATTGACGAACATTCCCAGTGAATCTTCTGAGAGAGAATGCCCCGTTTGCAAGATGATTTTTCCAGATTACGTTCCCATGCAGGCTATTCAGAGCCATATCAATCTGCACTTTGATGAAAACCATGGTAGCTTTGAAGTAATCAAAGATAGCTACGATTCATTAAATAAATAGGAAGTAAAACCAGCAAAAAAATATAGGGTTGTTGGTCTTTATTAGTTAGTATTTTTTTTCTTCTGAAATTTATGTTCATTTTAATGAAAAACTCTTCATGATACACATATTTGTTAGTATGAGTACTTCAAATTCAATTCACATTTATGAAGTGTACAATGCATACAAGTATTCAGATTTTGATGATATAAGGGTTTATAAAAGGTTTTATTAGTCCCACTATTTACAAATCTATCTTTATCCATTTACACTTATCTGTATATTAGCCATACAACAATTTATCTTACATATAGGTAAGTATAAAAGAGTCAAATAAATATAAAAATAATTATAATTATATCTGAAATGACAGTGATCCTTTTAATATGTAAGTATGGTTTCCTAATACATGTAAAAGTTTAATGCATCCTCATGATAGATTGCAGAGTTATGCCTTACTGTATAAGTGGTTATTTTCGCGGTGACTTTATTTTCGCGAATTTCGCGAGTCGGTCATCGCGAAAATTTCCACTTAAGTACAAGGCTATTTATAGTAATGAAGTCATCACCAAAATCGCGAAATTTTGCTCTCGCGAATTTCCCCAATTAGTCCAAAATCGCGAAAATATCTGTACGCGAAAATATTGGCTTATACAGTATTCTTAATTTCTTTTTAAATGTTTTAGATCATTTGATATGTTTTATGTACATGTAGGTTATACAGGAGCAAAGGCTCTGGTTCTCTTTCGGATGAGTTTGACAGTAAATGTTTCGTTTATTTTATGATTCAAGTTTAAAAGATTCAAAATATTCTATTGAAATGCATTGGTTGCTCTTGCATAAACGTGGTACAAGGAATTTTTAATGATATATTTTTAAAAACTAAGAGCAAAATTATCCATGATAGCACAGGTATAAGTTTGGTGTTTGGAAAAAATGGAATTCTTCTTTAAATTGAAATAAAAATTTAAGTTAGGAGCTTTTGGCACAAGGTTCTCAATGTTGGTTTTTTCTTTTCTCTGAGACGCACTGTACATGTATATATATTTCATTTGATTAAGTGGGTTCTTTTGTAAGCAATTAAAGAGAGATTTTAAATAAAAGTTTAACATTCTGTAACTATTAAAATATAAGTCTAGATATAAGAATTATCATCCAATAGTGGTAAACATAATACGTTGATGGAAATGAGGTAAAATGAATGAAGATATTTAGCAAGAAAATATAGGCTTAGGCCTACTGTCGAAAAAGGATCCTTTGATTTGTATTATCAGTTATCATGTTATGTCAGTAGTTGATCAACAACACTTAACAATACCCTTGGTATCAAAGAAACTATCTTGTTGATTATATCAGACACCCTTATAATTTCTACTGTATTTAAACTTCTGAAATATGTAATGGTGCATACAATGATTGTAGTTTAAACTGAAGCTATGCAAAACAGGCTTTCTTTTTTTCAGGATAACATCTTTTTGTCTGGAATGAACATGAACAGAAATCAATAAGCTTGGAGGAAGGAGAGACGATTTGATTTATTGCACTTACAAAAAAAAATGACTATAAAGATTATAAATGTTGTTGATTAGATAATATTCAAATATATAGTTTAAGTTTATTGAATCTTTGCTCGTAATCACCGCTTGCTCCCAGTAGGCCTCCGATTCAAACAGGAAAAAAAAAGAGTTAATAGGCCGTACTGTTGCATGCTCATTAAAAGTGTATGTGTACATCCATACATCTGTCATGATTGATGTCTCATGTTCAAAATCAAAATTATTTAGTTATTACCTTATTCCAATGCTAATATATTACATTTGTAATGGGTCATGAAATTAATGGGGTTTTATAAAAAAAATGACAGACACCAACGTTGTTGCAATTTAGGCCTACTTAATAAAATTCTCAAAATTTAATAGATATTAACTCCAATCAATCTGCCATCTTTTGCATTTCTCTCTCTCTCTTTCTCTCTCTCTCTTTCTCTCTCTCTCTCTTTCTCTCTCACTTTCTCCCCCCCCCCCCCCTCTCTCTCTCTCCCCTCTTCTCTCTCTCTCTCTCTCTCTCTCTCTCTATTACTCTCTTCATGATAACTATATTCTAAAAAAAAAAATTGTTTTTTCCTCCTGGAAAGTTATACTGAAGTTCATCCTCATATTGTTTATGTTCCATCTACTTTCCATTTGGTGTCAGGAAAAAAGATGAAGACTCCACCTTGCATTTATAGTCAAATAATCGTCTGGCCTGAAGGTCTGTAGTCAAGCTATTTCTTTAGTTCCAACAGTTTCGACATTGGAAAGGGCAACTGTAATTCCATTTAAATTCTATATCAAGGTAAAATGGATTAATAAAATGTTATTTTCATGTTTGTATTTATACATATATGCGTCCCCCTTAAACGAATGATGAAAACCCAAATATATAACAAATTACATTAAACACAAGATGAACAAGATGAATCCTCGACCACGCGCCTCCGCCATTGCCAGATCAGAAAAATATAGCATATTCATCTATACGTTTTCCTTCAAACAAAGACATCTTTGACATTGACCTTTGACTTTGTGACACCAAACATTTTTAGATCATGATCCCTTGTAAATTTTTGACTTACATACTTCAAAATCTAATAAGATTGTCTTCATATGGCAATTACTAACTCAATACATGGATTTCGCAATTTGACCTCTGTGACCCTTGACCTCTGATCTACATACTCCATAACCTAATCAGATCATCTACATATGGCGATAAATACTCCCCTTAAGTTTGAAGCTCATATCTCGATTGGTTCTTGAGATATTGCGATAACGAATTCAATACATGGAATTTCACAATTTTACCTCTGTGACCCTTGACCTTTGACCTACATAATCCAAAATCTAATTAGATCATCTTCCTATGGTGATACATACTATCCCTAAGTTTGAAGTTGATATCTCAAGTGGTTCTTGAGATATCGCGGTAACAAGCAAACGGGACGGACGGACGGACAACCCGAAAACATGATGCCTCCGGCACCACCTTCGGTGGGCGGAGGCATAACAATGAGAGACCTCGTCATGATGTTTATGTAGGCCTAAAGTACTACAATCTTTAATTTCTAGCTGATATGACAGATGATCTATTACATTCCCTTTCTGTATAAACAAGTTGGTTCGCGAACCACGAATCTCGCCTGATTTCGCTATCAATAACACACGCAATATGACCTTTTGACCCCTAGATGACCTCTGACCTCATCATCCTCATCAACACACAAGTGGTTTTAACCAAGGATAATTTATACCAGGGGTGAACAAAACTGCGATAAAAAATGAGTGAAATTTAAAGCTGGTGTATAGTTTTGGGGGAACGGAAATTTTAATTTGGATTCATAGTTAGATAATACAAAAGATAGAATCCTAAAACTATAATAAAGAAACTTTAATTACTTGAAATCTTGTTTTGGTGTCTTCATTCCACAATATATTAAGTGTAAATAACGTGATCAGAAGGTTTCAATATTCATGCAGTGTTTACGTGGAAAACCAATGGGATTCTCTTATGTGCGTGATACACACAGATCGTTACACACCATTCACCCCATAACCTTTGGCATGCGGTCATTGCAGCAGAGGTCTAAAACGGCGGTTGCATTACGTTAATTTCAAATATTTTCACTGAAATTCACCGGAAATCATGAAAAGAATATCACAAGATCTCTCACATATATCTTTTAGTGCAATGTGGACAACATGAGACCAAATTTGATTGGTTTCATGCCAAATTGACCTTTAAGTTGACCTTGTGACCCCTATATAACCTTTGATCTCATCATCCTCATCAACACACATGTGGTATTACCCAAGTA
Source organism: Paracentrotus lividus (assembly GCA_940671915.1). Lineage (NCBI taxonomy): Eukaryota > Metazoa > Echinodermata > Echinoidea > Camarodonta > Echinidae > Paracentrotus > Paracentrotus lividus. The sequence continues at coordinate 55,593,943 of CALNVZ010002100.1, read as the reverse complement.
TCATTTGTACTAAGTGTGAACACAAATGATGCAGAAATAAAGAAATGAGAGAAAGTTAAACAAAAACTAAAAACTTCAACATTTTGTAACAGACCAACAGGAAAAGTGATTACTAGGTCTCTGCTGAACTTCGTTCAGGCAAGAAAAATAACAAACATTACATTTTTAACCTACTCCCAAACTCCCTACTGCATTAATATTATGAACCTACTTCTAAATGCCCTAATTTTTATAACTAGGCCACATTAAACTTGCACATACATGTACATGTACATTGCCCAACTTGTTATATGTAGAGTTCATTCTTTTTTTTAAAGTGGAATCCCAAAACATGTCCGTCCGTACATCCCATTTTCCTGTAGCTCGAGACACGCCAAGATATGAATTTCACATTTTATCAGGGTATGATTGGAAGAAAATCTGATTAGATTTTGGAGAAAGTAGGCCAAAGTGGTCAACTTACAAAGTTCCAGGTACTTTTGTGGGGATTTTGACACATGTAGATCTACACTGATCAGCTCATAAGATCACCCTTCACCCATATAATCTCTATTATGACATGAAAGTTTCATAAATGACCAAGTAGAAAACTGTTTTACATAAAAAAAAGTGTCACCACTCTTTATTGAAATTCTTACTACTGTAAAATACACTAAAGGTACATATCTGCAATAACTTTCTTATATGATGTACCATTATTCCAAGCCAATAATGTGGGACTATATCATACACATTGATACAATTTGAAATTTCATGAACACTTAATATATAATTTTTGCTTTCCATTTTTCCATCATATGAATACTGTAATGTTTCAGTATTTCTATATCAATATTTAGATGAGATTTTTAAAAGTACAATATCTATATAGTCGTTCGTAAAGGGGGGGGGGGGTAGGCGACTAGAGTCCACTCCTGTTATAATGAGGTACCCGGTACCAAGCCTATTCCCTCATTATTATTACAAACGTTTGGTAAATTGGACATAAATACATTTTTTCTAAACTCAGGACTAGAACTGCCTCATTAACGAGATCTCGTTGAACCAGTACTCATTTCAATGGGAGTACACTGTAGTCCAAGCCCCCACTCAGGCGATCAACCATATACATATATTTTCTCCAGACTCTTATTTTAGCCCCTATCATGGGCTTTTGGACCATATTCAGGAGCTTTTTCATGATTGTTATAGGCAGATTTGAAAACTACCCCTAATTTGGGGGAGAAAATGCTATAAGAGCCCTATTTCAAAGATTTTTCAGGATTTTTTAACTGATCGAGCCCCTAGAATATAAAATAGCCCTTTTCCTGAGAAACGAGGAACAAGCATGCATGTGTGGTTGACCGCCTGAGTGATGGGGGGGGGGGGCAGGTCTGAGTATCTTTCACATTGAAAAATGAATATGTGCACCTTACAAGATGAAGCATTCATGTATCTTTATTTTCATACTTTGCAAAATTATACTCGAGGAGCCTACATAAGAGATCATTTCATTAAAATTGCATGTTTACATAATGATGGCCAAGCAGACATGTAGGTCTGAATAATAACAATATCCCAATCATGAATGCATAATCTAGGCAATTTTTGTTTCATTATGAACCTTTGTGCAGTCATATATACATGATATAAAATGTCATATCTCTATGCAGCTCACTATGTTTTATAATATGCAAATACTCAACTATCAGGTTATTTGCTTATTCATCTGTACACACACTTGTCATGTAAACATTAGACTTACAGATACAATATCATAAATGCTAGTCTAATTAAAGTCGCATAAGTTTAGTTATTATTTGTCATGTTTATGTGCATTACTTCCACTACAGTAAAGCACAATTCACGAGATATCTTGAATGTACAGATCTCTTGGTATACATATACATGTACATTGCTCCTTTTTATCCATTTAAATATATTATATAACACTTCCTTATTGGCATTATAACAACTGTACTCAAAGGGGAATTTCCCTTTAACTGACAAGAAAAATAACAAGTAAATCCTTAAAGTAAAATAATCTGGCCACCATCATTCATCACTCACAGCACTATACATGTAAATGCAATAAGTCATGTGCTTAAACATATATGCATGATGTTCAAAGTGCAATTATATCTAATGATATCAATCCTTGAGCAAACACCCTCAAAGCATGGAAAGAAATTATAGCTGAGGTAAAAATGACAATCACATTTTTAATAAAAAGGGAACAAAATGTGTATTACAGAATCATAATGCCTCAAAATCTACAAGTACATGTAGTTTAACACATAACTCAAAAATATACATCTACACATACTGTATGTACATCATGCAGTGTTATCTCAACGAAGAAAGAAATCTATTTCAAAATAAGTATTTTCATTTCATAAGTCATGTTAAAAATATGTGAAATAATGGCTATGCTCTAGATTTACTAATGTCACACTGTAGGCACAGAATATTGTTATGTTGCAATCTTAGAAGTAAAATGTTCATTTGATGAAAGAATCTTTGAGAGGCAGAGAAAAGAGAGAGAGAAGAATGAATGGCGGCAATATAATTTCAAAGACTTATACAGTCAACCTTGAAAAAAGTGTAACTTGACTAAGTAGAATATTTCTCGGTCAAAACTATTTCTTCAATCCAAACAGGTTGGACTTCACCAAGGTTGACTGTATTTATGTTGGAATGGTATAAGCATTCAGAGGTTCTACACATGGCTTAAATTAAACTGAACATAACATTATTATAATGGAAATTAATACTGCAAACATTTTACGTTTTAAATACTAGTAGACTGTAGGCCTAGTGGCAGAAATACTGTAGAAGAAACCAGTATACTCTGGACAAATATGTCTCTTAACTAAATTAGAAAGGCTTTTGACTTTCACTTTCAGTTATTCTATAATATAAAGGCATACCTTATATAACATACATTTGAAAATGAAAATGCAAATCACTGAAAACAAATTCATGTAAAAGGTTCATCCGCATGTATTCATATTATCAAACATTTATGTGTAGGGAGGGATTCTGACTGAAGCAAAGTTTGCTGACTAATCTGTGTATGTGTAATGAACGCAATTGAGACTGTCTAGATAGAACTACACATGTACACTGTTAAGACTATTAAACCATTCAAATCATTTAAACTATACTTTTTAAGAGTGTGTCAATAAAAGTTATTTCCTCATGGATAAAGATTAATTACAGAAACCAGGATGCAAAAATCCAACTTTGCAATATCTTATGAAAGGTATCATAACTCTCACGGTTATGTTGCAATATCACGTGATAAAATGGATCATTAAATGCCAAAATAGCCATGTCAACAGTTTTAAAAAAAAGGCCTGGCCCACTGCCCGACACAACAACCCCTTGCCTTGCACAACACTGCAGGAAACAAAATTTGGCAATCACATAAATGTTATCATATGCCTATTTCACAATGCTTTGAATACACTATTCCATTATCAACATGTCATGATGCAACCTATTTGACCTAATAAATGATTAGATAAAATAATATATCAGTAACTGTCTCCCGGTGGTTCATTTCCTTAGACAAGATAAAAAATTGAGTCTTGTTGTGATATTCATCAGAAAAGCATCATGGCAGGCACAACTTGTATGTTATGAATTATCAATAATCTTCTTTTTGAAATGGCCATTTTGGTATCATGTATAAATCTCTATGGCTTATAAAACAATGTTAGCATTATAAGAAAACAATAATGGGTAACATCTTTTGCCTTTATGATTATAGGAAAATTGTACTTGATTGAAGCATAATTTTATTTCTTCTTGAAAATTTGGATTTCCTTATACAATCGTATCACAATAATACCATATAGTAAAAAGCATGAAAACTCCACAGAAACAGTATGCACTTCATTGATGTTCAATGTACCCACTTAGGCAAACAGCCTTAAGTACAGTCTGTGTCAAATAAAATGGTACAGTTGGAAAACATTTTTTTTTGAAGTATGAAAATTAATCACATTCTAAAAGTGTTTGATATTCCCATAAAGTAGGAAAATCAGGTTTTCTTCTGCAATTTTTTTTTCCATCTCATTTGGTGCTGTAGATCTTGAGATATGACCAGTTTCCTATAATCAAGGGGGAAAAAATGTACTTTGTGCATGCTTCTCTATGGGTTTTGCACATAATAGCCATGAATTCAGCGCACCAAGACAATAGCTGTGTGTAATTTCGATTAGCTCAGCGCCGCACAAAATTTAGCATAACTTTTGTTTTACAAAAGCAAATTATACAAAACAAAGTGCATCAGCGAGAAATATCTTTTGCCTTTAAGTTGGTACCATATTCACACATCATTTGAGAAGATTTCATAGCTAAATAATTTCTTCCCCACTGTACCATTTTTTTTTACACAGACTGTATATTATTTTTAAAAAAAATTGTTGCAGGGTTAAATCATGAATGCATCATATCTTCTGTGCACAGACTACTTTAACACTTTTCTTCCTACAGATATTGATGCCAAACACATGTTGTAAACCATCATTATCCTCATCATTTGTGACCAACCACCTCAAAAATGGCAATAAGTTGCTATAAAAAGAACAGAATGAATGGCGGGAGAAGCAGGTTGTTCTGCCATTGAAAACCTTACTGCGACATGATATTTGGTTACAATTAAGTGAACTACAAGACAGTGTTTTATCCCATTGGAAAATTTAGAATCTCTAGTTAAAGGAGATTGAAAGTCGGAGATCGTGGGGAATGCGCATTTTTCTTGAGCTCCATTGACTCGTACACAATCGACAGTGAGGCTTACGCATGGGTCGGGCTACTGGGGATGAACATTCTTACAATACGGCATGACGAAGTTGACCGAATTCAGTCAGTCCATAATGTCGAGTTCTCGATCCCTCAACAATCCTTAGTTTATAGACACTCAACAGGTCTTATCGTATAAATTCAAAAAGAGGACTTTTATAATGCTCAATTTCAAATAAGTCAGATTTACTTCGGAATCCTGGTTAGATAGTCTAGCCATAAAGGATTTACTCTCTTTTCTGACGAGACTCGTTATCGCTAAAGATTACGTAACACCCCTCTGGCATGTTATTATTTCATCCGAGATAAGGTGATTTCCCCATGTTTTATCAATTATAAGTCCCTTTAAAAATATGAGTTCTGGCAACTTACTGGGGGTCTTGAGCCACCTGTTCACATTTTCTGTTCACACCACTAATACAAAAGCATTGGTTGAATAAACACTAGACTGCAATGGTCATTATTACATTAGTCATTTTACAGAAGACATACATTATCTTGATGGTGAACATGTAGATGTAAATAAAAAACATGTACAATGTACAGGAAATCACACTCTATCTATTGAGTAAAGTTTTATGTGCTTGAATTTCGACATTTTCATCTTCATTTCACATACTCTGACCTTTAATATATAGATGACATATAAGAAGGGACGTTTTGCACTCTAGTGACGTTAGCAAGCAGTTTCTCCATGTAAACCTTGCCCGAAAACAAAATCAACATATTGCCATCCTTCATCTTCAGTTAAATCGTTGGGCACACTATTGACACATCAGCTTCCTCGTGTCTGTATGAGTTTTTTTGCAGAACGGAGAAGGAAGGGTATGTTTGTAGGAGACTTAATGAATGCATTTCAAAGTTATCTTTCCTCTTTTCACCTCAAACGATCACACATTTTTCGTCTTTCATTTGAGGATTCCCATCGATGAGTTGTAGCACCGTTTTGAAAATGTCCTCTACACTCTGCACAGGAAGAGAAAACATGAAAAAAGAAAAAGAAATTAACATCTAAAATTGTTTTCTATAGCATTTAGCTATGGGTTTATGTTCTTTACCTCCATGCTACTATTCATATGGACAATGATATGGTTGATAAAATATGAGATTAACCTTATGAAGAACATTTGTTCAAATTAAAGTTAATTTGGGAGTTAATTTAAAAGTTAATTTAAAAAGGGAGGATAATTCCATATAAGGCGCCTATAAATGGCTGACTACAAAATATGGAGTTAAATCCAGTGATCGGGGTAATAATATACTGTAAAGCGCTTTGAGCCACTTTGGGAAAAGCGCATTATAAATAATGGGTATAATCATTATTATTATTATTATTATTATTAATTAAAATTTGTAAAAAGTAAGTCAAACAGAGTTATGTTGTGAGAATATTGTCTTATTTACAAAGGGTAGCCACTTCAGTTCTGATAACTATTCTACAGGTGGCCCTACCAAACATGATATACCCCAAGCACCTTGCTATAGAATGCAGCTGTAGGTACTATTTTTGTAAGTCTTTGGGATGACTTAGCCTGGAATCGAACCCATGACCTCCCGCAGGGGGAGCTATCTAAATCATTGTGCGTCCAAATACATTAAAATAATCTGTTCATACTAATAAGACTAATGATTATGAAGCCAATGAAGAAATTAAAATAGCTCTTAACTCTTTAAGTGCCACCCCGCCCCAACCCCTCTGCCGCAACAGTAATCTGTACATGCAAGGGTCTATATCCCACAATGCCAAGGTTTTCCCCCACTAGTACATAAAAAAAACTGTCAATACTTCCTCATAACTTTTTTAAAAGAACTTTCGACAACAATGTTGTAATTAAAATATGTGGCATTCTTATTTGTCTCTAAAGTCACACCCAATTCTGTTTTTACAAATAAGAGGGAAATTATCTAAATGAAGATGCTAGTACTAGATGTTCGTATGTTACATTTTGGCCAAATTCAGTTATTTGTAATTTTCAACATGTTAGTATGTGTACTTTAACTTGTAAGTATTTATAAATCAATATTTTAATTACAAAGGGTCAAATTGGCACCCCACTGTTTTCACACAAAGCAACTTTTTAGTACTAGATGTTCCTATGTGCAGTCATCTAGAACTAGAAGTACCTATGTGACATGACCAGCCAATCAATACACGCATAGCAAGTCACATGATCTGTTCAATGCACACAGAGATGCATACGCAGTGTGTAGTGACTAGAGACAGCAAAATTAGATCCTTTTTGAACAACATGGAGGGTGTAGAAGATATTTTGGAGCCAAATAATTCTTTTGAAAAATTGCCAAAAGTAGCGGGTAAACGAAAAAGAAGAAATCCAGAAGATTGGAAATAAAAATCCATCAAGAAAAAAAAAAAGAGATTCAGGTATATAGTTTTCTATATATTACTTTTTTTTATCAAAAAATAATACCTTTAAATATTTCTGTTAAGTATTCAGAATGGAAATAACATGAACTGTACTTATTTGGTATCTGCTAAGTGAAAATGACTACCATAAATATCTAAATATAATGTTGTTTTCATTATGATGTTGACTTTTCAGTACTAGAAGTTCCTATGTGCACTGTTATAGAGCTAAAAGTTCCGATGTGCAGTTAATTGATTATTGATTATAGAAAATCAATAAGTATTATATTCGTAGATTATGCATCAAAACTTTCCTATACATGACACAATGTCAATCTGAAAGTTTGACATCTATATGATATGAAACATGATTTGTGGACATATTCAAAACTTTTAACCCTTTGTTTCTCAAAACTGATTTGATGTAACATAGGAACATCTAGTACTAGCATCTTCAAATTTGCATTGTACCAGGGCATGAATTTGGTTTTTTAATGTGCGCGATTGTTTGTGCACTAGGTCCTATCAAAATGTTGAAAAACACATTAAAGGTAGTGTCATCCTTTTTCACAATTTGCGAAAACTAATGCAACTTGGCATAACTTAAGAATATGATCAGCCTATATTATCTATATTATCTATTCAATCTTACTGTCATAGGTTGCCTAGATCAGTAATATGAAACGAAAATCTGACTACCAATCTAGACCCACTCTCGCATCAACATCGTTGATATTACAGCGTGTGCAGCACGGACCAACACAGCAATTACACACGGCGCATCAGCGTGCATTATTCTCTGCGCTAACGGTCAACGTTCGCACCGTACGGTATATTTTTCGAGGTTCGAAATAATAGGAATGAATTTTAATAATCGCAATAATGACAAACATACACATTTGAGCTTAATCATGTGGGGAAGATATAGTCATTGATATACTACTATATCCTCTCAAAAACTAGAAATTTAATTTTTGCCTGCAAAAGGATGACACTACCTTTAAATTACTGAAAACAAGTTTGATATAAACTGTGTAAAGAGAAAATTGGCCAATTAAAAGCCGGGTGTGCCTGCAGCAGAAAAAGCGGATTAACCTGTGAGTATGCAGTGCGCAAAACAATAGAATCGGCGTAATCAATCAACGTTATTCCGAATGTGCGCAATCATGCACGAAGCAGGGAGGGTAGGAAACAAAGCATGGATTAAGCAGTCAATAGTAGGCTAGCAAGCATGATTATGGCACGAACAATAGGCTATCATGCATCCGGCACGTAAAGATTAATATGATACAATACCTCATTTTGCTTGGCAGAAGATTCTATAAAAGTGGCACCCCATGAATCAGCCAGCTGCTTTCCTTGTTGTGTACTTATACTCCTAGCAAGATAAAGTAATAAATAAAAATTTAAGATCATGAAAGAGAGTTTAACATGGTTTACATTACTTGCATAGAGCATAGAGCTTTCTTTTGTTATGGGGGGGCGGGCGGTAATGTATAGATCATTCCCCCCCCCCCCATAACAAAAGAATTTATGCATGTCAATGCCAGTGGTTTATATATTGCTAAACAAAATATTTTGAGATGCTCTGTATCATTCACTGGCATAGAGCTGGATGCACTTTCTTTTGCTACGGGGGGGGGGGGTTGTACAAAGTAACAAAGAAATCAATGCGAGGTATCATCAATTCAAATAGTATGGAAACTTTTTTACCGTATGAGATCACCACAACCTGGTAGTGTTTGGTATTTCATTGAAGGAAGAAAAACAGACTTTTCAATAAAGTTTTCATCTCTGGTGTTGTACATTTTGAGATTTGATTCACTTAGTTTTATACAATCAAGAAAAATCCTATTTGCTATTAAAATTGCATTATAATTTTATATATAACCAGTGAAAGCGCAGCACTGCTA